>OZ010609.1:59686077-59791077 GCA_963932145.1 Acanthosepion lycidas | reverse complement strand
GATTATTCTAACCTCTTTTCCGAATAGATCGAGTTTTCATAGCAGTTCAAATAGATCTTTGCGCCGCGTCTTGTCAAATGCTTCTGCATAATCCATAAAGTATAAGTGCACATCTTTCTGCATTTGTATTACTTACTCTGATATCATAATCATAAATATCGCATTTCATGTTCTGGTGGACTTGACAAAACTGCACTTTTCTTGTTTCATTTTCTGTGTAATTCTGCATCGCACTCTATTCTTCAGGATTCGCATCATTAGTTTGCTTATGTGGCTCCTTAAACTGATTCTCCTGTGGAATTCATATTTGTTTGCATCTTGTCTCTTAGATAATATTGATGGATTTAGTAAGGTCCTCCGGTACTAGGCCATTGTTGTATATTTCCTTTATTACTTCGGTGATCATGTTTGTGCATAAGTGTTCTTTCTGCTGCTATTTTCTGTAGGACTTCCTTGTTGCTTACTCGTCCCGTCCATGGAATTCTCAGTATCCTTCTGTAGAAACACATTTCTGCTGCTTCCAGGTTTATCGTAATTCCTGGGGAGATTGTCTGACATTCACAATCATATGAGAAGATGCATACTACATAGCAAACCAGCATTTTTTTCTTTGTTTGTAACTTTTCCTATCACTTTGCTTACCTTTTAGAATGTCTTTTTCGCTAGCCCAATATGTGTTCAGATTTCGATGTCACATTTTCCAACTTGCGATTTTTCTCTTGCTGATGACCATATATTCTGCCTTCTTGAAGTTGGTGGTTAGTCCTTTCTTCTTGCTTTCTTCTAGGACTCTCTCTATGAGATCCGATAGTTTTCTTTCTGAGTCCGCCAGCAACGCAGTGTCATTCGCATATTTCATATTGTTAAGGTAACGCCCACCGATAATAAATCCTGGTAGGGTATCCAGTTTCCTTAGCTCTAGAGGTTGAATAAATCTGTGGAGAAGACCCACCCTTGTCTTTTTTCCATTTTTGTATAGCTACACAATTTATTTTCTGTCCGTATGCAATTCGTAACTCGCATCTTGCGCTTTTTCTCTTGCGGATGATTATACCTTCTGTCCTCTTGCAGTTAATGGTTAGTCTTTTTTTCTCGCTTTCTTCTACCACTCTGTCCAGGAGTTTCCTTTTCGAGTCGGCCAGTAACACAGTGCCACCTGCGTATCTTATTAAATTATATCAAATTGCATAATCAGGGCTTGTACATGTTACTATTTGAATGTGAGTGTCTTGAAAAAAAATCTATTCAATATGAAAAAGAAATATGGTCATATTCTGTTAGTACAGGTTGAGTAGCCTTTATCCGAAATTCCCAAATCCAAAAACCTCCAAAATCCGAAAGTTTTTCAGGTGTTGACATGACTTGCTACAAATGTAAAATTTTCATAGTGAAAAAAATATGCATATAAAATTCATATTCTATTAGTAAATGCTGAGTATCCCTTATCCGAAATTCCCATACCCGAAAACATCCAAAATCCGAAAATTTTTCAAGTGCTGAAATGACTTGCTACAATTGGAAAATTTCAGAATGCCCAGCTACGTAGCCTACTTTGGCGCCAGTTTTTTTTTGTTAGCCTTCGTCTCAGCATTAGCTTCGTTCGTGTATTACTTACCGGGTGTTTCATGCTCAATAAAGATATTCAAAATGTCAAAATGCCCGTGTAAACATTACAGGATTAGCGTCATTACCACTATGTACACAAAATTTATTAAATTTTATATAAAACTACTTTCAAGGTATATGTACAAGCTGTATTATGAAATGTAAAGAGATATCGTGTTTATGCTTGGGTTCCATTATCAAGCTAACCTATTTTATAGATGTCATATACAAATTAAATAGACGGTATTCCAAAAACGAACCACTTCCGGTTCCAAGAATTTCGCATAAAGGATTCTCAACCTGTAATGATAATGATGTAACGAGAAAGAGAGAGCTAGTAAGAAGGATTTATTCTCCCATTTATTTCCCCCATTATGGGCATTACTATATCCGGGTTATAACACCGTAGTTCAGACGGAACTGAATAGATGAAGGGAAAAGGAATGGAAAATGCTTTGTTCTCAGAGAGATTTTTATACCACTAATCTACAAAACTATATATACATATATACATATCAATACAGCAAAGTAGAGTGTAAGAAGAAATAAAATGGAAGGGTCTTACATATAATATGAAGATACTTCTGTGTCTGGAGAAACGATGTTTAAGACTCTAGATTGAAACGTGCCGGATTCATCTATGTCACAGGCGAGGACATATTGTACGAATAGGAAACTGCGAGTCATGGGTTTTCCTAAATTGAGGACTACAAACTGGAGTTTCTTTCTATACCTGTGAAAGATATATTCTCAAAATGAGACAGCACCATAGACTTGTAAGCTGCTAAAGACGCGGATTTAGCCTCTGCTCGGCCCATTTAAAGAGAACAACCATTTCGTTTGGCTGCTGTAAACGAACTGAATTTGACTATCGCTATCGTCACTGCAAAGAGTAACGATACTAAGTGGTCCGTCGCGTAATCCATGTGACTTATCGCCACTAAAGGAATATAACCGTCCTGTATCCCTACAATGATAATGATGAAACTAACCGTTTCCGTATAGGAAACATATGACTTGGCTTTGGATATAATAACAGTGAGCCATATGATTTCAAATTTTTCTCACATTCGCTATCCATTCATATATCACTGCAAAACAAAAACAAGCGATCCCTTAATAGTTAAATTACTAAACAAGAGTTCAATTTCGCAAACCAATCGATGAAATTTGAATAAGCCGATTTGTTTAGAAAATACTTTGACAAAAACCCTATGTCACAGTTTAATAATTTCTTCAATGTAATTTAATTTTATAGGAATTCAGGGCAAACGATATTTTTTATGAACATTTAATTTTTCCTTTTTAATAGCGATGCATAAATTCTTAGAATTTCTTACTGTTGAGCATGCAACATATTTCTGGAGACAAATTCCGCCTTTTTGAAGCGTTTAGCATTGTGATTTGTTTATAGTTGTCTCAAATTCTTGTATCTAAAAAATTAAAGAAAAGATATGCAAAAAACAATATTGCATTTTTATTAAATAAGTATTTGATATTTTAATCATTAAATTATTTTTAAAATAATAAGAGTATAGTGAAGATGGCTCAGTGGTAGAAGTTCTGACACCAAATCGGTTGTGTTTCGAACTGGGTTTGAGTCATTCCGTTGTCTAGTCGCACTGAGGAACTGTGATACAGCGAAACAGTACTGTCTGCAAATGACATAATTTAGCTCTTGAAAATATATTTTCAATTGAACTCTGTTGAACGACAAGCTAATTCTAAAAACAACGGTCAACTGTGTAAATGTGAAGCTCTTCGGTAAAATAAATGGAGCACTTTGGCTGCTTGGCGTTTGTTTACGTTTGTAAAGAAACAATACGCTAGAGTTGGCTGATTCGTTCTGTCGAGTAAAGATGCCTCAGTGGTAGAAGCTCTGACACCGAATGGGTTGGGTTTCGATCTGGGTTTGAGGCATTCGGTTGTCTAGTCGCACTGAGGAGCTGTGATACAGCGAAACAGTACTGTCTGCGAATGACATAATATATATATATATATTCGGCCACAGAGGACTTCGGGTTTAGCAAAGCTCAAATTACTGCTTATAAGCACACATTCAACGACATTTCTCGATAATTCATTTCTGAAACGTAACCTAACGTAAACAATGACAACATATATATAATGGATTAAATCCAACCAATATTTTAATATATCTTCTGTTTGTATTATTTACATAATTCGGACTGTTATCCTCATCTTCATTGCCATAGACAAATGTCCTAGTGGATAAAGACGTTGGTTAGATTCAGTGACTATTCCCAAAGAATTGTGAGTTCAATACCAGGCCACAGCAGTGGTGCACCAAAAACTTGGAGCTTGAGTTAAAGGGAAATAACTGAGACATTCGGAAGATGCATGGCACGTGAAACTAGAATAATCTACCCCGGTGGACGAAATAAAGGGTTCAGTTCGAAATTCCAGCGTATATCGCCGGAGTGTGCAATAGCCGAAACGTTGTGAATATGGCAATGAAGATGAGGATGACAGTCCGAATAATGTAAATAATGCAAGTAATCATGATACTTCATCTCAGAGATATAGGGACCGAAACGTTATGAATATGGCAATGAAGATGAGGATAACAGTTTGAATAATGTAAAAAAATGCAAGTAATCATGATACTTCATCTCAGAGATATAGGGGCCGAAACGTTGTGAATATGGCAACTGGGGATGACAGTTCGAATAATTCTAAATAATGCAAGCAATCATAATACCTCATTCCAAAGATATAGACAAATATTTTCTGTTTATACGTTCTATTTATGGATACAACTTGTTTTAAGTAAATGCTCTGTTTTAATTAAACAGTATCAATTACATTTACCAGCGTGAATATGCGACAAATATTGCAGAAAATATGCGTCCTCCGACAGGAATCGAACCTGTATCCCATGCTAAATCGAAACTCCTCTGTGGCTGAATCGGTTAACAGCTCGTCGGGCTAAATGACGGTTTCCCCATGAGATACAGTTTCAATTTTGGTGTACTAGTATTTGTCTTCAGTACATATCATTTAACTAATTAAAAAATTATGTACATATATTTTATCACTATATTAATAATAATAATAAATCTCTTTATGTTTATTCATTTTGTAATTCAACGACAAACACTCGTTTGACACTTTCGTAATTCTCGTCGTAGTAGAGACTTTGTAATCGCAGATACAACTATAGTAACGCCGTTGAACAATACTGGTGTCAGACGCCTTCGAATATCACTCGCACTAATAGTATATGCTCGATAATACTCACTCGAATAGTAATCTGTATAGTGATCCGAATAGAGAAATAGTATAGTGAATAGAGTAGAGAATAGCGGTCCGTATAATAATAGAAGATAGAGGAATAGTATCCGAATAGTAATAGAGGATAGACTAGAAATAACGATCGTTTTGACGTCACGCTACTTTGTACTTAGGCGTTTCCTCTATGGTCACGTGGTCTACTTAATTCAATAATGCGATCGCCAGGGTTTGCTTACTAACGATCTATGTTCAAACTCGAGTGACGGCAGCGGCAATTTATTCCGATATAACAATTCATAATAATTTTAAATGTGTCCTCATTGGGGCACCATATAAGCCTCTAACAAGTGGCATGAAAGAATCTCCGTTTGAGGTTGTCTGGTAGTTCAGATTTAGATTCTTACAATCTAAAAATAAATTGTGATTTTTGGGGGTGGGTGGAGATGTCCATGTGTAACAGTTTACTGTAAGAAATAATATCCATAAAGTCCGTGTTCAATGTAACAATTGTAGCTTTGTAATTTTCGAACTAGCTCAGACATTCATGAGTCTATCACGCCAACCATCACAGTCCTGCATCAAGTTTGGAAGATCATTAGGGCAGCATTCTGTGTCACAACATAGTTTGACAATCTAGGTGGTTGCTGGGCAACCAAACCGTCTTGCGCCATGGTTAGTAGGTGTCCAGAACAGTCGATCACTTGCGAGTTCTTGTTTTGCTCGACAGGCGGAAAGGATAAAAGATGATCGGAGTTCAGTGCAGCAGAAAATGGCGATTGACATCGCATTCACATTTTTGAAAATTGTATTTATTAGAGAATCAAGTAACTGGAAAGGAGTTCCACAGGCGGGAAGTGCGAAAAAAGAAACTTTTGAAGTAGAAGTGGCGGTTACAGTTAACTGGTAAACATTAAAAGGGTGGGACCTAGATGAGTTACAAAATGAATAAACATAAAGAGATTTATTATTATTATTAATATAGTGATAGAATATATGTACATAATTTTTTAATTAGTTAAATGATATGTACTGAAGACAAATACTATTCATGTAGTCAGGGCACCAGGGAAAAAAGCACTTCAGGGCAGTTGCCATGAAAATATTTGTAGAAAAGACAGAAGGAAGCCACATCTCAGCAATATATTTTATAGCAAAATGACCAACAATACATTTTATCTGTAGTAAAAGACATACAACTGCGTTCAAAATATATTTAGTTGAAGTGATAAATTTGTGTTCAAAATATTTACATTTAGACATAAAATAACCAATGAATATGTTGATATGCCGCTAAACAAATCGACCAAGCAACGAATAGTCTAAGATTTTTTCTATACAATTAACCCATCTGGCGCCTAAAAAATTATCAACAATATATATTTATAGTTAGTAATATGCCATGCATGATACGCGATTAGGCGATCATGTATCTTTCGATACATGACTGACGAAGCAGATTTTTTCCCACAGTAGGTTTCTATTTCTTTCTGCGGTAACCAGTGGCCATCAAAGGCTAAAAAAAAACCCATCTCTCCTGCTATTTACCCATAGCTGGGGGAGAAGAAGAGTATTCATACCTTCCCCAAGGATGTTAGCACGTAAGTGAATGTAATGGATTCGACTGGAATTCGAACTCGGCACTCCGATTTTTCAATCCAAGCGGCTATCCATTACTCCTTTTTCCCGCAGAAGGCTGCCAGGAAGACCAGTTGCCATCCAAGGCTGCAGAACGCAGTCTATCTTGCTATTTACCCATAGCTGGATAGTGAAGAAATAGTTCCATACCCTTTCCCAAGGGTACTAGCACGTGAATGTAATGGGCCCGATTGGAATTCGAACTCGGCTCTCCGGTTCCTCAATACGAGCTGCTATCCATTACTACTTTTTCCCGCAGTATGTTGCCATTTCTTTCTACAGTAGACCAGTTGCGATCCAAGGCTATAGAACCCGGTCTGTCCTGCTATTTATTAATAGGGGGTAGGAGAAGAAGAGGATTCATACCTATCCCAAGTGTATTAGCACGTAAATGAAGGTAATGTATTCGATCTCGACTCTCCGATTCCTCAATCTGAGCCGCTATTCATTACTGCGAATTATTTGTTAATAAAAATGGCCGTTTTCTTTAGTTTTTTTAATGAAAATATTATTTTATTTTCAGGTTACAAAAATGCGCGTCGATAATTATACGCTTCGGAATAATCATTTAAAAATGTTATTGTTGAATTGTTTATCCATAGCTGGGAGAGAAAAGGGTTCATACCTTTCCCAAGGCTATTAGTACATTGAGGTTGTCTGGTAGAACGTAAATGGAATTCGAATTCGGCTCTTCGATTCGTCAATCCGAACTGCTATCCATTACTCCACGTACATTTTATAGCAAAATGACCAACAATACATTTTATCTTTAGCTGAAGGCATAAACTTGCGTTCAAAATATATTTACTTGAAGGCATAAAATTTAGATTTTGTCATTAATTAACCCTCTAAACAAAACTAACCAATGAAACATTTTCTTTGTTAGAAGAGACTTGACTTTCCATATTGCAAATGATGAATCTTAGTGTACTATTTTTTTTTTTTTTTTACTATGTCGTTGATTATTCTCAAGTATAGTCAGGTACACTTGATTTATTTGAAAAGATGTAACAATCCTGAACATTTACTTTTAACAAACCGTTTACATACGCTATTTACAATATTCTGACTATTGTCCTCATCTTTGTCGCCATATTTATTACTGTAATGGCAATAAAGATGAGGACAATAGTCCGAATAATATAAATAATGTACATAATAGCTCGTCTCAAAAATATAGACGTTTACATACGGACAGAAAAATGAATTAAGCAAGAAAACAACATTGAGAGAGGTGTCTTCTCACCGGATTTACTCAACCTACACTACGAATCGATCGTAAATCATAAATCCTGGTAGGACATTTAGTAAGAACTAGATGTCCTACCAGGATTTATGATTATCATGATGGTATCGCACACTGACGTAGGCATGGTGTCGACAAGACACTTCACAAGTCAAGAACATTTGGGAGAATCCTCGCAGAGTAAATGGTGGCAGTTTATTGGAGGTCTACATTCTTGGTCTCAGTTCCAATTGCCCCTAAGCGCTTTTCTCGTTTTCTAGATAGGCTTCCAAGTGCACCCATGACTACATGAATTAGTTTTGTATACATGTTGCATAGTTTATGCAGCTTATTTTGGGCATTTGTTATTTCCCTTATCTATAACAATAATGTCGGGTTTTACTGCTGTCTGGACTGAGAAATACCATATCTTGAGACTCATTTTCTACTACTCATGTCCATACGGCTACTCTTTTACACTGAAGCCAAATTTATGGCATACTCCCCAATGGATTCTCTTCTTAATCTAATCATGCCATCGATTATACTCCTTCTGTACGAACTTTGGACATTCAGCGAGTGTATGTTTAATTGTTTCATCACATTGCCCATACATCTTGTTTATTATTATTCTTATTATAATTATTATTTTAATTATTTCACCCCGAGCAAGGCGACAATGCCACTAAGACGCAGGGAGTTACTATTATTTTATTACTGGTTTTATTCCATCTTATTATTGTTGCTTTTTATCCCAACACTCTGGCTCTATACATTCTTCATTATTACTATTATTTTATTTCTAGTTTTCTTCCATTTTATTATTGTTGCTTTTTATCCCAATACTCTGGCTCTATACATTCTTCATTATTACTATTATTTTATTACTAGTTTTATTCCATCTTATTGTTGCTTTTTATCCCAACACTCTGGCTCTATACACTCTTCATTATTACTATTATTTTATTACTAGTTATATTCTATCTTTTTATTGTTACTTTTTATCCCAACACTCTGGTTCAATACAGAGTTGCCAGTAGAATAAAGGGCAGACAGTTTTCGGCATTCTTAAAAACTACGTTCACGTTAAAGAAGAACAAAGAGAACATTTAAGCTGACCCGGAAACGGAAACTTTAAAAACATAGAAACTTTCTTTAAACTTCTCAGACTCTCTCGTGGGATAAACACAGGCGAAAGAAATACGTGGAGCCAAGCAGAAAGAAAACCGGACGTTTCAGAATATCGTAAAAATTCCCAGTTTACGTATTTAGTGAATCATTTCTACGAGGAATTTCCTTCATTTTTTCAACAATTTTCATATCTCCCTCACAACTTTTTTTTCGTGATTTGAAAAATTGTATTGTATATCATTTTTAGAATCAATAATTTCTATAATTTTCAAATGTTATCTTAGTTTGTTCATAATAAGGCGCATAAAAGGAATTTTTTCTGCGAACCTTTTCTGTAAAAGTTGATATATTATTTTATGCCTGTGTAATAAATGTTTGTACCTTTCAAGTTCCACGTAGTAGTTTTGAGTCTTATTTTCTATTGTATGCGCTTTTTTTAATATTTGGGACGAGAGAATTGACCTTCTCTCTTTTCTGTTCCCTCCTAAGAAAAAAAAAACTGTTTTATTTTCAATATTGCTGTACAAGTCATGTAAAAAAAAAATGTTTTTACATGATCAAATTAAATTTTTTTTTTTTTATCTAAAAATCCGAACGTCTGAATTCTAAGGAATAATAAAATATTAAAAAAAAGTAAAAAATCGTTTTGTATTTACAAAAATATGTACATGAATTCAAAAGAGTCAAATGGGAGCAAAAATAGCCTTTAGTTGAGTTAGTCTTTGGGTAATTGGTACGCTGAAACATTTGCGGCTTAGGAAAGATTTTGATCATCAGCGAAGATTCACTGACCGTCCTAGTTGATGTTGTTGGGAATGATTCTTTTGAAGTCGTCGACAAGTGTTTCTTTCAGCACACACGGTTGTGATATAAAAAGCTATGTAGCCACGTTTTTTTTTTATGTTTGAACTGCCCTTGAAAGCCGAAATATATGGAGTTTTATAAGAAATACTTCCCGAAAGAAGGCTCGCGAAAAATAGGGTTTTAGTTTTCTCTGATTGGTCAAATATTTCACATAGTGATGTTAATTTCTAACTAAGGGACACCAATTTCTAACCAATAGATTTAAACGATTTGGGTTGTATTGTGGAATCTTTTAGCATATTTATATTATTGTTTCTTATTGGGTAGAAAATAGTTTAGGCGTTTTTTAATATAGTGCGTACGTGGGTATGTAATTGTGTTGGAAATAGGGTTTATTTCCTATACAACTATACCAAATTACTAGAAGTGTTTGGGTAGTTGGTCCACAAAAAATCTGTGATTTAGAAAAGACTTTGATCCTCAGTGGAGATTCAATGACCATCCTTATTGCTGCTGTTGGAAATGATTTGTTTGAAGTCGCTGACACATTTCTTTCAGCATGTGCTGGGGAGGAGGGGAAGCTATGTAGCCACATCTTCTCTTGTGTTTTAATGGCTTGGAGATCTCTGCTACTGAAAGTTAAAATCTGTTAGTTTTTATAAGAAAACTTTCCTTAAAGTATGCTCAAGAAAAATAGGGCCTTAGTTTTCTCAGATTGGTCAAATATTTCACATGGTGATGTTGATTTCTAACCAACGGACACTTTGATTTAAATGGCATGTGTCTTTTTGGCGGGCTTGCAAATATTGTCTCTAATTGGATAGAAAATAAAGTTTGGGCGCGTTTTAATATATTACATATGTGGGTATGTAATTGTGTTGGAAATAGGTTATCTTTCCGATAATACAACAATTAAGTAAGCAATATATATAGAAAATAATGAATTAGTCTTTGACAAGATTTAAACTTACGTACCTCTTCTTCTTCTTCTTCTTCTTCTTCTTCTTCTTCTTCTTCTTCTTCTTCTTCTTCTTCTTCTTCTTCTTCTTCGTTCCCCTAGTCTCTTCTAACAACCATTTGCATCAGCTCGTTAAGTAGGTTAGTTGATGGCTCCATTTGTCTCTCTTGCTCTCATTATGCCCTGTGAGTGTCAAACTCTGCAAGCCTTCTTTCCTCATCATGTCCCAGATCTCTTCCTGATCCTATTTATAAGTGTCCTTTTTTGTTTCCTTTATCTCTAAAACATCGTCGCTACTAACGTGTTCCGTCCTTGACATTCCCATCATCCTTCTGTAGAACCATATTGCGTAGAACCATGTGGACCGATATTATATAACACTCCAGTATTCTTTTCGTTATTTCTACTCCAATTTTCCTGTTTCTTAATACTTTGTTTAATTTTAGGAAGGAATCTTTCCCTGTCCCTTCGAATTTTAGTGTAAAATTTTCCTTCCTGTGTTAAAACACATCTAGATAGGTAAAATTTCGTATTGGCTTAATTTTGCTGTAATTCGTAGTTCGTCTCTTGGAAGTCTTGGAACATTAAATTTGCAAATAAAAAGAAATTAATATAGTAAGGGAAATAACTCTACTTTTAGATTATAAAATGATAGTCATGACTCAGTTATTGGCCCTTGTGCCGTGTTTTGATTTTTACATTTCATTTTTAGAGGAAAGTATTTTGTTGTTTTTTCTTTTAATCATTTTACCTCAGGCAAAGTAGTGTGAAAGAACAATAAAAAAAGAAAAGAAAAAACATTTTTAAGAAGCGAGAACAATAGAAGAGTAATCAAAAGACAGTAAATAACGATTAACATTGCATTTAAATTTTTGAAAATCAAAGCTGGCTGAAAAATATGGAACCGGAAGAGTTTTCCACAAACGAAAAGTGCGAAAAAGAAAATATTAACATAGAACTTACGGTTACATCTAACCAATCCAACTGTAAATTGATGAGACCTTGCCGCCAATCTAGTAGTGTGCTTAAATTCATAAAGTCTAAGTACCATACAGCAGAGTTCACCAGAACAATTATCAGGAAAATACTTATAGAAACGGCACAGTGATGTTACTTACGGCAGTGGGGAAATAGCTGAAGCCGAGATGGCAGGTCAGGACCAATAATATTGCTGATTCTTCTTTGGATTTTACCAAGAATTTCTAAATATAAAGCGGAAGCACCGGACCATATGTGACATTAATATTCAAAGCATGGACGAACGGTAAACTTATAAATACGTAATATGAATTGCGGAGAGAAAAATTGTCTTAGCAGCAGGCTATTGCAATCGATTCAATAAGCTTTCCACTTCATGTCAACAGAAGATGTTAGCCCAAGAATACGTAACGTGTCGCTCAGCTGGCGGTTTGCATAAGCCATGCTGATGGTGGTGGCAAGGCAGAAAATGGTCTCTTAGATCAAGCTTTAATAACATTTCTTTGTGTATTGCCTGATTGTCACCGTCAGGTTATCTTACCCTAGACACACACACTGTAGCCACAGTTACATTACGTTATCAGTTTGGTAATAAAAGGATGTCAGTGTATTTTTAATAAATGAGGAAAACAAGAAACATCTTAAATATAAAAATTTAGAATGAAAATTACACTATTTATATTATTCGGACTATCCTCCTCATCTTTGTTGCCATATTTATCATAACATTTCGGCCGTTATACGCTCCGGCCTTCTTCAGTTGGTTGGAATGTCGAACTGAACACTTTATTTCGCTCGCTGGGGTAGAAATATAGACATATACTGTTAGAATGAAAATCCATTGTAGAATTAAAAAAATATATAGTGCCTAACTTTACAAAATCTCTTTCTATCGAAATTTTGTCTATGTCATTCTTATAGTGATCAGTTAGCTTATTTTAAAAATCGCCAAAAAAAAAAAAAAAAAAAACTTTCTAAAAAGGCGTATGTCAATTTGCCTCCTTTTCGAATCATACCGACGATAAGTAGTGTTGAGGACCGTGTGTGTTTGCGTGTTGTTGTATTAGAAACACGTATGTAACTCCTAGTAGAATATTAAAAGGTCCATCTACAAGAAAATGGCTGGACTTGAATTAAGTCCAACGGAAGATAAAGAAGGCAAACAAACAAGACCGATATAAATGTATAAGCAAATATATGTATTAAACAAAACAATTTTACAATGGACAATAACATTTGTGCGTATGTAAATAATGGTGTCTGTTCTTTGTTGAATGTTGTACGTACGTGTATGTGTGTATAATGTTCATGGCGTTTTCCATAAATGGGAAGACGCGGATCTTCTAAGCTTACATTGTAGTCGCTGAAATGAAGAAATGAAAAAGAGAACGAGGTGAGAAGTTGCCCAGTATTTATAGTATAGGGAGAATGACCCCTAGTGACGATTAGGGAATTAAGGAGGAGCTAACTCCGACAGTAGCACCCCAACAAGCCTAACGAGCAGACGAAGAGAGACCCTAGGGTATTCAACTTGTGGGCCTCTCCAAATCCCCCATTCTCATGAGTAGAGGAAAATAGAAGAGTGATAAATTGAACAATTTCATTAAAGCCAATGGTGATGACGAGTGTTGAAAATTAATGAAACGTTTTTTACAGTCTACAATGCGTTATGACAGCATCCGTAAGAAAGGCCTATGGCTGTCAAAAATATTATACACCTTCGCTGGATACTCCCCCTATATTACGAGGTCCTAGGTTTCAGCCTGCTAAGACTATAGGTAAATTTGGCACCGCTTAGATGGTCGGAATTACGATGAGAAAGAACTTGGGTTTCACTTACTTAAAACCGATTTTTATTTTTTTCAGAGATACTTTCAAATACGGTAAGTGAATTTGTAAACAGCCTGGCATTTATTTTGAGCATTTGATTTTTAACAATGTTTTATTAGTTGATTGTAAGCAGGGCTGGATTTAAATGAAAGGGAGGCCCTTGGCTATTCCCCTTTTGAGGCCCCTCCAAATCTCCTATTCTCAGAGAAGAGGAAAATGGAAGAGTGATAAATTAAACAATTTCAGTAAAGCCAAGGATGATGACGGATATTTAAAGTTACTGAAATTTTGTTTCGAGTCTACAATGCGTTATGACAGCATGCGTAAGAAAAGCCTATGACAGTGTCAAAAATATTATACACCTTAACTGGAGACCCTAGATTTTCTGCCCGTAGGCTACAGCCTTCTAAGTCTATAGGTAAACCCGGCACTGCAAACGAGTTACGGGACCTGTAGTCGTACTCCTTATTGTATATAAAACATGAATATACATAGTTATTAAAAAAAAAAACAAAAAAAAAAAACAAACAAAAAACGGTATTTCTAGGATGAGTCATCATCATCATTTACAGTATTTATATGCCGACTGTTGTCCTCATCTTTGTTGTTGTTATCACAATATTTCGGCCGTTGCGCTATCGGGCCTTCATCATTAAGAGCTAAAAATGACGGGAAGTTGTAATCGCCCACGTCCTGAAGGGATACGGCATATAGAAGAAGAAAAGAGCCCTTGAGTAAATGAATGGCGGAACAAGGTTTAGTAGAAATAACAAAAAGACAAAATTTATAAAAGCTACAAAGGACAGGAAATTGTGGAGAGCCATGATCAACAACGTCCTGAAGGGACACGGCACATCGAATAAGAAGAATGAACTTGATTGAGTAAGTGTATGGCGGCACAAGTTTTAGGAGAGATAACAAAATGACAATATTTATTAAGAGCGACAAAGGACAGGAAATTGTGGAGAGCTATGATCGACAACGTCCTGAAGGGACATGGCACATCGAAAAAGAAGAATGAACTTGAGTAAGTGTATGGTGGAACAAGTTTTAGGAGAGTTAACAAAAAGACAATATTTATTAAGAGCGACAAATGACAAGAAATTGTGGAGAGCCACGATCGCCCACGCCCTCAGGCGACATGGCACATAAAGAAGAAATTATATAGAATCAGAAAGAGCAAGAGAGTTGAAATTTTTTGGATGCAAAATGAGGAAAGAGAGCTCGGAGAATTTGGCGCTCACGGATCATATTGAAAGCAAGACGGAGGGATGGAAACACAGTAAAATATCAAATAAGTTTGTGTCAATGAATGGCAGAACAATGGATAGTGTCCTGTAGAAATCTGTAAATCATGAATCTACAACCCCCCGTACTCATTTGACGACACACTTTCAGATTACCACATATTTCGATATTTTCAAAATCCTCTTCATTTCGATACCTTAAATTCTCGGAAAGCCTGTAAGAACCATTTTAGATCAGTAAGGGCGGGTTGGTTCTCTCCATATAACAATATGGTATTGTGTAAAGGATTGAAAGAAAAATCATCCTATTATAATTGTGCTTGCTCATCTCGTGGTTAATTCGCAATGGACTATTCCATTCTGATCGCGTGGAAAGAGGGGAAAGGCTCTATTTGGTTTCAGTGAAAAAATGAAAGAAAGTAAGAATTAAATGAAGAAAGGGAAATAGAAGCGTTTTAACGCCTCCTGCCAATACCTTATTAATAATGGACTAAGTGAAAGAGAGGGAAAGACATTATTATACGGTTTGAAACTTTCAAGTATTAGGTTGGTGCAAAAATAATGTCGTTTTCTCACATATGTTACTATGTGAGAAAACGACATTATTTTTGCACCAACCTAATACTTCCACTAATACGCTAAAAATGAGCATACCATGTTGAAAAAGTGCTTCAAACTAGAAAAAGAAAAAACAAAAAAACAAAACAAAAACAAAACAAAAAAACAAACAAAAAAGTTTTATCGTCGAAATCTTTATGTTATTATTAAGAAGGACCAAAAGAATTAAGATTATTCAGTTATATGTTTTAATAGTTTTTAGAACGTTCTAAATTTTGATTTTTAGCATAGCAAATTTTAGCGTATTTTCTGCGGTGAATAACACATTGATTTGGAAATTCTATCAAAAATCAATTAATTATTGTATTTTTATAAAACTTTCGGGACTTATAAATAAATTATTTTAGAATTTTTTTTTTTTAATCTTGGTAAAAATATTTTTTTTAGCATCAACGATAACCCACTTATTTAATTTTATGAAAACTCGAGAAATTTATGTTGTAACTGTTGATGTTTATATTAATTAAAAGCAGAACTCCTTAGAGAATTTAAATAATCAATTTCTTTTTGTAAAACCGGGCTCCCACTAACCTAAAATCTGCTCTGAATCGTAAAATAAAAAATGCAATAAAACTAAGATATTATTTAATTGGAAAAACTATTTGTTTTTATGAATGATATATTAAAGACACTAATGTCTCAAATTTTTTTCAGTCCATAATGAATTTTTAAAGAATTGTTTTCACTTTTAAAAATTTAATTAGAATAATTTATAAGTTTTTAAATGTTTTAAAATTCTGTTTTAATGGTTTAACGGTTAAGGGATATTGTTATTAAGTAAAAACTATATTTATTAGGTTGGTGCAAAAATAATGTCGTTTTTTGACGTTAAAAATACGTCAAAAAACAACATTATTTTTGCACCAACCTAATACAACAACATTTAAAACTATAACTCGGAAAGTTTATTACAATTTTATGACCCCCAGTATTTTCAAAAGAATTTTGTACTGTTTTTGTAAGTGTATAAACGTGCAGATTTTTGTAGATACGGATGTTCATATACGACACTATCAGAAAATAAGAGCGATAACTATAGTTAATTTAAAACCAAAGTACCTAAAATTCAATAAAACTTTAGATTACGGAGAATATTTTCCTAAATTTTTTTAGATTACTGAGTACTTAAAAAGTTATATAAAATAGAACTCATGTTACATTCTTTAGTTATGTTTTTACCAATATACCCACCGTAAAAAAAAAAAAAAAATTAAATAAACAACCATCTGCCATCAAGGTGTCAAGATGTCAACACTTTAAATAAACAGCTACCGCCGTATTAAAAATGCATTTCTGTGATATTTTAAACTTAAAACAAGTAAAATTTGTTTGAAATCAAATTAATTAAACTTTAAATCTGCTAATATTTCTCAAATAAAGTTTCAGAAAAGTATATTTTATTTCTGGGAGATATTGTTTTATAAAGAGAATTATATTGCTATCGACGATAGTTAAAAGTGGTGCTGAAATCATCTTTCAGCAAAAAAAAAAAAAAAAAAAAAAAAAGACACAAAAAACTCTCTCAAGTCAATTTATATTAGCATTTTTAAATAGAGCAAAGTATTTTGCTTAATGGAAATATTAAATTTATTTTATTAGCTTGAAATTAAAACTAAAATAAAAACCCCAAGAAAGAGTTTTCATTTTTAAAAATTCTTTTTAAGCCGAGAATCTGTGGAGGTACCTTTTAAATGTATAATTTTTGGTCTATTTTAAGTGTGTATAGTAATAACGATGTCAAAAAAATAATTGTCTTTTTGACACAGTTAAACATTATGAAGATGATGATAAAGTCATTCCTAGGTGACTCATTAGCGTAAATATCAAAATCATTTTTTTAATAAATGATCCATTATTTGCTAACCTCTAGAGTCTATATAATAGCCAGTCAGGTGAAAAATGGAGTACTGTTGCCATATCTAGGGGGAGCTGCCCAGTCCTCACTTTCCAGTTTTGGTAGAGTTCAAAAGCGTCTCGGAGTCCTTGTTGGAGAAGAATTATTTTCCACCTTCCAAACCTTCTCTCTCACTATCGCTACTACCACAAAAAGTGCTTAGAGGAACTACATTCCTTGGTTCCACCAGGTCTAACTTTCATGGCTAGGACCCGCCATGCCACTTAAATAGTAGCACCCCCCCATTCACTCCGTATTCCATCGGCGAGAAGTAAGTTCCACTCAAATAGCTTCTCCCCGCGAACCACCAACCTGTGAAAAAGAGTCCCAAGAGGATGTTTCCCCATCACTACAATAACCTGTTCAAGTTTAGAGTAAGCCGTTATCTTCCTCTTCTATTCATATAAAATACTTCTTAACGTAACCCTCTACCTCGAGTGGCCCCCGGACCTTGTACAGGAACCTTACTGTAAGAAATAAAAATAAAAATAAAAATTTGAACATTTTAAATGTTCGAATGTTCATTTTTTTTTCTAAAGGACATACTGTGGAATAGAACTAAAATAGTAACTGATGAAGTATAATTATCTCCCTTGATAGAAAACAAAATTACCTCCCTTACATCAGAACAGTTCTTTCAAAGTCAGCAGTCAGTGAATAATCAAATGATCAATTCAATGGAGAATTAAAATCAGGACTTTTTGACTATGGGATGTTTAACAGACATTCTAGTATATTAAGTGGGGGGAGGTAATAAGTAGTAGAAGCCTGTCCTTAAAATCATGAGTGTTGGCCAGTTGGCCAACTCGATGAAGTTATCGTTATGTTTTATTTTTCCATACGGTAAGAAGCACGTTGTGGCCGTATTCATAGTTAATGTTATTGAGTGTTGGCTTTTTCTTTTGTATCATTAGTATTATCATTATTTTAATCCATTTTACAGATGGATGAGGCTATTATATTTGTATTTTCTACTAGTATATTGCGGATAGAGTTTGGTAGGTTTCCATGTCTGTTTAAATGAGTCCTGATTATGCTATGCCCAAATATCTGGTAACATTTAAAGAATGTATGTGAATATATATATATATATATATATATATATATATATATATATATACGTGTGAATATATATATATATATATATATATACGTGTGAATATATATATATATATATATATATGAATATATATATATATATATGAATGTGAATATATATATATGTATATATATATATGTATATATATATATATATATATATATTCACATACATTCTTTAAATTCATCTGGGAACATTTAAAGAATGTATGTGAATATATATATATATATATATGTGTATGTGAATATATATATATATATATTTATATATATATATGTGAATATATATATATATATATATGTGAATATATATATATATATATATATATATGTGAATATATATATATATATATATATATATATATATATATATATATATATATATATATATAAATGTATGTATATTAATAAAAAGAAAGAACAGTAAGATATATAATCCGGTGTTCTTATAGATATTTTTGTTTTTACAAAATAGTGCTCAATGTAAATTTACAGAGCATTAATATTACATTAGAAAAAAATTCGCTTGAGGATGAAATGGAACTAATGTCTTTAATTTAATTACAAAATTAAATTCGGGGCTTTTAGCTTCCATTTTTGAAACATGGTTAGAACTGTGTAGCGAAAAAAAACATATTTTAAATGAATTAATTTATATATATATATATATATATATATATATATATATATATATATATATATATATATATATATATATATTCACATGTATTCATTAAATGTTCCCAGATGAATTGTCAGTGATGTATACTTGGCTTCATTAAAAGTTTCGGGTTTTTGAACATGAGACTCTTTTCCGCCAGCTAACCCAGCTTGTGCTGATCAAATACAAACTCTCACCTCGATGGTCGCATCGTATATATTCTTCGTATATGCTTTCTTATAAAGTGATGAAATAATTGTATATTTTTCATTTTTTTAAAAATATAGTTGACATGTTGGAGTGCATTCTTCGGGCTTGCTTTAGCAGTTTTCTTGTTTGGGCTTTTTTAAGTATTTCGACACTTCTGCCATCAACCAATAAAATTCTTCCATACGCGTATATTACTCCATGATATAATTCCTATTTTATTGAGTGTTGGTTGATTTAGATATAGAGGGCCTTGAGAACGTGAAGGTTTTTGCTATTATTATGATAATATATATCACCCAAGTTCTTCACACCCTTTGTGTAATAAAGTGCCTCAGCAGTTGGAGTAGAAGAGACGGCTACATTTAACCATTTCGACAGTGAAAGGGTGGAACCGAGATGCCAACCTAGTAGCATCACGGAGTTTGGGAACCAGTGAAAGTAGCTCGTCAGAGCAGTTGCGATGAAAATACTTGTAGAAAAGACAGAGGGAAACAATGGTACGTCTGTGAGAAATTGACTGTAGACGAGATGCCAGATCAGGACCTATCATATTGCATATCCGTCCCTGCATTCTGTCAACAAGTTTGAGACGAACAGCGGGGGCACCAGACCATATATGGCAGCAGTATTCAATGCAAAGACGAATGGTTGATTTGTAGATTTGAAGGATGGACGAGAAAAAATTTATATGCATATCTGTGCATATATATATATATATATATATATATATATATATATATATATGAAATGGATTAAGTCCGACATTTATCTAATATATTTTCTGTTTATACGTTACTAGCGGCATGGCCCGGCGTTGCCCGTGCTTGATTCAAAAATCATACAGCAATCGCTATCACTTGACTTAAAATATTTTTGCTCTTCCTTGCCTTTAAAGGAGTACCCTTTGCCGTGCTGATGTTGCTACATGCCTTACTTTTTGCCCATCTCACACTGCGAATTTTTTCTAAGCTCTATACTAAAAATTAAATCTGTTACGAAAAAAGAACTAAACAAAATGAACACAAAACGATCAGCTTTAAAAAAGGACTCGTAGCTTGAAAAACCGAATGAAAAAAGAATGTTAACAACAAATACTTTTTCACACCAACCCAGTTCCGCGGAATCAGAATCAACGTTGAGTTTAAGCAAGCGAATGAGCCAATTGAAGTAAAGTGCCATGCAGATTTAAATTTTTCCCACTTGTGACGAATGCAGCTATCGATTTTTTTTTGCATGCTAGCTTGCTAGTTAACATTCGCGTCAGTCAGCTGTTGGCTCTCACGCTGGCCAATAGAATCTTCCTGCCTATTCGTGGCAGCCTTCATGTTATGCTATGAGAAATGTGGTAAGGTTCTGCGTTTTTGTACAAATATAGCAATAAGAGAATTCTTTTTTAACAATAACACATTTCTCATAGCATTTTTTCGGATTACATCTCTATTTTCGGTGTCCTCTTATTACTGAGAAGTAAAAACAAGAACAAAATCTACTTCCATACCTGATCATGTCTGTAGGAACAGACGAAAGGTTGTAAAATTAAAAAAGACCTTATGCAACTGGAATTTATAAACGGGGATCATATCATTCATATACACGTTCGGGGTTGATGTATCTTGTTTATATTGTTTGCGACGAAGTATTCTCACCATTTAAATCATTAACCTGTATATTCGTTATTTGTATAAATGATACATGAATTTATAATATATATATATATATATATATATATATATATATATATATATATATATATATATATTAAATAATATAGACAAGTATTGTCTATTTATTTTATGTAATTTCTTTTCATATCGTCTGATAAGCTTAATAACATTATCATTATATATGTATCAATATTGTGATTTTCTTTCTTCGTTTAATGATAATGTTATTAAGTTTATCAGACGTTATGAAAAGAATTCACATAAAATAAATAGACAACACTTGTCTATATTATTTAATGAAACATGTATGAATGAAAAAATGCTGCCTAAACACACACACACACACACACATATATATATATATATATATATATATATTGGTTAGGCAGTCTCTAATACATCGCACATGAGAGTGAAAGAAACACGTTTCAAAAGATGATGCCATGCTGCTAGAACCAAAGACTGGTGTTTATTTTTTTAAATTTTTTATTAGATAATAAGAGTTTCAGTAATACAAGGTTTACTAATTAACCCATAATGAGGGGAGAAGCAGTGGATTCATATCTTTACCTCGTGTATTTTATGCATAAGTGAATATAATGAGCTCAACTGGAATTCGAATTCGGCTCTCCGATTCAAAATTTTGAGCCGTTATCCATTTACACCTCCTGCACATACATCAAGGTACTGACCAGGTTCGACGTTGCTTAACTTGTCCCAGTTAACCACTGATTGCTACTTAGACAGGAGTTTATAATTATTTACACAAAGTTATAACTCCCCTACAATGTCATAACACCCTTTTTAAGACAATTGCCGAAGAGTGAAGGTAGTTAAAAAAAAAAAGCGGTGTCATAAGAAAAACTGTCCTTTTGACACTCCGTATGATTGCTGGCACATTTATCCATCTTTGCCAAGATTTCAAAGATGCTCCTGAAATGCTTCAGGTAAATTGTCTAATTCAGTTTTAGTTTATGATCCTTCTTTTTTTTTTATAAAATTACAAGAGAAAAGACAAAAACAATTAAAAGATGCACTTAATATTACTTTTAGGTTGGTGCAAAAATAATGACGTAATAATGTCGTTTTTTGACGTATTTTTTAACGTCAAAAAACGACATTACTACGTCATTATTTTTGCACCAACCTAATACTATTACAACATTGCTGCTACTACTACTACTGCCATTTTTTTTTAATTTTAATATTTTGAATAATGGAAAATAATTAATTAGATATTCATTAGATGGAAGATAATTGATTAATTAGATTAATTATCAACTCTTCCAGAAAACAAAACAATACAACTGATGATTATTTAAAGAGTTTATTTTTTTTTAATAAAATGCCATACTTGAAAAGCTTATGCATAGTTGACATTATGACCTCCAGCAAGAATGTTTCGGCTGTTTTTATCGTGTATTATTATATAAAGTCTTTTTTTTATAGCCATCAAACAGGTGCGCCTTTCTTGTCTCCTCAGATTTCGATATTTTGGGATAAAATTTATCCAGACACATTTCTTGTTCTCCTCCCAGATGTTTCCTTATGGCCTGCTTCCTGACTCTGATTCAAAAGCAAAAACAAGGATGAATATTTTTATTTGTTTAAAATCAGTCCCCACCCTAAGCAAGGCAATAAAGCTACTAAGACGCAAGAGGGTTACTGAGTGTGAGAGAATAGGAGAAAAGAAAAAGCATTATTAATGGAAGGGTATATTAAAAGAATAGGAATTTAAGAAAAAAGAAGACAGCAGTTGACATTGCATTTAAATTTTTGAAGATCAAAGCAAGAAAAAAAACCACAAGCGGGAAGTGCGAGAGAAGAAACTGTTAACATAGAACTTACGGTTACATATAGCCATTTCAAATTTAAAAAGATGAGATCTTGCCGCCAATCTAGTACTGCATTTAAATTCATAAAGTCTATGTAACAAAGAGTAAAGGAATATTTATTTTGTTTTAATACAAAAATGTGGCACGAGGCCAAAAGGGGCGATAGGAGAAGGCTGGTCTTCAATCTGTCTTATCTTAAACTTAGCTAACCACGATTACTGGCCCAAACATACCACAGTATTCCTTACATCAAATCAACACATTCTTACTTACCATTCTTGCTACAGTTACTACAATACCTCAAAGACTCTGTGTACTCCTAAATAGTTTCCATGTGTACAATTTTTCTGTGTGAGTGTGTTGGGATAAAATAACAAAGTAATAAAGAGTAAAGTTCATTAGAACAATTACCATGAAAATACTTATAGAAAAGGCACAGGGAAACTGCGTTACAGCGTTGGGAAAGTGGCTGAAGCCGAGATGCCAGGTCAAGATTGATAACGTTGCTGATTCTTCTTTAAATTTTATCAAAAATTTCTAAATATATAGCAGAAGCAACAAACCAGATTGAAGCGAATACATAACTAGACACTGGTTAAGGCAAATAATTCTTTATTTATAAAGGACGACCATTAGTAATAGTAAGGATTTCTTTCGGTGGATTGTTGATTGATTAATTTGTTTTCTACGGCTTATAAACCCTTTTTAGGTTATTTAAAGCTATAAAATATTTTTACATTGTAAGAATTTTTTAAAGATAATAATGGTTTTAGTGATACAAGTCTTATTAATTAACCCATAGCTGGCGGTAGAAAAGGTGGATTTATCCCTTTCCCAAGGCTATTTGTGCGTAAGCCAATATAACAAACCAAACTGAAATTGGAACTCGGCTCTCAACAATTAACAATTCAGGACATATAACTATTACACCATCCGCAAATCCAATCTTACAGCACCTGATATTCCCAAGCAGTCATCCTTCTGGGTACTGACCAGGCTCGACATTGCTTAACTTTGGTACTTGTATGAGAACTGGTGCTTCAACATGATATGACCTTAAATATTTGTAGAGGTTAATCTATTGAAAATAGTAGAAGTAATGGGAACAATCACTTGGGAATCTATGTGAATCAACACGCGCGAATACAAAAAAACTTTTTTTTTTTTTAAAAAAAAGACATATATCCAAAACTAATTCTAAAAATAGATATATATCAAACTTCATTTCTCCTTTCACTCCACATAATTCTTGGTCGATTTTTAGAATTTGTAAGAATGGGTAGCATCAAGCACTAAATCAATTAATAGATGCTTAAAAGTGTTGGGTTAAAAAGCAACAATAATAAGATGGAATAAAACTAGTAATAAAATAATAGTAATAATGAAGAGTGTATAGAGCCAGGGTGTTGGGATAAAAAACAACAATAATACGATGGAATAAAACTAGTAATAAAATAATAGTAATAATGAAGAGTGTATAGAGCCAGAGTGTTGGAATAAAAAGCAACAATAATAAGATGGAATAAAACTAGTAATAAAATAATAGTAATAATGAAGAGTGTATAGAGCCAGAGTGTTGGAATAAAAAGCAACAATAATAAGATGGAATAAAACTAGTAATAAAATAATAGTAATAATGAAGAGTGTATAGAGCCAGAGTGTTGGAATAAAAAGCAACAATAATAAGATGGAATAAAACTAGTAATAAAATAATAGTAATAATGAAGAGTGTATAGAGCCAGAGTGTTGGAATAAAAAGCAACAATAATAAGATGGAATAAAACTAGTAATAAAATAATAGTAATAATGAAGAGTGTATAGAGCCAGAGTGTTGGAATAAAAAGCAACAATAATAAGATGGAATAAAACTAGTAATAAAATAATAGTAATAATGAAGAGTGTATAGAGCCAGAGTGTTGGGATAAAAAGCAACAATAATAAGATGGAATAAAACTAGTAATAAAATAATAATAATAATGAAGAGTGTATAGAGCCAGAGTGTTGGGATAAAAAGCAATAATAATAAGATGGAATAAAACTAGTAATAAAATAATAGTAATAATGAAGAGTGTATAGAACCAGACTGTTGGGATAAAAAGCAACAATAAGATGAAATAAAACTAGTAATAACATAATAGTAATAATGAAGAGTGTACTGATCAAGAGTGTGAAGATATAATTCAACAATAACAAAATAGAGTAAAATTAATAATAAAATATTACATCATTGCAAAAGTTTGTGTCAAATTAGACAGTTAAGAACAAATTTTTACTGACTCGCAAAAACATTTATCAGTTAAGTACATAATCTCTGTTGTTTTAAAAAACTGTTTGCCATCATTCTTCAATCTTGTTGATGTCATATTTTTTATAAACTTCCGGTTTTTGTTGGAAGAGTAGTTTCAGGTATTTTTGATTGATTGTACAGAGTCCAATTTTTGTCATTTAAATTGTCTTACGTTGTCGTATTGGAAAATGACACCTTTTCGATTTGCAAAAATCAGTCTTGAATAGAATTACAATTTTTCTTGAATAGCCGCATTGTGGTTAGTGAGTTGGTCGCAATACTTCTTTGCAGTTTTCTTTGGTCGGTTGGAAGAAGATCAAAGCGAATTATTCCTCTACAATCCCACCAAACGGACAACAAAGAATTCATTGGATGCAATCCAGCTTTAGCCATGGGTTCTGCATATTGAAAAGCTTGTTTCCAGCACAGTTTGCGTCGAACGTTATCATAAACGATCCATTTTTCATCGCCTGTGATAAGAATGGCTCCTTTTCGTGGCATAATAGCAAAGAAATCACCGCAGAAACACGATCGAACTTATTCTGTTCGGTCAGAGAATGTGGCACTCACGTATCGAGTTTGGAAACAAACCCAATACTTTTCAAATGGCGAAAGACAATTGAGATATTGATTTTCAAACTCTTAACGAAATCTTCGGTTTATTCTCTACAGTGGCAAGCAAAATGTCTTCATCGATTTTGACAGGTCGTCCGGAAGGTGGTTGATCGTTTAGACTCAAATCACCCTAACGACGAAATCTACCAAACTACTTTTTGACCGTCCGAAAAGCTGAAGCACAATCCAAATAAACCTTCCGAATGCTTTTTGTCACAGTTCCGAAATACATCGAGCATAATATGGCGAAAGTACAATTTTTCATTCGCCATCTTTCCTGTGGGCAAAACGTCAACATTCAACAAAATCAGACTCGCAAATGATCAATGCAGTGGCGTAGCTAAAGGGGGTGGGGGCGAGAGGGGCGGACCGCCCCGGATGCTAGCACAGGAGGGGTGACACAATGTCACCCCCAACAAAATTTTTCAACCAGGTTAAGGTGCCAAAATTAGTCTGAAAACAGTGGTGGAGGCACAGGGTTCCGCAGGCGGGCATATGACCCCCCCCCGAAATAATTTATGACCCCCCAGTTTTGTCCCCCCGTCAGAAATTTTCTAATAAATTGTCGGGAAATTTGTGAGTAGGTATAATAGCAATGTTTTCAGCTTTCATGTGTTTCAGTTGCTACAATCTTGCTACAAGAGACATTGTTGTAACATTTTATCGGATGATATGGTGTTTTAACTCTGCATGATTAATATTAGGTTGGTGCAAAAATAATGACGTAATAATGTCGTTTATTGACGTTAAAAAATACGTCAAAAACGACATTATTACGTCATTATTTTTGCACCAACCTAATAACAACAAAGCGAAATACGAAGCCAAAAGTGCAACAATTTCAGTCTTGCCTGTGTATCAATTCGCTGAGATACAATTTTCCATTGAGTGAGCGATATACTTTTGAATATATCTACTAGTGTTGGGACGATTAATCGGAATTGGAATCGAGAATCGAAAAAATCGGAACTTTTTGGGGTATCAGAAACAGTATCGAGAATCGGAAAAATTTGTGCCTATTTTCCGATTCCAAAAACGATTCTTTTAAATTTTTAACTTAGTTTTCCATTATTGGTACTAATGATAAATATTTATTGTTTTTAAATTATCACTAAAACTAAAATCATAATAACACCAAAATACGATGTAAATTTATTTTACTTGTATAAAGAAAAACAAAAAAATAAACTTTGCATAAATTCTCTCGGTAACCTTTAAAAGAATGCAGTTGATTTACAATGTTCCGAAAAATGCTTAAAAATTAAATAGAACATTTTTGTCAAGAAAAATACTTTCAAACATCATTGATAATTAAATGGTACCCAGAAAATGATGCAACGGAAAATTGGACATCGGAAAATTAGCAACAGAAAATTACATCAACCGTGAGCCAGTCGAGACTGTCGGATCTGGCTGTGTTGTCCATTGAAAATGAGCTTACAAGACAAACAGATTTTGACGATGTCATTGACCAGTTTGCCACAATGAAAACAAGAAAACATTCATTCTAAGACCATAGTATCGAATGTCATTCTTTTGTGTATTGCCGTGTTTTGTATTTAGTTGTTCTGAAATCTTTTGATTTGAACTGATTATTTTGTGGTATTGGATTTTGTCTTGGATCATACATGTAAACAGTAACGTACCGGTCAGTAGAGTAAAGTAGAGGTAGATCATGTATGAAAATTTAGCTATAGCTAACCATTCAGCATAGGGTGAATCGGAGTCATTGGGGTGACATTTGAGCAGGCCGCCCCGGGTGATGTTTATTCTAGCTACGCCACTGGAACAATGCAAGGTTTCAATTTAGAACACACCAGAAATCCATACCAAAATAAACACAAGTGTCAAGTTTCGGTCCTTTATATTAACAATGAAAATCGGGTTCGAATGTTTGTAATGGTTTCATAATAATAATAATGAGTGTTGGGATAGAAAGCAACAATAATAAGATGGAGTAAAACCACTTATCACCGACCACTTATTGGTGTCATGTCATTGATTCTCTCTGGGTGCTACACTATTTTTTCCGGCAAAATTATTATTATACAAGAGCTTACTGTAGAGCAGCGGTCACCAAACTTTTTTTCATAGAGGGCCAGATAACTGAGTGAATGACAAACATGGACCGGGTAACCATTTTTTTTGTTCAATATAATACACTGAATGCACAAAAAATAAAGAAACATACTTATTTACTAAATGGTTATCTAAGCCACAATACCAATAAAATGCTAATATTACACCAAGTACTCACAAATTAAATAGCACAAAAGCTTAGTGAGATTTGTGAAACTGGCGTTTACGTTTTAAGATATAATTAATATTTGTTTTGGTATTGCTGCATCCAAGCAAGATAAATGCTTTCAAATGTTTATCAGTCAACCTCGTTACATATGCTGACTTTACATACTTTAGATTTTATAATAAATTTAGGCAAAAATATATAACAATTCGCTGAAGTCACAGAGATCCTTCTACTGCCCTCCATTAGAATGTCTGACGTTTCATCTTCTCGAGAGCACCTCTCTGCGGCTGCTCGGTCTCACGTTGACTGCTGACCTGAGATAGAAAAAATACATTGAGTCAATTGCTTCGTCCACCGCAAGGAAAGTTGGCTCCCTGTGCCGCGCCAGGAAATTGTTCTCCCCAGAATCGATCCTCCAGATCTACAAATCAACAATTCGCTCTTGCATGGAGTATTGCTACCATATATGGTCTGGAGACCCTTCGGTTTGCCTCGGGGTTCTTGATAGGCTCCAGAGGCGGATATACAATATAATTGGCTCTGTTCTGGCATCTCGTCTACAGTCACTTTCTCACAGACGCGCTGTCGCCTCTCCTTGTCTTTTTTACAAATACTTTCATGGTAATTGCTCCGAGGAGCTGCATTCGCTGGTTCCCAGACTTCTACGAGGCTGGCATCCCGCTCTCACCCTTTCACTGTCGAAACTCCTAAATGTAGCCGTCTCTTCTACTCCAATAGCTTCACGTCTCGCACCTCTCGCCTGTGGAACTCCCTTTCCTATTCCAGTTTCCCTGAGAGCTATAATCTCCAACTATTCAAATGTAATGTCAATCGACATCTCCAGTTACCTTGATATATCCATTATCCTTCTCCTCATCCTTTTCTCTATCACTCCTATCTGATCTTGCTCCAAATCTTCTGTAACTCCTTGCGTCCTAGTGGCTTCTCGCCTTGCTTGGGGTGAAACGCTTAAAAAAAAAAGTCAGTCCTTTTCATATACGGCACTCTTCAAACCGGTTTAAATACGGCAATGCAAGTTAAAACATAATCGCTGCAACATGCTCGCTTTTTTTTAGAAACTTCATTGCAGATACTTACCCCAAAAAAGGACACGGATATCAAAAGTTGCAAAAAATTGCCGAATTTTTTATTTCACGGATTTTCCTAAAACTTATATTACTATCAGATGCAAAAATCAGATTGGCTAAATTTGGGCATTTTACTTACATTTACTTTAATTTTTTCTACATAGTAATTTTAACTATAGTCTATTGATAATTCCATATAAATAATTATAGTTTAGCTCATTTGTGGCACAGTGAAGAGGCGGGCCGGATGAACCGACATCGGGGGCCAGATCCGGCCCGTGGGCCGTAGTTTGGTGACTCCTGATGTAGAGCAATGTTTAACAAGTTAGCCTCACAGACTATTCATTGGCGACATGACATTGATTCTCGCTAGGTGCTTCAATTTGTGCCAGACAAAATCGAACTACGTAAATATTTGTAAAAAAAAATGTGTGAGCCTACTATAGAGCAATACTTATGCAAATGAATGATCGGTTAGGCTTGCTGGTTTCATACACGATTCATTGATGTCATAACACTGGGTGCTCCAATATAGTGTCCTTGTGTCAAACAAAAGAGAACTAGTAAATATATGTAAATCCAATGAGGGTGCCTACTATAGAACAATGCTTAGCGGGCCGGCCAAATGATCATTTATTTACGTCATGAAATTTATTTTCACTGGGTGATCCAATACAGTGTCCTTGTGTCAGACTAAACAGAAATCAGTAAATATACGTAAATGAAGTGAGGGCGCCTACTATAGAGCACTGGTCAGCAGGCTAGCCTCACCAGTAATTCTTTTATGTCATGAAAGTGGTTCTCACTGGGTGCTTCAATACAGTGTCCTTGTGACAGACAAAACAGCTCTCAGTAAATATCCGTCAAATGTAATGAGGGAGCCCACTTTAGAGCAATACTTAATACGGACCCTTCATTGGTATCATAACATTGATTCTCACAGGGTGCTCCAATAGTGTGACCCTCTGTCAAACAAAAGAGAATTAGTAAATATATGTAAATGCAGTGAAGGCACCTACTGCAATACTTAGCTCCAATACAGTGTCCTTGTGTCAGACAAAATAGAAATCAGTAGATATATGTAGATGCAATGAAGGAGGCTGCTGCAGAACAATACTTAGCAAAATAGCCACACGGACTATTCATTCGTGTCATAGCATCGATTCTTATCGAGTGCTTCAATATTGAGACACTACATGGTCTTGAAAATGACTGAGAAGGTTGGACGTACTTGAACAAAACAACAGAGCACACATGGACTCCGAACAGTTAGTGTCTTAAAACTGATTCTCACTGGGTGCTCATCCGAAATAAAGTCGATCAATACGAGCAGAGGGCGTGTAGGAATTTCGGCGGGAATTTAGATTCTCAAGCTGCATGTATACTAGCTTTTACGATAGTGCAATCCGGTTTGAATTCAGAGTTTCCTTTTCCTAGACTGGTTTCCACCCAAGGCTACATGACCCAGTCTGTTTTGCTATTTTACCCATAGCTGGGAGGAGAAGAGATGGATTCATACATTTCCCAAGTGTATTAGCACATAAATGAATGTAATGAACTCGACCAGAATTTGAACTCTGTTCTCTAATTCCTCAATCCAAACTGCTAACCATTAATCTACCATCCCTCGTCTTTTTGTTATCTCTCCTAAACCCTGTTTTGAAATCCATTTACTCAAGCTCACTAAGTATGTTATGCGTTGTGTTCCTCTGTCCGTCTTGCCTTCAATCTATCCTGTGGGTATCAAATTTTCCAAGCCCTCTTCCCTCATATGATATAAAAGTTCTTTTTCTCCCTTTCCTGGACTGGTTGTTACCCAAGGCTATAGGACCTAGTCTGTCCTGCTATTTTACCTATAGCTGGGAGGAGAAGGGATGGATTCATATCTTTTCCAAGAGTATTAGCACGTAATGATCCCGACTGGAATTCGAACTCGGCTATCCGATTCCTCACCATTGCCGCTAACCATTACTCCACCGTACTGAACTTCGGGTAGTTTATCCACAATTTCAATCCTTATATACAACACCTTATTCAAATACTGGACAATCTATAAAATAATAAACAGCTAGACCTTAGTCTGTTTTGTATATATATAGTGATAAAAACCAACTCAGTGATAATAACCCTGACAGCGATCAATCAATTCTTCAATAAGTTGACTACAGTAAATTAGCTAAAAGTCGAGTATAAAATTAGATACGACTGAGTAGGAAAAGTGATCCAATGAGAACTGTGCAAGATACATGGTTTTAACTAAACAATAACGCACAAATCAGAAAACTTTAAAAAAAATATACTATTCTGATTTTGAAGTTGCTGTACAGGCTAGATCTTTTTAAAATGCCATGTCCCTTCCGGCATATAGGTGACCATAGCTCTCCACGTTTTTCTTTTCTTTATTATCAGGTAATTGCCATGTCTTCTTGAGAAAGTGAAGTGATTTCCTGTTGACTTATCCACGGTTTAAAATTTATAGATTTCTTTCTTTCAGATTGGTTACTACTCAAGGCTATAGATCCCAATCTACCTTGATATTTAAGTGATATTTTAAAAATTCTATCACCATTCAAGACTCTCCACGTTTTCCGTTTCTTTATTATGTGGGAATTACCATGCCTTAGAAAAGGTAGTCGAGTGGTTTCCTGTTACTTTTTCCAGGTTTTGGAATTCAGAGTTTTTCTTCTCTTAGACTGGTTACCAGCTGAGGCTAGAGAACCCAGTCTACCCTACTATTTAAGCCATGTTTTTATTTTAAATTATATGTCACCACAGGGCAGAAGCAATCATGGCTCATATGGTTTTATTTATTATTTATGAATTGCCTTATTGAAAAAAAAATAATAGAGGAATGGCTTCCCGTTGATTTTCTTCATGGTTTTGAATTCAGAGTTGTTCTGAATAACATGTCCCTATGTTGGCAATTATGACTCTTCACAGCTTCCCTTTTTATTATCTTTGAATTTTCATGCATTTTTGGTAAAGACAGTGAAGTAGTTTCTTTGCGTCATAGTGGCTTTATCACCATCCTTGGAGTGAAATGATTAAAAAAAAAAAACAAACTTCGCCCCTTCCAGTCTACTTTCCGCGCCGATAGCCGTTACACTACTGAGTGAATGTCTCTATTCCAACAGACGACATAGTGAGGCTAATAGATAAAGAAAAAAAGAAAAAGAAAAGAAAAAGAAAAGAAAAAGAAAAGAAAAAGAAAAGAAAAAAAAAAGAAAAAAAAGAAAAAGAAAAGAAAAAGAAATAGAAAAGAAAAAGAAAGAAAAAAAGAAAAAGAAAAAAGAAAAAGAAAAAAAGAAAAAGAAAAGAAAAAATATCTGGAATTTGAAAGCTTTGATCCTACCCATCATTATCGATGAAGTTTGCAACATTCCAGAAAATTTGCAAAGATTTTAGAAGGATGTATAATCTGAGAGAGAACCGAAACAGCCCAGAAAACAGCAGTCGGCTGGAATATTCTGAAGTGTTTTCGAGTACGGAAGAGACTTGTTGTCACTTGACATCCAGTACAATCCAACAGTCTCTACCGACCTGAAAAAAAAAAAAAAAAAAATAATAATAATAATATTGTGTAGAGTGTTGGAGTATTCAGGAAACTCTCACCAGGAGGCACTAAATGCAATCACCATATTTCAAGGTGTATCTTATTACTTAAAACGTTATTTTTGTGGATACGCGTGTTTAAGTAGACGCCCTGTTTTTTTAAAAATGGACTTTAAACAGTATGACTTACATTTAACAGCCTGTGAATTCGGCAGACTTAGTACAGAAAAATGTTCTCATTTTCATTTATTAAGTCTCTCAAATGTGCAGGCTGCTCGACATAATTTATTTTAATCATTTCACCCCAAGCAAGGCGATAATGACACTAAGACGCAAGGGATTACTGGTAGTAAAATTGAATGAGAAGACTAGTGAGGAGAAAGGACAATAAAAGAACGGTTTTCAGGATGACCGACGATGAAGATAGACGTTGCATTTAAATTTTTGAACATTGTTGTTTGATAGGAAAGCGAGAAACTGGAATAGAGTTGCACAGACCAATTACCTTGCTTGGGTTGAAATGATTACTGTTATGGTAATTTACCCACGCACGCATGGACTTTCCCAGCTATAAATAGGAGCAGGTACTGCCTTTTGGAGAGGGAATTTTCCAGCAGTCAGCTCTGACATTCGGACTGAACATTCTTACTGTAACACTCTCGTTTGTATATGTTTGTATTACTGTTTCTTTTAATATATTTGTTTAACTCAATTCCTCTCTTGTGTCTTTATTTCTGGCCCTAACAAGGCCACAATAATAGTAAAAATCATTTCCAATGCATTTTCATAGTAAAAATCTTTGGCCAATGCATTTTCATATTAAAAATCATTTCCAATGCATTTTCATAATAAAAATCATTTCCAATGCATTTTCATGGTAAAAATCATTGGCCAATGCATTTTTATAGTAAAAATCATTTGCCAATGAATTTTTATAGTAAAAATCATTTCCAATGCATTTTCATAGTTGTTATGGTAATTTACTCACGCACGCATGGACTCTCCCAGTTATAAAAAGGAGCAGGTACTGCCTTTTGGAGAGGGAATTTTCCAGCAGTCAGCTCTGACAGTCGGGCCGAACATTCTTGCTGTAACACTCTCTTTTGTATATGTTTGTATTACTGTTTCTGATAATATATTTCCTCTTTTTGTGTCTTTATTTCTGGTCCTAACAAGGCCATAACAACTAAAAAACAAACAATTGTTCAAATGCTTCATCCTCATAAAACAAAATTGTTCTTCTTTGCGCCATGTCTCTTCTGGCGGTGGGCGATCATAGCTCCACACAGCTTATGACCTTTGTAACTCTAAGAAATGTTTATTCCCTTCTATCCACCCTGTTCTGTAATCCATTTACACGAGCTCGTTAGGTAGGTTATTCAATATTTCCCTCTGCCTCTCTTGCCTCCCGTGAGTGTCAAATTTTCTAACCCAACTTTCCTCATGACGAAGTTTTAAGTGTCTCTTTCTGATTGTAATTATAAGTGTCCTTCTTGTTTTCATTTACTTTAAAAACTTCTTCGTTACTTACATTTTTAGTCCATAGTATTCTCAGCATGCTTCTGTAGAACCACATTTCTGGCCGCCTCAAGTATCTTCTTCATCTAGGAGGAGATTGACCGGCATTCACTGCCATACAGAAGATGGTTCTCTTTGGTATATTCCAACACCACTGTCTCCTTCTGGTTGTAAATAAGTGTCCATTTTGTTTCACTTGTATAGAAAGACGACCGACCTGCTCTACACTAATTGTTGGACATAGACTCGTCCACTCACCACGGGTAGGATTTCTACTCATAGGAAAATAGTCGCAAGCTGAGTCATACGCATTGCCACGCTAACTACGGTATTCATTATTACTGTATTATTACTCCATGTCATTAAACAGTTTCTTCAGCAATCTTTGTTCCAACGCTGTCCTTGGAATATTACCACACCTACGAACTTATACAAGCATTATAACAGCTTCCATTTTCTTAAAACTTCCTCGTTAACTACATGCTCTGTCCATGGTATTCTCAGCAAGAGTATTGCAATTCACAACAATATTCGAACAACATTAGAAATCACCAAGAGACCATCATCCGATCACAAAATTTGCACACCGTACACAGCCAAACAAATAGAAGGAAATGCCGATGTGCAAACACATAAGTACAAAGTTGTTTGCGAAATGAAAGTTGTTTTGAATAGCCACTCTTCTAAATCTTTTTGTATTAATGCAGGTGTCTCTCAGGACTCTATCCTTGAATCTACGCTCTTCCTAATTTTCATCATCTCATCAATTCTCAACCCGGTATCTATGCTGATCACAACTATTTACTCCTGTCTTAATAGTAAATCTTATCGGTTCAACAGGGTCAAATTGGCAGCTGATTTCAATAAGGACCTACAATCTTTTGTTAAATGGGGCAAGTAATGACTTGTTAATTTTAATGTCTTCAGAACTAAACTGCCAGCCCTCTCTTAATCGTCTGAGGGACCCTTTTTGCTTTCTATCATCATGGCTGATGCTAACCTTCAGGAGAGTGACTCAATGCACCTTCTCGGACTAACGTTTTCCACTGATATGAAATGGAAAGCTTATAGTGAATCAGTTGTTAGGCCTGCTGCTAGAAAAGTTGGTTCACTGTGTCGTGCTAGACAACTTTCTCGCCAGAATTCATACATACTTATAAGTTTATAGTTTGTCCATACTTTGAATATTACTGCCACATCTTGTCTGGTGCTTCTGCTATTTATAAAATATAACGAAGAATTATTGGTCCTGACCTGGCATCTCGACTTTCCCACCACCGTTATGTGGCTTCCCTGTGCCTTTTCTATAAATATATTCATAGAAATTGTTCTGATGAATTTTCCTCTGTGTTACCAAGATGGATTTAATCGCAGTACTAGATTGGCAGCTAGGTCTCATTATTTTACAGTTGAAATGGCTATGCTAACAGTTTCTTCCCACAAAATCACTGAAGTTAAGCAATGTCGAACCTGATTAATACATATATGAGTGACCGTTTTGGAATACCAAGTGATGTAAGTTTTCCTATGCGTGTGGCGTAATGGATAACAGCTCGGAATTAGAACTCGGAGAGCCAAGTTCCAATTCCGGTTGGGTTATTTATATTCACTTAAGCGAAAATACCCATCGGGAAGGTATGAATTCACATTTTCTCTCCCCCGCTATGGGTTAATTAGTAAGACTTGTATCAGTAAATCATTATTACCTCCAAAAAATTATTACAATCTAAAAAAAATATTTCTGGGCTTAAATAACCTGCCAAAGGTTGATAAGCCGTAAAACACAAATCAATCAATCAAAAACGTTTATTAAATGATATCTCTATAGGGGTCTTTAGGGATCGTGTTGATATAAATCAGAGGTGGGAATGTATGTTGTGCTAATCTTCATGGTGACAACGGTCTGTCTTTAGGTCCAAGTTAATGAAAGGATTTAAGCTTTGATTTCACTCCAGGTAGATTTTTACCATTTGGAAGATAATAATCTTACCCCATTATTTGGCATAGAAATAGTGTGGGTTTCTCAATGGTTTCAATTACAGCCTAGACAAGATTCAAGAGCCGATGTATTGCCAACCATTCCAACAAGCAATATATTAAATAACCTGCGCAAATAAACAGTCTAATAAATAAATAGTCTTTAATATTTTTGTTGTAATTTCTCAAGAACAAAAACTGTATAAATTCACTTTCATCATATCTTTTGACTTTATATAAATTCTAATAATCGCTTTTCAAAACAATAGACATTGTCGAGGAGTAAAGGTAGTTATAATACTACCTGTGTCAAGAGAAAAACTGACCTTTTGCGGGCACAAATGTTAAAGATTGGCATCTTACATTTTTAATGCACGGATAGCGTCTCGGATTGAGGAATCGGAGAACTGAGTTCGAATTCCAGTCAAATCTATTACATTCACTTACGTGCTAATACCCTTGGGAAAAGTATGAATCCGCTTCTTCTCCCCCCCCCCCCAACTACGGGTAAATAGCGGGACAGACTAGGTTCTATAGTCTTGGATGGCAAGTGGTCTACCGCAGAAAGAAATGGTAACCTACTGCGGGAAAAAATCTGTCTCGACAGTCATGAATCGAAAGACAAATGATCGCCTAAGTATAGTATATAGTATTTTCTCCTCTGTATCACGCATGGCACATAACTAACTGATTTGGCCTTAAAATAGTATTTTCTCCTTTGGTTCATTAAAGCCAAGATAAAACCCAGAATTTCCGGTGAGGATTGTTATGTCAAAATGACCTCCCCATTTGGTCGTTTATATAGTATATTACGTTAATATTTGGTTTTAAATATTAACTGTATTTTATCATGGGGTTCATTCGGACCCAGATGAAAGCCAGAATTTCGAGAAGTGATTTTCAAGGTAAAATGTCCCTCTATATATGCCAAGTTCTATAATATAATGCAGGAATTAAATATATATATATATATATATATATATATATATATATATATATATATATTATAAATTAATTGATTTATAATACGTTTTTTTCGCTACACGGTTCTAACCATGTTTCAAAAATAGAAGCTAAAAGCTTCGAATTTAATTTTGTAATTAAATTAAAGACATTAGTTCCATTTCATCCTCAAGCGAATTTTGGATGAGGATTTTGCTTGAGGATGAAATGGAACTAATGTCTTTAATTTAATTACAAAATTAAATTTAGCTTCCATTTTAGAAACATGGTTAAAACTGTGTAGCGTAAAAAACATATTTTAAATCAATTAATTTATAATATTAATGCTCTGTAAATTTACATTGAGCACTATTTTGTATAAATAAAAGTATCTATAAGAACACCGGATTATATATCTTACTGTTCTTTATATATATATATATATATATATATATATATATATATATATATATATATATGCTTATAAACTTCAATCTTCCATGGATCTCGTACATTCATAACTGCTCATGGCGTATCAAATGTAAACAAATGAAAATATTTCATAGAAAATATTCGTCCTTTGACAGGATTCGAACCTGCATCCTATACGGAACCGCCATGTAGCCGGGCGTGCCTAACCGATTCGGCCACAAAGGATCGTTCGGTTGGCAATTTCTATGAAAATTTCTCGGACATTCAGGTCGGTAAATGTTATTTAATACTGTTTATTATAAACAGAGCATTTACTTAAATACTTGTATCTATAAAAAGAACGCTAAACATAAAAAATATCTTTAATAAATAAATTGTCGGACTTTGTCCATTTCTTAATGTATGACGTCATTTGTTTACATTTGATACGCCATGAGCAGTTATGAATGTACGAGATTCATGGAAGATTGAAGTTTATAAGCAGTAAATTCGACCTTGCCTACCGAACGCTCCTTTGTGGCCGAGTCGGTTAAGGCACGTCAGCGTAAATATATATATATATATATATATATATATATATATATATATATATATATATATATATATATATAATGCAGAAATCAATTCACATAAAAAAGATAGATTACCTTTATGGAGACGTACAAGTCTTATAAAATTTTAGACATTTTATGAACAGTTTTTAAAAGGGTTCAGTTTGTAAGGCAACATAAAAAGAAATATCTTACGGTGCAATTTCTGTATTGGTGGCAGCGGATTTTTCTTTTGTTGTTCTAGATTATCAAGAAAAATAAAAAAAAGAAACGGGAAACCAACACTTTAGACATTTTTAAAAATTATTGTTTCGTTTTTATAGCTTTCTAAAAAGCATAAAACCTCAAACAAACAGTGATGTTAAAGATTTCATAAAAATATCAAATTATACTTCTCAGTGTTCTTTCTTGTTATATCATGCCATTACCTCAGATAAATAATGGACCATTCCTTCGATTTCATTGAGAGAATAGACGAAAGAAGATATGGCAGATTTTCTGTCTTGTCTTTAGTGAGGAAAAGAAAGCGTAGATAATAACAAAGAAAGAACACTTACATTGATAAATATATTATTATTTTTTTTTACATTCAGGTTAGGACTCCCGGGAGCCACTCTAGGTAGAGGGTTACATTAAGAAGCAGTTTATATCAATAAAACTGAAATAGAGTAACATCTTTATGAAAATTAAATTAAAACAAAATTAATTTAAACTATATACACTGCTATTACCGCAGATAAATAATAGAGCATTCGTATGTGAAGAAAGATAGAATAAAAAGATTTTTTTTAAGCATTACTCTTGAGCACTCAACATACAACAGGGCATGCTTAAATATTTCATTCTGGAGCCAAATTCCAAATTTTTGAAGCGTTTTGGCTTTGTGACTTCGCAAACGCAGTGTGAATTGAAAACTGAATTTTTGTATATATAAAAAATTAAAGAAAAGCTATGCAAAAAAGAATACTGCATTTTTATTAAATAAGTGTTTGTTATTTGAACCATTAAATTATTTTTAAAATAGTCGGAGTATTTTATATTAATGAAATATTAAAACTTTCAATTTTTCCAATAAATATTAATGAAAATATATTGCGCTAAGCTACGCACCCTAGTAAAACCCTCTGTACTTTCTACCTCCTTGCCTGTTTGCATTTCTCCCCAAAACTCGATATCGATCGGTCAATGTAAGGCTATTTTAGAGGGTGTGACGGACGGACGGACGGACTAACTGAATTCACAAAATTTTATATATAGATTTTAATTGAAAGCAGTACTGGCTGCTTAGTCAATGGAAGCCAAATGTTTCCTTATAAGGAAACGGCTAATATTACCATTATCATTATTTTCGTCAGTATTTCTACTTTCACCAACTATGATTTATTGCTATGGGTTTTGAGTTTCCAGGAAATCCTAGGACGCCTTCTGGCTCCAGGGCCTACTTTTGACCTCGGACCCCAAGTATAATGTAAGGTTTATAATAAATAGGCATTTTGATTAAATGAATATAATACTTTATATAATATATATGATATATAATACATATGATATATAATACATATGATTATATTATTATAATATATATGATATATAATACATATGATATATTATACATATGACTATATTATTATAATATATATGATGTATAATACATATGATATATTATACATATGACTATATTATTATAATATATATGATGTATAATACATATGATATATAATACATATGATTATATTATTATAATATATATGATATATAATACATATGATATATAACACATATGATTATATTATTATAATATATATGATATATAATACATATGATATATAACACATATGATTATATTATTATAATATATATGATATATAATACATATGATTATTTTATTATAATATATATGATATATAATACATATGATATATAACACATATGATTATATTATTATGATTATATTATTATAATATATATGATATATAACACATATCATTATATAATACATATGACTATATTATTATAATATATATGATATATAATACATATGATATATAATACATATGATTATATTATTATAATATATATGATATATAATACATATGATATATAATACATATGATATATAATACATATGATTATATTATTATAATATATATGATATATAATACATATGATATATAATACATATGATTATATTATTATAATATATATGATATATAATACATATGATATATAATACATATGATTATATTATTATAATATATATGATATATAATACATATGATATATAATACATATGATTATATTATTATAATATATATGATATATAATACATATGATATATAATACATATGATTATATTATTATAATATATATGATATATAATATATATGATATATAATACATATGATATATAATACATATGATTATATTATTATAATATATATGATATATAATATATATGATATATAATACATATGATATATAATACATATGATTATATTATTATAATACATATGATATATAATACATATGATTATCACTAATTAAATAATTACCAAAAAATGATATCATACCAACTGAAAAGTCTTCTCCATCGTAAGTTCTTCCAACTGAAAAAAGAAAGATGTGAATTAAACATTCAGCTGAAGTGACCTTTTAATTTAACGGACTGACAGGGGTTAAGGGTCTGACTGTTTATGCAAAAAGTTCGTTAAATCCGAACGTAGTTTTTTAGGCTATTCGAACGGGACGCAGGTCTTCTTTTTTTTTTTTTTTTTTTTTTCGTTAAATCTGGACGTAACAAAGTAGGCAATTTTCAAAAAGTCCGCCAAATCTGAGCATAAACCTGAAGAACATTTTCTGAAGTTCCTTAAACCTAAACATATCCTAGGTCATTTTGCCAAAGTCCGTTAAATCGGAACGTAATCTGGGAGGTTATTTATCAAAAGTCCGTTAAATCCGAACGTAATATTTTATTTTCAACGAAAAACTTTGAAAATATTACGTTCGGATTTAACAAACTTTTGCCAAATAACCTACATACATTAAACTACATGTTTTTAAATCTGTTAGGATATTTAATGTTGAAATTTTGTATTGTTTTTTTTATTATTTATGTTCGCCCATTACAAGGCCCTAGAGCCACTCAAGTTAGAGGGTTACTGTGTGCCGTTCATGAGGTTATGTAGGAAAGATAACGGTTAACCTTAGACTTGAAGAGGTCAAGATTGTTATGATCAGTAAAACATCCGGCTGGGTGTCTTTTCCACAAAGCAGGTATCCTTGGAAGAGGAAGTTGTCTCAGTGGAATTTGGTTCTTACAAATGGAATATTAGAATGATTCATCTTTATGTATGTGGTATGGCGAGAACCAGTTGCAAAGGCCAGGGCTGTTGAAATCAAGGAATCTCAGAACCCTTGCCATGGAAAGAGCGATAAAATAGCGAGAGACTTACGGTGTTTCGTACAAGACCGCGTACACGGTTGTGAACAGAATCAAGCGGGTGAGTGAGGACTGGGCAGTTTCAGCCCAGGTAAGGCAGCAATTCTATATCTTTGGTCCTATCTGGCTTTTGTAACAGGAAGAGTGAAATACCTACTGGACTGGTACAGAGAACTGATCATTTTTCCCGCATCTTTAACAGTAGATAGTACATGTGAGCTCCACTTGAGGTCTGGTGTGAGCTTGAGTCTCAATAGACGTTCAAGGCAAGGAGCCTCCTCGAGGGAACGTCCATCCATGATGGTAGGAGGAAGTTTAAGTTATCCTCAAAATGTTAATACATAGTTAATCTTGGTCACTTCATATGTTTCTCCAGTATTTATGTCGAGATTAACACAAAACTTTATCAAAACTATGACATGGTCAAGGCTGCTTGTAGATTGACACTTTGTATTATCTATCTATCTATCTATCTATCTATATATATATATATATATATATATATATATATATATATATCAATTGTACCAATGAAAAGTGCATATAAAAAAAATTCGAGAAGTATAAACATTCAGTTGCTGAAAGATAACTATACAAGCGAGAAGTGCGAGAGAAGAAACTATTAGCATAGAACTTACGGTTACATCTTACGTCTGTTGTCAATCTAGTACTGCGCTTAAATTAGGTAAATACAAGAATTCGCCGAAAAAAACATCATAATATGATGAAAAAAACCCTAAACTTTAAAAAAAAGAAAGAAGTTTTATCGTAAATATGTTTGTTATTATTAAGAGGAACAACCGAAGTATTTTTTGATGATTTTCTTAAATTTTTTCATCCTTTCTGGCACGTTCGAAATTTATGTTAAAAATCTTGTCTTTATTCTTTACGTCAGCGAGTCACGTTATATTTACCATTAGTGTTTTAACGCCTTTTTTTTTAGGAGAAAAAAACATTAATTTGGAAATTATTGCAAAAGACAAGTATTATACTTGTCGGATTTTAATGAAACTTTCAGAACTTATTCACAAATGAATAAAATTATTTTAGACTTTTTTCTTTTTAGAAAGTCAGGGAATATTTTATTTTTTACGTCCGTTACCCACTCCACTTTACTTAATTCTATGAAAACTCGAGAAATTCGACGTTGTGCCCTTTAGGGCACAAAGATTTAGGGCAGAAGATTTTGAAGAATATAAACCATCGATTTTTTTTGTAAAATCTAAATACATAGCTACCCAAAATTCAGCATTGAATTGTAAAATACAAACCCCAATAAAACTAAGACAATATTTAATTAGAAAAGCTTTTAATGGTTTTCATGATTAATATAAAGACACTATTGTCTGAAGCCAAAATATTTTTCCAATGAAAAATAAATTTTTGCAAGAACTTTTTTTTTTTAATTTTAAATAAAAAATGTGATGAATTTAAGTTTGAATCCACACCCTTTAGGAAATGATGTTATTAAGTAGATCTATTTTTACAGATCATAAATTTGAAAGCTTATTAACATGTGCGACACGTATTTTAGAGATATTTTTTCATTATGCAAAAAATGTATTAAAAATTTTTTTTCCAAAAGTATGGATGTGCGTTTCAGGCATAATAGTCATGTGTTTTATGAGTTGTTTCCCCTGACAGGAAAACCCCGTCCTCAGAATTTTTTTGTTTTCTTCTGGCTAGTACGTGTTAAATTCTCCGACTGACTGACCATCATCGCCGCATTTTCAAAATTTTAAATTTTCTTTTTTACATCCTATTTCACTAAATATTTTAATTAATTTTTTAAATTTAATTAATTTATTGTTTTTCAGTGAGAGACATACTGCAATTATTAATTATTTTCTTTTTAGTTTCAATTTTAGGGACGGAAACAGTGCAGGTTTTGGACAGATCTTCGTTAATATGTACCTAAAAATGTCAATAAAATATTAAACTTTTGAAAGTATTTAATTTAAAAAAATACTGTATAATTAAATAAGCTGTTTCACTTAAAATTCGAAAATATTGTCACTTCTGTCCTTCTGTCCAATAACTTCCAGTCACGTAAGCTGTCGATACATTGACGTAAACGTAATTAACACCCCAAAACAAGTCCCGACAGTTAGACATGCTTCTTTTATTTTAAACTAAATTTTTTTATGCTAAAAACATTAAGTAATGTTTGTTTCCAATTACATTAAGTAAACTTTACATTTTCTAATTTTCCCTAAATAACTTTTGAAAAAGGTATAATTGATTTTTACAAGATTTTTAAGCCGAGAATTTAACTTTTGTTTACGTATTTCTAAAAATATGGCAGATATCTAATTTTGGCAATTTTGCTGACTAAAATAAAACAAGATTTTTTACTAAAATTTCGGACCTGCTTGGAAGGATCAAAAAATGTAAAAAAATAATCAAAAAACACTTTGATCTTTCTCTTAATAATAACTTAAAAACATTTAAACGATAAAAATTGTTTTCATAAAGTTTGGGGCTTTTTTCATCCCGGTATGTCGTTTTTTAGCAAATTAGTGGAGTTACCCAGCTTAAATTCATAAAGTTCGTCAGAACAATTACCATGGAAGTATTTATAGAAAAGTCACAGGGAAGCTACTCTGTGCCCTTATATATATATATATATATATGACGATATTAGCTCTCGATAAAATAATTTAACCGGTCGATCACTGCGGGAAGTAAGGAACGAATTTGTAAACAATTACTGTTACTGCTGATAATGCAATACACTCCTAGCGATTGAGTTCTCTGAGTGACTGGCATATTTATGAATAAATAAATACGCAAAAATCCGCCTTTCTTCCTTCTCTCATCAATGGCCTAGGGGCTTAGAATCACAGACTGATAGCAAATCGGTTGCGTTTTGGTCCCGGCCTGAAATTCAAAAATGTTAAAAAGTCGCTCTTGAGTGAGCCTCTTTTTGGATATTAGTGACTTTTCTTTTGTGCTTTTGTTTTCCATGTATATATACATTTTGCTTTAACACACACACACACGTATATATATATATATATATATATATATATATATATATATATATATATATATATATATATGTATATTAGGCAGCAATTCTTCGTTTATGCATGTTTAATTAAAAACGGCAGACAAGGTACTACGGTTAAGCTTTTTATTTAATTTTTCTTGTGTTCGAACAAGAGCTTTCTTTTCTGGACAAAGAGTGTGTAAAAACTGTTCAAATGTTTTATAGTTCCGAGCGCTTTCGGCTATACCTTTAGACATTATCAAAGATGATTCGATTTTTCAGCTTAACTGAGCGTGTGCATTATGTGTATGTTTTAGCGTGTTATAGAGATATTTTTAATTTCCGAATACGGTTAGCACATCGTGGCCTTGTTCGTAGTTAATATTGTTAAGAGTTGACTTTTTCTTTTTTTATTATTAAAGCTTCCATTATTTTTAATCTTTTTTTTACAAGTGGATGAAGTTATTATATTTGTATTTTCTACTAGTATGTTTCTAATGGAGTCAGGTAAATTTGTGTGTGTGTTTAAATGGGTTCTAATGGAGCTGTGATCAGATAGGTGTAACGTAAGACGTCTGGATAAGCATGTGGTTGTGTAACCGATGTAATTATTTATGAGTCCGGTTTAATCAGGAACACAGTCCCTTAAGGGGAATTTGAACTCATAGATAATGTTCGTTCTTTGTAATTTTGACTTAGTTGGTGTGTTGTTATTTTTGAGGATAAGGTCAGCTGTCTTGAATTTTTTATAATAGATAATTAATTTGATTTTTTTTATTCGGGACAATTGGGGTAGTGTATTTCTTTATGATATGTCTTAGTGAAGATTCGTCTTGTTTGTAGTTAATGTGCATTTTGTTTTTGTAATAAATGTGTATGTAAGTTTTGACTGTGTGTTCACTATCGTTATTATTTACTTTGGGGAGAAATAGTCTAATTTGGTGGTCTATAAGGTGGTTAGGGAAACCGTTGTTGATTAGTGTTTGTTTAACATTATTAAGTTCTTTGAGGAAGAGTAGTCGAGAGGATGAATTCTAGTGTGCTCTTTTTAGGAAGTTTTTTTATTATTGCTATTTTGTAACTAAGTGGACATTCGCTTTTGAAGTTAAGGTGGCACGAGTTTTTGCTGTTTTTTTTTTTTTGTATAATGATGTAATGAAAGTGTTATTGCTATATTCAACGAGGACATCTAAGAATAGAAGTTTTTTTTTTGCCTAAGTTCATAGGTAAAGTTAAGGACGGAGTTTTTCTCAAATGTGGTCTTAAGTGTCTCTATTTCTTTAATGTCAATAGCTAAAATAAAAATATCATCTACGTAGCGAACATATATTTTCGGTTTGCGGACCTGTGTAAATATAGTATTTTCTACATAGGACATGTAATAGTTGGAAATGCATGGGCCGAGTGGATTTCCCATACTAACACCATTAGTTTAGTTGTAAATGTTATCATTATGGTCATAGAATGGAACTTTGGTTGTGCATGCGTGTAGTAATTTTTTGAGTATGGATGGTTTGATGGATGGCGGAGGGATAGAATTATTAGTATATACAGAATTGAAGATAATACCAAACCAAGGTGTAACAGCGTCACTTGACGTCGAAAACTTATTTACAAAGGCCACAATGTGCTAACCGTATTCGGAAATTAAAACATCCCCACAACACATTAAAACATACCACACTCAATTAAGCTGAAAAATTGAATCATCCTTGATAATAGCTAAAGGTATAGCCGAAAGTGCTCGGAACTATAAAATATCTGGACAGTTTTTGCACACTCTTTGTCCAGAAAAGAAAGCTCTTGTTCGAACACAGTAAAAATTAAATAAAATTTTAACCGTAGTACCTTGTCTGTCATTTTTAATGAAACATGCATATATATATATATATATATATTGTGTGTGTGTGTGTGTGAAAATATTGTAGAAAATAGGAAAGAAACTGGTTTGGTAAGTAATCCAAAGTTCCTTAGTATTTTTGTTATTATTTTTTAAAAATAGTGCTCGATACCAAAGTAGAGCATAAACATAATTATTTATTTAAAAAATATGATTCCAACTCGCAACATAAGAGGTCTCATGTTTCAAAACGAGAGCCGAAAACTTCTAAATAATATTTGAATTAACTTTAGTTAAAGTAGGCTCTCTTCCATCTTCAAGCGAAATTTTTTTTGGAATGACTTATTTCTGTTCGCTTGAAGATGGAACAGAGCCTAATTTAACTCAAGTTAATTCAAATATTATTTTGAAGTTTTAGGCTCTCGTTTTGAAACATGGGACCTCTTATGTAGCGAGATGGAATCATATTTTTTAATAAATAATTATATATATATATATATATATATATATATATATATATATATATGGGTGCGTAGTCCAGTGGTTAGAATGTTCGCTTTCTGATCATGAAACAATGGTCGATTTGTCAGGAAGAAGGAGAATTCCTGATGTTTTCGGACTGAACAGCGTGCGACACCCTTTGGAAAGTGTCTAAAAACCACACCACCGGTATGTGAGTAAATTTGGGTAGATGGAACTCCTTGTGTGCTGGCCTTCTTCAAATTGCAGATCACACTAGATAACACACTCTCTCCCAGAAACTGTAACTCAGGTCTGCTCAGCATATTTGCAATATAAATCACAAGTGGGTTCTGTGAGTGTTGAGCAAACACAAATGTGCCTGAGCGAGTGTCTGCAATAGAGTTTGGCTAACCACCCTACTAGATGAGTATCCTCGAATACGAGTGGCCAGCTATTATATATATATATATATATATATATATATATATATATATATATATATCAAGAAAATCTATGACAAAGTGGAATTTTTTTTCGTGTGACCATTTAGTTCTTAAAAATCGAAGCAAACGTCAAAAATTTACACGTCATTTTCAACGTTATAGATTTTTCTAAAATTCTTCTGATGTACAAAATTTGATATATCGTTTTCACGTATATATATATATATATATATATATGATGGACTTAACTGTCGACTTCAACGCGTGAGGGCACAGTAAATGCTAGTGTGGTTAAATTCATAAACTCGAGTGACCAAGGACGAAAGCTCATCAGAACAATTATGAAAATATTTACAGAAGAGAGCATAGCAAAGAAGCGACGATATGGTGATGAGAATGTGACTCAAGCCGAGATGCTAGGTCAGGACCGATAGCTTAGCAGATTCTTCTTTGAATTTTAGCTTGAAAATATCTTACCGATTGGGACGTTTTCGATCGTGTATGTTTTTTGAACTGTAAATATAAACATTGAGATGTCAAGATATTTAATTTGCTATAGCAATATAAATATTTTTGTGGCTTAGCATATTTTATTTTTTATTGCATATAATTTTTAAACCTAAACTTTGAACATGAGAGGAGATATTTTAAAATGCTGCAGTGTGTACCTCACCGTAGAGCAAGGATTCACCAATCGCGTTAAACAAACCATTTTTATTGCAGGGAATTTGATAATTCACTAGTGACCCACATATATACTATTGGCCTAGGGAAAGGCATGAATCCTTTTTCCCTTGTATTTGTGATAAAAAATAAATTTAATTCTTTTAGGTTATTTTTCTTCATTTTACACGAATGCTAATCGGAAAAGCATGAAATCTCTTCTCCCTACACTCAATAAAAAGGGAATTCAAATATTATCTTAGCCTTTTTATGTGGACTTCACATTAATGTGTCCGGAAAAGACATAAGCACACTTTTCCCTGTATTTATGATAAAAATGGATAGATTCAAATTGTCTGCGCTTGTTTTTCTTTATTTTACAGTAATGTCTACGGGAAAGGCATGAATCCAGTTCTCCCTGCTAATATGACGAAAAAAGTATAAATTCAAAATCATTTAGATTATTTTTCTACATTCCACATGAATGCTTATGAGAAAGGCATGAAGCCACTTATTCCTGTTAATATGATGTATAACGGTATAAATTCATTTTTTTTAAATTATTTGTCTACATTCCACATAAATGTCTATGGGAAAGGCATGAAGCCATTTATCCCTGCTCATATAATGAAAAAAGAATGAATTCAAATTCAATTACATTGTTAACTACATTCCACATGAATGCTTATTGGAAAGGCATGAAACCACTTATTCCCGTTAATATGACGTAAAAAGGTATAAATTCAAAATATTTTTGATTGTTTTTCTACATTTCACATGAATGCCCATGCGAAAGGCATGGAGCCACTTACGATTAAAAAAAGAAATTAAATTTTTTTTAGGTTGTTTTACACTGATGTTCTTGGGAAAGGCATGGAGCTATTTCTCCTTGTACATTTTTAAAAAAGATTAAATTCAATTTTTTTAGCTTATTTTTCTTCAATTTTTATTTATGTCGTTGGGAAAGGCATGAAGCTACTTCTCCCTGCACTAATGGAAAAAGAGTCAAGAAAAAGTAGGTTTTGTAAGAAATAATGATTGAAAGTCATTACCAACTTACGTTTAAGAAGATGATGGGCCTTTCTTAAGACAGGTTCTTTTCCGAAAGGAGCTAAAATAAAACAAGAAATCAGAAAGAAGTACAGGTTGAGTATCCTTTATGCGAAATTCCCAAATCCGAAAACCTCCAAAATCCGAAAGTTTTTCAGATGCTGACATGACTTGCAACAAATGGATAATTTTCATAGAGAAAAAATATGCATGTAAAATTCATATACTATTAGAAAAGGTTGGGTATCCTTTATCCGAAATTCCCAAATCCGAAAACCTCCAACATACGAAAGTTTTTCGGGTGTTGACATGACTTGCTACAAATGGATAATTTTCATAGAGAAAAAATATGCATGCAAAATTCATATTCTATTAGTAAAGGTTGGGTATCCTTTATCCGAAATTCCAAAATCCGAAGACCTCCAAAATCCGAAGACCTCCAAAATCCGAAAGTTTTTCAGATGCTGACATGACTTGCTACAAATGAAAAATTTCAGAAATCTCAGCTACGTTGGCGCCAGTTTTTGTTAGCGATCGTCACAGCAACGCCTTCGTTTTGGGGATTACTTACCAGGTGTTTCGTGCTCAGTAAAGATATTATTCAAAATGTCACAAAATCCTACATTTATATATTATTTTGTAAGTAGTGATCATATTTTTTGTACACGTACAGAAAGTACAAAACATTAATTTTTAGTGAAATCTTAATCTCGCCACTTAAATATCCGTTTGAGCATTACATGACTAGTGTTATTACCGGTATCTGTATGTACACAAAATGTATTAATTTTTATATAAAACTACCTTCAGGGTATATGTTATTGATATAAAACTACCTTCAGGGTATATGTCATTGATATAAAACTACCTTTAGGGTATATGTCATTGATATAAAACTACCTTCAGGGTATATGTCATTGATATAAAACTACCTTTAGGGTATATGTCATTGATATAAAACTACCTTCAGGGTATATGTCATTGATATAAAACTACCTTCAGGGTATATGTCATTGATATAAATCTACCTTCAGGGTATATGTTATTGATATAAAACTACCTTCAGGGTATATGTATAAGTTGTGTTATGAAATGTAAATCGATATTTTGTTTATGCTTGGGTCCCATTCCCAAACTGCCCCATTTTATAGAAGCTATGTACAAATGAAATAGCCTGTATTACAAAATCCGAAAAAAAATCTGAAAACCTAAGCACTTCCGGTCCCAAGAATTTCGGATAAAGGATTCTCAACCTGTAATATAATTTGGATTATTTTCCCGTTAAATCATCTGGTTATAAAAATATTTTTTAAAAGATGACTGAAATATATTTCATTGTATGAAACATACAGCGACTACAAGAATCACCCCTAATTTTTCCAGTTAAATTTTGGAAAAATATATCAGAGAAATTTGTTTCTTATTATTTAGACTTACAAAATGTTCACCCAATTCAAAGCCCAAGATCCACTCAAGGTAGAGGGTTATTCAATAACGTTGTTGTATGGTCGTAAGAGGAGGAAGAAAATGTAGATTATGAGGATATGTAGGATAGATAAAGGTTGATCCTTCATTTCAAGAGGTTAAGATTTTATTGATCAGGAAAAGATCTTGGGAATCTATTCCATAAAGTAGCGGTTCTGGGAAAGAAGCTGTCTGAGTGGAACTTCTTACTGACTAATGGAATACGACCGGAATGGGGATGATTCGACCTTGTGTACGTAGCAGGGTTAGACTGAACATTTACCATGGAAATAGCGATAGATTAGAGATAAAATTGCGATTTTTTTTTTGTAGGAAAGTGGCTGTATTGTTGAAAATCACTTATCGCGTCAAGGATGGGAAATGGGAATTGAGTAGCGCCAGACCAGATATAGCAGCAATACTCCATATTTTTTTTTGGTGGGGGGGTTGATTTGACTTTCTTAAAGACAGATCATGTCCGGGGGTGGGGAGTATGGTACTTTCTGAAGCAGTTCCAAGTGCCGACCATTTTTAGAAAAACGATTTTGCCATCTTCAACGACAGAAATTCTTTGTTTTACAGCGATGTTGACTCTGTACAAGGCCCTTGAGTCATTCGATGTAGAGGGTTACAGAGTAAGAGGCAAAGTTTATGCGGATATATGTTAACGTATGTTAACCCAAGACTTAAGCAAGTTAAAATTGTTGTGATCAGGAAAATATCCTCATGGGAGTCGGTTGTAATCACTGGGCGCTTTACTACCGTGACCTTGTTTCTGACAAGACAGAACCTCACGAGATACTCAACTATAATGGCCTTGTGCCAGACTAATCCTAAATTAGTAAATGCAATGAACGAACTTGCCATAGAGCAATTGTTAATAAGCTGGTCTAAGAGATTATTCAAGATGTAGTCCTCACTAAACCAGTCTAAGTAAATATTTGTAAAATAAAATGTAGGAGCCTACTGTAGAACAATGCTTAGATAGCTTGCCTTACGGACTATTCATTGGTGTCATGACATTGATTTTCACTGGGCGCTTCAATATTTTATCCTTGTGCCAGACAAAATCGAACTAAGTAAATATTTGTAAAATAAAACGTGGGAGTCTACTGTAGGGCAGTGCTTAGCTAGCTGGTTCCACACACTATTCATTAGTGTCATAACATTGATCCTCACAGGGTGCTCCAATAGGATGTCCCCGTGTCAAACAAAAGGGAACGAGTAAATATATGTAAATGTAATGAGGGCATGCTTAACAAAGTAAACTCATCGATCATTTATTTGTGTCATGAAATTGATTCTCTCTAGGCGCTCCAAAACCGTGTCCTTGTGTCAGACACAATAGAAATCAGTAGATATAGGTAAATGCAATGAGGGAGCCTAATGTAGAACAATACTTAGCAAGCTAGTCTCACAGTCTTTTCATTTGTGTTATGACATTGATTCTCACTAAGTGCTACAATCTTGTTTCCTCGTATCAGACAAAACAGCTGTATAAGACGTGTGCATAGCACAGTGACTATTGAGTTAACTTTCCTTCATCTTCCCTATTTAATATTCACTTCACTGTCGTGCGGCCATTAATGACCAGACATTGAAGCAGTCTAAACTGTAGACAGTTTGGTGTAAGACGCTGTGAAGAAACGATTCTTTCCTGACACGTAGAGAAAGCACATCCCATTGTGCTGATTACTGAGTAAGAACAAACTTCGGAATATTCATTAGCTTTCCTTTTTAGGGTCGGAAAGAATATATGTATCTTTTGTTACCATGTCTTCTTTCGAAAAAATAAAGCAATTATGTTCTCTAGACTTCTTCCTCGCCGTCCATTTTTTTAAAGTGCGGTTTAATATCTGTACTTACAGCAAGTGTTATTTAAGTCACCTTCTGATATTTAGTAATTCCAACACGGTTATTAAGGTGTAAAATAGAATATGCGATCTGTTGTAACCCAGGAAGGGTTACTGAACGAGGAATAAGCAAAATATTTATAACATCTACAAAATACAATACTCGCCAGCGGTATGAAGTAGGTAAACCACTGCTAGTGGTGGACTACTTAGACAACATATTACTCCCACTTACAATAGTGTCCAACATATTTATGAGGATTGGGACGTACCCATTAGTGTCCATAGGTACGGTATATAACAGAGGGAGAGAGGGGGGAATGATAGTAACAAGGTAGGAAAGAGAGAAGTGTGGGAAAAGGTGAGAAGGCTGAAGATGATTGAGAGAGGACAAATGAAAATAAACAGGAAGAGATGAAAAATAGAAGAGAAAGAAGAAAAAGTGGATGAGCGAGGAGAGAATGTTGTAATCTAAGAAAGGGTTACTGAATGAGGAATGACCAAAACGGAGGTTGGAAATGAAATGGTAATCTTTATAACATCAAAAAAATACAATACTCGCCAGCGGCATGAAGTAGGTAAACCACTGCTAGTGGTGAACTACTTAGACAACATATTACCCCTCCCTCCACACACACACTTACAATAGTGTCCAACGTATTTATGAGGATTGGGACATACCGATTAGTGTTCATAGGTACGGTATATAACACGATCAGAGTTCAAATTCTGGTGGTTGACGAGGGTACTTAAGTAAACAAATCTCTCTAATTACAGTATAATAGAAGTTGTATCGCAAAAGATAAAGCTGTTACGATCATTGGCAGGAACCTTGTTTTGATTTTTGAAAGTATAACGAAGATTTGATTTTTGATTCTGTAATCGTAGGAAACAAATATAAATGTTGCAAAGGCAAATCAAATAAAGATAATAATTGTCTGTTTTTATTAATTACAACTAATGTTAATCGCAAGAAGACATGGTTGCTTGGAAAAGGGGCAGCCCAACATGCAAATTACAGATTGAAGATGCCGGAATCAAGCAGGTGCAGCAATTAAGATGTCATTAGATGTCTGGGAAGCGTATTAACAGAGGACAGAAAGTGCGACAGGGAAATCCGAAAACGCATTGGGATAGGGAAAGATGCCTTCCAAAAGCTGAGCAAAGTATTAAGAAACAGAAAAATATCATCAGAAACAAAGAAAAGAGTACTGAACTGTTATGTAGTATCTGCCTTCCTCTATGACAGTGAATGCAGGACAATCTCCTCACGGATGAAGAAGGGACTTGAAGCAACAGAAATGTGGCTCTACAGAAGGATGCTGAGAATAGCATGGACCGAACAGCGACAAATTTCTAGAGATGATGGCAACAGAAAAGACATCAGCAAGAGAAAGTCGAAATTTCTGCGGTAGATGATGAGAACAGAAGGCTTGGAAAATTTGACACTTACAGGACAGATTGAAAGTAAGTGGGTCAGCAACGCACAACCTACCTGACGAGTTTGAGTAAATGGATGGTGGAGCAGGATTTGGGAAAGATAGCAAATAAGACAAATGATATTATGAGCTAGAAAGTCAAGAAAATTGTGGAAAGTCATGATAGCCAACAACCAGAACGGTCAAGGCACATAGAATAAAAACATGTGCCCAAAAAGAATTGACATTGTCCGTTGCCATTAGTATTTATTTCTACTGGATGTTTGCAACTCATAGTATTAAATCGTATTATAGTCTGATTCACATTTCTTTGATGACGAATCTCCATTATTAATTTATGAGTAGTATTACACATACCTTATTTCTATATTTTCCATCAAACTTTAAATCTTACATTGTCTAAAATAAATGAAGTATTGTTTATTGTTATTGATTTTGGGCTAGTTTTAGGTCGTTTGACTTTTTTTGCATGAAACATTATCCAATATTATTAATTTTTAACTAGTTTCATCTTATTTCTCTTGCTTTTCCACCAAGTAGTAATAGTCTTAAGTTGTCTGAATTTCTTAGAAGAAGCCTTGGCAATTATTATTCATTTTTCACTAGTATTTCTTTCATCTTATTTCTCTTGCTTTTCCACCAAGTAGTAATAGTCTTAAGTTGTCTGAATTTCTTGAATGAAGCCTTGGCAATTATTATTCATTTTTCACTAGTATTTCTTTCATCTTATTTCTCTTGCTTTTCCACCAAGTAGTAATAGTCTTAAGTTGTCTGAATTTCTTGAATGAAGCCTTGGCAATTATTATTCATTTTTGACTAGTATTTCTTTCATCTTATTTCTCTTGCTTTTCCACCAAGTAGTAATAGTCTTAAGTTGTCTGAATTTCTTGAATGAAGCCTTGGCAATTGTTATTCATTTTTCACTAGTATTTCTTTCATCTTATTTCTCTTGCTTTTCCACCAAGTAGTAATAGTCTTAAGTTGTCTGAATTTCTTAGATGAAGCCTTGTCAATTATTATTAATTTTTGACTAGTATTTCTTTCATCTTATTTCTCTTGCTTTTCCACCAAGTAGTAATAGTCTTAAGTTGTCTGATTTAGAAAATCTTTACAACTATTTTCGACTATATAAGACTTTGAGACTATAAGATATATAGATATTTGACAATAAAACCATATAATTAATTTTGTCATATTCCGTGTTACCATTGCTTGTTTATATTTTCAGACTAACTAGTCTTATTTATATGTATTTACTAGCAGGGATACCCGGCTTTGCTTGGAAGATCTCTGAATAATAGTTTATTATTGATAATTTATTGATATTTTCAGCCATCTTATGGAAAATAATTTTTATTCAATTTTTTATTTCAATCTTTAAAAATAGACTTTATTGTTTTTTGTTTTTGTTTCTTTGTTTTTTTTGTTTTTGTTTTTTTGATTTGTTACAAAATAACTAAATTTAGGGAAATACCATACTACCAATACGACACTCGCGGGGAGCTTCAGTGGCTGAGCTTCCCCATATTTTATTCAAAAAGACACTTTAATTTAAATAAGATATAGTTAGATTCGTGGAACAAATATTCAACACGATTAATGTTGACCGTAAAACTCATGTCTGTCTCTGCTCATTTTTATTTAACTAACTTTATTTTTCTTTTCAAATATAAATATAACTTGAAATTTAAACATAATCGATTTTTAAAACTAAATTCTCGATGTATCTTCCTTCTACTCGCTTTCAAAATCGTTAGTAATTAAATTCATTTACGGAGAAATGTTTGCTTCTTTAATGTAATGTTTAAATGTAAAACTTTATTTACTTAAAAAATGACAAAGCTAAATCCCCCTCCAAAATTAATAGTAAATAATTATTTTTCGAAGAAGTAAGGTTCGCTATAGTTTTTGCTTGAAAAGTCGGCTAACTAAAGTTTTCTTTTTTATTCATTTTATCTCTTCTACCGATACAGTCCATCTGAGAATATATATATATATATATATATATATATATATACATATATATATATATATATATATATATATATATATATATATATATATATATATATATATATATATATATATATATATATATATACTCGACTCTCCCGTCGAGTTCAAGCAGATCGGTTCCTAGGAAACAGACAGCTCGACAACAGCACATGAGATTTGATTATAGTGGTGAAGGGTTCGTGCAGGACCATCCACACTTTTTGAAGGACCGATTACAGAGAACTGGTGCACTACGTGCCACAGGGTCCCCAAACGTCCCTCCGCAGGTTTTGAATTCAGAGTTGTCCTTCTCCTAGACCAGTTGCCATCCAAGGCTATAGAACCCAGTCTGTCCTGCTATTTACCCATAGCTGGAGGGTGAAGATGAGGATTCATACCTTTCCCAATATATATATATATATATATATATATATATATATATATATATATATATATATATATATATATGTGTGTGTGTGTGTGTGTGTGTGTGCATGCTTCATTAAATAATATTGATAATGGCTTATTTAAGCCGAAAGCTTAGATAGGATTAAAAAAATATGTATCAATATTGTGATTTTCTTTCTTCGTTTAATGATAATGTTATTAAGCTTATCAGACGATATGAAAAGAATTCACATAAAATAAATAGACAACACTTGTCTATATTATTTAATGAAATATGCATCAATAAAAAATGCTGTCTAAATGCACACAATATATATATATATATATATATATATATATATATATGTATGTATGTATGTATATTCTACAGCATAACTAGTACCTCACCTTAAACGGTGTCTATCAACCAGCAATGACACAGCATTCGTGACTCCACATATAAAAATGGTAATCTTCGGATGGCCACAACAATTTTTGTGCTTCACAACCATGAACACTAAATACTTTATATTTAAAAATACCCTGATGATGACATTATGCTATGGCGAAAGTCCTCGGAATAAATATAATATGAGCCAACACGGTGTTTTCCTCTCGTCTTTAACAACCGCACAAAAACCTTATTCGCAAATATGAAAGGATCTTATCGAAAATATGTAGACAGAACATGTCTAAATTATTTAACGAAACCTGTCTGATATATATATATATATATATATATATATATATATATATATATATATATGTCTTTATCTTTTGTACGATTTATATGACAAACATGTAATTATATCTTACATGATGATGTTTGTATCGCTGGCCAGGGGCCTTTCTTCGTGGATCCTGATAAAAAAGAAAGAAAGAAATTTTTTTACAATTAGAGCACTAAGTACATATTTATTAGTTTGGTGCAAAAATAATGTCGGTTTTTGACGTAAAAAATACGTCAAAAAACGACATTATTTTTGCACAAACCTAATAAAATAAAATAAATTGAAATTTTACATTCGATTTTTTTATTGAATTTTTAAAAATTTTATTGACTTTTATTTGTTATCGACTTTTGTTAGTTTTTTTTAATTCTTTTTCAAATAACAAAAAACATAAACGTAACCTCAATAAAATTTTGACATTGTCACGAAATAAATTTATGTTTATAGAAAAAGTAAATTTAAATTCACATCTCTATTCCGTTATCGGGCTATTTTTCCTGCCATTCTGTGACCTAAAAAAATTTCTAGACAAATTGTGTATTTCATCGTACTTGATAAAATTTTTCATGATTTTTTTCTGACAAAAATATGTTATTCAGAAAAGTAATTGGGATAACATTCCCTTCTCTGCCCCCCCCCAATATATCTACCGCGCCTGTTATGCAATTTAACGATAAATCAACGGAGTACGGTTTTACAGAATGCTAGTTTTCACGGACGCTAGAAGGAAAAAAAAAAGTGTGCTCCTGATTTATGAGTAAAGAAAGCCCTTTGCATCATGACGTGCTCCTGTCCTATGAGAATACATAGACCTTTGCAACATGTTTTATTCCTGTCTTATGATTAGAGACAGCTATTTGCAACATGGTGTATAACCGCCGTGTGAGAACAGACAACATTTTGCAACATATTGTGCTCCTGTCATATGAGTAGAGTCAGCCCTTTGCCGAATAACATGCTCTTTGCAACATTCTGTGTTCTTATCTTATGAGTAGAAACAGCCCTTTGCAGCATGATATACCCCAGCCTTATGAGTAGAGACAGCCCTTTGCATCATGTTGTGTTCTTGACTTGTGAATAGAGTCAGCACTTTACAGCATAATGTGTTCCTGATTTATGTGTAGAGATAACCCTTTACAATATGTTGTGTTATTGACTTGTGAGTAGAGTCAACCCCTTACAGCATAATGTGTTCCTGACTTATGAGCAGAGACAACCATTTGCAACATGATGTGATTTTGCCTTATGAGTACATACAGCCTTTTGCAACATGATGTGTTCCTGACTTGTAAGTAGAGGCAAACTTTTGCAACTGGATATGCTCTTCACAGAACATATTGAAGGCTAGAAGGGGAAAAAGCTAGTCAACTACCAAACAAGCTTATGTAAACTAATGACAGAACGGGAGTGGTGTTGGTGGTGGGGTAATAAAAAGGTAAGCATCACCAAGTGCTACGAGGTATGTGAAGTTGTGGAGATCTGTGATAACCCACGTCCTTAACGAATACGGCACACAGGAGAAGAAGATTACCTTTCAAAGTAGATTTAGTCTTCACATCTTCCTCAAATGCTGGCAAATCTAAAGAAGAAAAAAATGTCATTTAGTTTTGCATTCTTCCAGTCATTATATTGACCATCATACTGAAGTGTTTATTTCAAACATTATTTGCTTTTTATTTTAACATATTTCCTCATTTTTCCATAGATTGATCATTTTACTTAAAGATCATATTTTCTTGATATCACATAAAAACGTAGAAACCTTCCACCATAATTCAGTGTAATTTTCAACTTCTGAAATTATACTTTATATGAGCTGAAGGAGTGGTGCCAGATCTGTGAAATCTTGCATGCATTAATTTCAACCCTTCTTATTAATAAATGCTATGTTTATTTCCAGGTAAACTAACTGTTCACAAAAGACTTCAAATGTAACTAGTCACTTCTCTTGAAAAGGAACAAGGTTTACCATCGCGATGTTTTCAAGCGTTTAGCCCGCAAGGACATTCATGCTGACATTGTTGCCACATTAGGGAAGACGCTCCAGTGCAGAAGTGGGCAGCTGAATTTAGGAGGGAAAGGGAGATTCTTGAAGATGACCAAGATATGGACATCCTGCGTCTGCCACCACCGAGGAAAAAAATTGATCGTGTTCACTACATGGTGATGGATGACAGGTGATTGACTATAAATCAAATAGCCATATCTTGTGAGAGACTTGAGAATATTCTGCACAATGTACTTGGCATGACGAAGGTTTCTGTTCGATGGGTGCCACGTCTTCTGACACCTGACCAGAAGCGCACCAGGTTCATCATATCCCGGAAAAATCTGACATTGCTTGAGAGAGTTCCAGTTGGTTTCCTTAAAAGTTTCCTAAACCAAGATGAGTATTTGGACTCATCGCTTCGAATCAGAGACAAAGAGACAACCCCTGCAGTGGAAACACCGCTACTCACTCAAAGGAGGCCAACATCAGGAAGGTGATGGCCTCATTTTTGGAGGGGGATGCAAAAAGCATTATATCTTTAAAAGGGACACACTATCAATGGGGAGTACTATTTAAACTTACTAAAGACTATCAAGACCAAACGCACGAGAAAACTGACGAAAGGGGTTTTGTTTCCTCGTGACATTGTTCCATAACACAAGTCCTTGGTTTCAATGGCTGCTGTGTATGACTGGCTTTGAATTAGTTGATCACGTCCTTATTCTCCTGATTTGACTATCATCTGTTCCCCAACTGGAGAAACATTTGGCTGGGAACCTTTATTGCAGTGATGATGACATCATATCTGCTGTTGTTTACTTTATTGACCAACAGGATGGTTTTCTTTGAATAGTCAAGTGTTAAGTTACCTCGAAAGAAACAATACAGTTATTAATAAGAAGAGCTAACGTCATTTCAAAGCTCTAGCAACATTCTTTCATTGTCAGGCTATGAACTTCTCAGCCTACCCTCATATTTAGCTGATGTAGAAAGACGGCTACAATTTAAATTAAAAAGAGTAATTGAGCTTTAGCTTGCTGTAAAAATTTCTGTTGAATGTATTAAAGAAATATCTCGTATCTTCCTGGCGTCAGTTTAAACTGATATCTTTCTTTTCTTCTATATTTTGTGACCGTTTTGCTTGAAGGTCGGATTTTCTTGAATTCAGATTAAAATCTGGAAATTTTCCAACATATTTGAGTGAAATTTTCACTTTCCAAAATTATGGTTTGTATAGGAAGTTGTCATTTTAAACTGACGCCAGGAAGATATGAAATAATTACATTAAAAAACCCTAAATTCTTCGCTTTCTCCTTGGAAAATTTACGTAAAAAAATAGTTACACAAGTATTAAATAGTTGGGAAGTATTTTAACAGAGGGCGGAAACTGTGACACCGAAATCCGAAGGCGCATTGGGATAGCGAAATATGCCTTCCAAAAGCTAAGCAAAGTATTAAGAAACGAAAATTTTATTATTTATTAGAATACTGCTGAACTATGTCATATTGGTTCTCTTCTATGGCAGTGGATGCTGGAGAATTTCTTCACAGGTAAAGAGGAGACTTGAGAGAACAGATGTGGTTCTACAGAAGGATGCTGATAATGAACGGAGCAATGAAAAAGTTTTAAGGAAAATGGAAACAAAAAGCAAAGTTGTACATTGAATCTGAGAGTTGAAATTCCTATCAGTCTTAGAGAAATTTGGCACTCAATGGACATATTGAAGCACGTGGCACTTCGACGTTCGATCCTGTTGTGGAGTAAATACCCCCCCTCTCGGGTAGCACAAATGAACTAGACAATCTCATCTTAGATGAAGAAGAGACTTGAAACAACAGAAATGCTGAGAATGCCATGGACTGAACATGTGAACAATAAAGAAGTTTTAAAGAAAACAGAAACGAAAACAACACTTAGAGTTCGTCTGAAGCTATTATAGAAATCACATAAACCAGAATAACTCGAATTTGATTTGAATAATTTTGTCAAAATTTAAACAATTAATTTAAACGCCTAGGCAAAGATTGGATTAAAGTCTTAGGTAGTTTCAGCATGTTTTATTTAAGCCTCATTCCCTTGTCCCAGGGCCCTAACACGATATCTGAATTCATTTGGTACTTTGTTTTAACATTTTTTCATATATGAGGCAAGGATATCATAGGTTGTATTTATTACCCACGATCCACCGGAGTGTCATTCGGTACTTGAGTCCATTTTACAACCCAGAGTCCCACATAAGCTACACGAATGCATGGTACATCTTTGTATAACCCCCCAGAACAGCAGTAGAAATTCCCAAAGGAAAACGAATTCAAAGACCAAAAAAAAAAAAATATTTAATTCTTTTTAAATGTAGTTCTGAGTCAACCATGATCTCATAAGTAATCAATCATAGTATGCCACTGCCAATAATCCTCATCGAAAAGAAATTGGGAAACGACCCACCGGAGAGTCGTGTGGGCCTTGTAGACATACCACCATGACACACCGGTGGGTCGTATGGGAGCAAACGTGTTAAGGAATCTGAGATGTAATAAAATCGATTTCTTCCATAATATACGATGCTGTTCGATAAAAGTGACTCACCTGATTTTTTTACTAAATGTTTTCTTCTCCGACTGAATTTAGCGGTAAGTACTGTCAAGAATCCGTTCAGAATAATGTTCTGGAGATGCTTTTCTTTTCATGGAACTGGTTTCTAAAAAACCTATTGAAAAGACCCCCAGGAGCGAGCAGTACAAGAGAATTTTAGAGTCTTGTCTGCTCTTTTCTGCTGAAAGGGTGCAAATCAACCCCACCAAGCTCATTTTTATGCAGGATAATGCTCCCTGTCACAAATCAAAATTGATGAAGGGATACTTTGATGAGAAGCAGATGAGTGTTATGACATAGCCGCCCCAATCTCCTAACATCAACCCCATAGAAAACTTATGGAGCATTATAAAGTACAGGCTCTCGAGAAAGTAGTTGAGCAACAAAGACGATTTGATTGTGAATTTCATATCCGAATGGAATTCAATGCTTGGAGATGAGATTTGACAGAACCTAATCAAGTCAATGCCAAAAAGGGTTGAAAAGTTTATTCAAAATAAAGGAGGACCCATAGATTGTTAAATATTTCGAACTATATTACTTATTATAAATAAATTATACCTCTATTATTCTTTATTTAAAGCTGTTCGGTTATGTTTCTATTGATTACTAGTTGCAAGAAATAAGTGAGTCACTTTTTTTTTGCACAGAGTTTTTACCTAAATCTCATTTATATCCAAAATTATAATTATCAGTAGAATACCTTAGGGTGAGTAAACTTTTTTATTAGGTGGTCGGAAAAGGGTCTTTATATTAGTAAGATTAAAAATTAGTTTGACCCCAAAAACAATAGGCGAAAAAATTTTGAAGTAAAAAAATCAGATGAGTCACTTTCATCGAACAGCACTGTATGTTGAACCATGGATAATAGAAAGGATGTAATAAATGCTGAAAAACAGAAAATAAAAGTTATTGAGTAAGGTAATTTCAACATTGTAGATATCAAAGGAACTTCGCAGGGATTATCAAGTGATAAAGAGGACTGTTGAAAATATAACTAAGTTTTTCTCCTTGAGGGGATGGCAAATAAAAGCGAATTATGGCGAAACAACCACTTTTGACCAGTGCTCATATCTTTTGAACAGGATGGAACTGAGTGAATCAAGAAGGACAAAGGCATAGAAGACATTGCAAATTAAGATCTGCCAGAGAACCTCCTAGGCAAACTCCGCTCAGTAAAACAAATATTTTAGAGCACCAAAACTGAACCAAGAAATACATGAAAATTGACTTTTCTAAAGTAATTTTCACGGGCGAATCTTGAATGACACTCGATGAACCTGATGGATGGGCTAAAGGATGGATTTTATACGATGCAGATGTGCTTGTGACTAAAAGAATGCAGCAAGGAGGCGACAATGTGATGACATAGCCTGGAATTGTTGACCAAACCATTATTGAACCTTTCAAAGTCAATAAAGGAGTTAAACTGAACAGTGCTAACTACTGTAATTACACGAAGAAAACTTTCTTTGAATGATGCAAATTCCTGCTTTGCATTTTAAAAATGTATATTTATGCACGACAAGGGTCTTCCTCATTTATCTAAAGTTACCCGTGAATATTTCGAGCGTGAAAGGTTTACAGGAGCGAAGATAATGGAATGGCTACCATCAAGTCCCGATCTGAATCCGATCGAAAATCTATGGCCAATTGCGAAGATTAAATTATATGAAAGTGGAAAGCAATATGACAGCAAAGTAGGCCTATAGAAAACAATTAAAACCACTATGTCACAAATTGAACCTGCTAAAGCAAAAACAAAAAAATCAATGAATAATAGACTGCAACTGAGAAGAAAGTCGAGTCTGGTCAATACCTAGATTGATAACAGCTTTGGAATACCAGGTTCTGTAAGCTTGGATGTGCGGGTGGTGTAATAGATAAGAGCTCGGAATTGTTAATCAGAGAGCTGAGTTTCCATTTCAGTTGGTTTCGCTATATTTACTTACGCGCAAATATTCTTGGGAAAGGTACGATCCACCTCTTTCTACTCAGCTATGTGTTAATTCTTTCTTCTTTCTATGTGCAGTGTCTTTTCAGGACGTAGGCGATTATGGCTCTCCACCTCCTTTTATCCCTTGCAGCTCTCAACGTTCCTTCTCTCTGCTAACCCCAGACCACGTTCTGTCATCCACTTGCTTAAGGCCGCTAGGTATGTCACGCGTTGTTTTCCCTCGTCCCTCTTTCCCTCTATTCGCTCCGTTAGTATCTTCTCCAGGCCCTCCTTCTTCATTATGTGTCCCCCCAAAAATCAGCTGACTTTTCCTGATGTTAAGTATAAGCTTCCTTCTAGTTTGCATCCTCTCTAAGACCTCATCGTTGCTCACATGCTCGGCCCATGATATATATCCTAAGCATCCTTCTGCAGAACCACATCTCTGTCGCCTCGAATCTCTTCTTCATCTTTGAAGAAATCGTCCCACATTCGCTGCCGTAAAGAAGGACAGATGTCACGTAACAGTTCAGTATTCTTTTCTTGAGTTCAGACCGAAGTCGGGCGACCGGCTGATCGGTTGAACTCTCTGCCTTCAGGCGGGGAGGAACCCGAAGGAGACTACGCCGAAGGGCGGAGTCTCTTTCGGGGTGGTAGACCGACCCTGAACCCGTTTATACGGGTTCAAAGGGCATATTTTTGCCCGAGCCCACGGGCTCGGAAACCCCACGTTAAACCGGCCTTGTGCCACATGATGCCCTCGTGGGGGGGGTTGACTAAATACCGTTCAGTATTCTTTTCTTCGTTACTAAAGAAATCCTGCTTTCTCGCAATACTCTGCCCAGCTTTTGGAATGCGTCCTTGGTCATCCCAATAAGTCTACGGATCTCAGTGTCGCACTTAGCGTCCTCTGTCAGAACGCTTTCCAGATATTTAAACTTCCGCGTCTGCTTGATTCTAGTGTCCCCAACCTGCAAATCAGATTTTGGGCCCATCCTTTTATTGCTGAATCATTATTGTCTAAAAAAAATTCTTAAATTCTAAAAATATTTCGGGTTTTAAATAACACGCAAAAAGATTGATAAACCGTAGAAACGAATCAATCATTAAAAATATACAAAAACAAGGAAGAAGTGGAAAAACCGTTATAAATTTAACATATTGCCCTATTTTGTTTATCTCAGAAACTTCAGTAGTGGAATGATGTCTATTGTTTTTACTATAGTTCACCCTAAAGAAGCCACAAGTGGCCTTCAAGGTAGAGTGGTACTGAGTGAGATTGATGAGGTACGAAGACATTATATTATGAGGATGTGTAGAAAAGAACCTGAAGAATTCAAGAAGATAGTGATCTGTAAAGAATGGGAGTCTGTTCCACGTAGGAACTGTTCTGGTAAAGAAACTGAGTGGAAATTCCTACTGTGAAGACGACATGACGGGTCTCAGCTGTGAAGGCCTGAACTGGTGGAAAATTTGCCATGGAAATAATGATAGAGTAAGAAAAAGCTTAGCTATGAAGGGCTGAACTGGTGGGCCTAATGAATATAGCCCTTTTGGACATTTGCCATGGAAATAGGTATAGAATATGGAGAGGCTTAACTGGAAAGGTCTGAACTAGTGAGACTAATGAATGTAGCTCTTCCGAAAATTTGCCATGGAAATAATGATAGAGTAAGGAAAAGCTTAGCTGTGAAGGGCTGAACTGCTGGGACTAATGAATATAGGTCTTTTGGACATTTGCCATAGATGATAGATGAATATGTCGGTGGTGTAATAGACGACGGCTCTGAATTGGCAACTGGAGAGCCGGTTTCGAATTTCAGTCAGGATCCTTATATTCACTTTCACATATTTACCCTTGATACGAATCTATATCTTACCCCATGTATTCGTTGAACACCAGGACAGAATAAACCCTATAACTTTGGTTGGTATCCAATAGTCCACACAAAGAAACGGCAGAGACGAGTGGAAAATGTCATGATCAAACAAGCGTGTATCACGCATGATAGTTGACTTGTGGTACTAAAGAATAAAATTTCCTCTTCATTTAATCATATATATATATATATATTTTGTCTATAAATATAACGTATTAATACGTTATATTTATAGACAAAAAATATATTAAAATAATTGTCGGACTTTTCATAATGTATGATATCATTTGATTATGTTCAGGTACATTTCGAACAGCTATGATCGTTCGAGAGAATTCATTGAAAATTTGTGAATTTAAAAACAGTAATTCTTCCTCGCTAAACAGACGCTTCCTCTGTAGCTAAATGGTATAGCACGTCAGCCTATATAATGGTTCCGTGTAGGATAGAGATTCGATTCTTGTCGAAGGACACATATTTTCTTTGATATTTCTCGGGCATTCCGGTCGGTAAATGTTGTTAATAATATTTATTATAATCAGAGCATTTACTTAACTATTTGTATCGATAAAATAACGTATAAACAGAAAATATATTAAAATAATTGTCGGGCTTAGTCCATTCCATAAGATATATATATATATATATATATATATATATATATATATATATATATATATATATGTTTGTCACACAGCCTTCTGCTCATGTGTGCTTTAAATTAGTACTATTGTGGTCTGGTGATCGAAGTTTGAGATGGATCGCGCCAGTTTTCTTGCTGCTACTACAGTGTAAACATGGCCGCTCCGCTAACAGTGGGTACCAAGGAGGAACAAAGTGCAACTTCTTCGCACGAACCTCTGCATTGTGGAACCAATTCCCAAGAGGATGCTTTCCCGATCAATACAATCTTGGTCTGTTCAAGTCTCGGTTCAACAGTTACCTTCCCTACATTTCCCCATAAACTGTGGCTCTTACTCTGTAACACTCTACTTCGAGTGGCTCTTGGGCTTTGTACAGAGCGAACATCAGTGTAAAATAAAGAAAGAAATAATGTCGCGTAAAAATAATTAATCCAGTGACATGAGTTAATCCAGTAAATCCAGTCGAGTTGTGAGTTCAAAAACTGTCCACAGCAGAAGTGCACAAAAACTTGGAGAGTTGAGTTACTAAAGGGAATTAACTGAAACTGAGGTACCAGAAAGAGGCATGGCACGTGGAACTAGAACAATGCACCCCGGTGGACGAAATAAAGGGTTCAGTTCGAAATTCTAATCGCCTGAAGAAGGCCTCAGCGTACAACGGCCGAAACGCTATGAACATGACAACAATGGGAACAACAGTCCGGACAATGTAAATAGTATAAATAGTTACAATACCTCATCTCAGAAATATAGACAGATCCTGAAGAAGGCCGCAGTATACAACAGCCGAAACATTGTGACTATGACAACGAAGATGAGGACAACAGTCCGAACAATGTAAATAGTATAAATAGTTACAAAACATCATCTCAGAAATATAGACAGATCCTGAAGAAGGCCAGAGTATACAGCATTCGAAACATTGTGACTATGACAACGAAGATGAGGACAACAGTCCGAACAATGTAAATAGTCTAAATAGTTACAATACCTCATCTCAGAAATTTAGATAAAAAAATCTAAGGATTTCTTCTTGCTTTAAGAATGAGATGATGGTGGTAGTAAGGTATCTAAAAGTTGTTTTGTTTTTTCAGTATAATTTTCTTCATCAGTTTTTATTCCGGGCTACATAAGAGTTCTCAGATAGAAACCTGCAATTAATCCTGGTTTTATTCTGTTGCGTTTATTTTTTTTGGTTTTTGGTAAACATTGAAATCTAATTTGTTATTGCTTCGGGTTAATTAAAAAAAGGCAGGAAGATTTTTTTTTAATTTCTTCCTCATGTGTAAATTTGATAGCAGACTCGATATTATTGCTATGATAATTCGAATTATGTTGAAAGCTACTAAAAGCGAACAAGCATAATTTTACCATAAGAACGAATTAATAAAAATCCTTTTACTTCAATCAAGGCTAAAAAAAATTAGAAAATCATGATAGTATCGACAAACAAGCACAATAATAGATTCTCGGTAAGAAGCGTAAGTGATTGCAACTTAAAAACATAATTGAGCAGATACCACACTCTGATCCTGAATAAAAAAAGCGTGAAGGTCGTATATGGGAAGTACAATCCAAGTTCATAATTATATTATTAATTAATAATTAACAATAATTAATAATAATGTAAATAATCAAATCTGAGAACAAAAATACGAAAATTAAAAAAAAAATCTTACTCGGTTTTTTCTGCAAGGGTGACAAGAAACGTTTTCTCTTTTGCTCTAGAAAAAAATTAAATAAATAAAAATTTTCAAATTAGTATTCTGTTTTTCAGAGGATTGGCTTTGGTACGTTATTCCAAATTTTCACTCGGTTTGTTTATATTTTGATCTTTTAACAAATTTTAATCTGGAGTTAATAGCATTTAGTTTGTTTCGTGTTTTATTTTATTTTATTTTTTTTTTTTTTACCATTTCACCCCAGACAAAGAAATAAATCCACTAAGAGGCAAGGGGTTACTTCGTGTGAAAGAATATTAGTAAAAAACATTAGGGAGAGAGGACAATAAAAGAACATGAATTTAGAAGATTGTCAATACATTTAAAACTTTGAAATTGATTGGAATTATTATTATTATTATTATTATTATTAACACATAAGCGAAAAGCGCGATTTAAGAAAAGAAATAAAGACAGTGTTTGACAATGTTCAACAATATTTCGACAGTATGTCTGTCTTCTTCCGTTTATATTTTTAAACAAATTTTCAAGTATAAAAATATATAAATCTACTAAATATTATAAGTAGAAATTTCTACCAATGGTGGCAATTGTACTGATTTCCATTTAATATACGCCACTCAATATACCAAAGATGACTTTGATTTTTCTGGGTTTCATAACGGAAAAATTAAATAAAAGATTCAATGGACACAGGTATGCTGTCCGACACAACAATGTGACAACAACGGAGCTTGCAGAACATTTTTATTACAAAAAACTAATTTCGATAAGCTTCTTAAGGTGAACATTCTGAAAATATATTCAGAATCTACTAAACTTTCGACCCTTAAAACGCATAAGGACAGTTACGTACACAAATTACTAACTTCCCGCTCCGGGGTAATGAACAAAATGACAGGAGAGTTCCATAAAATTTATTCTAAGTTGTTTGATTAATTCCTCTTAATAACTAATCAACCAATGAAAAAATTCAAGATGAACAAGTTAATCATCATTTTAAGCACGTTTCAGTTTCGCCGGCTGAGAGACAGGGCGTGCAGTTCCGACATACAAGGAATTGCTGTCTCTGATGGGGCTCGAGCTAGGGTTTCCGCGTACGCCAATGACGTGTTCACTTTCGCGTAGTCTCGCAGCGACATTTAGATGGTGCTGACGGCACTTGAACGGTACGAAAAGGCCACGGGGGCCAAGGTTAACCGCGACAAGTCTTCCGGCTTGCGGTTAGGCACTGGAAGGTGATTGATCTTCCGGATACCTTTGGTTGAATTTACCGGATCATCCGCATTCTCGGAGTGTGGTTCAGTCGGATTTCTTCCTCGAGTGTCGATCGGCTTGGAGGGTCATTCCTTGGTCCAGTAACCTTTCTCGACCTAGTTGAGTCGTATCGGGAATTAGTGGAGGGGATCGCGAAGGATCGGATCTGCGACCTGTTCGGTTTGTTGACGATCGAGTTACGTTCTTTCTGGTTTGGGGCACCAGATTATCTCAGCAACCCTGAATTTTCGTTTACCTGTCGATTGGCCTGGAATAGGCTACCTCTCAATGACCTAGCCTTCAGATGGGGCGTAGCGGATTTGCCTGACTGTTATCGGTGTGACCTTGGCTTAGAGGAAACGGATTCGCAAAGCCTTCTTTCATTTATTTTTTCTTTAGATGATAAGACTTCATTTTCATTCCTAATTTTGTATCTTCTTTTGATTTTTCTACCTTTTTTTAGTCCTTAAATTTGTTCCTCTTGCCAATTCATCGAGTCCTGATAATTCACTTCGAAATTGTTTAATTTCTTTCTCTATTTTTCTTTTCAAAGATGAATCTTCATGTCTGTGAAAACGCTTTTTTTATTTTGATGTTTTTTTTAGTTGTTGCTATTGCTGATGCAAATATTGCTTTATTGAGACTTATATGGGGGTCTACTTCATCCAGAATTAATTTGAGTGCTGCATTGTAGAGTTTTTGAGCTTAATCTTTGTTGGTTGTAATTTGGCAAGTTTTTCTCGTTCCTCCATTTCAATATTTTGTGTCTGACTTATATGCTTTATCATTTCTTCCTTAGTTTCTTCTATAGTCTTCTTGTTTTCCGTAAAATAATTCGGTTCAATGGGTTTTGGATTCGTTTTATTGCAGGTTTGTGAGCGACCAAGATCACGTCTTTCCAACTCTTCTAAACTTTCAGTATTATCTTGACTTTGATTGGTGTGTATCTCAGTTTCTTCATTGTGATCTGTGGCTTATGTGGTGTATGGACGTTTTGTATAACGTCCTGGGTAAGACGATAAACTACGCCCAACCTCTGATGAGAAGGTTTTGAGGAGCGTGGAACCATCTCTTAATTATTGGTGTTCCCAGGGTCACCTTGACCCGAGGTGGTAGCACCTATTAGGGTCCCAGCTATGGGCAAATAGTTAACCCCTTAACTCTATGAAAGTGTAAAAATAGGTTTTAATACCAGCAATACATTTTTGTAAAAAATTATTACCAGCAATACATTTTTAAAGAAAAAAAAATATTAGCAGTAATACATTTTGAAAGGAAAAATATTACCAGCAATACACTTTTGAAAAAAATATTACCAGCAGTAAAAATCTTGTCGGTATTAAATAACCCATTGAGGTTGATAGACCGTAAAACAAACCAAATCAAACCAAACGTTTTATATCCATTTCTAGTTCCCTTTCTGTTGATTCATATATTCTGGTTGCAGTTCTTTTTATTTCCTTAATTTCAGCATCTGTCAGTAGGTTATTTCTCATGATCTACCTTCTTATATTGACTAGTATATTTTCGTCAATTGCTTGTCCAACCTTTTCTCGCTAAATATGTTTTGCGAGTGATGTTTTTTCTGAGGTTCGTGCAACGCTTCATGGAATAAAAGTCATAACAAATTTGTACACTTCACGAGACCATTTGACCTTTTCTTTCTTTAAATGGATGCTTGTTGATCTAATTGGAAAATTCGCAGGGTTATCACTGGGATTATACCGGTTGTTGGGACATGATTCATTATTTGTGTAGGAGATTGTTCCTATATTAGATTTTTCGACCTCAAGTAGGATTGGGATCGATTTCTCTGTTTATCTACTGGAAGTGCCATACAGGACTTTTTGGTTTGACTTTTAGTTCTCATATTGTTCCCACGAGTGACGCAAAAGTTCACCTAATGTTGTCCGGCAATTTGGGTAACGGTCTTTTACAAGACAGGGTTCCGAAATCTGTAGCGGGTCGTTCGCGACCTCATATTGCACCAGCCATTAAATCCTCGGCACAATTAACAACTTGAGTTGCCGATTGTTGTTCGGAGATTTTCTTCTCCTAGATGGGTTGTCAAGAGACAGAGACGCGATTGGAATTCCAAAAGACATTGGAAAAAGAACCTATTCAATGAAACAAAACATTTTTATACTAGAGTATTATGTTTAAATAATAGATTAGATATTTATAATTATGAAAAAAAAATTATTTTTATTCATTTTTTTTTACTGTTGTTGCAACTGTTCCTGTTAATCAGATTAATTATTAATTAATTAAAAAATATTATTGTTGTTACTACCATCACTAGTCCTTAAAACGAAATTAATTGTCAAAAAAAAAAATTAATGGAAAAAGAAAAAGTTATCATTAGGTTAATAAATTTTAGAATTTATACGAAGGATAACATATCACTACTGTGAAAATTAAAATAATAATATTAATAATAATAATGTTTACTATTTTTTAAAATAATAAGATTAAGTGAAACATCACTGAATAAATAAAATAAAAAAGTAAAAAGAAAGAAAATAAATAAATAAAGTAAAAAGAAAGAGAGCCGTTAAACCATGTCCTGAATAGGAAACAAGGTATGAATTTCTACTCCTTTTCAACTGATATGGAAGAAGTTCGGGCCGAACTATAGGTGGGCCTATCTAACTCCTATTAAGCAAAACAAATTCTCTTTAAATAATAAATTATATATTTATAATAATATATTAGATATTTATAATTATAAAAAAAAAGTTATTTATTTTTACTGTTGTTGCTACTGCTTCTGTTAATCAGATTATTAATTATTAGGTTGGTGCAAAAATAATGACGATATAATGTCGTTTTTTGACGTATTTTTTAACGTCAAAAAACGACATTATTACGTCATTATTTTTGCACCAACCTAATAATTAATTAATTATAAAATATTATTTTTGTTACTAACTTCACTAGTCCTTTTAACGAAATTAATTGTCAAAAAAATTTAATGTAAAAGGAAAAAGTTAACATTCGGTTAACAAAGTTTAGAATTTATACGAAGGATGACTTATCAGTACTGTGAAAATGAAAAAAAATAATAATATCGGGGAGTGTCTCTCAGATGATTAATAGAGTGAAGTTTAGATTTGGAGGCATTAAAATTAACAAGCCATCTTTAGTCCCAGTTAACTATGGACTTGGGGTCGTTTTGAACATGGGCTGCCATTTTGACCATGTCGGAGTGATCAGCCTTACTATCGAGGCAGGAGTAAATTGTTGTGTCGTCAGCGTAGATACAAAGTTGAAAGCTGATGTCATGAGGAAAGTCATTAATGAAAATTAAAAATGGAGTAGGATCAAGTATGGAGCCATGGGGGGGGACACTTTAATAAGTACGAAAGGATCTAGACGAGTGGCTGTTCATGATAACTCTCATTTCACGATTTGATAGGAAAGACTGGATCAGTTCAAAAAAGTGCCCGGAGACACCTTAATAATATATTATATATTTATAATTATGAAAACAAAAGTGATTTATTTTTATTGTTGTTGCTACTGCTTCTGTTAATCAGATTAATTGTTAATTAATTGTTAATTAATTATTTATAAAATATTATTTTTGTTACTACTGTAGACTCGTTCTTTTCTACCTATCACCCCTAGTAACAGAACAGTCTATACCTTACGCCTACGTACGAAAAACTTCGACCAATAAAAAAACCGTACTAGGCGAATCAACAAATCTCATTGGTTAACGACACAATAATCTGAAAGTTTCACGTGCAAAACAAAATTGCGCCAAAACTTCTTTGAGCCAATTTTGAACTTTCAAAACATATAAAAGAAAACACCGACTGACCAAAACAGTTAGAGACGAACATCCGCAGAGAAATTGCCAACATACTCCACGTCACTCGAAATCACGACTTTACCGCGCAAAAGTACATCAACGCTGACTCACTTGCAATTTAAACTCGACCAACTCTGTGGACATCAAATAGCAAACCTAAAACAACTTTGCTTATCCAAAGTGAACTATATTCACTACATTATTAAGTAAAAATCAACATTCGAACGATTCAGAAATATTACAGTCAAAGGTAGACCACTCTATAAGAACTCATTCCTAAAAACACTTAACATCGACATTTTTAATATTAATTAACACAATTCTAGAAATACTGTAACTGAACATACAAATACAAAAAGAGACATACCGAAACCTCAAATATCGCACACACTTTGCCATAGCAACATATACCAAAATATCCTGTATATATATATATATTACTTTGAATTGTATATAAATGTTTTGTTGGTTTCTAAATTGAATATGTCTTGTTTTTGATTGTATTTAAAATTCGTTTATTTATTTGTTTGTGGATGCAGAAAGACAAGCAACCTACACAAATTCCTTCTGATTCACTCAATTGCAATTAATTAATTCTGCACATCCCCAACACTACCGTCACTAGTCCTTAAAATGAAATTGACAAAAGAAATTAATGGAAAAAGAAAAAGTTAACATTAGGTTGATAAAGTTTAGAATTTATACGAAGGATAACATATCACTACTGTGAAATATAAATAAATGAATTAATAATAATAATAATGTTTACTATGTTTGATAATAAGATTAAGTGAAACATCCCTGCAAACTGGAAATATAAATAATATTTTGCTTATTGATTGATTTAAAGAAAGCAATGATATTATTTATCAGGGTATATTTTTTTTAAATACAAGTTTATTGATAATTTATTTGTTTGTATAAAATTATATATACGTATTTATACAAACTTTATTCATTTGTTCGTTCTTCTGCATATTCAGTTATTTATTCACTAAACTCGTCGAAAATTCTTAGCGTTATCTACAATATCGTCGTAGTCTAAGAAAAAATATTTCTTTCAAAATACCTACGACTAATGTCAGTCTTTAAGATGAATAATACAGATAAGAAAACTAGTCGATTAATCAATCAGGATCATTAAAAGAGAAACAGATAAATTTAATAATAAGAAGAAAAATTCATATTTACGTTAAAATGCTAGTAGAAAGAACAAAATTTCATATTGACGTTTTTAAAGAAAAAAAACGTTAAATTTTCAGGAGCTTCGAAAGACACGTCATTCTCGTTGTAATTCTTTTTCTTCTTTCTTCTTCGTCTTATTATTATTATCATTATTATTTCCTTTGGTTCCTGGTGTATACTCATTTCTTTCCGGGTCCCGGCCAGAGACCTAAAGTCTGAAATTGCATCATGACTTTTCCACTTAGCAGTTTTGAAAAATTTTTTACATAGATAAAGCCCTTCGTAATGTGTGAGCTATACTTGTGAGAACAATTTTTTGCATTTCTTTAAGGCATGGACTACCAGGGATTCCGTCAATGAGTCTATTGGAAACTTTTCCAATCAATCCAACTGGAATTGTTAATGTTCTCATGCGCCACAGTTTTGAGATTTCAATTTTAAGGTCCTTGTATTTTAATAGTTTTTTTTTAAGATCTTCAAAGATACACTGCAGTTTGCAGGGACTTCCATGTCAATAACAAGGCACAATTTGTCTTTGCGGGTCTCTAATCACAATGCTAGGGAGATTAGCATTGATTGTTCTGTCTGTGTGTATTATAAAGTCCCATAAAATTGTTACAAGTCCTATCTCCGTAACCGTGTCTGGGTAGTATTCATGCCAATTTCTTGTTTCCTTTCTGTAAGTGTTGCAGATTTTCCAGTACAGATATTGGCCCACTTTGTCCCGCTGTTTTATATTCAGTGGGTGGCAATACCACGCAACCTGATACAAGATTGTCAATTGTTTCTGGATTATTATTATTTTTAGGCTGAAGGGGAAATGGAGAAAGGCTGATCTTCATTAGCTATGCTAATCCTAGTTAATATAAATCACGACCCATTCATGATAACAATTTACTCATTCACCACAAGAACTCGTCCATCACCTCTCAGTCCTGCATATACCACAATATTACATATTCACAGGGGGTGGGTCTACAAAACACCCCTTGACATAAAATTTGATAAAATTGAAAATGTCCGTTTTATATATATATATATATATATATATATATATGGTGGACTCTCCCCTCGTATTCGATGTATGAGGGTTAAGCATCTCAGTTCGTAGAAACCGACAGCCCAGACACCAGCACTTTAATCATGATTTGATTATAGAAGTGAAGGCTTTGTACAGAACTAACCACACTTCTTGAAGGGTCGAATGCAGAGACCCAAAAGACCATCCGCAGATTTTGAATTCAGAGTTGTCCTTCTCCTAGACCATCCAAGGCTATAGAACTCAGTCTGTCCTACTTATATTCTACATTTTCGTAAATATTATAAAAGTATAAACAGAAATGCACCGTAAAAGTTCTACGCTACTAAAGAAACGTTAATAATATTAAAATTATATATTAATATTACGATACAAACATAAATTTTAAGAGATAAGTTTTGCAAATACCAACTTACTGTCATTCATTGTATACCAGCAGGAAGAAAGATGTATGTTTTTGTCTTTCTTGATAAAAAAAAAATGTTTGAATAATTTTTTTCGATAAAACTCAAATAAATACAATAGAAATGACGTCACTCACATCATGAAGCCACCAACCAATCAAATATCGTTTTAGTAAAACGTTAAGCAGTCCAATCAATCAATCATCATCACGTTAACATCATCATCGTAGTCGGAGGATCCGAATGCAGAAATCACACTGAATCTCTGAAGCGAGAGCGTCTCTTGACTTTGTCCCCTGGGCAGAATACAGCGGCCTCTCTGTTTTATGGGTTGGACGGTGCCTACTAACATCAATTATGTTTAGTTTGTATTTGTGTTTATTTTAAGTTTATTATAACAACTACACTGCAAATATAGCATCAGCATCGTTAGGTGGAAACAGAATGGTTAAGGGGGGGGGGGAGTCCAGAAAATTGCCACAATCTGTCTGCTTTACACCAAGGGCTTATCGGAAAAGATTCAGATCTGCAGTCCACACTAAATCAGGAAAATATTTCGAAGCAGTTCCACTCTACGGAGAAATCTCTGCCGAGTAAATCCTAACACAGAGGAGAACATGACCAAGCTTAAAATATTTAAATGAAATGTCAATCGACATCTGATGCCTTGATCTTGATCCCCTCCCTTCTCTTTATTCTTTCCTCAAACACCCCTTCTTTTAATTTACTTTTACTCTCTGTAACACTTTGTGTGCTAGTGGCATTCCCGCCTTGCTTGGGGGGGGGGTGAAATGCTTTTAAAAAAATATGTGTATTCCATTCCTTGCAGCTGTTGGCAAAAGAATATAAAAGTGAAACAAGCCGCTCCTTAAAAGGAGGGACATTGAAAAGCCGCACGTGAGAAAATGAAATTAGGCATGATTGATTATGGTTGGCGGGAAATGGAGTCATTATCCTCTGTGAAATGAAGTAAAAATACTGAACAAGGAAGAACACTGGAGAGTCAGTAGTCCTAACAAAGAAATAAATATGATATGTGTTATATAGGGATAAAGTATAGCTGCCGACACTTGAGTTTGAACACTGATCGCCAGTGAGCAAACACAGACGATCCCATTATTGAATTAACTGAACATAGAGGAAGCGCGTAAGTAGAAAGTAGTTTGGCGTCTAGGTTGATCATTCTTTCTAGTCTATCCTATATTACGATACGGATCGCTGTTTCTAGTCTATCCTCCATACTATACGGATCGCTATTTCTACTCTATCCTCTATTACTATACGGACCGCTATTCACTACTCTATCCACTATATTATTTCTCTATTCAGATCACTATATGGATTACTGTTCGAGCGAGTATTATCGAGCAAGTACTATCAGTGTTGGTGATATTCGAAGGCGTCTGACACCAGCATTGTTCAATGGCGTAGTATAAGTTGTATCTGCGATTGCAAAGTCTCTACTACAACGAGTATCACAAAAGTGGCAACGAGTGTTCGTCGACATCACAAAAATATGGTACAAAAGTCAAGTGGATTAAAACGTTTGAATTATGTGGGTAGCATTTCCCTATTTGATTAGATGTAGTGACAAGACTAGAGTTTATTTTAAAATATATATATTTATAGCCTAGAGCAGCGTTTCTCTCAACCTTTCTACCTTTGTGTAACCCTTAAAATAAATTACATAACTGAAGGAATCCCCGGGCAAAAACAAAACTATATACTATATTTTTCTCATTTTATTTTCATCGTAGTCCATGTGGTAAATATCATAGTATATATTTTTGAATTAATTTTGAAATCACACCTCTCTGTGACGAAAACAGTGTGTTGAGATTATATCAGGATTTTCTTCACCATTAAACTCATCAGAATTTTTGGAATGTTTCCTCTTCAAAAATCGCCTCATTGGGTGATTACGTATTTCTGTAAAAATAAAGAAAAAAACAAAGAAATAAATAACTTTAAGTGCAGGTCCCGTTTGCTGAGTGGGCACTGACTAGTGAAGATGGTTTTACTCTGACACCGTACAGACATCACTAAATATATTCCCAATGATTGTTACATTTTTTAATAACATAATAAGTTAGATAGGATGATGTCTATATTACAATAACCAAGAATATATTGTGTGTGTGTGTGTGTTTAGTAATATTACGTATATAAAATTAAATAAAAAGTCAAAAGTGCATTAGCTTATCTAACCTGTTCTCGCGGGACCATTGGGGACCTTTTGCGAAACCTTAGGGTTTCGAGGAATCCCGGTTGTGAAACGCTGGCCTAGAGGATTAAAGCTTTGCATCATGAATTTGGAGACGTAAGTGAAGTAAGTTCAATCCTTAGGCCAGGCAGTGTGTAATTGGAATTAGTAGAAACAGGGTGAGCAGTGCTAAAAATAATAATTACATTTTGATCTGCAGCTGCAAAAGATCCTGAGCAGGACTTTGGTTCTGGGCCAAGGGTTGGCAACAAACATTTTCATCATAGGTAGAATACACAGATACTACACAGGTATTATATTGACACCAGGCAGAAAGAGCCTGGAAGTGACACTTTGATTCTAGGCAGAGGAACAATACTTTGATCATAGACAGTGTATAGATAGTATCATTCAAGTAAAAGCATGATGCTGATAAAAAAAAATAAATAAATAAAAATCAATACTGAGGCGGTTAGAAAAACTTCATCAAAAATTGGTATGTGGATCTCCTTACTAGACTAAGCATAGAAATAAATATATGGGAGTCGTTAATAAAAAAAAAGTAAGACAACTGACAATAAGTCTTCAACAGCAGTAACTGTAAAAAAAGAGAAAATGCTTCAGTGAGTGCAGTCAAACATGACAAGCAGCAGCATTCATCAGCAGGCAGCTTAGGTTTAAGGCTCCAAGTTTGCCACAGAGAATTGTCCGAAAGGACAAAACTCAAGTGGATTAAAGCATTTGATTCATGTGAAATAGTATTCTCTGAAGATATTCTTCTTTGCAAAGTTTTACACCAAGCAGTAAATTTATCTTTGGTTGGAAAATCATGTCCTGTGATATACAGAAGGCTTACTTGCCTTTCAAACTTTCATGCAATGTATTTTGATATTCATTCAAAAAGCCTGCCTTTCTTTAGTCACTGACATTTTGATCCTGTGCCAAGGGTTGACGACAACATTTTCATCATAAGTAGAATGCACAGATACTACACAGATATTATATTTATACCAGGAAGAAACAACCTGGGAGTGACACTTTCATTCTAGGCAGAAGAACAATACTTCGATCATAGAGTGCATAGATAGTACCATCCAAATAAAAATATGATGCTGATAAAGTAATTGTTGTAGCATACCTACGGGCGATAATGGGTATGTCCCCATTCACATAAATACAGTATTAAATACTGTAGTTGGAGATTCGTCCCCAGCTGTGCTGGTCAAACTCTCTGCTTCCGTACAGAGCGGATCCCCAGACGAAGCTATGTCGAAGGACAGAGACTTGTCTCGGGAAACAGCTATCCGATCCTGTTTTAGACGCGGTCTGCGGGAAATTTTTGCCGAGCCTACTGGCTCGGATACACCACATTAAATTAGGCCTAGTGTAACATCTGACTGCGTGGGGCGGTTGATAGATACCCTGCAGTTGGAGATTCGTCTGTGCTGGTCAAATTCTCTGCCTCTGGGCACAGAGGACCCCCAGACGAGGCTATGTCAAAGGGCAGAGTTTCATCTCTGAAAACAGCTACCCGACTCCGTTTTATACGGGGACTACGGGGAATTTTTGGCTGAGCCTATTAATAAAGAAATAAATTACAATGACAGCAAATCCTCAACTGCAGCAGCAGTAACAAAAGAGAAAAGCTTCAGTGAGTGTAGTCAAGTATGACGAGAAGTAACCGCAGCACTCATCAGCATGCAGCTTAGGTTTAAAACTCCAAGTTTCTACAGAGAATTGTCCCACAGGACAATAGCCTAGTGGATTAAAGCTTTGGTTCGGGAATTTGGTGATATATTAATTTTGAATACAATCTCTCAGCCGTTCATTTTAATGTCTTCAAAACTAAACTTTTCTACATTAATCAACTTCGAGACCCCTGTCTTCCACCAGTATGGCTGATACTAACCTCCAGGAAAGTGATTTTTTTCAACTTCTCGGGTAACATTCTCAGCTGACATGAGGTAGAAAAATTTATTGAATCCATTGCTAGATCAGCTGCGAAGAAAGTCGGTTCACGATGTGCGAGACAATTTTTCTCTCCAGAATCTATCTTACATATCTATAAGTCTACAATTCGTTCACGTTTAGAATATTGCTGCCACATATAATTTGGTGCCCCTGCTATTTAAGTTGAGCTCCTTGATAAAATCTAAAGAATAATCAGCAATATTATCGGTCCTGATCTGGCAGCTCGGCTTCAATCACTTTCCCACAGCCGTGTTGGGTGTGTTATATATTTAACTGCACCGTACCTTGAGGAGCTCCCAGACAGAAAATAAGTAGGTACTAAGTAACAAGAAGAGAGAACACCAAATACTTTAATCACATTTATTACATATATCACAACATATAACAAAAGACACAAAAAACAATAGCCCATTACTCACAAGGTGTCTGTATCCTTGTGGGGATTTCTTTACCTCTCAACAGGTGGATAGAGTGTCTGGTTAAGTGGGTGAAGTTCACCTTTTTATATTTCCCTTGGGATTTCTCAATATCGTGTCTGGTCTTTGTCACTGCCAAACTCTCTTTGTTTCTAGGAGAGTCCAAAATGCTGGGAGAGGGGGTTGTCATGTGACCGTTTGGAATGGGAATTTATGAGATCCCAAAATAGATCTCATAGGGCAGTGTATCCCTACAGCCATAAGATTGCTCCCCTGTGTCCTTTCTATAAATATTTTCATGATAATTGTTTCAAGGAGCTCTATAAGTCTATCACTCATTCATGTTTTGAATATTGCTGGCGCATATGGTCTGGTGCCCTTACTATTTAAGCTGAAATCCTTGATAAAATCTAAAACAGAATCAGCAATATTATTGCTCCTGATCTGGTGGCTCAGTTTCAATCACTTTCCCACCGCTGTGCTGGGGGTGTTAGTTACTTAACTGCTTCATACCTTGAGGAGCTCCCAAACAGAAAATAAGGCGGTACAAAGCAACAAGAAGAGAGGACACCAAATACTTTTACTACATTTATTACATATATCACAACATAAAACAAAAGACACAACAAACAATAAGTCATTTCAGGTAAAGCTGTCTGTACCCTTGTGGGGATTTCTCTATTTCTCAGCAGTCGGGTAGGGTGCCTGGTTAAGTGGGGGAAGTTCACCTTTTTATATTTCCTTGGGACTTCTCAATATTGTGTCTGGTCCTTGTCACTGTCTCTAGGAGAGTCCAAGACGCGGGGAAAGGAGGGTTTGTGTCATATGACTGTTTGGAACAGTAATTTTTGACATTCTAAAATAGATCTCGTAGGGCAGTGTATCCCTACGGCCGTAAGGTTGCTTCCCTGTGTATTTTTTTATAAATATTTTCATGATAAGTGTTCGGAGGAACTCTTCGCCAAATCAAAAACGAAATAAGAAAAACATTGTTTGCAAGACTAGATAAAAATTGAAGCAGTCACTGTAACAAACACTGACTACTACCACTATGCACAAAGCATCTAAAGTACCACTGACTAGTGAGTTCCATCCTCATTGGGTACCCCATGATTTCGGACTTGTGCCACATTTAAGCTCAGCTTAGAAAATCCTCATCTAAACACAAAAGTATGAATGTAAAGTAAAATTTGTAATTTAATGTATATTGCTTGATCTAGTGTCTTCATTTTGGTTGTCACAACGTTTCGAGTGTTGTAGCCTCCGGACTTTATCAGATATCTGCTCTAGTAGGTAGCATTACGGGTATGTCGAACCGAATAAATTAATATATTTTCTTCGTCTTAATAATGAAGAAAATATTGTTGACTTCTTTTTTATAGCTTTTTTTTTTTAAATCGTTCATTCTGAAAATGACGTGGTTAGAAGGCATGCTTGTTCTTATTCCCCCCCCCAATTGAAATAAAACATCTTCTTCTGAAGCGGCTTTATTGAATCTTCCACGCAGCGCTGACATGTGACGCAATAAAAATCAAGTCCCCCATAAAAGATAATTATATATTCCTATCTAAGTTTCATCTCCGTCAATTGTTGCTTCATTTCAATGCCCCGTCGATACAAAAGCCTTTATGATTTAGTTTTAATTTTATTCTATCTTCATTTTTATATTTTTAAAGAAAAAGGAAGTAGAATAGAACAAAAGAAAAAAAATGAGCCTCATTTTCGTTTCTGTGGGCCACCCATTAGTTGATGTTTTTTCTTCCATTTTTTTCTTGTATTTTTTTTTGACTAATGAAAATGAATTCCCATTTCGCCATTTTACATTCATTCAGTTAACATACGTTTCTATTAAAGCCGTCAACACACAATTCTTTCTCTAAATGTACGACTATACGGCTAGATGGGCAGCCATTGTTATTATGATTTATAACTACCTTCCGATTAGCAGACGTCACAAAACATGTTGAATTAATGCAAGCATATTTAATGTAAAAATATTTCTATGGTTATATTATCGAAGTGGTGCTTAGGTTACAAGCAACGGTCAATGCTATTGATGTCTTGTTCTACCATATAAACATGGCGATATGACGACATTGTAAGAAGTTTCGAACAAGGCAAGCTAAAGTAAAAAAAAAATAGAAGTAAACAGAATATTGAACCATTAATCAGTTTCCAATTCGAATCAAGCTTTTGTTTGTTCGGTTTGATATTACTTTTCTTCAAAGATGATTTGAAAAGGCTGGGGTTTAAGGAAAGCCATAAGTTAGTCGTTTTGTTTTACAAATGTAAAGAGGGAGTTTCATAGACAGAAAGATAAATATATGATCGACACAGAGAGAAGGGACTTGCGACGAACGGAAGAAAGTGTCAAATCTGAGATGGCTTTCAGCGAGAAGGGATCAGTAAATATACATAACAAAAGGTTTATTAGACAGAGGCTTTCAGCGCGTCGAACGAAAAGAATGTCTGACTGGTATCTCGTGGCGCCGGAAGAAGAGCGAAGGCATGGAATGGAAATCATTGAAAGAACAAGGATTATTCCCAATCAAAGATCCACCATCAAGATAAGTATCAGGGACAGTAAAAATAACGTCAGCAATTGTCGAAGAATGAAAACCAGTCGTCGGATCCCGAAGAGACAACGCAATAAAGTGTCCAGATTCGTTAGAGAACAACGGAAAAAGATCGAATGGCCAAACAGGGCAAGGAATTCTGGGATAGAATTATCAACTGAGTCAGAGGAAGATTTTTCAGATGACGACTTAAAGAAACAATGTACACGCAGTCACCGAAAGTATGAAATCTCTGGTAACGACGGATTTTGGTGCTTGAGACAACTTCAAAGAAACAAAATAACAAAAAAGCTGAAGAATATTATCTTGACATTCATGAGTGAAACATCTTTGCATGGAATAAAGCAAACGTGGCAAGGATCGCCATTGAGGAGGTAAGTGGTTATTTTTGTTTGTTAGCACTTCAAGGTTCATGCATTCTTTTGTTTCAAATTTTTATTTGGACAGCTTTTCCATATTTTTCTAAGTAACTTGTACCCAATACCAAACAGAATATTACAGTTGTTATAGATACGCGTATGGTTGCAGAAAGAAATACGACAACAGCAGAAATAGATTTACGTGGTTTATTTCAACAGGAACGTGAGGGTAAGGGACAGCTCCCTTGTGGTAAAGTTCATAAGCCGGCTTCGGATCTAGGTCGATCTCTCATAGTAGTTCATACATGTTGAGGCTGGCACTCCCCTGCTGTGATCTCTTCGGTGCCCACCTGTTGACTGTCCTGTTGAACTTCCGTGTGACCCCTTTTATAGCGTTTTTTATGGCTTAACAGGCTCGAAAAACGAAGCGAGTATAATTAGGAGGGAAGCATTTTTATTGGACGAAAAATAGAGCACTTTAAATATTATTTTATTTTTCGATCGAAACTCGAGTGTCGGGAACATTTGTAAACGAAGATAATGTTCATTTTGTGACGGGGCTTTGTCCCGTTCACATCCTGTTCTCGCTCTTGAGTATTTGCCTGTAAATCAGCCGAGATATGACTTATTTTATTTTATAACACAGTCAACTGTGGAATGTGGTGTGTGGTATGAATGAAAGAGGAGGAAGACAATTCTGAGGATAGATAACGATTAACCCCTGACTTGAAGAGGCTAAGATTATAGTGTAGAGGGTTACTCTCGAAATCGTTATGATGTATACGGTGTTTAATATGAATGAAAGAGCATGTGGTAGAAGTAGATATTATAACATAAGAAGGATAGATAACGATTGACCCTTCACTTGAAAATGTTAAGATTATCGTCTAGAAGTTTACTGTCTAAATGGTTACGATGAATGAGGTGTGTGATATAAATGGAAAAGGAAGTGGTAGGAAGTGAATATAATCAGGATAGATATCAAATGACTCTTGACTTAGAGAGGTTATGATTATAGTGTTCAAGGAAGCACCCACATAGGAGTCCGTTTCCAGATTGTGGCAATTCTTCCGTAAATGTTCAGTGGAACCTTCTTCTTACATTAGGAATACGGGGAAAATGTAGAAGATTCGACCCCATGGACATAGCAAGTACCAAGTAGAATATGAGATATATATATATATATATATTACTATGGTCGATTTGTTTGGAAAGGGAGGCGATCCAAACGTGCGGCAAGTTTTGAAAGTGCCGGTCTTTTTCACGCTGTTGATCACGCCAAGACTGGTGAAGCTTATCTGAACATTTACTATGTGAATAGCAATAGGTTATCGGATGGTTTGCGAATAAACTGGCTCTACTGCCCCATGCCATTGGGTGTGAGGATGATAGCTAGGAACCCTGTGGGACTTAAAATACTATTAAAATGCCCAAAGACCCCTGACGAGTCAGCTGCTAGGGTTAGTGTCTCAATAAAATCATTGTGAAGTAGGTAATGGGAACACTCATCTATTAATCCCACTAACATGGCAATACCTAATATTTAACTAGAGCTCAGTGCTATTTCAAAAACAGCATTGGCATATGATAGCTTACAATGATAATGATAATCATAATGATGATATCAGGCGTTTCCTAATAAGGCATTCATTGACCAACCAATCGATTCGTAATCATCTATTATCGATTAACATCAAATCTAATTTGAGAATTGCTTTTGTAAAACTATATCTTTTTTGGTGTCAGTTTAAACTGACGCTTTCTTTTTTCCATATAGTGTGACCATATCGCTTAAAGTCATATTTTCTTGATATTCTTAATTCATTTTTTCGTCTTATCAACCCTCTGTAGGTTATTTAAAGCCAGAATATATTCTTAGACTGCAAGATTTTTTTTGACATAATAATGTTTTACGGCTACAAGTTTTACTGATTAACCCATAGCTGGTAGAGAGGAGGTGGATTCATATCTAATCAGAATTTGATAAACAAACAAGAAATTATAACATGGATATAAAGTAGGGGGTCAATACTTGTTACAATCAATATATAAACCGATCACTCACTTTGTGGACACGGTAGTTTCTATACATTTATGTTCCAGAGAATGTAACTAAATCTAAATGACATATTTGTGTAGCTAATCAGTTTTTCATTGATTGGTTGATTCGTTTTTTACGGTTTATCAACCCTTTGCAGGTTATTTAAAACCTGAAAATATTTTTAGATTTTAAGGATTTTTTGAGAGATAGTAATGGTTTAATGATACAAGTCTTTTTAATTAACCCGTAGATATGGAGGTGGGAGACGAGGTGGATTCATATCTTTCTCAAGCGTATTTGCGCGTAAGTGAATAAACAGGAATTGGAACTTAATAATTCCGAGTCGTTATTCATTACACCACGCGCACACCCAAGCTAACAGAACCTGGTGTTCCCAAACGGTCACCCATCTAAGTACTGACCAGGATCTACGTTGCTTAACCTTGGTGATCATATGGGAACAAATTAATTTTAGATTAAATTTTCATGAAAGTTGTTTGTTTACTCTCAATTTCTGGCAAAGCTTTAATAAATGTAAGACAAGATTGATAAATATCTCCTACTTGTCCTGTCCTTTTTCTTATTATATATATATATATATATATATATATATATATATATATATAAAGAAATATAGTCTTAAGGTGTGCTATATTTATGGAATAAAGTGCTCAATATCAGAGAGCGTGTGTAAATATAAATATGGCCTGACGATTGCATATAGCATGAAACAGACTGTCGCCTCTAAGTGTTGACTTCTATGTTCACTTATATATATATATATATATATATATATATATATATATATATATATATATATATATATATATATATATATATATGACCAGGGTTCCTCCAGCTCTTAATAGTCTACCTCAAAACAGCCTTCTGGCATAAAAGTGCTCCACAAGAATTGGCAGAGGTTTTGAATATTAGTTCAATATATATATATATATATATATATATATATATATATATATATATATATATATATATATTACTATGGTCGATTTGTTTGGAAGGTGACTCCTTGATATTATCGGTCTTAGGGAGGCGATCCAAGCATGCGGCAAATTTTGAAACCATGACACGGGTTGTGAGTGAAATTGGGTAGCCAAAACCAACGGATGGTCGTATTAGCACGATGCCACAAGTCATCGTGACAGAGGATTTGATCGTGCCGGATTTTTCACTCTGTTGATCACGCCAAATAAAACTCTCTCTACCAGAAATTGCAATTAAGGTCCGCTCAGCACAGTTGCAGTATAAACGGCTGTAACAGGGATTGGCTATCCGCCGTAGGAGGCATGCATCCTTGGGTACGAGTAGACAGCCACACACATACACACACCCACATTCTCTCTCTCTCTCTCTCTCTCTCTCTATATATATATATATATATATATATATATATATATATATATATATATATATAATCTGTTTATACGTTCTTTTTATAGATGCAATTCTCTGTAAATGCCCAGTTTTTTAATAAAACCGTATTAATTATAGTTACCTGTCTGAATGTTCGAGAAATTTTGTAGAAAATATGCGTCCTCCGATAGGAATCGACCCTCTATTCCTTTACAGAAACCGTCGTTTGTATCGCACGTCAGGTCAAATGACGGCTACGTCTCAGACAAAGGTTCGATTCCTGTTGGAAAGCATATTTTCTCCGAATTTTTCCCGAATATCCAGGACGGTAAATGTAATTAATACCGTTTAATAACCCCCCCCCACACACACACAAAAAACAGAGAATTTACTTAAATAAATTGTATGTATAAAAATAACATATATATAGAAAATATATTAAATAATTGTCGAACTTAATCAATTTCATTACATACATACATACATATATTAAGAAATGGACAAAGTCCGACAATTTATTTATTAAAGACATTTTTTATGTTTAACGTTCTTTTTATAGATACAAGTATTTAAGTAAATGCTCTGTTTATAATAAACAGTATTAAATAACATTTACCGGCCTGAATGTCCGAGAAATTTTCATAGAAATTGCCAACCGAACGATCCTTTGTGGCCGAATTGGTTAGGCACGCCCGGCTAAATGGCGGTTCCGTATAGGATGAAGTTTCGAATCCTGTTAAAGGACGAATATTTTCTATGAAAATTTCTCGGACATTCAGGCCGGTAAATGTTATTTAATACTGTTTATTATAAACAGAGCATTTATTTAAATACTTGTATCTGTAAAAAGAACGTTAAACATGAAAAATGTCTTTAATAAATAAATTGTCGGACTTTGTCCATTTCTTAATGTATGACGTCATTTGTTTACATTTGATACGCCATGAGCAGTTATGAATGTACGAGATTCATGGAAGATTGAAGTTTATAAGCAGTAAATTCGACCTTGCCAACCGAACGATCCTTTGTGGTCGAATCAGTTAGGCACGCCCGGCTAAATGGCAGTTCCGTATAGGATGCAGGTTCGAATCCTATCAAAGGACGAATATTTTCTATGAAAATTTCTCGGACATTCAGGCCGGTAAATGTTATTTAATACTGTTTATTATAAACAGAGCATTTACTTAAATACTTGTATCTATAAAAAGAACGTTAAACATAAAAAATGTCTTTAATATATATATATCCGAATGTAATGATAAAGAAAATAATATATAAATTCTATTGCTTTACTATGAATAGTTGTAATAATTATAATAAATGCGATGAATAATTTGGCGTCTAAATAAATACTGACATCTCATTTTAACATGTATCGTGATTTTCCAAGCGTAGCTTAGATGTGGCACAAGGCCATTGTAACAGATATATTTACAAAAATGATACAAAAATATCTTGAAATGCTAAAGAGTAAATTTATTCAATAAAATCGCCATTAGCTTTAACCAGGGCCCCCAGACGACTTAGGAATCTCCTGCAACTCTTCTGGACTGTCTCTTTATTTAAGTTGGTGAATGCTGTAATTGTCCTTACCTTTGATGTTACAAAGTGTTTTGTTGGCATTTCATTCAACCGCGCCCCACATAATAATCAGATGAGTTAGGGGTGATGTGGTTGCAGAAATTGTCTGACAGCCATAACTGAGTTCTCCTGCTTATGTTGCATAGTGCAGAGTCCCGTTGTCAGACGCAAGGCCTTCCAGCAGCCACCCTCTTGACCCAGGGCTGTACTTCCTCTTTAAAGCACTTGATGTAAGCTTCCCTGTTAAGTCTGAGGACCTCACCAATAAATTCAGGAGTTATTTTCTTATCGGAACGATCAGAATGAGTTTTCAGAGCTGCCGTACTTCCGTAATCACTATTAGACCCATACAACTCTTTCCGAATCCTCTATAGTAAGATTTGTATCACAAAGGGTTGATAAACCGTAAAAAGCGAATCAATCAATCATGAAAATCTTTGACCCATATATTTGACCTAATATTAGATTTAATTAAAAATAAAAGGATGATGTAACATCTCTAATCATACACTATAATTTCTCTTTTCTCCAGGTTATTCTACTTGTGTCTCGTGTTGTCGATGGCCTGCTTCCTCGCCTACGTTCTGATAGAAACCTTCGTTGACTACCGCCGATTCCCTTACAATCAACAATATACGGCAAGTATTAACAATGAGCTGAACTTTCCCGGTGTTACCGTCTGCAACATCAACAATAACCAGTTCGAGAAGCATATGCATGGGATGGAAAACTGGACAGCCGAGGATTACTACAATAAATATTATGACAGCATTCACATCGTCCGCTGCACGTTCGGTCAGAGGAACTGCACGGGGGACTGGCTGAAAAAATTCATTAGTATCCGCAGAGAAGAAAACCTTTGCCTCGTTTTCAATTTGGCTCTTGACGCAGCGAAGAAAGAGAATTTTAAAATTTCTAAGTTGGGAATTCTGAACGGACTTTCGGTCGTTTTTACCTTGAAGCCACAAGAAGACGAGGAAGTTTCTTCTGAAGTCACTGTAAGTTGATAAATATTAATAAAGCTATAACACCTTTTACCGCCGCCTACACCCGGTGGTGTAACCACGTTTAGTGGTCCGGTCCTCATCAGCGTTTAATTGCGTTCCACTTACTGAGACTATCGATATATGTGCTAATGCCCTGTATCATAGTCCGTTGTCTCCTCCTGTTATTCCTGGGGAGGTTTTCGTCAAACTGATGAAATTTGCCAGGATGTCAGTTGAATTTAGTTTCGACGGCGTATGTACAGGCAAGTTGATGGTGTTTCGATGGGTTCCCACTTGGGATTCCACGAAGAGAATATGTTATTGTAACCTGACGTTTACTTCTGTTACGTTGATGACACCTTTTGTCTCTTCCATAACGGGATTGAAGCGGACCATTTTATTTCGTACCTTAATAATATGCATCCAGCATTTAAAATTTACACAAGAAAAGGAAATTGATTCTTCTCTTTACTTTCTTGATTGGTGGTTTATATACCCGTTGGGATTCTTTTTGTCCCATAAAACGTAAAATTAATTTAATTAAAACCTTTACCCATAGGGCTTTAATGATCTGTTCTAAGATTAAGTTAGATGACGAACTTAGTTTTATTACTACTACTCTGTAACAATGCCTATCCGTTGGGTATTGTTCAATAAATAATTAAGAATAAAATTGCTGAATTCAATAAAGTTAAACCTGCTATAGTATAAAGATGTCCTGTGTACCTGCGCCTTCCTTGGCTGGGTAATATCGGTGATAGATATGCTAGGCCGGTTTCTGTAGCAATTGGATATTGTTTCTATGCCGCTAAGTGTCATGTGGTTTTCTCTGCTAAGCCTGTCTTCTTGTCCATGCGGAAGGACATTCTACCTCCACATCATAATAGTTCTTTATTTTATTCCTTTAAATGTAGTTGTGGTTCGCGCTACATAGGGAGAACGACTCAAAGGCTGGATGCCAGAATAAAGCAACACGTCCCAACGAATATCCGTAATCTTAAGTATACTCCTTCAGACATTCTGATCAATACATATATGTTTTTCATCGTAGAACACCTAATAAATAGACATAATTGTGCTACATTTGAATGTGGAGTCATTTACCATTCTTAGTTGAGAGTGTTGGAGGCCATTTATATTTTAGCGTTGAAGCCCTCTATGTGTAAAACAGAAGGACTTAGTACTGGGCCTCCAACTAATTTCCATCTAAGCAATGTTTTCTTCTCTCACCTCCTACATATTGTCTATCTCTTTTTAGTGACATTTTTATTTAATTTATTCATCTCGATTTACCTCTGTTGAGCAAGGTTTGAAACCGGTTAGCTAGCCCATTTTTCAGTTTTACTTTTTATCTATTATCAATCATGTGTGGTAATAAAAATAAATTTTGTCTTTTTATGGCGACCATCTTCTAGTTTATATTTCATTTTGGGATTAACCCTTTTTCTGTTTATAATTAATGTTTAACTACTAAACAGCCTCATTGTCACAAAGCCATGATTTAAAGATCTCACTGGGATTAGCAGAATTAGTGTTCCTTAAATCTGATAATTTCTTACATCCGATAAATTCCTCACTTCGTAAACACATTCGATAGATGACTGCATTTAATGAACCCTTAATTCACATTAAACAACCATAAGCATTGAAATGAGCGAATTTCTAACGTTATCTCCAATGTCACACACTAGGTACTGTAAATCACGGATTTAAGCAACGTTGACCCTGGTCAGTATCTAGATGGGTGACCGCTTGAGAATATTAAGCGCTGTAATTTTGGATGTGCCGCTGGTGTAATGGATAATAACTCGGAAGTATTAATCGGTTGAGCCGAGTTCCAATTCCAGTTGGGTTCGTTCTGTTAACCCACGCGCAAATACCCTTGAGAAACGTATGAATCCACCTCCTCTCCCCCAGCTATGAGTTAATTAGTAATTTTATGTATCGCGGCGTATTTATTGTCTAATGCCTCACTGATTCTGTGTGTAGTGATAGTTTGGATATCAGCAGTGGACCTGGCAGAGTGAAACCCTGATTGTTTGTCGCTCAGTTTGTCCCTGCCGAGGTGATTAATAATCTTCTTGTTGATAAAAGCCTCAAAGACAAGGCCGGTGTAAGTGTTTCATGCAACACCACTCAATCTATGATAAGCCCCACCCTCCAAATCTACTCTAAATTTTCGTTCTGAACAGGCTCGCTTCCAGATCTTTTCACACGAACGCAGCTGTCTTCCAAGGCTCTATTCTGGGTCCTACGCCGTTTCTGATTTTCATCAATGATCTTCCTGATGTCATCAGTTACCAAAGAGATATTTATACAGATGACATTACCATTTGCTCCTGTCTCAATAGCAAATCCGTCAGAGCTGACAAAGTTAACCTGGCCGCTGCTCTTGAAAAGGACCTCCAATCAGTGGTTAAATGGAGCAAGAAATGGCTTTTAAATTTTAATGCCTCTAAAACGAAACTGCTCATATTTAACCACCATAAAGAAATTTCCCTGCCCCCTTTCAGCATGGCTAATGCTCGACTTCAGGAGAGCGTCTCACTGAGCCTTTTTGGCTTCACATTTTCAAATGACTTGAAGTGGAACAACTATATTGAATCAATAGTTTCATCTACTGCAACGAAAGTTGGATCATTGTGTCGTGCCAGAAGGTTTTCCTCGTCAGAGTCCATCTTGAACATTTACAAATCTGTTGTCATATCTGGTTTGGTACTCCTCCTATTCATCTCGATGTTCTTGACACAATCCAAAGAAGGATGTGTAATGTAATTGATTCTGACTTGGCATCTCAACTTCAGTCACTTTCTCACCGACGTGAAGTGGCTTTCCTCTGTCTTTTCTAAAAATATTTTCCTGGCAACTGCTCTGACGATCTTTTTTCCCTGGTTCCCCGGCTTTTAATGTTGAAATAGTTAAATGTAACCCCCAATTCTACTCCAACAGTATTTTTTCTTGCACTTCCCAACAGTGGAACTCCCTTCCGTTTACTTGCTTCCCTGAAAATTACAATCTTCAAAAATTTAAATGCAACGTCAATTGCCATCTTCTGTCGTCTTGAATCTTTTATCCTTTCCTCAGTCCCCCCTCTATACCTTTTCTCTCACTTTCTCTTTCTTTAACCCCCTGCGTACTAGTGACATTCACACCTTGCTTGGGGTGAAATGATTCAAAAAATAGTATTATGCATATTGTAAATATTCATTAGGTTTTTCATTTTTAAATGTTTTTATTCTATTCCCCACCCATCACAAACAAATTGTACATTTAGGGACTAGTTAGGACTTCACAGAGACCTTGAGATATTATGGTGGTTGTAGTAAGAATGGTAAGTAAAAATATGGTATTTTGGCTCAAGGAATATTGTATAGTTTATTTGGGTCAATGAATGTGGCAGAGGTTAAAGATAAGACAGATGATGACCAGTCTTCCCCATCACATTGACCTTGTGCCACAGTTTTCGTATTTTTCCAAAGTAAATACTAGTTCATTAAAGCTTAAGCAAATTCGTATTGTCTCAAATAATCCTACTACACAATCTACACTGAAGGACTATATATAAATAAACTTGTCGCAAGCAATTCACTTCAGTTTTGTGTCAAATCAAATCGTGACAAAGTAAAAGATATTAAAAGTATTAATTCAGAAAAACCAATGTTACTTTTGCTGTAATTTCAAAACTTTTTTCCCAACTTGAAACAAAATAAAAAATGTAAAAGAGTAAAATTATTTTTTTTAATACAAATTTTGAAACTTAAATTTATAATTTGGCTTTTATCTGATTTGTGCAACCTTTGAGAAATATAAAAGTAAAAATAGTGATAATAATAATAATAATAATAATAATAATGATAATAATAATAATAATAATAATAATAATAATAATAATAATAACTTTGATATATTAATAAACCCACTATCTCAAATCTGGGCTTGCTCTTGGACCTTCTTAGAGTCTCGTCCTAAAGCTGGTAATCTGAACAAAATTACCCCTTGGCGGTCAAGGTTAAAACGCAACTCTACCAATTTCAATGAATACGAATAATATCTCATACCGGATCGGCCGTCAACCGGGACAACAAGGGCCGCGTCCCTCAGAGAGGAACCAGTCTGAGGTCGAAAAGTCTGTCACTGGAACAAACTCTTCCACACACGAAGAGACACTAGGTCACCAAACCCGGATTATCGCCAACCTTGGACCAAGTGTCTCAATGCCAAATCGACTAGTAAAAATTAAACGAACGAAATGGAGCCGCGAAGTGTATCGACAAGTTATGACATCCTTCTTCACTGCACTCGAAAACCCAGCAAAGAATACCACCAATCAAACATACCAAATATGGAGAAATATGGTGGGAAATGATATAAGACCTAACCTCAATCCAAACATGCTTATCTATGTAATTTTTATTTTATTTTATTTTATTTTTTTGTCGGTGAAAAGTGTCATGATGCCATTTCTAACCTTAGGTCCCTGGGCGGGACCCGGAAAGAAATGTGTAAACGCCAGAAAGCAAAGAAAATAAAAATGATAATAATAATAATAATAATAACAAAGTAAAAAAGAATAATGAATGACAAAATACTTGGTGATGCTGGAAATATATTACTCACATATTTTAAAATGGTTTATTATGAGTTATTTTACTAGTGTACATAAATGTTCCATAGAGTTTTAGTTTTTAAATACAAGTTTATTTTCATTAAATTAGTTTTACATCAAAATGAAACATATACATTTACTATTTAATTCTTAAATTTATCTATTAGTAAAAAATAAATACAGCTTTCCTTTCATCGGATGGTTATGGGGGTTCAGCAAAAAAATTAAGGGTAAAAGTGGCCCATAGGTGAAAAAAAAGGTTGAGAAAGATATAGATTAATCATTATACGGAGAAAAATTCAGATCAAAATTCAGCTCTATTATTCTGGCGCAAAATTCTACTTTTAGTGATTCTATGGCAGTGGATGCTGGACAATCACCTCACAGATAAAGAAGAGTCTTGAAGCAACAGAAATGCTGTTCTACAGAAGGAAGCTTAGAATACCTTGGACTGGCGACGTGAACAACAATGAAGTTTTAGAGAAAAATGACATGAAAAACAAACTCAGAAAGAGACAATCATGTCTACACAAACATGTATATGAACAAATGCTGAGTATCATCTACCATGTATTCAATTTTACTGCAGGAATTCATTTCAAATGATTTTACTATGGAAGTGTTTTGCAAATAATTTTATAATAAAAAAAATAATTGGAGATGATTTTACAGTTAAAACGCATTGGAAATTATTTTACTATGAAAATGCATTGGAAATGATTTTTACTATGAAAATGTATTGCAAATAATTTTGCAATAAAAATCATTGAAGATGCTTTTACAATTAAAACGCATTGAAAATGATTTTACTATGAAAATGCATTGGAAATGATTTTTACTATGAAAATGCATTGGAAATCATTTTTACTATGACATACATTGGAACTCATTTTTAGTATAAAAATACACTACAAATGATTTTTACTATGAAAATGCATTAGCCAATGACTTTTACTATGAAAATGCATTGGAAATGATTTTTACTATGAAAATGCATTGGCCCATGATTTTTACTATGAAAATGCATTGGGAATGTTTTTTACTATGAAAATGCATTGGAAATGATTTTTACTATGAAAATGCATTGGAAATGATTTTTACTATGAAAATGCCGTGCTAATGATTTACTATGAAAATGAATAGGAAATAGTTTGCTAAGTCTACCGCTAAAAAAGTTGCTACACAATTTTTTCTCGCCATTTATACGTCTAACATTCGTCCATGCATCGAATATTGCTTTCACATCTGGTTGTGTGTATCTTGTATGTATTTAGAAATTCTTAATGAAATTAAAAAAAAAAAAAATCTGCATTGTTATCAGTCCTGACCTGGCATCTTGGCATCAGTCACTTTCCCACTGACATAACGTAGCTTCCCTGTGCATTTTCTATAAATATTTTCATGATAATTGTTCTGATGTGCTTTCGCCTTTGGTATAGCTCGACTTTACGAATTTAAGCGCGATACTAGATTGACAGGTTTTGAATGCATCGAAATGATTTTACGACAGGAATCAACTGGCAATGATTTTACTATAGGAATAAATAGCAAATGATTTTTATTATAAGAATCAACTGGAAATGATTTTACTATATAAATGCATTGGGAATGATTTTACAATAGGAATCTATTACAAAACGCGTAACTCTAGTCCTATGTCTAATTTGACTCTAGTTAAAGTCAAGTGATTTCAGCCAGTAGTCGGCATAATCACTAGACATAACTCGTACTTGTGCTAGTCGCCAAATACAACACACATGTCTATGTTTTGAATATCGTATCGGGGAACAGGAGTAGGTACACTTCAGTGAAGACGGATAGCATCCGGTGCAATCAATTTCGCTGGTTTATTTCCATCACCGGAATTCCTATTGTCTGGTGGATTCCGTTTGTTGTCTAACTGTTAGAAATTGGTAGCTTTTCTAGACGAGATGTGACACAAGGCCGAGTTTAATGTGGGCAACCCGAGCGCATATATTCGGACCAAAGATCAAAATTTACCCAACCTCCACTATCGGGTACTTTTCCGGTCTATTCTTCTCAGCCTTGTCTCCGTCCATAGACGGAGCCCTAGGTCGTACTCGTGGACCAGGTTAACTCCTGTGCCAGACAATTCATGTCTTTGTTGATATCGGGGAGATTTCAATCGTACTGTTTGTTCAACGTCAAGTAATCCTAATAAAAAAAGGCATAAACGTGCCAACAGAAAAACGACGCAGTTGAACAATTAACAGTGAAATGTAAAATCGTACAACAGCTAAGAGGCTGTTTCTTCCCAATCACGCCTTTTCTACCCATGAGTCACTGAGAGACATTTATTCATTAAATAATGCAGTAGTGGTAACGTCTTAGCAACGAACAACTTGAATTTTTTTCTGGTGCACAATGAAAGACGGGGCTGCCGGTTTTTTCTGTAATCGTTCGACCGCCGGACACATGCTCTGAAGATCTCTGGATAACTCTTTCGAACTCTACTAAAAAAACTCTCCCTATTTCTACGCGTGCATGCCCTGTTTATATAGACTTCAGTCCAGGAATAGACATGATTAATTAGCTTTATAAACAAAAAAATCTCCTGTGATCTCACTTAGATGGTCACACCATGAAGTGTTTTTCAATTTTGACTAGGATTTCTAAGTTTCCAAAATTTTCATTGAAATCAACGTGAATATGCTGGATAGGTTTCTGAGCGAGCAAACCCTAGAGTTACCGAAAATCGTGTGGACTTTTGGCAAACTCATTAATGTCATGCTAACTTCCTTGGGGTTACGGAGTCAGGCGGAGGTGGGTCAATTATCCCGCATTTTACTAAATCTTAATTTAATTTGAGCTCTTTCGAGACTCTCCTTATAAGTATTTTATGGGTTTAAATTAATATTTTTAAACCGGACTTTTTACTATCAGACACCAATCCGGTTAAACACTTTCCCATATTATTATCCTTCTAATACATTTCGTTCAGAATTATTAAGCCCCGCAATATCTCAAGTCACTAACCACTGTCAATGCACCAGTATGACTCAGTCAGGATCACTGTCCTTTTAAAGAGGAATCGATTGGAAATTATTTTACTATAGGATTCCATTTCAAAACTTTTTCTAGAGGAATCAAATGGAAATGATTTTAATATAGGAATCCATTGCAAATAATTTTACAATAGGAAAGCATTGCTAATAATTTTCACCATATGAATCAAATGGAAATGATTTTAATATAGGAATCCATTGCAAATAATTTTACAATAGGAATGCATTGCTAATAATTTTCATCATAGGAATCAAATGGAAATTATTTTACTGTAGGAATCCATTGCAAAACATTTTACTAGAAGAATCCATTGCAATTGATAGTACAATAGGAATTCATTGTAAATGATTTTAATACAGGAATCAGTTTCAAAATATCTTACTAGAGGCATCAATTGGAAATGATTTTATTATAGGAAGCCATTGTAAAACATTTTATTAGATGGATTAATTGGAAATTATTTTACTATAGAAATCCATTGCAAATAATTTTACAATAGGAATGCATTGCAAATGATTGTACAATAGGAATCCATTGCAAAACATCTTGCTACAGGAATCAATTGGAAATGATTTTAATATAAGATTTTTTTTAATTGTTTCGTATTGCTCGATAGTTCCACTAAAACCAAAAGGGTTATTGAGGATGAAAGAAAAGTCTTCATTGAAGAGACAGAATAATAAAAGAACAGGATTCAGGAAGACAGAAGATGGTAGTTGATGTTACGCATAACTTTTTGAAGATCTCGTGTGACAGGGACGCAAGAGTTGGAAGAGAATCCATTGGAAATGGTTTTACTATCGCAAAATATTTATTTCCTGACAAAATTGTTTTAAGAGAAAGATTTTATACATTAGACGACTACTCACCCACCAGACGTCAACTCACTCGTCTACTCAGCCATATTGTGATCATTGATTTGAGCAAACTTTTCTTCTATTCAAATTGTCTCGTTAGGTCACGTTACTAAAATACCTTGGGATTTCTTTTCCTTATTCATCTCAACTGTGGTTGATTGAAATTCTTCGAAAACTTCAGGGTTTTGAGCTCTTATCAAAGAATAACGAAGACACGCGATATCATGTGTCTACTTTATCTTATTGCTATTGTCGACTTTATCTTATTGTTTCAGTATTCGTACTGATTCTTCTTCTTCTTCTTCTTCTTCTTCTTCTTCTTCTTCTTCTTCTTCTATCTCGTCTTCCGTTTCTTCTTCTTCTTCCTCCTCCTTTTCTTTTTCGCTTATTCTTCTTCATCATCTCCTCCTCCTTCTTCTTCTTCTTCCTCCTCCTCCTCCCCTCCTTTTCTTTTTTCGCTTCTTCTTCCTCCTCCTCCTCCCCTCCTCCCCTCCTTTTCTTTTTTCCCTTCTTCTTCTTCTTTCTCTTCCTCCTTTTCTTCTTCTTCTTCCTCCTCCTCCTCCTCCTTTTCTTTTTTCGCTTCTTCTTCTTCTTCTTCTTCTTCAGAATTTCCTGTCCCGTGAAGTTCTTAATAAAGGGCAACTTTCTGTTTCTCCCTCTCTCCACTCTCTCTCTCTCTCTCGACCCTCTCACTACAGATTACCGCGTCTCTCTCTCTCTCTCTCTTTCTCTTTCTCTGCCTAACTCGGTCGTTCTCTCTGTGTTTTAGTGTCTCTCTACATCTCGACTCTCTGTGACTGTCTCATATTACTTATCAAGTTTCTCAAATGCGCAAACCGGTAGACCTAATTCACAATGTTAAAAAAAATAACAGGGCGTCTATTTAAGCATAGGTATACACAAAATAGCATAGCTGGCCACTCTTATTCCCTATTACAGACGTTTGCTCAGGCGCATTTGTGTTTATTCAACACTCACAGACCCCACCTGTGATTTATACTGCAACTATGCTGAGCAGACCGTAGTTACAGTTTCTAGGAAAGAGCGTGTCATCTAGCGTGATCAACAATTTGAACAAAGCCAGCCACGATGACTTGTGACTTCGTGCTAGCACAGCTATTGACGGCCCACAAGGTTTGCGTCTATCCAATTTCATTCACAAGGGTTGGGTCAAAGGTGCCGCACGCTGGGATCGACCCCTCCAGTCCGATAACATCAGGAAGTCTTCTCTGACAAATCGACCATGGTGAGATTCGAACCCGGGTCTCATGGTCAGAATGCGAACGTTCTAACCACTCGGCCACGTCCTATACACAAAATAGCACTGACATCTATTACCACTTTTCTCTGTTTGGTATTCTCTAATGGTGTTCGGTTAGTAATTTTTAAGTTTAGTTCAAAGATTACACTTTCTTTATGATTGCTGGATTGACTATTATTAAAGCCGAAACGTATTGTAGGTTATAAGAATTATTTTGCGAGCGAATATTTCGTTAACATTTTTTGAGAATAGCAATTCCTTTCCAGATTACTAGTCCTATTCTTTAACCCATAACTGGGGAAAAAAGATGGATTCATACCATATCCCAAGGTTATTTGCGCGGAAATGAATGTAATGAACTTGACTGGAATTTGGAGTCGCTATACATTACAATTTATGGTTGTTGTTAGAATGTACATATATAGAACTATTTCATTTTTACTTACATTATTTACATTATTCCGACTGTTATCCTCATCTTCATTGCCATATTCACAACGTTTCAGCCGTTGTATGCTCCGGCTTCTTCAGGTGATTGGAATTTCGAACCAAACCCTTTATTTCATCCACCGGGGTAGATTGTTCTAGTTCAACGTGTCATGTCTCTTCCGGGTGTTTTCAGTTATCTCCCTTTAACTGAACTCCCCAAGTTTTGGTTCACTACCCCTGTAGCCTGGTATTGAACTCACAACTCTTTAGGTATAGTCACTGGATCTAACCAACGCCTTTATCCACTGAAGAAGGCCGATGCATACAACGGCCGAAACTTTGTGAATATGGCAGTGAAGATGGGGCCGAATAATATAAATAAGGTAAGTAATCATAATACCTCATCGCAGAGATATAGAGAGATTTTTTTTTATTATCTATAATGACATCGTAGAATAGGGGTTAGTTTTCATTTAGTTAGCTTTTCGTGTTTAAAAAATAGAAAAAAAAATTGTTGAGTAGAAAGACTGTTTTATATTATCTACACTATTATTGAAAAATTGACTCCTCCATTCGCTATGAGTAGAAGGTTTGCTCATGGAACAATGGTAAAAATTGGGTACTGAACTGCTGTATTCTCAATCCATGTTCTCACGGGGTACTGTATTCTCAATCCATGTTCTCACGTGATAAACCCTTCTTCACTCAACCTTTTGTTTCCAAGCCAGCAACTACGATCGTTATAAGAATTTAATAACACAAATATATTACGGGGTTTAATCTGGAGCCCCTTCTGTTTGTCTCAAGGTCCTTGATAAAATCCAGAGACGGATATGCAATGTAATTGCCCCTGATCTGGCATCTCGTCTGCAGTTACTCTCTCACAGACGTGCTGTCGCCTCCCTCTGTCTTTTTTACAAATACTTTCACGGTAACTGCTCCGATGAGCTGCATTCGCTGATTCCCAGACTTCATGAATTTAAGCGTTTAATTAGGCTGGCATCTCGCTTTCACCCTTTCACTGTCAAAACTGTTAAATGTAGCCGTCTCTTCTACTTCAATAGCTTCATGTCTCGCACTTCTCACCTGTGGAACTCCTTCCCCATTTCTTGTTTCCCTGATAGCTATAATCTCCAACTATTCAAATGTAATGTCAATCGACGTCTCCGATGCCTTGATCTATCCCCTATCCTTCTCTTCATCCTTTCCTCTATCACTCCTCTTTGCTTTCGCTTCAACTCTCTGTAACCCCTTGCGTGCTAGTGGCTTCCCGCCTTGCTTGGGTTGAAATACTTAAAAAATTTCTTTTAGTAGTTTAAATTTTTACTTGTGAAATCTACAAGCTTTCTTAATAATGTTCAAATTGAGTTTTAAGATTGTATTTCCTTTATGAGTGCTGAAAAAATGTAGTTTGCACTAGTTGTCTTCTCCAGCTGACCCGAGTTTTTAAATTACATATCATGTGTTTATTATTACAGATTTTGTGTTTATTACTACAGATCTTGTGTTCATTATATGTTGCAATATTTCCAGGTTTATTTACATGAGCCGAGTTTACTTCCGACGGAATACGAAGCCACCTTCGTTGCTGCCCCAGGTTATTCAACTTACGCTATTATCAACCCTGAAAAGGTAACCAAACATGTTATGCAAATGAACCGTGTATTTGGTTGGAAATGTGGGTAATTTTTACATATTTTTGGCATGTTGGCTATTTTGCGTATTATTGACATGTGGATAATTTTGCAATACTTGCAGTTAAAAAAAAAAAATACGGTAAAATAACCATTAATTTTTAAGTACTAATGTTTTTTCTTGGTACATTACATTGTCGCAAGATATTTTCCCTGATACGGAAGCATATATCCAGGATTAAAGCATTAGTTAACTTAGACATTTAGACGCCATAACAAAAACAACACACAGAGGTACATTCAGTAAAATAAAACCAACAAATCAAAATAAAGGATTCGACGTTGACTAATCAAACAAAAGCTCGATAATCTAAAATTGTTTTCAAGTTGAGCCTATCTCTACAAATATAAGCGGAGGAGAATTAGCATTTAGACAACCGTAAAGTGACAGAGGAGAAGCAACCATATCAACGTACCAGGAAAGAGACATCCGCACGACGTGCCGGCATCGTAAAATTCCACTTACTATTCCCAGACCAGAAATTTGACACAGGCGCTAACGCCCCGGTGATAGATAATTAGATTTATTTATAAGTACAAGCTTCGCATACTAAAACCATATTCGCTCCCAAAAAGCTTACATGTGTGATCGATGTTTGCCGTTCCCACAACGAACTAATTGCTCTGAAAGAGACTTTTTTTTTCCCACACCGCCAGTGTTCCGCTCAATAAATCTTTGTTTTTGTTTGTTCTATAAATCCATGTTTGTATTTATTCATGCTTCTGTATTTAGAGATGTTGCTATCTTTGTGCCGACGAAACTGATGGTAACAATTACACCTTGTACAACATAAGATCAGAGTGGGTAATTTTTTTTATCGATTTTACGCTTTATGAATGAGTTAAAACCAAACCCATATCAGACACAGCCTGCTATAAGAATTCAGAGAGATCTAGTGACGACATCCTACCGGTTCACGAGAACCGATTCTTAATATTATGAATGCTTAGCGAACCGGTTGTTGCATTATCCGAAAATAATCTTATATATTAATAGCCGATGTATAATAGCTAAAAATATAATTAATACTATTGCTTTAAGTTCTACGGAGGCTAAAAGAGGGTTTTCTCTGATGAACATAATTTATTCTGGCAAAAGAAATCGTCTTGAAGTTAAAAATGTAGGAAATCTTCTAATTATAAATTTGATAATTTTTCCATTGGATCTTTGGGACTGCAGTGATTCAGTTCAAATGGGGCTAAGAAACCATAACACAACTGATGACACTAGAATCAAAAAGCATTATAATTCTGAAAAGAAATATGAGAACAGAATTTCAATCTGGAAATATCTTAATAAATAAATGTTTTCTATTAAATTATCAAAATGGTTTAATTCTTTTTGATACTATAGAGTGATTTGTTTCCATTCTCAGATTGAAAAGAAAGTAAGCAGAATAGGTTCCTAAAGATTACCTGCCTTTATAGAACCGGTTCCTGGAAATGTTGATGTCATTATTGGAAAGGTCTCTTGAGCAACAGAAACAGAAATAAATATTCGTTTTTGTCTTTGAAGCTGAAGTTTTAGGAGTCCGAACATGCCAATCGATGGTTTGGCCAGTTTCGAAGGGGATTTTTTTCTCTCGAAGATTTCCCTCAATCTGGGCGTCAAAATCTTGTGAATATTAATCTTCTGGGAACCGTGGTTGAGGAAAATCCGTAACATGCCGCATAAGAATTAACAAAACATATCAATGGGGCTGACAATCCGACCATAAAAAGAACTTCAGGTACTCAGTAAAGTCTCTAAATTTGATCCATTGTCTCCCTCGTCAACTGACTGCTTTTCAGCTTAAAGAGATACACTCTGCTCATCATTGAAGAGAAGGCTTGCTGCTAATCCCTTTCCTGAAAAGAATCATCACCAGTTATGAAAATGTAGGTTCTTTATTAACGAAAACGACAATGGTTAGCACCCAACTGAAAAATGGAGAATCCATCATCAAACAAGGATTAGACACAAAAGAGGTTATGCTCTGTATTTGTTAGACTATGAAGGCTTTCGTCTATCATGAAATACTAAAACAAAACGAAACAGTTAATGTAGAGATGTATTGTCGTCGATTTAAAGTATAGCATAATAATTTGCAGAAAAAAAACCCACTCATCATTGGTTAATAATAAAGGCATATAGACTTTACATGATAATGCGGGACTATATATTGGCCGAGGCACTCAGAAAAATATTATGACAATAAAGAATACATTTTACTCCATCCTCCTTACTCTCCTGATATTGCTCCATCTGATTATCATCTTCTCATATCATTGCAATTTTTAGAGGGAAAACAGTTTATTTATTGTGAAGAAGTTAAAAATGATATTGTGCGTCTCTTTGCATCGTAACCTGAAGAATTCGAGGGATCAACAATTTGCCAAAAAGAAAAGTTTTCATATTAAAATGCGATGTAGATTCGTCATTTTGGTGCTCTTTTATAAAGTGAATCTGGGCGATCAGGACACATCGTGGGTATCACATATTGTCTGCAAAAACATTTTTCAGGAGCAGTGGACTAGGGGGGTCCTCGAAATTTGCTTAAGTTTGACATTTCGATGATTTGACACGAGCCACCAAATCACATCGGCGACTGCTTTAATTGACATTGCTGGCACCAGCAAGAAGAAACGATCATCTATAATTCTTTTCCTAAGTCAGCTATGTGTAGCACACTAAAGTCCAAATTCCTTTCTTCTAAAGGCTTTTATGTTCAGTGAAATTGAAGAATTGGATCATGATGATGCGAATGATCTCGTCGTTTTGGGCGAGAATGACGATGACAATGATTTTGCGGGATTATCATCTGAATCGTTCGTTTAACCAAGAAGATCTGAGCGACTTAATCAAGGATTTGAGTTTATCAAAGGAGTCAGCAGAAATGTTAGCTTCAAGACTGAAGGAGAAAAAAAAGTCTCCTTAAGAAAGGAACAAAAGTTGCATTTTATCGCAAGAGAGACGCTGAATTTGTTTCCTACTTCAATCAAACCAACGAAATTGTTTATAGTGGTTTTCCAAGCGTAGCTTAGATGCGGCACAAGGCCGAAAGTATGAGGCACCCAGTGAGGATCGAACTCACGACTCAGTTTTAATTGTTCTAGAGAGACAAGCTTGCTAACCATTACACCAGTGCTCACGAAATTGTTTATAGCGATTTTCCAAGAGTAGCTTAGATGTGGCACAAGGCCGAAAGTATGGGGTACCCAGTGAGGATCGAACTCACGACTCAGTTTTAATTGTTCTGGCGAGACAAGCTTGCTCACGAAACTGTTTATAATAACGATGTTGAAGTAGTTTTGCTGCATCTTGGTATGATACAAATTCATAGAGTCTATTTATTGATAGGTCAAAGCATAGTTTGAAATTTGTTTTACTGCACAACACCAATGTATAGGCATCGATACAAATTGGACACTCCACAATGCTGAAAGAAAGGCATGAACCCATCAAAAAAGATAATGGAAAGAATAAATTATTTTCATGATAACTGAGTGAAAATTATTATCTTTTTACTTGGGCTTCAATCAGCCTAAACAAAGTCCTTCTTCCTTTGTTTATGGAACAGTAGAGCCGGTGATCAATACTAGGATAGCTGGTTAGAGTAGAAATGAAAGGCGGAGAGAAACACGTGATGACTGATCCGCTATTCCCCAGAGATAAAATTACCTTCCTTTCTCTCCATACCAAATTAGGGCTCATGAAACAGTTTGTGAATGCGCTTTACAAGGAAGGACAATATTTTCAGTACATTTGAAGTGTATTTCCTGAAAAACTAAAACAAGGTATTTTTGATAGACCTTACATTCGAAAACTCAAGGATGACAACTTTGTAAACTATGAATGTTACTGAATCAAATGCACAGATTTCATTTGTTACTGTGGTAAAAAAAAAGAACAAAAATCTTTCTTGGTAATCGCAAGACAGACGACTATGGAGAACGAATTGACTGGATGTCAGCTTGGTGCTAACCTGAGTATCAAACAATATTTCCTGCATCAGTCATTTGAACAGTTTTCCAGAAAACTGTGGCGATATAAGTAATGACCAAGAAGAACACTTTCATCAGGATATAAAGTCAACGAGGACAGATACTAAGGGATGCTGGATAAAAGAATGATGACAGCTTATTGTTGGAGTCTAAATACAGATAAAAGTGTGGAGCATTTACGAAAATTAAAAAAAGCACATGTTCTTGCCTTGATTGTTCTTTTTTTTTAAATTTAACTTCATATTTAATCTAACATATTTGTGTATTGATGTATTTTTCTTCATAGTTAAAATTTTATTTGATTTGCATAACTGTTCATTTTTGGCTTTTCAGACAAATGACATAAAATAAAAAAATTTTCTGTTTTTGGCCATCATCTGAAGCAAGAAAACTGACGATAACCGAGAAAAAAATGATATGATATTCAAATTCAGTGCCATGAAATTGTTTAAAACTAGCGATGCTAATTTTAAACAATTTCATCATTTCACACTTGCACCATTTCAAAAATTTTTTAAAGAATTGCACGATTTCAAAAAATATTTTTTGAAGACCAGTGTTATTTAATGCAAAAATCTAACAATAGGGAGAA
>OZ010609.1:59451077-59681077 GCA_963932145.1 Acanthosepion lycidas | reverse complement strand
GTAGTAAATTAAATATTTGTTTATATCATATGGTATCATTTATCTAATGTTTCAATTTTATTCAATCGTTAGTAGTTTATTTATTTTTTCTTGGTGTTATATACTGAGATATTAATTATGACGGCTAGTGTAAATGTGCAGTAAGAATTGTTGGCTAGGGTCACCGTGAATATAATCAAGAAGGAAAGCTGTGTTCTTGTAAAACAAAACCCCACATGAATAATGTTCAATAAACACGAGAGAAAAATAATCAAGCTCAGTGAACATTAATAAAATATTGTATTAACAATGATATACATATTTCAACAATAAGTATAAAGAAAGTTGCTTCCCTTTTTCCGTAATAAAAAGGGTAAGTTTAGCTAATTAATGTTGAGTACAATATTGAATGTTATTTAACTCCAAAGTTCAATTGAGACCTTAGCTAAATAAAGAATAGTTCCACAGTGTTTTATCAGTGTAGAAAGATGTAATGTTCATGAGTGATATCGATAGGAATTAGTATGATTACTCGAATGAGTAATAATTAAGAATTAAAATGTCACAAGAATATGCGCCGTGCCGTATTCTCCAAGAATTGAACTGCTACTGACTGTTGGCTAACAGCGAGAGGGTTTTTATATCTACTCATAGGCTCCAGTGAGCTTGGCGCTAAAAATATAGACAGATACTAAAATACGCGATTGGTCAGGAAATGGACCAATCCGTGATTTTAGAGAAAAATTCAAATTACGTGCGATGGCAAAATTGTCATATAATAAGTATCATATATTTATGAACCAATGACATTAAAGAAAGCGGAGGTGTGGCACATGTAAGTGATCACCACACTAGGTTTGTTCGTTTGTAGTTGTTTGTGTATGTGTATGTATATATCTATATATATACATGCACACACAAACGTATAGGTGTGTATATTTAATATCTGGTCGTTTATTTATTCATTAATAATTAAGTAATATTATTTTCGAAACATTTTCATGAGTGTGTTGGGATCGCTATGAATTGAGTGTGAAATCAGAAGGTTTTAAACTTTTAGTTGCTAGCGTGATGAGTTTGAAAGAATGTTCTTCACATGAATCACAACAAATAAAAGACGTATAAGTCGAATAAAACTCAATGCAAAATGAACCAGAAATAATGGCGGATGTGCATTCAACTAGAAAATATCGAACATTTATATACAATTTTTACAAATAGAGAAAAGGTTGCGTATTGATGTTATGCAAGTTGACGAAGTTTGCATCAAGGATAAATGAATTAAAGTTCAGCAATGTTCAATTGTTGACAAAATGTTTACATTGTAATACCAAGAGAAAATTTATCGAGAAGTAAATTTGAAAATAATGTATGGGAGATTTAAGTTGAATTTGTTAACCTTGTTCTGACAGAGTTGTTCACCCTGGACTGTATTTTCTTTTGTCTTATGCTAACATTACAATTTCAGTTTCGTAGACTAATTAACACTTTTTAAAGAAATCTGTAATGGGGTTTAGAGAGATAGATAGATGTTGGTAATTGAGTCAGGAGTTGACGCGCGAAAAGTTCTCAAGTCAAAATGTAGACACACGTGTATCTGCGTGGAATCTCTCTGAAGGCGAATTACTGACGATATTCAGTCCCCCCCCTCCCACGAGGGCGTCATGTGGCACAAGGCCTTTTTAACGTGGGTATTCCGAGCCCGTGGGCTCGGCCAAAAAATAGCCCATTGAACCCGCATAAACGGGTTCAGGGCCGGTCTACCTCCCCGAAGGAGACTCCGCCCTTCGGCGTAGCCTCCTTCGGTTCCTCCCGTCCGTAGGAAGAGAGTACAACCGTGCAGTCGTCCAAAAGTTGAGCGACTGACTCAAGGCGAATTACTGACGATATTCAGTCACCCCCCCACGAGGGTGTCATGTGGCACAAGGCCTTTTTAACGTGGGTATTCCGAGCCCGTAGGGTCGGCCAAAAAATAGCCCATTGAACCCGTATAAACGGGTTCAGGGCCGGTCTACCTCCCCGAAGGAGACTCCGCCCTTCGGCGGAGCCTCCTTCGGGTTCCTCCCGTCCGTAGGATGAGAGTATAACCGTGCAGTCGCTCAAAAGTTGAGCGACTGACTCAAGGCGAATTACTGACGATATTCAGTCACCCCCCCACGAGGGTGTCATGTGGCACAAGGCCTTTTTAACGTGGGTATTCCGAGCCCGTAGGCTCGGCCAAAAAATAGCCCATTGAACCCGTATAAACGGGTTCAGGGCCGGTCTACCTCCCCGAAGGAGACTCCGCCCTTCGGCGTAGCCTCCTTCGGTTCCTCCCGTCCGTAGGAAGAGAGTACAACCGTGCAGTCGTCCAAAAGTTGAGCGACTGACTCAAGGCGAATTACTGACGATATTCAGTCACCCCCCCACGAGGGTGTCATGTGGCACAAGGCCTTTTTAACGTGGGTATTCCGAGCCCGTAGGGTCGGCCAAAAAATAGCCCATTGAACCCGTATAAACGGGTTCAGGGCCGGTCTACCTCCCCGAAGGAGACTCCGCCCTTCGGCGGAGCCTCCTTCGGGTTCCTCCCGTCCGTAGGATGAGAGTATAACCGTGCAGTCGCTCAAAAGTTGAGCGACTGACTCAAGGCGAATTACTGACTGGTGAATTGGACTGAAATTCGTCCTTTTATTTGTTTTGGGAAACCAAAGTAGGCTCCCACGTGCCTGGCGGGAAAACAGATTTTTGACCATGGATACACATTCTGGGGTCGTCTCGACCAATAACAAGCCGAGTTTAACAATGTGTGGTGTTGATTGGTCAAAGCTAATTCTTATAGAAGAGTCTATTTTTAACGGGGGTGAGTAGACAAACATTGACGATTCTATAAGTGTTTTTCCAAATGTAAGTAACTTTAACTCTATCGGGATTACATACCCAAATTTATTACATTCTGTCAACAAGGAAAACGCATGGATAAAAAAGAACTCTTTCCTCTATTCTAAAGGATCTCCATCTCAAAACTCGTGACACTTAAGGCGGTATAGTGGGTCAGCCAATTGGTTATAAATAGAAATAAAAACTGACCCTCTACAATTTTTACAATATCAAATGTAACAAAGACAACAACAAGAGAAATAATCAAGTAGAAGAACTCGATTGTGTTTATCAACTTTTGCACTATATATTATGTATTTATTGTGTTTATAAAAAAATATTTATTGTTGAACAAATTCATAATTTCTTCTACTTGATTATTTCTCTTGTTGTTGTCTTTGTTACATTTGATATTGTAAAAATTTTAGAGGGTCAGTTTTTATTTCTATTTATAACCAATACAAATTGGCTGACCCCGATGCGATTCGAACACGCAACCTTCTGACTCCAGAGCGGAGAATATAAAATGTCAAACGATTTTCTTTTAAAAAAGTCACTCATTTTCTTTCTCTTTTTTTTTTTTTTTTTTTTTTTTTTTTTTAGCCTCGAGCAACGCCAGCTTGGGAGAAATAATAAAAGATTCAGTTATTAAAAAAAAAACACAAATGCATACACAGTACAACACATTTATCGTTATCCATCTGACGAAGCTGTTGAAGGTGAAATATATTGTCGGATATTATTTGCGAAACATACTTTCATAGATAGATAGATACGAACAGACTGAGATAGATAGATAGATAGATAGATAGATAGATAGATAGATAGATAGATAGATAGATATCGATCGATAGATTACTGCTTATTAATTGCCAGGTATATGAGTATGCTAATTTTTTATTGTAATAGTCCGTCAATATTTTCGCAAGTTATCCTAATTTTTATTTAATCTTTTCATGAATAAATATCTTGGTTTCTTTATTTTCCGTTCATAGAGAATTGGTTCCGGAAATGTCTTGTCAAAGACTTGCCATGCACCAAGAAAGAACACGGTAAGTAAATGTTTCCGAATTTCTTACATCAATGATTATTGTAATAGTCTTAATTTGCATGATATTTTTGACACAAAGCGTAAGCGGCAACTTCTGGTTGGATACCTAACAGACACATAATTATATCAGCCTTGTATATTTTAGCATTAAACGGAACTATGACTACCCTTTTTACTATAGGGAAAACCGGACATATGGTTACCTTTTTGTCTCTAGTGTAAACCGGACCAGTGTCTATTTTAATCTAGTGTACACTGTAAACAAGACATATTTCTACCTTTTTTATTCTAGTGTAAACCAGACCTATGTCTTCCTTTTTAACTGTAGTGTAAACCAGACCTATGGCTACCTTTTTGTTTCTCGTGTAAACCGGACCTAGAGATATTTTTGTACTCTAGTGTAAACCGGACCTATGTCTATCTATTTGTCTATAGTTTAAACCGGACCTATGGTTCTCTTTTATGTCTACCTTTTGCGTTTAATGTCAATCGACCCTATGTGTCATTTTTTAATCTAATGTAAACTGGATCTACCTTTTTCTACTCTGGTATAAACCGGTCATAAATCTACTCACCTTTAATTCACTGTCATTTTTGTCCAAAAAGTCTTTTAACCGACATTAAATAACCCAACGATTATTGATGTGTCGTTTAATTCACCAACATGATCTAACCTGAAGAATGCCGAAGCTCATTGCAGTTGAAACATTATGATCAAAAGAGCAAAGATAAGTTGTTTGTATGTTATTCTTGTTTTTTTTTTACATTTATGCATTCATTGCAGGTATTTTTCTTGCCCACCGCGAAATATTGAAAAAATGCAAATGTCTAAAACGGTGTTCCTCTCTATTGTATCATACTCAGATCTCGACTGCTTATCGTCCAAGGAATAAGAATTTGTAAGTAATTTTCATTTAATTTTTAATCGATATTATTATTATATAGTTATTCTTTTAGCGAACGAATTATAAATAACTAGCAGCATGGCCCGGCGTTGCCCGTACTTGATTAAAAAATCGTACGACTCATAGAGCAATCACTTGACTTAAAATATTTTTGCCCTTCCTTGCCTTTAAAGGAGTGCCCTTTGCCGTACTGATGTTACTACGATTAAAACAATAGTGTTGACAAAGTCGAATATGTCATTTGTGGCTCAAAGTCAGAACTGGTAGCAGGGATAAAAAAAAGCCGAATTTCAATGGCACTGCACCCATTCCAGAATTTGAGGTCAAATGTTTTCTTCCACTCCACTACACACACTGACCTGTTTCTTCCTGTGCATAGCGTCACCTTAAATTAATCTGCATTTAGGAAATACCCAACTGGATAAAACATTTTTAAGGGTTGACCGATTGTCGATTTGCACTCTGTTTGGGGGGGGTGCTCAGAGTTGAAACTTCACATGGTGACTCCCAATGGCCTCCTCATAAATCCGGTCGGTTTTCGCTAAAAACCGACATGCGGTACAGGCGCAATCTGAGCGTATCGGTTTTTGGGTTATATCGATTTTCAGCGCTGTTTAGGGGTCAGTGGCCATGAAACTTCTGGATAACATTTCTAATGATAGACTCTAAGAGGGTGACAAATTTGGTTGAAATGCGATCATTACTTCTGTAAGCAGATTTTTTCGATTATCGATTTTTTCAATTATCGATTTTTTCGGAACCTGAGTCCGAACTCAAAAATCGGCCTCCGTCATGTCCTTACGGCAGCCATTTGCAAACTTGTGGTGAAAACCGCATCGAAATCGGGTGAGAAATGCGGCCTGGGCGAGGTAACAACGCCCACGACAGACATACAGACAGACAACAAGAGAAATATAGATAGATAGATAGATAGATAGATAGATAGATAGATAGATAGATAGTATTAACAGAAAGAGCAACAAAAATGCAACAAAAACGGGTGTTGAACTTATGTGAAAACATTTCTTCCTATATGGCAGGATCCAGCGTAGGATGAAAATTAAAATTTTTCTACGTGGATAATCTGATAAACACAGAAAACTCGGTTGATAAATTGATACCTTTATATAAGGAACCCGTTTCAAAGGTGGAAAAGTGTAATTTTCAGTCGAAATAGTGTGATTTTAAAGAAGAAAATAAATTGATTAAACACGGTTGTAATTTAAACAAAATATTTGGCTACAAGGATAAATATAGTTGATGATACTTTACAAATTTCATGAAACTATCAAGATGTCAACAGTGATACTAAAGGAAATATTTAATCTCAAAATTCTAGCGTATTTGATCCCTTTTCGATAAGTTTACAAGTTACCATTATGCTTTCTGCACTATACATTAACGTTACCTCAAATATGTGCCGTCCTGTGTATAACGATAAACTATATCCGCGTCCTGAGTAAGGCGATAGACTATGTCCGACAAAGCCTCTGATCAGGTTTTGAGGAGCGTGGATCCACCTCTTAATTGCTGGTGTTCCCAGGTCCACCCTGACCCGGGGTGGGAGCATCTGTTAGGGTGCCAGCTATGAGCAAATAGTTAACCTCGCCAAACCGGGGTCAAAACATGCAAAAATAAATTTTAATACCAGCAAAACATTTTTGTAAATAAATTCTTACCAACAATATATTTTTGAAAAAAAATATTACCAGATATACATATTTGAAGGAAAATTATTACCAGAAATAGATTTTTGAAAAAAAAATATTATCAACAATAAAAATTTTGTCGGCGCTAAATAACCCATACCGTAAAACAAAAACCATGTATTTGTACAGTGGGTTCTGATAAGTTTTTAGCCACCATTAATTACAGCAATTTTGGCTTGTGCAATAACGACTTTTTTTTTTCAGACAATACCTTATTAGTATCAAGCTACTGTCATCTATGAACGATAGTTGACTTATATCTTGCTATGAAAGTTCGTGGAAGTAAGAAAATTGGTGAATTTCAACGAGGGAAAATAATAGGATGGCATCAGTGTGGAAAATCAAATAGAGAAATTGCTAGGTTTTTCCAGGTTAATCATCAAACGCTTAATAATATTGTCAAGAAATTTAATGAAGGCCATTGTCATGTGGAACAATATTCAGGAAGACCAAGCATCGTGTCTGAGTGAATGAAAAGGGCATTGAAGATGGAAGTCAGCAGAAACCGTCATCAGAGCATCAAAGATGTCGCCAACAGCTTGGAAATGTCACCATATGCAGTGGGGAAGACTCTGAAAGAGCTAGGCTATCAAAGACGAGTTGCAAGAAAGGTGCCCTTGATTTCAGAGGTTAACAGGAACAGGAGTATAGACAGGGCAAGAGCATTCGGGAGCAAAGATTATGAATTTTGGCAGTCTGTAATTTGGACAGATGAAAGTAAATTCTGTCAATATTCGAATTCTAGACAGGTTTATGTTTGGAAAAATCAGAATAAGACTTGAAACACTGAATATCTGCAGACGACCGTGAAACATGGAGGAATTGGAGTAATGGTGTGGGGAGCTGTCTGGTTTGGAGGGAAATCTGAGCTGATTCTTGTTGACGAGCAGTTAAATGGTCCAAAATACTGTCAAATATTAGAGAAAGTACTACTCCCACTATTTGAAACCAATCAGATTGACAAGAATGTCTACCTTTTTCAAGAAGATGGAGCGCCATGTCATACGAGCAAAGTAGCAAATGCTTGGAAGAAATCGCAAGGAATCAAGTCACTGCCATGGGTAGCCCAAAATCCTGACATGAATCCAATAGAGCACGTTTGGGAGCAACTTCACTGAAAACTTCGAGAGCCTGCAACCAAAATCACGTCAGTGGCAACCCTTAAAAAAACATTGCTAAAAGAGTGGCAAAATACGGATCAGACGATTGAAAGTTCTCCACTGTCCTAACCGGGTACTGAACTCAGACTCTTTTGGTCCTGTCACTGGATCTAACTAACGTCTTTATCCACTGTGCCATGTCTCCTTGAGGACATATGCGTCTAATTTCTGGGTGTTATAAACCTAATGTCTTCAGCAACCATTTTTACCAGTGTTCATATTGAAATTTTTTTGTTGTTATCATTACATGTTTTTACCAGAGCTCATATTGCAACTTTTTATCGCTTTTCTCTGGCAATATGGTTCCCATATTGTATTCATTTCTATGCTTGGTCGGCTCAGGAGATTTTTGTGGCCTAGCGGAGGGAAATTAACAAGAGATAATTGATAACTGACATCCATTAAACATGGCACATGGAACTACAACAGTCTACCCCAGTGAGCGAAATAACGGTTAAGTTCAACGGCCGAAACATTGTAATAAATATGGCAACAAAAATGAGGACAATAGTCCGAATAATGTAAATAATGTGCATGAGTTCTTGTAGCTTCCTTTCTGTGTCTGCTATCAACACTGTATCATCTGCATATTTTATGTTGTTAAGGCTGTCAATAATGAATCCTGGTAGGGCTTCTAATTCTCTCAGAATCCCCTCATTGTGTAGGTTGATTAAGTTCCGTGTGCAACACTTTCAGTAGTTTTTGTAGTTTCCTTTGTGTGTTTGCTATCAACACTGTGTCATCTGCATATTTTATGTTAAGTTTGTGGTCGCCAAAATAAATCATCATAAGACTTCTAATTCTCTTACTATATAGGTTGAATAAGTCCGGTAAGAATACCCACCCTTGTCTTATACTTTTTTCTATTTTTGTATATGAAATTACTACCTATCCCTATGTAGGCGGTTTGCTCCCGGTATGAGTTCTGGATTATTCTAACATCCTCTCCAAATATGCCATGGTTACTAAGCAGTTGCACTAATTCTTTGAATGGATTTAAATTTTCAGATGTTTGTTCTGAAACCAAATACACGTAAGGGGTAAACACTTTTGTCTCCTCATTACTATCACTGAACTCTTCCTTCGTTTTTTGTAAAGTTTCTATTGCCCCATTAGATTTATCCTTTTCGCAGTCCTTTTTCACTAAGACAGGGACATTTGAGTATGGGCCTTAATGTACCAGGATAGCCAATAGAACCGATCAACCGGTATCAACTTTTTCTCTTTTCTTTTTCACACGACGTTCGATCTGAGTGAGGTCTACGAACACATCCCATTGAAATTTTGCTTCCCTCAGATAATATTTCTTGAATAAACTGTCACTTATTTTTCCATTGTGACACACATTTTCTGATTGTTTATGTTTCTATGTTGTCTAAACATTTAATAATATAATTTTTTACGCAAAATATAGGTTATGTCTCGGGAGTTGGAGCGAAGCCCTTTGATTGGTGCCGAAATAAATCACACGCTGCTATTTTTCCTCAAATCGGAAGGACGCAAAAAGATTTTTTTTGAAAATCAATACTTTAAGCTAGAGCCTAAAACAGTGTCTGTTTTCTTTCAGAAAAGCAGACGATACATTCTGAAGCTTAAACTTTTTTTTTATCAATTCCCAAGAATATGCTTAGGTTTTATTTCATTTGTAGTCATTGATTTTTTTAAAACAATAAACATTGCCGAGAAGGGAAGGTAGTTAAAATAATAGCGGTGTCAAGGGAAAACATTTTTTTTTTTTGGTTGTGGTGGGGTCAAAAGTTAACGGAAAGATCCTTAACTTTTCAGTTGAAATGCAACTTTCGGTTGGACAAAGCTAAATTCTTTAAGGGTTTACATTGCATCCAAAGTTCTATATTTATTGATTGCCATCAGCGACATGCTTTGTTTTTAATCAAATTTATTAACTTTTTTTTGCAATTATATTTTAGACCAGATCACTTGGAAATGAATATGTACTACCAGACGCTGGTCATGAAAGAGGTGAAAGAAGTTCCCAAGTATTCGCTGGATAAAATAATATGTAAGTTTTTCGAAAGAGTGCACATAATTCTAATTAAACTGTTTTCTATTCAGACACGAGTAACAAAACATATTCAATACTGACAACTGTTGCTTTTCCACCAAGTAGTAATAGTCTTAATTTGTCTGAATTTCTTAGATGAAGCCATGTCAATTATTATTCATTTTTGATTAGTATTTCTTTCATCTTATTTCTCTTGCTTTTCTACCAAGTAGTAATAGTTTTAAATTGTCTGAATTTCATAGATGAAGCCTTGTCAATTATTATTCATTTTTCACTAGTATTTCTTTCATCTTATTTCTCTTGCTTTTCCACCAAGTAGTAATAGTCTTAAGTTATCTGAATTTCTGAGATGAAGCCTTGGCAATTATTATTCATTTTTCACTAGTATTTCTTTCATCTTATTTCTCTTGCTTTTCCACCAAGTAGTAATATTCTTAATTTGTTTTAATTTCTTAGATGAAGCCTTGTCAATTATTATTCATTTTGACTAATATTTCTTTCATCTTATTTCTCTTGCTTGCGGTAGACAGCTATCCGACCCCGTGTATACGGAGTCTTTGGGCAATTTTTGTCTGAGCCTACGGGCTCGGAGCACTCCACATAAAAAATCGACCTTGTGCCACATCCCGCATCCTTCCTTGTGAGGAGGTCTCGGGTAAATACTGAGGATTTAACGATTACTGTTAACTCTGCTTGTCGACTCTCTGCTTCCGGCTGTAGAGAAACCCAGACGAGCCTATGACGATGGATAGGGTCTCGTCTGTGTAGGTAGACAGCTTCCCTAACCAGTGTATAAGGGTTCTTTGGGCACGTAAAACCACCTTGTGCCACATTCTGCCTTCGAGGAGAGAGTAACCCAAATCAGGCTATGCCGAAGGGCAAGGTCTCGTCTGGGGAGGTAGACAGCTGCCAGACCCCGATTATGTGGGGTCTATGGGGAATTTTTGCCTGAGCGTACGCGCCAGGAAAGACACACAGGAGGTTTCGGATAAATACCGAAGAGTTAACGGTTAACTGTTTATTACATTAGTCTGTGTTCTCAAGTGTGTACCATCTTATTCTACCGGAATGAACTACTTATATTTTATATGTGTGTAAACCTTTCCTATTTACGACACAACATATAGTATAATATTGTTATGATATGATATATTAAGCGGTCAATGCATGATTGAAAATATACCAAGCTAACATACATTTCGATAGCGTTGTCAAATCTTATATAGTGTCCACTGAAAATCCTTGAAAATTGAATCGAATGAATTTAGGCAATGTTAGATCCATAAATAGCACGGCTCTCTCCAAACATTTCTGGCAATTAAAGACCATACAATACACTCATAATTACGTGGGATATAATAGCTGAAACCAAATCTTACAATGGGAAAGGCGATAGATGTAATTTATGCCTTGTAGAAAAGTTCATGCGTGATACACGCTTAGGCGATCATGTATCTTTCGATACATGACTGACGACTCAGATTTTTTCCCGCAGTAGGTTGTCATTTCTTTCTACGGTAGACCAGTTGTCATACAAGGCTATAGAATCAGGGCTGTCCTGCTATTTAGAGAAGAAGAGAATTCATACCTTTCCCAAAGGAAAGTAAGTGAATGGATTCGACTGGTATTCGAACTCGACTCACCTATTCCTCAATCTGAGCCGCTATCTATTACTCCACCGTGCCTCCTAGAAAAATTAGTTATTTTAAAACACTAAAATAACCCTAACTTATTAAACAACAGAAATGAATTGATCGTCACAGAAATGAATTGAATGTTACATGTAGGCATAAAAAATAAATACCTGTTGGAATACGTTGGTACAGATTAATTTCTACTGTAGATTTTAATCTTTCTTTTTTTAAATTTTCTTCTGTTTTATGTCAAGTACAATTTTTTTTATAGAGTTTTCCATTAGCTCTGATTAGTTTTTCTACCTATATGTATATATGTATTGATATTTTTTAATATAGTTATAGATACGTTTATTTTAAATAGAAATTAATAAAAAACGTTAATCCCTGTTTATTTTAAATGTAAAATATAAATCCCGTTTTCTTTATATACTATTTTAAAAACAAAGCAGTAATCATCGTATAATATATGGACTGTACCAACATTGCGTTAACGAGATATATTTATTAAAATTTAAATTATATAACGATCAGTCTCATTTCAGTACCTGAAGATTACGTTGTGGATGTAACCGTGAGTCGTTCTACCAGTGAAGAAAATACATATATATATATATATATATATATATATATATATATATATATATCTATGTCAATTATCTAACTCTTTTTTAATTATCTGTCTATGTGTAATTATCTACCTCTTTTTTTATCTATCTATCTATCTATCAGTTTGTGTCTAGCGACGAATTCTTATGTTCACTATCTCAATATTTGGAAACCTTAGATATTTGTAATTAGTTAAATGTAGGTGGCACGCACATACGAATCACATACACACACGCATACATGTGGGCGCGTGCACACACAAACACATACATGCACACATAGATACATATGAACAGAGATAGATTTTTTCTCTCTCTCTTTTCCCGACAGTTGGTTCTCTTTTTCTCCCTCTCTCTTTTCTTGTCAGTTCTTTCACCTCTTCTCCCTCTCTCTTTTCTCGACATTTTTTCACTTTTTCTCCCTCTCTCTTTTCTTGACAATTTTTTTCACTTTTTCTCCCTCTCTCTTTTCTTGACAATTCTTTCACTTTTTCTCCCTCTCTCTTTTCTTGACAATTCTTTCACTTTTTCTCCCTCTCTCTTTTCTTGACAATTCTTTCACTTTTTCTCCCTCTCTCTTTTCTTGACAATTCTTTCACTTTTTCTCCCTCTCTCTTTTCTCGACATTCTTTCACTTTTTCTCCCTCTCTCTTTTCTCGACATTCTTTCACTTTTTCTCCCTCTCTCTTTTCTCGACATTCTTTCACTTTTTCTCCCTCTCTCTTTTCTTGACAATTCTTTCACTTTTTCTCCCTCTCTCTTTTCTTGACAATTCTTTCACTTTTTCTCCCTCTCTCTTTTCTTGACAATTCTTTCACTTTTTCTCCCTCTCTCTTTTCTCGACATTTTTTCACTTTTTCTCCCTCTCTCTTTTCTCGACATTCTTTCACTTTTTCTCCCTCTCTCTTTTCTTGACAATTCTTTCACTTTTTCTCCCTCTCTCTTTTCTCGAAAGTTTTTTTCTCGTTTACTACTTGCTCTGTTTTCCCGATATTTCTTTTCTCTTTTTCTATCTCCTTCACTTTTCTGAACATTCCAGCGCAGTTTGGCGGCCAAATGGGAATCTTCCTCGGATCCAGCATCATCACAGTCTGTGAAATTGTGGAAGTCGTTTTGAAACTGACTTTACAAACTGTCCATCACATTTGTTCAAAACGCAGATAACCACACAGAGACATGCGGCAGTAGATTCTCAAAAGAATGGACCACCGGAAAATAAGGTATTCACTTTTACTAATCTAACCTGTTTATTATTATACATTTTTTTAATGATTTCCCCACAAGCAAGGGAAAACAGCCACTAAGATGCAAGTAGTTACTGAGTGTTAGAGAATATGAGAAAAACTACTATTAAGAAGTGAGGACAATAAAAGAATAAGAATTAAGAAGACATAAGATAACGATTGATATTGCATTTCAGTTTTTGAAGATCAACGGCTTATACCTTTGATCTTCAAATACTAGATTTGGGTCACTAGAAATCAAGAAGTTACTGAGTGTTAGAGAATATGAGAAAAACTACTATTAAGAAGAGAGGAGAATAAAAGAATAAGAATTAAGACAGAAGATAACGATTAGAATTGCATTTAAACTTGTGAAGATCAAAGGCAATGAAGCCACTAGGATGCAAGGGGTTGCTGTGTTAGAGAATATGAGAAAAACTACTATTAAGGAGAGAGTTTAATAAAAGAATAAGAATTAAGACAAAAGATAACGATTGGCATTGCATTTGCGCTTTTGAATATCAAAGATTACTAGGAAGCAAGAAGCTGGACCAGAATTCCACAAACAAGAAATGCAAGAGAAGAAACTCTTAGCATAGAACTTACGGTTACATCTAGCCATTTCAACTGTAAAATGATGAGATATCAGAGCAAATCTATTAATGCGCTTAAATTCATAGTTTCGGTACCATAGAAGAAGTAATATTTATTTTGTAAATATAAAAACGTAGCACAGTGGGGAAAGCTGGTCTTCAGTCTGTCTTATCTTAAAGTTATCTAGCCATAATTATTGACCCAAACATTCCACAGTATTCCTTACATCAAAACAACACATTCTCACTGACCATCTTTACTACAGTCACCATGATACCTCAGAGTCTCTATGAAGTCCTAACTAAATTCCATCAGTACTATTTGTTTGTAGGGGAGGGGGAATAAAAATAACAAAATTTGAAAATGAAACCACAATGAATATTTACAATGATTACAATTTATATAGAATAAACTAAAAAAATAGTACCATAGGGGAAAATTCATTAGACCAATTACTATAAAAGTAAAAAAGTGAAAAAAGAAAAAAAAAAAAAAAACACCGGAAAACTACGTTACGGCGGCGAGAAAGGAACTGAAGCCTAAATGCCAGATCAGGACCAATAACATTGCATATTCTTCTTTGGATTTTGTCAAGAATCTCTAAATATATAGCAGGAGCACTAGAGCATATGTGGCAGTGGTATTCAAAGCATGGATGAATGGTAGACTTATAAATATGGAAGATAGATTATGGACAGAAAAATTGTCTAGCACGTCATAGTGAACCAACTTTCTTAGCTGCAGACTTAGCAATTGATTCAATATACTCTTTCCACAACCGCACGTCATGTGCGCGGAACGGCTTCCCGGAGAAATGTCGTTTGGATAATAATCAGAAGGAGCCTTTTGCGTGTTAATTCTGATAAAGCCGTTGACCAAGTAAAATGAAGTCCTGTGCTAATTTTGATGAAACCATGGATCAATTCAAATGAATTCCTGGGCTAAAAATGATGAAGCGATAAACCAATTTTGATGTTGTCAGTCTTGGGACTATGGTAAAAGTTCAACATATATTTTTTTTATTTATTAGAAGCATAAATACGGATTACGTAAATTTATCGTTGGTGTATTTGCTTTTATGAGTAATGATTTCATAGAGAATAATATGAAAATCACTTTAGATAAAAAAAAAATAATAATAATTTAGCTTCCAAGTAGCAAGACCAAGATTCTGAAATTACATTTTTAATGAATTTCGAACAAAAATTTTGTTTTTGCAATGAAAATATAAAACAATATAGCAAGTCTGAATGAAATAAAATAAATAAATCTTATGCTTGCTTCAATCAAATAAGTTAAAGTTATTCCAAATATATATATTAAAAAAAATGAAACCAACTCCAGCAGCCAATTACCGCAAATCCAAACCGAAACTAAAAATCTTCGCTCCCACTAAAACGACAAGATTTGAGATAGGCCTCCAGTTCTAGGCAAGAAGTGCACAATGATATGGCCTTTAATAAAGGATGTCAGGAATCATCATCATTCCAAGTGTTGATCGTAATTGAAATTAGTATTGTTTTCGTTATGCTCTTAATCTTGACTTTTTTCTTTGAATTTCTTAAGCTAACCACAACAGCGAATTACTGCAAACCCAAACCGAAACTAAAACTCTTCGTTCGCAGTGGAACGACGAAGTTTGATATAGGCCACCAGTTCTAGGCGAGAGTTGCACTATGACGGAGTCTTTAGTAAAGAACGACATGAACAAAGGTAACAACAATATTGTTTAATGAAAAAAAAAACATGTCCCCTAGAGAAGTATAGGACGACATAGTGGATCCAGTCCTGCAGGATAGAACACGAGTGACAAGCAAAGAAATAATAATAATAATTGCAACAGAATAATAATAAAAAAAAGTGTTATCAATTATATGACAATTCTCCTGCAGGGCCTAAGTATCATACTTTGGACTCAGCTCTACAGGATACAGAGCAGGAAACATAACACACATAGACAAATATAATAATAATAATTGTTATGGAGTGGTTTCACAGTGGAGGCTTGTATTTGTATCATAGTTTGTTTTCAGCTCTACAGGATACAGAGAAGGAAACATAACACACACACACAAATAATAATAATAATAATAATTTCAACAGAATAATAATAAAAAAGTGTTATCAATTATATGACAATTCTCCTGCAGGGCCTAAGTATCATGGTTTGTTTTCAGCTCTACAGGATACAGAGAAGGAAACACACACACACACAAATAATAATAATAATAATTTCAACAGAATAATAATAAAAAAGTGTTATCAATTATATGACAATTCTCCTGCAGGGCCTAAGTATCATAATTTGGTTTCAGCTCTACAGGATACAGAGAAGGAAACATAACACACACACACACAAATAATAATAATAATAATAATAATAATAATAATAATAATAATAATAATATGGATCACGTGAAAGAAACTAAAGTTATTCGAAATGCAAAAAGCAAACATTTCCTAGAATTTTTGAAGCCAACTATAGCAGCAGTCTACCGTATACAGCAAACCCAAACCGAAACTAAAATTCGTTGGTCGCAGTGGAACGAGGAGCTTTTGAAATACTAGGTTGGCCAGAAAGTCCTGACTCAGGAGGTAGAAAGAAAACAACAAATATTGATCTCTGTTTGGTGAAGTTTCCAAGGAGTGCTGCATTTCGAGCTTGTTCCACACGGTCGCGCTATCAATGCTAAACTGTACTGCCAACATCTAGACCACGTGTACGAGAAACTAAAGAAGGAGTATCCTGCTTTAGACAATCGAGGTTGGGCTTGTTTCATCAAGACAATGAGAAGCCACACACTGTCAGGTTGACTAAGGAGAAGTTTAAACAGATGAACAGTGTTGAGATTCTTCCACATCCACCGTTCGGTCTCGCTGTTGCTCCAACTTAGTCTTAGTGGCTTTACTGCCTTGCATGGGGTGATACCAATTAAAACAAAAAGAAAGAAATTCCGCTGTATTATCCATAGCAACTTACTCACCAATCAGATAATGATTAGCAAACAGGTCTCTTAATTTAGTAACGAAATATTATACTGTAATGGTAACATGAAGTGTGTTCGATTCGAATGGCCACAAAAATTTTTGTTATTATTTTATTTTACTTATAATTTTCATTATTATTATTATGTTATATTTTATTTTTATTTATAATAACAATAATAATAATAATAATAATATGCCTACAAAAGAAAACAATAGATCTTGATCTCTGGTGAAGTTTCCAAGGAGAACTGCATTTCGAGCTTGTTCCATATCAACGCTAAACTGTATTGTCAACACATGTACAACAAATTAAAGAAGGATTATCCTGCTTAGGACAATCCAGCTTGGGCTTTGTTTCATCAAGACAATGAGAAGCCACACACTGCCAGGTTTACTAAGGAGAAGTTTAAACAGATGAACAGTGTTGAGATTCTTCCACATCCACCATTAAGTCTCGATACTGCTCCGAGTGACTACAGCCTATTCCACACAATGACACACTTCCTCCGCGACCAGTAAGAACAAGCTTGTTTGTAGAGTTTTGCTTCAAAGCTAGACGACTGGTATCTGGGACAGATTTGGATGCTAGCTAATCGCTGGCAGAAGACTAACGAGAATGATGGACTTTATTTGAAGAATAAATTTTGGTGTTGCTCCATAAAATTTTGTTGTTTTCTTTCCGCTTCTTAAGTGAGACAGGGCTTTCTGGCCACCATAATAGGTTTCCAGTTCTGGACTATGGTAGAACTATGAGTAGACCTGTAGTATAGAACATCATGAGTGAGGAGGGGTGTTAAAAAATTCTCGCCCCGAAACATTTTTGAACACAAAATCAGTATGCTGTTTTCTGGTTATTAAGAACACTCATTTTGGAAAGTGGGTCGGAACAAGACCTTTTCAGCGTTTTCATATTTGGTTAATCGATTTGAAAATAGAACTTCTTTTCTCAGATACAAACCTAACATTCCAATATCGATATTTCACTTTTGTCTCAAGACTGAAAATAACTGTCTTGATTTTAATGAAATTTGACTTTAACGATTTTCGACTTAAATAATCTGGCCAATTTAACTGATTTTTCGTTAACAGGTGTGAACTTGGTCTAATGATTTTCAGAGAACGGAAACTGGAAACGAAAATACGAGTTAAAATTTATTCTGGGGTAGCTCCCGTTCATGTCACGCTTGTAAAAGGTAAGAATTACTCCATACTGCTGAAACGATGTCACCCAGTACAACCCGTCTCTTATTATGAGATGAATACCAACAAATAACAATGAAAAATATCAAGAAAAACTGTCGGAACTGCAGAAATCTACTATGTCACTAATCTGTATGAATGATTATATAAATAGCATGAACCCACTTCTCCATTTTTTTTTTTTTTTTTTGATTTAATATTCTTTAGGCAATAAAGATTATTATTTAATTCAATAAATCTTTTTGAAGTTTGATTCAAAGATTTCACGGTTTTACACTATTTACATTATTCGGACTATTGTCCTCATCTTTGTCGTCATGTTTATCACAACGTTTCGGTCGTTGTACGCTCCGGCCTTCTTCAAGTAGTTGGAATGTCGAACTGAACTTTTTATTTCGCTCACTGGGGTAGACCGTTCTAGTTCCACGTGCCATGTCTAATGGATGTCAGTTATCTCCTGTTAATTCTCCTCTGAAAGTTCTCCACCGCCTTAACCAGGTATTGAACTCACACTCCTTGGGTCCTGTCATTGGATCTAACTAACGTAAGTATGTCCACTGTTTTCGCGGAAAAACAGCATAGCGTAAATGAAAAATACCACAAACTTAACGAAAATAAAGTATTATCGTCAAAATGCTTATGTTATTATTAAGATGAAAGAAAAAAGTATTTTTTAATTATTTTTTGATATTTTTTATTATTTTCTAACACGTTCGAAATTTTGGTTAAAGTCTTCTTTTGTTTACGTCATCGCGGTGACGTAAAAATAACATAGTTTTTTTATGCGCTTTTTTCCCGTTGAAAACACATTGATTTGGAAATTCTTGTAAAAATCAAATAATTGTCCGATCTTAATGAAATTTTCAGGACTTATTCACAAATGAATGAAATTATTTTTGCAATATTTTGTTTTTAGAAAATTTTGGTAAAAAAATTTTTTTTTTTAAATATGTTACCCTCCACTTATTTAATTTCATGAAATTTCGCCCAAAACCTTTTTGGCTCCTGAATTTTTTTTTTTGTTAAAAGAAGGAGTCTTTGGAGATGGTAAATAACCTACTTTTTTTTTCAAATTTGAGCTATTTAACTGAAAATCTTGTCTGAATTGAAAAATAATGAATCCAATAAAACTATGATATTACTTAATTAGAAAAGCTTTTAATTGCTTTTGTAAATAAGTAATATTAAGGACATTATTGTCTGAAGAAATAATTTTTTTCTGATGAATAATTAATTTTTACAAGAATTTTTTCGTTTTTTAAGAAATTTTAATTATAATAATGTATAATAGTTTAACATCGTGTAAAGCTCTGTATTAGGAGGGCTCCTCGATATTATGTAGTAATTAAGTAGAAAAAAAATTGACGAATCCAAAATTGCTAAGTTTAATAAATTTAGTTGAGCTACTTTTTTTAAAAATAATTTTTTATGTTGTATTTTTTTACTTAATACATTCCTTATTTCCATGTATGATATACTGAAATTGTCAGTATTATTACAAGGTCACGTGATTTAAGGGTTTTGTCCCTTTACGCGGCCTTTTCAACATTTCTTATTTTCCGTTCAACTTTAAAAGTGTAAACTTTAAATTTTAAAGTAATTTTTCTTTTTTTCATTTACTATTTCACTAAATAATTTTATTTTATGTATTGTATTTCGATTAGTGTGGGTCATACTCAAATAGAATAATTTTTTTAAAACTCAGACTTTTAAAAATTATGTCATTTATGGTAATCCGTGGTAGCTGTCATCGCTTCGTCAGTCAACAATCCATCAATAGTTGGGTCAGATTAACAGGATCGATCGTTAATAATTGGTTGTATATTATTTTTTTATGCTGTAAGTAAGAAAAATTTCTTTCAAATCAGATTACTTTAACTTTAAATTTTTTGATTTTACTAAAATAACGTGTCAGAAATTTTTTTAAATATTTTCAAAATCGATAAATTTGTGTTTGTTTACAAATTTCTTAAAATTAAGAAAATGGCCGTTTTTAAGAAAATTTAAAAATTTGAAATTAAATTTGACAATCAAATGTATATAGTTTCTATCTGAAATATACCAGAATTGTTTAATTAATAGAAATCGTAAATTTAATTATTAAACTTTCAATTAAAGCTAAAATTAAATCTTCAAGAATGATTTTTCGTTGTAAAAAATTCATTTTAAACTTTAATATAGAAAATTTATGCCGAAATAGTGGACATACCTAAACTAACGCCTTTATCCATTGTGTCATGTGGCGACAAATATGAGGACAATAGTCCAAATAATGTAAATAGTGTACATAATACCTCATCTCGGAAATATAGACACATTCACGGTTTTACTTTTCAGTTATGTTGTCATTTTCCCGGCATTTTGTGCTATTATTTAAATCGACTAAATTCAACAAATCTTAGACCAAATTCGCGAAGTGCCAGCCTAAATCGAGAATTGTCAGGTCAATTTCCTGTAGCGTCAGACGAAAATTGCGAAACAACGGACTAAATGAAGAAGTGTCAGGTTAATTTCCCGAAGTGTCACACAAAATTAGTAAAGGGCTAGAATAAATCGAGAAGTGTCAGGTCAATTTTCCGTGGTTTCAGACGAAATTCATGTAAGCACTACATAACTCAGGTAAGTGTCAGGCCAATTTTCCGTGACTTCAGACGAAATTCTCCTAAGCGTCATACTACGTCAAGAAGTGTCAGGCCAATTTCCCGTGGCGTCAGATGAAATTCTCCCAAGCGCCACACTACATCGAGAAGTGTCAGACCAATTTCCCGTGACTTCAGACGAAATTCTCCTAAGCGTCATACTACGTCAAGAAGTGTCAGGCCAATTTCCCGTGACTTCAGACGAAATTCTCCTAAGCGTCATACTACGCCGAGAAGTGTCAGGCCAATTTCCCGTGACTTCAGACGAAATTCTCCCAAGCGCCACACTACATCGAGAAGTGTCAGAGCAATTTCCCGTGACTTCAGACGAAATTCTCCTAAGCGTCATACTACGTCGAGAAGTGTCAGGCCAATTTCCCGTGGCGTCAGATGAAATTCTCCTAAGCGTCATACTACGTCGAGAAGTGTCAGGCCAATTTTCCGTGACTTCAGACGAAATTCTCCTAAGCGTCATACTACGTCGAGAAGTGTCAGGCCAATTTCCCGTGATTTCAGACGAAATTCTCCTAAGCGTCATACTACGTCAAGAAGTGTCTGACCAATTTTACGAAATTTTAAAAGCGCTTTCAAATCAAGTGAAAAAAATTAATGATAGAATAATTTTATTTTATTTTAACAGATTTCTGATATACAAATCTCGTTGATGTTTTCACAGATATTTGTTTTTAAATATTATTTTTTTTAAACTGTTAATATTTTTCAAATTCACCACAATGTTTTTCAATGATTATGATTGGTTTTCTCCGATTATTCTTCAGTTGTTTTGAAAACAAAAAAAAATAATAATATGAAACTGAAAAGTGTTAAAACGGAATTCTCAAAACAATGTCTCGTCTTTGGCCAATAAAGATTATTATTATTATCATTATTTTATTTCCTTTGATTTCTGGCGTTTACACATTTCTTTCCGCGTCTCGTCCAGAGACCTAAGGTTAGAAATGGCATCATGACACTTTCCAATGCCAAAAAAAAAAAAAAGAATTTTTTTTTACATAAATGAAGCCCTTCGTAAGGTGTGGTCTGTACTCGTGAGAACTTTTTTCTTTTTGCATTTCTTTAAGGCATGGGCTTCCAAGAATCCTTTCAATTAATCTACTGGAATCTTTTCCAACCAATCCGAGGGCTCCAACTACAACAGGGATTGTTGATGTTCCCATATGCCACATTTTCGAGATTTCGATTTCAATGTCCTTGTATTTTGATAGCTTTTCGAATATCTTCAAAGATACATTGCAGTCTGCAGGGACTGCCATATCAATAAGGAGGCACTTTTTTTGCTTGTGGTCTTTAATAACAATGTCTGGGCGGTTAACTTTGATTGTTCTGTCTGTGCGTATTGTCTAGTCTCATAAAATCGTAACAGGTCATATCTCCGTAACCGCGTCTGGGTGGTGTTCATACCAATTTCTTCTTCTTATTCTTATTATTATTAAAAAATATGATTATATATTATTATGATTGTATATATTATTACATATTATGATATATATATTATATATGATATATAGTTATATAATTATATGATATTATAATATATTATTATATATTGTATATATTATATGATATTATATTGCATATCTGATTGTATATTATTATTATTATTATTATTATTATTATTTCATATAAATATTTTTTTCCAAAATTTAATAAACTGAAACTGTCTAGTGTTAAAACGAAATTCTCAAAACAGTGCTTCGTCTTTGGTCAATAAGGATTATTATTATTTAATTCAATAAATGTTTCTGGTGTATGCTTCAAACGTTTTAGGATTTTAATTTTCTGTTCAGGATCACGAGACCCATATCTGGTTAGGGTCGAAGGGGCGCCACATGTACTGCAGCCGCAGTAGTGGTGTTTCTAATACAGTACGGCTCTCATATCAAAGTGCAGGTAGAATCAGAAACGATTTGACGTTCTCTGCTGGCAGATCTGGGTAGAAAAGAAGAGCAAAAGAACAGAATAGCGTTCTTTATAGTTGGTGCCAACATATTCTGGCTAGTGATTGGTTGGTTGACGATATACATGATTCTTAGAGAGTGCAGTTTACCAAGGGCGACATCTCACTTACGTAACATATTTTTCTTATAAAATGTAAAAGTGCCAGGGTAAATTCCCTAGGCGTCAGATTAAATGTGCGAAACACCTGACTAAATTAAGAAGAATCAAGATAATTTCCGAAAAGGTCAGACAAAATTAGCAAAGCGCCAGACTAAATCGAGAAGTGTCAGGCCACTTCCCAGAAGTGTTAGACTAAATTTAAGAAGCGCCAGAGTAAATCGCGAAGTATCAGCTCACTTCCCCCAATCGTTAAACTGCATTTGCGAAGCACCAGATTAAATTGAGAAGTGTCAGGTGAATTTCCCGTGGTATCAGATGAAATTTGCAAAACACCAGACTAAATCGAGAAGTGTCATTCCATTTCCCGAAGAGACAAACAAAATTAGCGAAGCAAGAGACCAAATTTGCGAAGCGTCAGACTAAATCGAGAAGTGTTAGTCGACTTCCTCGAAGGGACAAAGAAAATTAGCGATGCACCAGACCAAATTTGCAAAGTGCCAGACTAAATCGAGAAGAATCAGTCCACTTCCTTGAAGGAACAAACAAAATTAGCGAAGCACCACAGCATATTTGCAAAGCGCTAGACTAAATCAAGAAGTATCAGTCCACTTCCCCGAAGAGACAAACAAAATTAGTGAAGCATCGGAGCATATTTGCAAAGCGCTAGACTAAATCGAGAAGTGTCAGTCCACTTCCCTGAAGGGACAAACAAAATTAGCGAAGCACCAGAGCATATTTGCAAAGCGCCAGACTAAATCGAGAAGTGTCAGTCCACTTCCCTGAAGGGACAAACAAAATTAGCGAAGCACCAGAGCATATTTGCAAAGCGCCAGACTAAATCGAGAAGTGTCAGTCCACTTCCCTGAAGGGACAAACAAAATTAGCGAAGCGTCAGACAAAATTTGTGAAACGCCAGAGTAAACAGAGAAGTGTCACGCCAATTTCCCGTGCCGTCAAACGAAATTCGCAAAGGTGTCAGGTGCTTTCTGAAGTGGTACCATTTGGATCGTATATATGAGTTCCACTGGAAGTCTGGAACGAACTTGAGTCCCAAAGCATGGGAGCTTCGTCATAATACAACTGTTCATTGTCGAGGGAAGCTCGGGGTTTGCAATTCAGAGACTTCCTTCTCGTAGACTTGTTGTCAATCAAGGTTAGAAAGCTTAGTCTGCCCTGCTATTTTAACTCATATCTGGGGTAGGAGAAAGGACACAGATTTATGATTTTCCCAAAAAGCGTTTCTGCTGAATTGAACACAAAAGGCTAGACAGAAATTTTAGCTGAGTTCACAGATTTCACTTTACCCGCCGATGTCAGTTACGCGAACGGCACATTCAGGTCAAGGCAGTTGTACATTTCAAAAGGTAGTCTAGATTTGTACGAGCAAATGAACCAGAAATATCTAAAATTTTGCAAATTTCATCTGATGCTATTTCGAATTTGATTCGGAAAAGGTGTAGATCTTTTTTGGTAAAAATAAATAAAAACCGTATATCATGTAAAAAACTTATGTTGGTCAGCAAAACAAATATTTATCTTGAATCACTGAGGCAAGATTAATAATAATTGTCAACAGTTTAAGAAATTCCAACAAGAGTATTACTAATTAGTGGAAAAGCAAGAGAAATTAGATGAAAGAAATACTAGCCAAAAATGAATAATAATTGACAAGGCTTCATCTAAGAAATTCAGACAATTTAAGACTATTACTACTTGGTGGAAAAGCAAGAGAAATATGATGAAAGAAATACTAGTCAAAAATGAATAATAATTGACAAGGCTTCGTCTAAGAAATTCAGACATTTTAAGACTATTACTACTTGGTGGAAAAGCAAGAGAAATAAGATGAAAGAAATACTAGCCAAAAATGAATAATAATTGACAAGGCTTCATCTAAGAAACTCAGACAACTTTAGACTATTACTACTTGGTGGAAAAGCAAGAGAAATAAGATGAAAGAAATACTAGTGAAAAATGAATAATAATTGCCAAGGCTTCATCTAAGAAATTCAGATAACTTAAGACTATTACTACTTGGTAGAAATAAGATGAAAGAAATCCTGGCCAAAAATGAATAATACTTGCCAAGGAATCATCTAAGAAATTCAGACAACTTAAGACTATTATTACTTGGTGGAAAAGCAAGAGAAATAAGATGAAAGAAATACTAGCCAAAAATGAATAATAATTGCCAAGGCTTCATCTAAGAAATTCAGACAACTTAAGACTATTACTACTTGGTAGAAATAAGATGAAAGAAATCCTAGCCAAAAATGAATAATACTTGCCAAGGCTTCATCTAAGAAATTCAGACAACTTAAGACTATTACTACTTGGTGGAAAAGCAAGAGAAATGAGATGAAAGATAAATGTGTTATTATTTTTTGTTACTTTTTCTATTATCGCAATGTTTTGGTTGCTGTACACTTCGGCCTGCTTTGTCCGTCTGAATTTATGAGATTAGTTGCTGTATAAAATGATAATCAGAAGTTTAATCCTGTCGTTTAGCTGAACACAAACACTGACAGCAGAACTTTCACGATTATAGGACAGCGGTTGAAAAAATATGTTCGGATAATTGAATACGTAGATTATGGAAAAAGAATGAAGCAAAAAGTCATTTTGTTAGAAAAATTCAAACTCTTCGTGCAAGGATTTTTCAATCTATTTTTTATGAAAAAAAATTGCATCAATTCTTGTCTGTTTTTCGTCTGGACCTCATTTTTTTTTCTGCTTCGAAAAGCTGGATTAAACTAGGTGGATTTGGAATGGTAGACTCTGGCCTGTTCAACATCAATAATATTATTATTATTCTCATACATTTCAACATTTTGTTATAAGTCCCACAGACCCAGGTCACTTAGTTGGTTAACCAGGTTTCACGCGCATATTACTTGTCAAACAACGTTAATATAATTTATAGCTTTCCGAATTCAAGGAAAAACGACGCGTCCTTTCGAAGCTCCAAGAAATTAACAGATTTCAAGCCTGACTGAAAAACCGTAAATATTGCTCTAAGTACGTAAGTGTATCATATTTCTAGTTTTTCTATGTTTAAAGCAATGAAAATCAAACAACACAAAAATAAAAATGAAATTTAGTTGTTCTTTTTTCTCCATATCTCATTCTCTGACGAAGCTTTAATAAAATTGAAACGTTTCCTTTTTGTTCTTTATTTTATCATTTTTTCGGATTCCGATCTATATTTGATTTGTATTTGATCCCAATTCAGTCAGTAATTGTAAATAATGTTCTTTTTTGTTGTTGTTGTTTTTTTTTTATAGATGAAAACGTTTTCTAATCAACGGCGTTATTGAGCTGTATTTGTATCTGTTGTAGTTTCTGCAGGAATAAATAGCAAACATTACTTTCGGTGCGAAAATGCATACCGAGAAATGGTGAATATGTAAAATGAAACAAAAGAAAAAGAAAAAAAAAGATCGGTTTTGTAGCTGAAAACCTGTTCTATCCCACACTGATATTGCGAACCTTCTGCCTATCGTAGTTACCATGGAAACAAATAGGATGCATTAGCTTCGGTGCAAAAAATGCAGAGCTAATTAAATGTTCAATCCAACGGTGTTATTGTACTCCCTGTATCTATTGTAGTTTTTGTGGAATACACAGAGGCATTATTTTCGGAGCGAACAGTGGTAACCAATGCTTGTAAATAAAGTTTAAAAAAAAATAATAATAATAATAATAAAAGTATTGTTTTGGAGCTGAAATGTGCTCTATTCAATGCTATTCCACACCCCCTGCATATGGAGTAGCGTCCGTTGAATTAAACATAAGACATTAGTCTCGAAGTATCCCTCGCGTACTCAGTGTAAACAATTGTCATCGGGTTTTGTAGCGAAAGTCAATTAAGTTATTATAAAGGTTAATAAGTGTAATGTTTCCTAAAGTGTTTTGCAAGGTTTCATTTTGCATTTTCTACTGTTACATGCATGGGCGTATATAGGCCAATTATTGGGCTTCCTATTAACTGCGAGAGAAAGTCTATAAATATCATCGAATCTTCTTTCATTTAGAAAAAAATATTCTGTAAGTAGAGTATTGTGTTTTTTTTTTAATTGCCATCTCACATAGTCGATGATGACTCCATACAGATCATGTTTCTTTATAATCGTCTAATAAAGGTTATCTTGAACGGCCACTCTTCTAGATCATTTCACATTAATGCAGAAGGTTTCTTATCGTCAATGATGTCATCAGTTCCCAATTTTTGTATATATATATATATATAGAAGGAAAATAGTCAAGCCACTCCCACAATAACAAATTCTGTAACGGACCGTGCCTAAAAATACACGTAAACCGAGAGATATCTTATTCCTAAAATTTCGCTTGAAGATGAAACGGGACTAAACACCACAATCCACCTTAATTTTATTAATTATTTGGATGATTTCGGCTCTCGTTTTTGAAACATGAGAACTCTTATGTAGCGAAGGAATCATATTTTTAAACAAAAAATATTATTATATTATATATATATATATATATATATATATATATATATATATATATATATGATAATATTATTAATACAATTATGTCAAAATCTATATACGAGGAAAAGTAAAAATTATCCACACTATGTTATGTTATGGCGAATGTGCAAATACTTTTTTTACTTATATTCGTATATATTTTAAGCGTTTAGCTTATTTTAAACTTTATTTTATATTCTTACTATTTGTATATATGTGTGTGTGTGTGTGTGTGTAGGTATGCATGTATATAGACAGGTGGCCCGGTGTTCAAAACATTCGCTTCCCGACCACGAGACACTAGTTCGAATATCACTGGCGTCGATTTGTCAAGAAGGTGACCTTGAAGTGGAAGCTATTATAGCGGGCAGCATCTGAAAACGATAGCCACGGTTTGATCCAAGACATGTGTGTGAAACTGGACCGATGGAACTGTCTGGGAGTCGTTGATGAGTGTAATAGCGCGAAGTAACAAGTCATCGTGACTGAGGGTTTGAGCATACCGGATACGTTCAAATTGTTGGTTATGCGAGATTATGCTCACCGTCCCACTGTAACTAAAGTCAGCTCAGCATAATTGCAGCATAAATAGCAAATGGGCTCTGTGGGAGTTAAACACAAATATGCCTGTGCAGGCGTCTGCAACAAGGATTGGGTAGCCGTCCGAGGATATTCACAGGCAAGGGAAACGAGTAGCCGTTCAATATGTATGAATGTCTGTCTGTCTGTCTGTCTGTCTGTCTGTCTCTCTCTCTCTCTCTCTCTCTCTCTCTCTATATATATATATATATATATATATATATATATATATATATATATATATATATGGCACCTCGATAGTTAGCAAACTTATCTCGCTAGAAGTGTTACGGCTGAGTAGTGAGTTCAATCCTCACTGGGTGCACCTTACTTTCGGCCTTGTTCCTCATCCAAGCTGCGTTTTGAAGATCACTATATATATATATATATATATATATATATATATATATATATATATAAGTCAGGATGTGTGTGTGTGTGTGTGTGTAACGAATACACGGCCGTAATTTTCGACGGATTTGCACCAAAATTTACATGCACATGCTCCAAGTCAGTCGAAAGGCCAAGGCCGACTTTGCATTTCCCAACTCCCATCGATAGTGGAAATAATCGATTTTTTCATGCTTCTACGGCAGTTTTCATGTAGTTTGCAGCCATTTTCTACTGGCCAGAGTGAGAGCCAATAGCTGACTGCCACGAATAGGCAGGAAGATTCTATTGGCCAGCGTGAGTTTAGTTCTTTTTTCGTAACAGATTTAATGTTTAGTATAGAGCTTAGAAAAAATTCGCAGTGTGAGATAGGCAAGAAGTAAGGCATGGAGAAACATCATCACGGCAAAGGGCACTCCTTTAAAGGCAAGGAAGGGAAAAAATATTTTAAGTCAAGTGATAGCGATTGCTGTATGAGTCGTACGATTTTTGAATCAAGCACCGGCAACGCCGGGCCATGCTGCTAGCATATATAACTTAAATTAATAGGAAAGAACACTGATATTTATAATTCATAGTTTTTAGCTTGTAGTGGATGGGTTAATTATGTGGTAATATTTGTTGAGAATAAGTTGCGTGTCAATTAACTATTTCCACTAACATCAAAATAAAATACAAAATTCAACTGAATTGTTTTAAAACGTAACAATTAGATTTATTTAGGTTGGTGTGCAACATGCAAAGAAAAGGTAGGAGAGAGTCGTGTCCCTTTGATTTGGAAATATTTGTACCAGACATATTTAATTAGAAACTAATAAAACATTCAAAACAATGTACAAGCAGAATATTTGGTATATGTTATGTTGCCAAATATGTATGATGTTTTAGGTTTCAGAATGTCTTTCTTGTAATCGTTCGTTAATGTTGATATTAAAGTTGTTAATATTAAGTGTCTTTTAAACAGAAAGTTCTTAAGAAGTAATTTACCTTTTACTGTAATATTGAACTTGTAATTCAGAAGAATAAAGTTTGGAATTGTGAGTTCTAAAGTTGATAAAAGTTCAGGAGTAATTTCAGAGTTCATGAATGTTGGTAATTGTCTTAAAAACGTCTTGTCAGCAATGACTAAGACGGAAGTTGGCGAATGTTACATCTTGAGACGTACGAGGGAGATGAATGAAAATTACTAATCCTTTCTCTAAAAAGTTCACACGTTCACACGTGTTTTTGCTTTTATACTGGTCAAGTGGCTCCCAGCACATGAGTGGGAAAACAGATTCGTCGCGTGCAGGCGGTCTGATTGCTCGGAACTGACCAATCAGCAAGCCAGATTGAAGGTGAATGACCAATGAATACTTGTTATATTGTATGAAAGTAGAATTTTGCTTATCAGATAGGAAGAGTGCATTTCCTAAAAAGGGGTAAGGCTGGTTGTGTTGTGGAAGATTCCACAAGCTTTTATTTTTATTTAAAAAACGAAAAAAGCACAGTGCTCGATATGATCCGTAGAGCCTAATATTAAAATTATTTTTAGAAAAAAAAAATGATTCCATCACGACTCGGAACATCATATGTTTTAAAACGGAAAACTCCAGATCAAGATTAATATTAAAAATGATTCTTAAAATCACTTGAGAATGGAACGAAACTCTGGATTGTTGTTTTATTTTTAAAATTCATCTAGATTTGGAGTTTTCCGTTTTAAAACATAGAATATTCTGCGTAACCAAGGAATCATATTTTTAATAAAAAATAATTATAATATATGATGATGGACTCTCCCGTCGCTTTCGACGTATGATTGTCTTTCAGTTCAGTTTTTATGTTAATGTTTCGTATGAGACAACAATCCTGCACGGGATTTGCAAACAAATCCAAACGAAGGCCATACTGAAGGGTTGACCGTCATATAGGTTGTTGTATTAGCCCAAGATTTAGTATTAATTCTTAATTCTTAATTCTCTCAGATGCTTGATAGGATTATTTCCAAAGTTAGTTATACCTCGGTAGCAGGTACTTCTCCAGTTTGCTCGGTTTTCAACAACAAGTTTGAACTCCCCTATATAGGAATGTTTGAAGCAATTAAATTGTATTTAAGTTTGTTCTTGATGCGTAACCAAGGACGGGCAACATTACGCTTGCCATAAAAAGTTGGCTATATATACAGTGTAACCCGGATATAAGAGAGTTGTCGGGACCGGAGAAGAAGTCTCTTATATCCGGGTTTGGTCTAATTTATATACATTAACACAGGCTCTAATTTGGGACCAGAGAAGATCTCTCTTATATCCGGGCTTCTCTTATATCAGGGTCTCTTACATCCGGGTTTCACTGTATATATATATATATATATATATATATATATATATATATATATATATGTGAAAAGTGTGCGTATATAAATATAAATAAATATATATATATGTATAATTATTTATATATTATATGCGCGGTACTTATTAGAACGCGCTCTAACATATATGGTTGGATAGATGTGAGCTTGTGACCCTGGGTTTCACGCTTTAGCGATCGTCAGCTAAAGCGTGAACCTAGGGTCACAAGCTCACATCTATCCAACCATATATATATATATATATATATATATATATATATATATATATATATATATAACGCATTGGGTAAGATTTCCTTTTGTCTTTATGTATATACATATATATATATATAAAGATAAAAGGAAATCTTACCCAATGCGTTTTGTCCTCTGAGGGACCTGTTCAAGGCAAATGCAACGATTTTATTTTGTAACAATTATTTATACCCAAGAACAAATTTTTTTTTTTTTTTTTTAATTTTAATTTAAGGAACGCTTAGTTTAACCGAAGAGACTACGTAAGCTATGGAGGACGGTAAGTGACACAATTCAATATCTAATAAACAAAAGTGAATGCATGATGTTCCTGATTTTTTTAAGAATGGAAATTAGTATATAAATTATTTTAATTTGGGATTAAATTATATTGGATATTTTAAATAATATTAAGTTATGAATTTAACCGTTTTATTTTAATTTAAAAAAATTTTCAGCCATGAATGTTGACTTGGGAAAGAAGTCTAATTCTTTCAGTAATGGGGATATTTGAAAAAAAAAATCAAATTAACCACTAACGATTTTGCTTTAATTTCTTTTCAGTTGTTCGGATAATGTTCCCATTGAACGAAATGTTGACAACAAAAATAAAAATTTAAACATCCAATTGTTTTCATGTATTCGACCGTCCATGTTTTTATTCGAATATTTCACGTAACTCATTTTATTACATATATATATATATATATATATATATATATATATATATATATATATATATATATATATATATATATATATATTATATATATATATATATTATATATATATATATATATATATATATATATATATATATATATATATATATATATATACTATGGACAGAGACATGTCGCTGATTTCCACCTAGTGTCAAACGCCTATTTTCTCTCTCACACACACTTTCCCTCTCTCTCAAACGACACACACAAACACACACACACACACACACACGCACACACATATATATATATATATATATATATTTATATATATCAGTGTAAAACGTGAACCCAAGAAGGTGTAAAGAGTTGCTCACCTGGAGGTTAGCATCAGCCATACTGATGGAAGTTAGGAAAGATTCTCTATGGCATTGAAATAATAACAACTTTGTTTTTGAGAGATTAACATTGAGAAGCTATTTCTTGCCTTATTTAATCACAGGTTCAAGGTCACTTTTCAGAGCAGCTGCTAGTTTTACTTTGCTGGGTCTATCGGACTTATTACTAAGACATGAGTAAATAGTTATAGCATCACATAAATTGGGAACTGATGACATCGAAAAGGTCATTGACAACCATCAGATTAATGTGGAAGCGTTGGTTAAGTGCATTAACAAAGAAGTGGATTATCAAATCAATACTTGCGTGTATATATATATATATATATATATATATATATATATATATATATATATATATATATATATATGTATGTATGTATGTATGTGTGTGTATGTATGTATCTATTTTAATTTTTGTTCATGTAATTGCAAAGCGAATGAAATTCCACTAAAGTAAAAACACAATCTGAAAAGTGCAATAAAACACAAGGAAAGATAAAAAAAAAAAAATAATGACAACATTTTATCTAAGAAATTCAGACAACTTAAGACTATTACTACTTGGTGGAAAAGCAAGAGAAATAAGATGAAAGAAATACTAGTCAAAAATGAATAATAATTGCCAAGGCTTCATCTAAGACATTCAGACAACTTAAGACTATTACTACTTGGTGGAAAAGCAAGAGAAATAAGATGAAAGAAATACTAGTGAAAAATGAATAATAATTGACAAGGCTTCATCTAAGAAATTCAGACAACTTAAGACTATTACTACTTGGTGGAAAAGCAAGAGAAATAAGATGAAAGAAATACTAGTGAAAAATGAATAATAATTGCCAAGGCTTCATCTAAGAAATTCAGTGAGTTTAAGTTTACTATTAGTTGCACAAAAATGAGACGGACAAAAATAATAATAAAAAATTGATATTTTCTTGCCCCTTGTTAACTGCAACCTAAGAAGATATTGGCCAGAAACTCGCGAAGAATTGAACTGGCAATCAATGGATTGCAAGGCAAACGCGTTAAATAATGTTTCACGTGAAAGCTCTTATCCAGATGAACTATCCACAATGATATCGATTTGGGCTGGGTTCCCCAAGAATAAAATAAGCGTGAAAAACAAAGTATTTTTTCTTTCAACCCAAGTGCCTAATGGCTGAGTAAGTGTTGTTGAAGGTGATGTTGTAGAATAAAGAGAAAAAAATAGAGGGAACAGGTAAAAAATAAAAGAAATTGTCAGGTAGCTGATATGAATAGACAGGAAACAATCACTGATAAGCACTGAACAGTTGCCATGGTCAGTGGTCAAATGTTGGTCAATATCAGTGGCTTTGAAAGAAATGTGGTCGGAAAAATTATTTACATTAGATGTGTAAAATGAATGTTGACTTCATTGATTGGGTCGTCTTCCCTACTTCTTTATTTTCTGTATTATTCAAGCCTGACGTTTTTTACCGTTTTTATTTCATCTTTCTTCTTCTGTCTTTTTTAACCTCCTTGCCATATTCTCTTTCTATCTTCCTTTGTTTTTCTTTCTCTTTGCCTCCCTCTCTTATTCTTTTTGTATCTTCCTCTCGGTCGATCCAACTTTCTCTGTCTTTCTATTTTTCCCACTGCCTCACTTCTTTTTTTTCTATCTTCCTCTTTGCCGATCTACTTTCGTCTTTCTTCACTAAGTCTCTTTGTATCTTTCCCTCTAACGTCGTCTTTCTTATATCTTCCTCTCTGTCCCTCTACCTTATATTGTTCATCTGTCTGTCTCTCTCACTGCCCCCTTTATACTTTTTTCTGTCTTCCTCTCTGTCGATTTACCTTACTTTGTCTTTCTTTCTCACCGTCTCTCTACATTGTTCTCTTTGTATTTTCCTCTCTGCCAATCTACCTTACTTTATCACTCTATCCTTCTCACTGACTCCTTACCCGATTATCTTTATATCTTCTTCTTTATATCTTCTTCTCTGTCGAACTACCTTAATTTATCTGTCTGTCCTCCTCGCTAACTTATTCCTCTCTGCTGCTGAACCATAACTTGATTTTATCTTTTTGTCACTACCCCACTCATTTCTTTTTTTATTCTTCCTCTTTGCCGATCTACATTTGCCTGCCTGTCTTTCTTACTTATCCCTCCCAACCTTATTCTCTTTATATCTTCCTCTCGATTTTTCTTTCTCACTTGTCCTCCCCTTATTGTTTTTGCATCTTCTCTTTGTATTTTTCTCTCTATCGATCTACTTTGTCTGTTCCGCTCATTGTCATGTTTATTTTCTAGCGTCTTCTCTGCCGATCTAACTTTGCCTGCCCGTCTTTCTCACTGTCTATCCTAAACACTAACTTCTTTTTCTATCATTTTCTATCTTTCTCTCTTCCTATCTACCTTTTTGTCTTTCTGTTTTTTTCCTAACCTCCCACTTTTATTCATTTTTCTATCTTCCTCTTTTCCGATCTAAATTTGTCGGTCTATCTTTCTCAGTGCCTCCCTGCCTTATTCTCTTTGTATCTTCCTCTCTTCCCATCTACCTTACTCTATCTGTCTATCCTCCTCATTGTCTTGTTCTTTCTCTATCTTTTTCTATCTTCCTCTATGTATTTTTTCCCAACCTCCCACTTTTATTCTTTTTTCTATCTTCCTCTTCTAAATTTGTCGGCTTGTCTTTATCGCTCCCTTCATATCGTATTCTCTTTGTATCTTCCTCTCTCTCTCTCTCTATCTATCTATCTATCTCATTCTGTTCATCTGTTTATCTATCTATCTATCTATCTATCTATCTATCTATCTATCTATCTATCTATCTATCTATCTATCTATCTGATTCTGTTCATCTATCTATCTATCTATCTATCTATCTATCTATCTATCTATCTAATCTATCTATCTATCTATCTATCTCATTCTGTTCATCTGTTTATCTATCTATCTATCTATCTATCTATCTAATCTATCTATCTATCTCATTCTGTTCATCTGTTTATCTATCTATCTATCTATCTATCTATCTAATCTATCTATCTATCTCATTCTGTTCATCTGTTTATCTATCTATCTATCTATCTATCTATCTATCTAATCTATCTATCTATCTCATTCTGTTCATCTGTTTATCTATCTATCTATCTATCTATCTATCTATCTATCTATCTATCTCATTCTGTTCATCTGTTTATCTATCTATCTATCTATCTATCTAATCTATCTATCTATCTATCTATCTAATCTATCTATCTATCTATCTCATTCTGTTCATCTATCTATCTATCTATCTATCTATTTAAGTCTGTTCATCTATCTCAGTCTGTCTATCTATCTATCTATCTATCTATCTATCTATCTATCTATCTATCTATCTATCTATCTAACTTGCTTAATCTATCTGTCCTTCTCACTACCTTGTTCTTTTTATTTATTCGTCTCTGTTGCTCTAGATTACACTGTCTTTCTGCTTTTCTCACTACCTACCCCCTTATTCGGTTTTCTGTCTTCCTCTCTGCCGATCTACCTTACTCTCTCCTATTTTTCTCACTGCCTCCAAATCTTCTTCTCTTTTTATCTCTCTTTTTACTAATCAACCTTTCTCTCTTGTCTCTCTTACCCTTTCATTATGTTTTCTCTTTCTTTACTATCTTACTTCTTTGCCTATTGCATTATTATTTTATTTTATTTTTTTGGTTCTTGCTGTCTGCCTATCCACCTGTTATATTTTCGTCTGTGTTCTCTTTGCCTTCCTTTTTATGTTAGGAACATTAATAACAAAGTGGAAATATTTTTCGTATGACGCGTTTCGTTCTTTAGGATTTTATCGGACTAAAGGAGTGTTTTTCAACCATTTTTATTTCACGGCGCACTTGTAGTATAATTAAAACACGGTGGCGCACTTAAAATTTTAATAAGGAGAAATTAGTCATAAAAGTCTTTAAAGACTTGTTCTATCATCCACCATAGTAGATTTATGAATAAAATTACTTTTAATGGTTACCATTTGGGTAACAGTATGGTAGTTTTCACTTAAAGGGGCTTAGGAAGAATCTATTTTTTTTAAAAAGGCTGATAATGACTGATTTAAATCTCTTGAGGAAGTCAAAAGGAAAGGATTATCTGCTACTTAAAAATTAAAGAATTTAATATCCAGTTTAAAATACGAAATGATAAAGACTTGGCTTAGACATAGAAGTCATGTGCTTGGTATCTGTAGTTATTTAAATAAATAAAGATTTTTGAATATTCAAATAATTCGTATTCTTCTGTCATGTTGGGGCGCACCTGACTACCTTTCAGGGCGCATTAGTACACCTGGGTGTACCAGTTGAGAAATACTGGATCAAAGTTATGTTTATATTGATTTAACTATATATGCCCCCAAAGAAGCTGAAATTTTAAACTTTTAAATTTAATTTTTTATGTGTTTGTGCATATATTAGGTTGGTGCAAATATAATGACGTAATGATGTCGTTTTTTTGACGTTAAAAATACGTCCAAAAACGATATTATTACGTCATTATTTTTGCACCACCCTAATAAGTTGTTTCCAGTAAAAAAGCGGCAAATTTATTATTTGAGAAAATACACCAGCTTTAATTTGTCCATCTCAGTGACCCTCTAAAAGCCCAGACTTAAATGTTATGAATTACTGTATCTGGAGTATCCTCCTAACTCCCTCGCAAAACCGTAGTTGTGACATCGTTGATAGTGAATCATTGAAGTGGAACTTAAATGAAATTTGTAATGAAATTCCTCTTGACACTATACGCAAAGCTACTGCCTTCGCTTGGTTATCACGCTTACAACTTTGTGTTGAACGTTCAGGCAAACATTTCGAACATCTACGATGATTGTTCAGTTTGTGCATAAATCATAATAGCTAAATAAATAACAGAATTTACCGCTTTTTTACTGGGTACACTATATATATATATATATATATATATATATATATATATATATATATATATATATAGTATATTATATAGTATATAATATATAGTATAGTATAGTATATAATATATAATATCAAAAAAATTGATAAACTTTGGGGGCGGGTTCCTCACAGCAATACATAACATATAAACATATGTTTGCAATCCAAAGTTTAATAAAACACGCCAGTGACCTAAAGGACTCAATCCGTTGGGAGACTATATATATATATATATATATATATATATATATATATCTGTGTGTGTGGGTATGTATATATGTATGTATGTGTGTGTATGTGTGTGTGTCTGTGTGTGTACAGGGTCCCCAATAAAAAGCGGCGAATTTATTATTATTATTATTATTATTATTATTTGTTCGAGAAAATACACCAGCCAAATTAGGGCTGGTGTATTTTCATCTCAGTGACCCTCTAAATGCCCAGATCTAAATGTTATGGATTACTGTATCTGGAGTATATTCCTAACTCACTTGCAAAACCGTCGTCGGAACATCGTCTATATTGAATCATTGAAGTGGAACATAAGTGAAGCTTGTAATGAAATTCCTCTTCACGCTATCAGCAAAGCTAACTGCCTCCTCTTGGTTATCACGCTTACAACTTTGTGTTAAACATTCAGGCATACATTTCGAACATCTACGATGATTGTTCAGTTTGTGCATGAATCATGATAGCTAAATAAATTTATAATGGAATTTACTGTTTTTTTTATTGGGCACCCTTTAGTTTAACCAATTTCATTTTGTTTCTTTGTTTTGTTTGAATTATAATCAATTTTGTTATTAAGTATCCCACATTGGGATAATAGAAGATCTGTCAAGAAAGTTGAAATTTTGTAAGAACCTAGGCGCAAATTTACTGCGGATGATCACGCAATTAAAGCACTTTCTATATACTTTCGTCTATCTAATTTATTTTTGTTTTATTTATCTATCTACGTTATTCTCTCGCTCTGTATTATGCCCATCTACTCTCTTTCATTGTGACTTAACCTCTATATTCCTCTTACCTTCTTTTTTCCATCATTTGATGGTCTGTTCATTTTCTTCACTTCATTTTATTTTTTCCCCTTCACTATTTTTTTTCTCTCTCTCTATATATATATATTCAACAGAGGGTCTCGAGAATTCTGACGCGTCGATAGACCTCCCACACCAAAGTTTACGACGGGCTAAAACATCTGCGGAGAGATGCTGAGCCAACGTGCGGCATGCATTCCTGACAGCCCCGCTACTGCTTTTTAGAATGCAAGCTGCCAGGGTTAATAAAGCGAATGACAGATGTAAATGACCCTTTTCGTTGATACCGTTTTTTATTAATAGCGCGGGGAACCTGAGACGGCACATAAAGAAACAGATAATTTCCGTTTCTTTTTTTTTTTTTTTGTTTTTCAATAACCCTATCCTTTTTCTTTTCTATATTTTTATTCTTACACTTTTCACTACAAATCTTTCTTTCTTTCTTTCGTTCAATATTGTTATTCTCTTTTTCTTCTTTTCCATATTTTCATCCTTGATTTTTTTCCTCTAATTCTTTCTTTCTTTCTTTCTTTCTTTCTTTCGTTCAATATTGTTATTCTCTTTTTCTTCTTTTTCATATTTTCATTCTTGAAGTTTTCCATAATTCTTTCTTTCTTTCTTTCAATATTGTTATTCTCTTTTTCTTCTTTTCCATATTTTCATCCTTGATCTTTTCCTCTAATTCTTACTTTCTTTCTTTCTTTCTTTCTTTCAATATTGTTATTCTCTTTTTCTTATTTTTCATATTTTCATCCTTGATTTTTTCCTCCAATTCTTTCATTCCTTCTTTCTTTCTTTCTTTCTTTCTTTCTTTCAATATTGTTATTCTCTTCTTCTTTTCCATATTTTCATCCTTGATTTTTTTCTTGATCTTTTTCCTCTAATTCTTTCTTTCCTTCTTTCTTTCTTTCTTTCTTTCTTTCTTTCAATATTGTTATTCTTTTTTCTTCTTTTCCATATTTTCATCCTTGATCTTTTTCCTCTAATTCTTTCTTTATTTCTTTCTTTCTTTCTTTCTTTTCTTTCTTTCTTTATTATTCTTCTCTTTTTCTTCTTTTCCATATTTTCATCCTTGATCTTTTTCCTCTAATTCTTTCTTTCTTTCTTTCTTTCTTTCTTTCTTTGCGTTTCTGCTATTTTTCATATTATGATTCATATTTTTCTTAATTTTTTTTGTATTAACACATTCTTCTCACACTCTACATATTGCCCCTCTTTCTCTCTCTTTCTCTTTTTCTCTCCTTCTCTTCCTCTCCTTCTTTCTATATTTCTTATCTTTCCTTCTTTCCTCTCTTCCATTTCTCTCCTTTCTAATCTTTTCTCTACCCTCTACATCTTACCCATTTACCTTTTCTTTCTCTCTTCCTTTAATGTCGTTCTTATTTTTTCGCTCTTCCTCTCCTCCTCCTCCAGTATCTTTCTCATCTCACCCCTTTTCTTCTCCCCCGTTATATTTTTTATATCTTGCCCAATATCTTTCTATATTTGTGTCATTTTAACTTCACGGCTGATGAATTTACAAGAAATTAAGTATACCTACTGACATCTCTTTGATTGTTACTAAGCATAGTGTAGCAGGATATACTACTCGGTAAGCAAATAATATATTTGTAGAGCGTTTAAAAGACACATGCAAACGTATTTGTTTTTAGACTCGCTGAAATGAGCATCTTTGTAAAACCCACTAATATCAACCTATATATATATATATATATATATAATTATGAAGAAAGTTTTAAGGTGTGCTATATTTATGGGATAAAGTACTCAACAATAGAAATAAAGCGTATGTAAATACAAAAGTGAACATTTTTGTCGACACTCTGGGGCGACAGACTGTCTCATGCTAGACGCAATCGTCAGGCCACGAGTGTTGTTCTTTTTTTCCCGACTATATGTGTCAGTGGTGCATTGTGGGTAGTTCATTCTGGCGGTTATTTTGTTTATTTATTTGGGTTTATTTATTTTCATTTTTTATTTTATATATTTATTTTCATTTTTTATTTTATATATTTAGTTATCCTGTTCGGTTTTCGATGTTTTATTAACGTAGTAAGAATTTGGGGTGGGGGATTTGCTTAGGTCCCTTATTTAGTAGTTTGCTTTGGTCTTGGAAGCTAATTAAAGCTATTTATTCGTCTAATTTTGGGGTTGATTGCTGTAGTCTATTCTGTTATTTTGGCGGGGCAGTTTTTAATTTGTTTATTATTTTATGTATTTATTTGGGTTGATTATTTTTACTTGTTTTTGCTTATTTATTTTTACTTGTTCGAACGGTTATTTTAGCGGGAGCGGTTTTTTACTTTGTTCATTTATTTATTTATTTGGATTAATTTATTTTACTTGTTTTTTCTTATTTATCTACTTATTTTTATATATACTTAGAAGCATTGTGCTGTTCGCGTATTTACTATTTGTGAAAGATGTTTTGTGTGCGTAGTTACTTTTTTTCCAGAGTCCTTCAGTTACTCCTATGTATACTGTTACCGAGAAACCACTACAGCCCTAAAAGATAGTGGATTCCCGGCAATACTGACCACGGAGCACAAAAAAAGTCCAACAGGAAGAGAAATATCATATGGTTCAACCCACCGTACAACAAAAAAGTAAGAACAAACGTAGGTAAAATATTCATCAAACTCTTAAAGAAACACTTCCCGGAATTAAGCACTCTACACAAAATATTCAATAAAAACCAGTTCGAAGTCCTGACCTCCTCTGCCGACAAGGCTGAATGCTTTGCTCGGAAATTTTCATTCAATTCGACGCTCGACTCTTCCGATGTACCCATATCCGACATCCCTCTTAGACTTGAGGCTCTATTGAGTGGGTTACACGTAACCCCGTCTTTGGTATTGGGCGTTATCTCTAATTTAGACCCCAACAAGGCTAGTGGTGGAGATGGGATACCAGCCATTGTCTTGAAGAAATGCGCGCCTGAACTGGCGCCCGCCCTTTCTAAACTGTACAACTACTGCTTCAAGGAATCTTGTTTTCCTGACTGCTGGAAGTCCTCTTCGAGTGTTCCTGTCTTCAAGAACTCTGGCGACCCCTCTGACCCTTCTAACTACCGTCCTATCAGCCTCCTACCCCTCTTCGGCAAAGTCTTCGAAGCCCTAATCAATACCGAGGTGGTTAACCACCTCACATCCCATGATCTGCTCTCAGACAAGCAATATGGCTTCCGCTTTGCCCGATCTACAGCTGAAGTGCTTACGGCCATCACTGAAACTGTCTACCGAGCTCTTCAAAATAACGGGGAAGCTCGTGCCGTGGCCCTAGACATCTCCAAAGCGTTTGATGGGGTTTGGCATGCCGGCCTTCTTCACAAGCCTCAGGATTATGGCATTACGGGTCGATTATTTGACCTAATACAATTATTCCTGTCAAACCGTGAATTGAATGTCGTTCTCAACGGAGTCCCTTCCAGTTCCTATCCCATGAACGCAGGTGTTCCTCAACGTTCCACCCTAGGCCCCACTCTATTCCTTATCTACATAAATGACCTTCCTGACGCCATAAATTCCCAAGTTGGCATCTATGCGGATGACACCACAATTTATTCCTGCCTCAAAAACAAATCTAGTGTCACTGACAAAACTAACAAACCGCTCCCGCTAAAATAACCGTTGGAACAAATAAAAATAAAAAAGCAAAAACAAGGAAAATAATCAATCCAAATAAATAAATAAAATAATAAATTAAAAACTGCCCCCGCCAAAATAACAGAATAGACTAAAGCAATCAATCCCAAAATTGGACGAATAAATATCTTTAATTATCTTCCCAGACCAAGACAAACTATTAAATAAGCAACCTTAGGAAACATCCTTATTTTTTTTTACTGCGTAATAAAACGTCGAAAACCGAAAAGAATAAATAAATATATAAAATAAAAAATGAAAATAAATTAAAACGAGTAAAATAAATACATTTAAATAAATAAGCAAACAAAATAACCGCCAGAATGGACTATACATAATGCACACACATACACACACACACACACACACACACACACACACACACACATATATATATATATATATATATATATTAGGTTGGTGCAAAAATAATTTCGTTTTCTAACATTTGTTACTATGTGAGAAAACGAAATTATTTTTGCACCAACCTAATATATAACACTTTTTCAAACACAAGAAAATTTAAATAAAAAGCTTAATTGTAGTACCTTGTCTATCGTTTTTTATTTAATTTTTCTTGTGTTTGAACAAGTGTTTTCTTTTTTGGAGACAGAGTGTGGAGAAACTGTCCAAATGTTCTATAATTCCGTGCGCTTTTTCGGTTATACTTTTAGCCATTATCAAGGATAATTTTATTTATTCAGTTTAATTGAATGCGTGCATTGCGTGTATGTTTTTACTGTTACAGCGATGTTTTATTTTCCGAACGCAGTTAGCACTTTGTGGCCGTGTTCGTAGTTAATATTATTAAGTGTTGGCTTTTTCTTTTTATTATTAAGGGTTCCATTATTTTTAATCTTTTTTTTACATGTGGATGAAGTTATTATGTTTGTATTTTCTACTAGTATGTTTCAGATGGAGTCTGGTAAATTTGTGTGTGTGTTTAAATGGGTTCTAATAGAACAATAGTCAGGTACGTGTAACGTAAGGCGTCTGGATAGGCATGTAATCATGTGACCGATGTAATTATTTATCAATTCGGTTTGATCAAGAACGCAGTTCCTCAAAGAACATTTGAATTCATAGATAATGTTCGTTGTAAATTTGACTTTGCTGGCGTGTTGTTATTTTTGAGGATAAGGTTAGCTGGTTTAAATTTTTTGTAGTATATAATTTGATATTTTTATTCGGGTCAGTTGGAGTAGTGTATTTCTTTATAATATTTCTAAGTTGTTATGGTCCGGTTCCTTGTACCACGATCATAGTCCACGGTAGAACCAATAAAGAAGAACTCGAACACGGATATCGAATAACACAGATATATTACAAACAGGAATATATACAGAGAAGAAGAAAGTGACTCGGTTTCGGACCGCCTCCGACTTGACTGACTGACTGACTGACTGACTGACTCGCTCTGACTGACTGACAGACTCCTGACGGACTTCACTCCAAACTTCAGACTGAACGGTATTTAGTCTCCCCAGCCCACGAGGGCATCATGTGGCACAAAGCCGATTTAACGTGGGATATCCGAGTCCGTGGCCTCGGCCAAAAATATGCACTTTGAACCAGTATAAACGGGTTCAGGGACGGTTTACCTCCCCGAAAGAGACTCTGCCCTTCGGTGTAGCCTCGTTCGGGTTCCTCCCCGCCCGAAGGCAGAGAGTTCAACCGATCAGCCGATCAGCCGGTCGCCCGACTTCGGACTGAATGGTATTTAGTCACCTCCCCCCCCCACGAGGGCATCATGTGGCACATAGCCGGTTTAACGTCGGATCTCCGAGCCCGTTGGCTCGGCCAAAAATATGCCCATTTGAACCCGTATAAACGTGTTCAGGGTTGGTTTACCTCCCCGAAAGAGACTCCGCGCTTCGGCGTAACCTCGTTCGGGTTCCTCTCCACCCGAAGGCAGAGAGTTCAACCGATCCCCCTGTCGCCCGACTTCGGACTGAACTCCCTGCTTCCTCTTGAAGCACAGTATTTATTACGTATGGAATAGTCCATTATGTTATTATGGGTAAGGTCCTATAAGTGAAGATTCATCTTGTTTGTAGTTAATGTGCATTTGGTTTTTGCAGAAAATAATTATGTAATGTCTGACTGTATGTTCACTATCGTTGTTATTTACTTTGGGGAGAAATAGTCTAATTTAATGGTCTATAAGGTTGTTAGGGAAGCCATTGTTAATTAGTATCTGTTTTATATTATTGAGTTCTTTAAGGAAGAGTAGACGAGAGGATGAATTCTGGTGTGCTCGTTTTAGGAAGTTTTTTTTTTATTACTCCCCCTTATTAGGATCCTGATTAAAGAAAGAAAGAAAGAAAGAAAGAAAGAAAGAAAGAAAGAAAGAAAGAAAAGAGAAACCAAGAAAAGAACGAACTAACCAAGGAAATGAAAAAGAAAGAAGAATGTAAAAAAGGATATGTTGATAAAAGGAGAAAAATAAAGAAACTAAGGAAATGAGAAAGAAAGGAAGAAAGAAAGGAAGAAAGAAAGAAAGAAAGAAAGAAAGAAAGAAAGAAAGAAGGATTTAGTCGGAAAAGTGTATGAATGAAAATACGAAAAAGACAAAGGATATGAGCAAAGAAAAAAAGAAATAAAGAAAGATTCAGTGGGAAAAGTGCAAATATGAAAACACACAAAAAAGAACGACAGAAAGAAAGAAAGAAAGAAAGAAAGAAAGAAAGAAAGAAAAAAAAGTTTTTTGTCGGAAAAATGCATAAATGAAAACACGAAAAACAAAATCGGAAAGAAAGAAAGAAAGAAGAAAAAAGGATTTAGTCGAGATGCATGAATGAAATGCGAAAAAGAAAAAGGGCAGAAGTAATGCATGAATGAAAATGCGAATCAAGAAATAAATAAAGAAACAAACAAACAAACAAGCAGAAAAGAAAAATGAAAGAAGGATTTAATCGGAAAAGTATACGAATGAAAATGGGTAGAAATAAAGAAAGAAAGAAATAAACAATGATGTGACACTATTTGTTACTGGTAATCATAAGAATTTTTTTTTAATTGAAGGAGCGATATACAGACAGACCCACGAAAAAATAAGAAGTGTTAATGATTACACCTCGTGGGAAAAATTGAAGATTTCAATTCTCATGTCGACAGCCGTCTGAATTTGTTGTCGGGGTTTTGGACATGAAACACATAGGGTTGACGTGGATTTGACCTGCGACAGATCAAATTGACGCTTGGTCGACGACACAGACAGCTAAAAATGTGGGCTATGAATGGGAAACTTTTCTCCGTAAACAACGGACTTAGAATTAATCTTTACTGGTCGGAGAGTGGCCCAGGTAGCGGGCCCAGGTGAGTTACCAAGAAAGGTTGGAGAGCCACCCACGCCAACTGAGGAGAATTAGTGGGAGATGATAATAAGAGAAAGTGGAAGTTATGGGGCGAAGTAACCATCACCCGTGGAAGAGGAGAATTCCCCGAAATTACGTAGGACCCAGACAATGGAGATGACAGGCAGGGGTAAACACCGAATTCTCCAACTGCGTCGTGCTCTGCGCTGGTTTAGGCGAACATCAATAAATACGAATGCCCCGAATCGAGTGAGAGAGAGTGTGTTCCAGCAACCGGACGTGAAACACCCACGTGGTCATCTGCTGACGAGGACCTCCGACATGAACCTTGTGCCGAACTTTAGCAAATCAGTAAAACAAACTTTACCAAGTCAACAAATTGTCATGTCTGAGTTAGAAGCGGGTTGGGCCGATAATTGTTTGCACGTTTGGATTTAACAAAAATGAACCAATTACTGTAAGTAGGACTTGATATAAAAATAGTATTTATATTTTTAAAAATTATTTGAGAGTTATTTTCTTTCTTTGCGTCTTCGACCTGCTTGGATCAGCCCAATACGGGGGATACCTGACGACGGTTTGATGTTGGCCGCCATATGATCAAAGCAAATCACAACGTGGGATAAGGCAGGACTTGAATCGCAGCGATCACTTCATGGATTTGCCGCAGTATTGGACGTCTTGGTTGTAAGGTGACAAAGAAACAAAGAAGGATTTAATCGGAAGAGTGTATGAATGAAAATGAGAAAAAGGGCAGAAAGAAAAAAGAAAGAAAGACGGATTTAATCGGAAAAATGCATGAATGAAGAGGAGAGGAATACACAAAGAAAGAAAGAAAGAAAGAAAGAAAGAAAGAAAGAAAGGATTCTATCGGAAAAGGGCATAAATGAAAACACGAAAATGAAAAAGGACAGAAACAAAGAAACAAACAAAGAACGAACGAACGAATGATGTAGTCGCAAAAGTGTATGAATGAAGACGCGAAAAAATAAATTAATAAATAAAGAAAGAAACAAAAGTCGAAGAAAGAATGATTCAATCGGAAAGTGCATGAAAGAAAGAAAGAAAGAAAGAAAGAAAGAAAGAAAGAAAGAAAGAATTAGAGGAAAAAGATCAAGGATGAAAATATGGAAAAGAAGAAAAAGAGAATAACAATATGGAAAGAAAGAAAGAAAGAAAGAAAGAAAGAAAAAAGAAAGAAAGTATGAAAGAAAGAATTAGAGGAAAAAAATCAAGGTTGAAAATATGGAAAAGAAGAAAAAGAGAATAACAATATGGAAAGAAAGAAAGAAAGAAAGAAAAAAGAAAGAAAGAATGAAAGAAAGAATTAGAGGAAAAAAATCAAGGTTGAAAATATGGAAAAGAAAAAAAAAGAATAACAATATTGAAAGAAAGAAAGAAAGAAAGAAAGAATTAGAGGAAAAAGATCAAGAAAAAAAAATCAAAGATGAAAATATGGAAAAGAAGAAAAAGAAAATAACAATATTGAAAGAAAGAAAGAAAGAAAGAAAGAAAGAAAGAAAGAAAGAAAGAAAGAAAGAAAGGCAGATTTAATCGGAAGAGTCCAAGAACGAAAATACAAAAAATAAAGGAGAGGAGAAAGAAATTTAAAAAGATTCAGGTGGAAAAGAGCAAGTATAGAAGCACGTAAAATAAAAAACGACAAGAGTAAAGAAAGAAAGAAAGAAAGAAAGAAAGAAAGAAAGAAAGAAAGAAAGAAAGAAAGATAGATTAATGGGAATAGAGCAAGAATTAAATCACGATAATGAGAGAAATAATGAAAAAAAGAAAGAAACAAACAAACAACGAAAGGGTTGAGGGAGAAAGTTCTAGAATTAAAATTTGAAAACGAAAAAGGACAATGGTATATAAAGAAAGTAAGAAAGAAAGAATGTAGGAAAGAAAGAAAGAACCATTTAATGGGGAAAATGCAAGAATGAAAAATATGAAAAAGGTCAGAGAAAGAAAGAAATAAATATTTAGTGGGGAAAGTGCAAGAATGAAAATACAAAAACGACAGGGCTATAGAAAGAAAGTACGAAAATAATTATGAGAATGAAGGAAAGAATGAATGAATGAAAGAAAGAAAGAAAGAAAGAAAGAAGAAAGAAAAACGGGGGGAGTATGAACAGAAAGAAAGAAAGAAAGAAATAAAGAATTAGAGGAAAAAAATCAAGGTTGAAAATATGGAAAAGAAAAAAAAGAGAATAACAATATTGAAAGAAAGAAAGAATTAGAGGAAAAAGATCAAGAAAAAAAAATCAAAGATGAAAATATGGAAAAGAAGAAAAAGAAAATAACAATATTGAAAGAAAGAAAGAAAGAAAGAAAGAAAGAAAGAAAGAAAGAAAGAAAGAAAGGCAAATTTAATCGGAAGAGTCCAAGAACGAAAATACAAAAAAATAAAGGAGAGGAGAAAGAAATTAAAAAAGATTCAGGTGGAAAAGAGCAAGTATAAAGAAAGAAAGAAAGAAAGAAAGAAAGAAAGGAAGAAAGAAAGAAAGTAAGAAAGAAAGAAAGTAAGAAAGAAAGAAGTATTCAGTCGGAAACGTGCATGAATGAAAATGAGAAAATGAAAAAGAACACGAGTAAATAAAGAAAAAAGACACAAATATTTATAGAGAAAAGTATTAGAATGAGAATATGAAAAAGAGCTTGTGTAAATAAAGAAAGAAAGAAAGAAAGAAAGAAAGAAAGAAAGAAAGAAAAAAAGAAAAAAAGAAAGAAAGAAAGAAAATAAGAATTGATGAATGACCGAAGGAATTAGTTGAAAAAGTGAATGAATGAGGAAAGGTCAGATATAAATAAAGAAAAAAGAAAAAAAAAAGAAAGAACTATTTAGAGGAAAATGTGTTACAATGAAAATAAGAAAAATAAAAGTGGCAGGATTAAAGAAAGAAAGAAACAAAGAAACAAAGAAACAAAGAAACAAACTGAGAGAAGTGCAAGATGCCGCGCCTTTACAAAGCTTGAGCATTGTTCCTAGCTGGTACCATGTAAATAAAATCTTTAAAAAAAAAAATAAATAAATACAGAAAGAAACAAAGAATAAAAAAAAAAAAAGATTTAATCGAAAAGTTCATGAATGAAAATGAGAAAGCAAGAAAGATAGAATGACGGATTTAATCGTAAAAATGCATGAATGAAAATACGAAAAAGAGACGGCGAAGAGTATACAAAGAAGGAAATTAAGTTTCAGTTGTAAAGGGCAGGTATAAAAAGACAAAAAAATGACGGGTGTATAGGAAGGAAGGAAGGAACGAAGGAACGAAGGAAGGAAGGAACGAACGAACGAACGAACGAACGAACGATTTTGTCGGAAAAGTGCATAAATGAAAACACGAATAAGAAAGAAAGAAAGAAAGAAAGAAAGAAAGAAAGAAGGATTTAGTCGGAAAAGTGCATGGATGAAATACGAAAAAGAAAAAGGACAGGAGTAAAGAAAGAAAGAAAGAAAGAAAGAAAGAAAGAAAGAATTGGGGCAAAGAACAAGATGCTGTGCCTTTACAAAGCTTGTGTCTTGTTCGTTACTGGTACTATATAAATAAAATCTGTCACATGTTACTTGGAGAGGTGATGGATACCGTCGACTAACCTAATGCCATGCGAGTTGCCATGAAGAGTAATTATTCAGCATTGCACCCCGAGAAATGGCCATAACCGAAACTTGAAGGCTATGGGAGTCACATAACGAAGGCTGATTACTCAACATGAAACACCATCCACGTCTCCGATGACTTAGACAGTGGAATGTGTTCAATCCTCTCTAGCTTCCCTTTATTATGGCCTTTTGCCAGACTAACGCAAGGTGAGTAAGATAAAAGACAAGTGAGCTTAGGCAAATATTTGTGAAAAAACAAAAACAAAAAACTCTGGTTTCAACCGTAGGTTTTTAAGGTAAACAAGCAGGCAATAATTAATTTGAATGGTCAGCACTACGGCATTTTCTCTCTTTCATTCACGCCGCTGTTACCATTGCAGTAATTTTAGTAAATATCAAATATGGCTGTGTGGGGAAATAAAACGTACTAGCAGTTTTCTATACGCTGGCGTATACATCTTCTTTTCCTTGTTTGTACCACAATCTAACATTGTACTCAGCTTAGTAAATAAATATCTAATATGGCTGTGTGTGGGAGTAGCTCAACAAAGCTCCGAGTAACCTTTTATACGCATGCGTAAACTAATGAAAGAAGCAAACGATCATCTCTGGTGTCTGTTCCACAAAGTCCTACCCACTTAAGCGTTATGTAAAAACAAAATTACACTTTTTATATACAACGGATGTTTTGCATTTTCAATCTAGTTTCAACACATGGAAGGAAGGTCGAATTACGGCAGTTTATGAAGCTGATTTCAAATAACAACATATAAACTCAAGACCTTACAAGACTTTTCTTCTACTTCAAAGGGTTTCACGAAAACTTTCATTTACTCCAACTCATATAGCCGCGAATTTTTAAAAAATCAATTCGTTTTATTTGAGAAAAAATTATGAAGAAACAGTCTAATATGAATACTTATTTACTGGAAATATATATATTTTTTGAATCGCTTCTCCGTGGGTCTCGGATCTTCGCATTAAGGCGGGACTTGCTTGCTTTTTCATTGTGAATAACAGGATCGATTCTTGACTCCAGACACAAAACTGCTAGCTTTGTAAACGCCGAACAAGTTTTGTTAGCATAATGAAATTCACAGTTTTCATTACCGGTCCCATTGTGTCAAATTAGGAAAACGTTTCCGAATCTTTTCTCTCTAATTACATTTTTTTCGCTGTAACCAGCGTCCCGGTACTTTTCTAGTCCTGCAGCTCGACACTATTGCTTAAAGAATTCCGCGGGCGATAACTGAAAGCTGATAACATTGTTTATTATTATTATTATTTTGATGTTTTGCCTAAACAAGGGACAAATGGAGGAAAAAAAAGAGGGAAATATTTTTTCTGTTATAAAGAATTATTGGCGCCGAAGCCCATCGACGATGACGAGGTTTGAGAACTCTTTCGCACATAAAGAACATGGCGAAGCTTATCAAAATACTTACAGTAATTTTTCGGTGAACTCCGACTCCGCTCGGCAAATTTACACTGACACTTCGAAGAAAAAAGAGTCGCCTAAAAAAACAATGAAGGACATTTTTTTTCAGTATTGCGACGAGGCTACCATACATGGTATAAGACACATTTGCCCGACTTCAAATAAAATACGAAGGTAAGTAGCAATTTCACTATCACCACTGTTTCCCCTCAACCGCGGTAATTTAAAAAATACCAAGGTAAATCGTGTATTTCACTATTACCGCTGTTTCCCCGTAACCCGCGGTAATATAAAAATACTAAGGTAAATCGCAATTTCAGTATTACCACTGCTTCCCCGTAACCCGCGGTAATATAAAAATACGAAGGTAAATCGCAATTTCAGTATTACCACTGCTTCCCCGTAACCCGCGGTAATATAAAAATACGAAGGTAAATCGCAATTTCAGTATTACCACTGCTTCCCCGTAACCCGCGGTAATATAAAAATACGAAGGTAAATCGCAATTTCAGTATTACCACTGCTTCCCCGTAACCCGCGGTAATTTAAAAATGCTGGGGTAAATAGCAATTTCAGTATTACAACTGTTTCCCCTTAATCCGCAATAATTTCAAAATACGAAGGTAAATAGTAATTTCAGTATTACCACTGTTCCCTTTAACCCGTGGTAGGTTAAAAATACAAGCTGTTCCCCTTAACCCACGGTAATTCAAAAGTACGAAGGTAAATATCAATTTCAGTTGCTGCTTCCTCTTAAACCGTGATAATTTAAAAATATGAAGGTAAGTAACAATTTCAGTATTACCACCGTTTCTCATTAACCAGCGTTAATTTAAAAATTCGAAGGTAAATAGCAATTTCAGTTGCTGTTTCTCCTTAACCCGCGTAATTTAAAAATATGAAGGTAAATAGTAATTTCAATATTACCACTGTTTCCATTCCACCGGCGGTAATTTAAAAGATATGTAGGTAAGTAACAATTTCAATATTACCACTGTTTCCCCTTAACACGCGGTAACTTAAAAAATTCACTTTCTGTTCAGCAAGCGACAAGAGCGTGCAGAGGTGGGGCAGACGGTACGACGGTCCCGAGTATCCATATTGGGAGGGCGTCTAATCAATGAGTAAAATAAAAATTAATTTATATTTAACTTGAATAAAGTGTTTATTTCTTGTTTCATCTGTTTTTAGCCCTATACCCACCACTATTCAAGTCTTAGAGACATACAATCAAGAAGTTAGCCCCGGGCATCACCAAATATCACAAAACCTCTGCCCATCATAGCCACGCGGTAAGATGAAATCGGTTTTAAATTACCACTGGGGGTAGCTTTCTTTTTGTTTACCATAATTATTTGAAAATTTGCACTGTGCCAGAGGAAGGAGAAATTGGACGATTTTTTTTTTACAATACTGGTCATACTATACAGAGCCCAAGAGCCTCTCGAGATAGAGGGTCACTGAGTAAGAGGTACAGCTTATGCGGATATGTTGGGAAGATAATGGTTAACTATAGACTTGAAAAGGTTAAGATTGTTGTAAACGGATAAGCATCTTTTTAGGAGTTGGTCTCTTCTGTACAGTGGCGTAGCTTATATGTGGCAGAAGGCCGAAAGTATGAGGCACCTAGTGAGGATCGAATTCACTGTTCAATCGTAATTGATCTAGCGAGAAGACAAGTTTGCTAACCATTGCATTAAATCGCAGTGCCCCAGCCTACTCCGTACGATTTCTAATTATCCCCTCATCAAAGTATTTAATTTTGATGCTTAGTAAACAATAAAATAAAACGTTTAGATTTGTCTTCCCGACTCAGAGTTTCGCAGAAAGGGTATCCGATCGTCAGCGGGTCACGCTGACAATTGTATACGAGTAAATTCTGTGAAACTCTGGGTCGGGAAGATAAGTCTGAATATTTCACTTTATTTTTTTTTGCTTTTAATGCACTATTTCGTAATATTGTGCACTTTTCTTTGTGGAATTGACTCTCAAGATGGTGTTTTCTTGATCACTATAATTTATAAGTATAAATGATATACGTTGGAATTTTGAACCGAACCCTTTATTTCATCCAGCGGGGTAGATTGTTCTAGTTCCACATGCCATTCCTTTTCTGGATATCTCAGTTCTTTTTTGTAACTCAGCTCTCCAAGTTTTTGTTCACCTCTGCTGTGGCCCGGTATTGAACTCATAAAGCATTGGATTACTTTAACCAACGCTTTTATCCAAAAAAAAAAAGGGCCAGAAAAGGCATGGCACGTGGAACAATCTACTTCGATGGACGAAATGAAAGGTTCTGTTCGAAATTCCAAAGTAAATCACCCGAAGAAGACCGTAGCGTACAAGGACCGAAACATCGTGAATATAACAATATAAATGAGGACAGCAGTCCGAACACTGTAAATAGTGTAAATAGTTACAATACCTCATCCCAGAAATATACACAGATCCTGAGGAAGGCCGGAGCGTACAACGTCTGAAACATCACAATAAAGATGAGGACAACAGTCCGAACAATGTAAATAGTGTAAATAGTTACAATACCTCATCTGAGAAATAGAGACAGATGTTGAAGGTGAATATGGCAATAAAGATGAGGACAACAGTCCGAACAATGTAAATAGTGTAAATAGTTACAATACCTCATCTGAGAAATAGAGACAGATGTTGAAGGTGAATATGGCAATAAAGATGAGGACAACAGTCCAAACAATGTAAATAGTGTAAATAGTTACAATACCTTATCTCAGAAGAAATATAGACATATCCTGAAGAGGGCTGGAGCGTGCAACATCTGAAATGTCGTGAATATGACAATAAAGATGAGGACAGCAGTCCGAACAATGTAAATAGTGTAAATAGTTACAACACCTCATCACAGAAATATAGTCAAATCGTCATTCTGAAAAAAAAATGTGGGTGCCATTACTGAAGGCCTGAATGATCTTCTTCCTCTCACCATTGCCCAGTTGAGAAGACATAGTGGGGCTGACACAAAACGATTTTAACCTATTCTTTTTCTAGCTGAATAATTCAAAGGGTTTTTTTAGTGATTCTTATGACAAATGGTGTCAAGGTGGCTAAACGTCTTATCTGAAAACCTGGAAGAAAGAAACTCAATTTGTTTAGAGGTTTTTTAGATATTAGATATTTTGTGGGCTGGACAATTGCCCTATGCTGTTACACGATTTGGACAATTTTGCTGTTACACCCGGTATATATATATATATATATATATATATATATATATATACATATATATATAACTAGTATGTAGAGATGTATGAATACGAGTGTATATGTGTGTGTATATATATATATATATATATATATATATATATATATATATATGCATGTATAGGTGTATATGTGTGTATATGCGTATGGATGTATGTATGTGTTTATATGCGTATGTGTGTGTTTATATGTATTTGTACGTGTATATGCACATGTGTATATATGTATAGATATGTGTGTATGTGTAACGCATATTTTACTTTTTCACTGTTTTTAATATATTACACACACACATATATATTTTCATTTACATTTATATACATACACTTTTCACACACACACACACACACACACACACACACACACACACACATATATATATATATATATATATATATATATATATGTATATGTATATATATATATATATATGCATCTCGCAAATTTGCCTCGAAAGATTATTGGCGGCTCTGCAAGAGTGTCCTGAACATTAGAAAACCCTCCATACCTCTTTTATTCAACCAGTTCGAGGTCTTGATCTCAACCGACAAGGCTGAATTCCTTGCTCGGAAGTTCTCATATAATTCGACGCTCGACTCCACCGGTGTACCCATACCAGACTTCCTTCTAAGAACTGAGGCCCTATTGAGCGGCTTACGCATAACCCCTCCAAATTAGACCCCCACAAGGCTAGTGGTGGAGATGGCATACCAGCCATTGTCTTGAAGAAATGCGCGCCTTAGCTAGCACCCGCCCTCTCTAAACTGTATAATTACTGCCTCAAGGAATCCTGCTTTCCTGACTGCTGGAAGTCTTCATCCATTATTCCTGTCTTTAAGAACTCTGGAGACCCCTCTGACCCCTCTAATTACCGTCCTATTAGACTCCTACCCCTCTTCGGCAAAGTCTTCGAAGCCCTAATCAACGCAGAAGTGGTTAACCACCTTACCGCACACGACCTTCTCTCAGACAAGCAATATGGTTTCCGCTACGCCTGTTCTACAGCTGACGTGCTTACGGCCATCACTGAAACCGTCTACCAAGCACTTAAAAAAAACGGTGAGGCTCGTGCCGTGTCCCTAGACATCTCCAAAGCGTTTGATAGGGTTTGGCATGTCGGCCTTCTTCGTAAGCTCCAGGGTTATGGTATTACTGGTCGACTGTTTGATCTAATACAATCATTCCTGTCAAACCGAGAATTAAAGGTCGTTCTCAACGGATTCTCCTCCAGTCCCATCCACGAACGCAGGTGTTCCCCAAGGCTCCATCCTTGGCCCCACACTTTTCCTTATTTTCATCAACGACCTTCCTGACGCCATAGGTTCCCAAGTTGGCATCTACGCGGACGACACTACAATTTACTCCTGCCTCAAAAACAAATCTAGTGTCGCTGTCAAAACTAACCTGGCCGTGCGTCTTGAAATGGACCCCCAATCGGTTGTTAACTGGGGCAACAATTGGATTGTCAAATTTAACGCCTCAAAAACTAAACTACTCTCCATTAACCACCATAGAGATCCTTACCTGCCCCCCATTAGAATGTCTGATAGTCAACTTCTTGAGATCAACTCCCTGCGTCTGCTCGGTCTCACGTTGACTGCTGACCTGAGATGGAACAAATACATTGAGCCAATTGCATCGTCCACCGCGACGAAACTTGGCTCTCTGTGCCGCGCCAGGAAATCTTACTGTTTCCCTGATAGCTATGATCTCCAACTATTCAAATGTAATGTCAATCGACATCTCCAGTTATCTTGATCTACACACTATCCTTCCCTTCATCCTTTCTTCTATCACTCCTATCTGCTCTTGCTCCAAATCTTCTGCAACCCCCCTGCATCCTAGTGGCTTCATGCCTTGCTCGGGGCGCAATGCTTAATATATATATATATATATATATATATATATATATATATATGATATTTTTTTAAGATAATCCTAAGGAGCCAGGCGAACCTTTGGTTTGTTTTTTTTTCTTTGGACTAGGAGCTTAAACACTGGACGATTGTTTTCGCCTTGTTTTAATGTTCTTGATTCTTTCTTTTTTTATTCCCCATTTTTCCTCGGGTACCGATTTGTTCTACTGTAAGTTGAGCTATCCGAGGTTCTTCCAAACAAGTACCACCATATATATATATATATATATATATATATATATATATATATATATAGAGAGAGAGAGAGAGAGAGAGAGAGAGAGAGAGAAATTGATTTTTTACGGCTTATCAACCCTTTGTAGGTTATTTAAAGTCGAAATGCATTATGGATTGTAAAAATAATTCTCTTTTTTTATTTATTCCATTAACCTTATCTTAGAAATATAGACAAGTTCTGAAGAAGGCCGAAACGTCGTGAACATGGAAATAAAAGGACAACAATCTTAACCGTGTCCAGTCTAGTGTTTACTGTTATCTATCCTACATATCCTCATAATCGGCACTTACTCACCTTCAGTTCCGTTAGCTATGTGTCATGCGTGATGAGGCAGTAGGTTGCCATTTCTTTCTGCGGTAGACCAGTTGCTTTCATCCAAGGCTGGGCGGGGGAGAAGAAGATTCATACCTTTCCCAAGGATGTTAACACGTAAGTGAATGTAATGGATTCGACTGGAATTCGAACTCCGCTCTCCGATTCCTCGATCTGAGTCGCTATTCATTACTCCCCCGTGACTCCTCTGAAAAAAAATCGGACTCAGTAACCCCCTTGAGTGGCTATTGTGCTTTGTATTGGGTAAAGTTTGAGTAAAAAAAAATGTTGTTTTTGGTTTTTAGGTTTTTTTTTTCAAAATACAATATTTATTGTTATCATGTTATCTTCCTTTATTATGATGATGATAATATCTTCCTTTATTATGATGATGATAATATCTTCCTTCATTATGATGATGATGATATCTTCCTTTATTATGATGATGATGATATCTTCCTTTATTATGATAATGATAATATCTTCCTTTATTATGATGATGATATCTTCCTTTATCATGATAATGATAATATCTTCCTTTATTATGATGAAATCTTCCTTTATTATGATAATGATAATATCTTCCTTTATTATGATGATGATATCTTCCTTTATTATGATAATGATAATATCTTCCTTTATTATGATGATGATGATATCTTCCTTTATTATGATGATAATATCTTCCTTTATTATGATGATGATGATATCTTCCTTTATTATGATAATGATAATATCTTCCTTTATTATGATGATGATATCTTCCTTTATCATGATAATGATAATATCTTCCTTTATTATGATGAAATCTTCCTTTATTATGATAATGATAATATCTTCCTTTATTATGATGATGATATCTTCCTTTATTATGATGATGATATCTTCCTTTATTATGATAATGATAATATCTTCCTTTATTATGATGATGATGATATCTTCCTTTATTTTGATGATAATATCTTCCTTTATTATGATGATGATGATATCTTCCTTTATTATGATAATGATGATATCTCCCTTTGTTCAGTACAATCCATTAACAGGTCATCATCTGCAGCCCAGGGTAAGGGAAGTTAATAAATAGAATGGGACCTCGGTTCATGAATTTAACTCGTTCCTGAAGGCTGTTCGTGACCCGAAATCTTCGTAAACTGAAACTATTTTCCCCATAGGAATCATTGTACAGTGAATTAATCCGTTCCTGGACCCCAGCTGATTCCTTATTTAAACTTTTACAATACTTTGTGCACAAGTTCATACACGAAACCAATAGGAATCGTCATAATCCAACACAAAAAAAAAAAGATAAACACAATACTAAACAAATAAAATATGGTGGGGGGGAAACTTTATTTAATATCGCCGAACTTGTACTTTATTCAAGAGAACACAGGTCGAATTATAGAAGGGGTATGTAGAGAGTAAAAGCTACATCGCAACTCTCCCTCTCTCGCCGATATTCCCGGCTTGTCGACCCACGTTGTCGCCGGCTTGATTGTTCGTAGCTCCCGACACCGTTGGTGAAGCGATTTGTTCGTGATAAGAGGCGTTCGTGACACGCGCTTTCATTATATATGCATTCTGTTTGGGTACACTCTGATGTTAAATGATGTCAGTTATGCGCCATGCGTGATACACGCTTAGGCGATCATGTATCTTTCGATACATGACTGACGAGGCAGATTTTTCCCGCAGTATATTGCCGTTTCTTTCTGCGGTATACCAGCTGCCACCCAAGGTTATAGAACCCGGTCTGTCCTACTATTTACCCATAGCTGGGGTTGGGAGAAGAGGAGGATTCATACCTTTCCCAAGGGTATTAGCACGTAAATGAATGTAATGGATTCGACAGGAATTCAAATTCGGCTCTCTGATTCCTCAATCCGAGCCGCTAACCACTACTCCACCGTAGTGTTTATCTTTTCTTTATAGTGATAAATACTTTCCTGGGTAGATAAACAGTTCTACACTGTAATTTGTTTTCGATCCCTTGCAAACAGGTGTTACCAGGGATTTTATTAATGTGCTTGTCTGTACCTCTTTAATTTTTTTATCGTATCCAGGACCCCAATTATTAGGGGTACAACAGTGGATTTAAGGTACCAGATTTTTTTAGTTTTAATTTAAAGATTATTATATTTACTTACTATGTCAAATTCTTTAACAGATATATTTTTATCTGATGACGTAGTCATATCTATAAGAAAGCATTCTTCGTTTGTAGTAAAGACTAAAACAAAAATGCTTTCACAATGCTTGGTCTGTCAGGATTCATGATAAAGCCCGAGATAATAGTGATATATTTTTATCTGATGACGTAGTCATATCTATAAGAAAGCATTCTTCGTTTGTAGTAAAGACTAAAACAAAAATGCTTTCACAACGCTTGGTCTGTCAGGATTCATGATAAAGCCCGAGATAATAGTGATATATTTTTATCTGATGACGTAGTCATATCTATAAGAAAGCATTCTTCGTTTGTAGTAAAGACTAAAACAAAAATGCTTTCACAACGCTTGGTCTGTCAGGATTCATGATAAAGCCCGAGATAATAGTGATATATTTTTATCTGATGACGTAGTCATATATATAAGAAAGCATTCTTCTTTTGTAGTAAAGACTAAAACAAAAATGCTTTCACAATGCTTGGTCTGTCAGGATTCATGATAAAGTCCGAGATAATAGTGATTTCGTGGCTTTCAACGCCATTTTCATACAATCTTTCGGGGTGTAGCGCACTATAGCACTGACATATTTCCCAATAAATATACTCCCCAATTTTATCATGTCTATCTTCGTATTCCCTCGGGGTTAACATTGGACAGCCAAACATTTAGGGGTCAGAAGTCTAACCATGTTTTTCACATAATCTATATATTGGGTCTGCTCTATTCTTTCTTATACTTGCCCGATAATTTAGAATGTCTGATGTTCGACAACCTTCTGTAGAATCAAGCAGACGCGGAAGTTTAAATATCCAGGAAGCGTCTTGACAGAGGATGGTAAGTGTGACACTGAGATCCGTAGACGCATTGGGATGGCCAAAGACATTCCAAAAGATGGGCAGAGTACTACGAGACAGGAGGATTTCTTTGGTAAAAAAGAAAAGAGTACTGAGCTGTTAAGTGAAATCAGTCCTTCTGTACGGCAGCGAACGCTGGACGATTTCCTCAAAGATGAAGAAAAGACCCGAAGCGACGGAGATGTGGTTCTACAGAAGGATGCTAAGGATATCCTGGACCGAGAGTGTGAGCAAGGATGAGGTCTTAGAAATGTTGCAAACAAGGACGAGGCTTATACTTAACATTAGGAAGAGGCAGCTGAGGTTTCTGGGACACAAAATGAGGAAGGAGGGCCTGGAGAATCTGATACTCACGGGTCGAATAGAGAGAAAGAGGGACAAGGGAAAACAATGCATGACACACCTGACGGGCTGAAGTAAGTGGATGACAGAATGTGGTCTGGAGGAGGAAGCAGAGGAAAGGAACTTGCAAGAGAGAGAAGGACGTGGAGAGCCAGGATCGCCTACGTCCTGAAAGGACATGACACATAAAAAGAAAGAAAGATGCTCAACTCGACGAGAGCGCCTCTCTGCGTCTGCTTGGTCTCACGGTATCCGCTAACCTGAGGTGGAACAATTACATTGAATCAATGGCTTCATCTACTGCAAGGAAAGTTGGTTCCCTGTGTCGTGCCAGGAAGTTTTTCTCGCCTGAGTCCATCCTTCAAATCTATAAATCAACCATTCACCCTTGCATGGAATACTGCTGCCATATATGGTCTGGTGCCTCCGCTGTTCGCCTTAAGGTCCTCGACAAAATCCAGAGACGGATATGCGATGTGGTTGGTCCTGGTCTGGTATCTCGTCTACAGACATTTTATCACAGACGTGCCGTCGCTTTCATCTGTCTATTCTACAAGTACTTCCAGGGTAACTGCTCCGACAAGCTATTTTCGCTGGTTCCCAAACTGCATAAATTTAAGCATGTTACTAGGTTGGCATCTCAGTCTCACCCTTTCACTGTTGAAACGTTTAAATGTAGCCGTCTCTTCTACTCCAATAGCTTCATGCCTCGCACTTCCCGTCTGTCCTCTTACTTGCTTCCCTGACAGTTTTAGTCTTCAAATATTCAATTTAATGTCAATCAACATATTCTGATGCTTTGATCTAATTCCCCTTACTTCTCTTTATCCTTTCCTCAATCACGTCTCTTTACTCTTGCTCCCATTCTCTGTAACCCCTTGCATGCTAGTGGCACTCCCGCCTTGCTTTATTTAAAAAAAGAAAAAGAAGAAGCTTTTTAAGCATTTCATTGCTTAAACAATCTCTTGGAGAATAAGCTTTGGTTCAGTGCAGCCAGTATTAATGCCTCTGTCTCTGCTGTTAGCCATGCCCTCTTCAGCCACTTATGGGTTTTGTGTTTATCTACATCCGTATCACTACTTCTGAGTGCATATTAGCCATGTAAGGAGTTTTGACACTAGGTGTTTTGTGGTGTCTTAGCAGATTTTCAATTATTTTAGAAATTATTTATTGCGTATTATTATTTTATAGTATTTACATTATTTGGACTACTGTCCTCATCTTTGTTGCCATATTTATCACGACGTTTCGGCCGTTGTACGCTCCGGCCTTCTTCAGGTGGTTGGAATGTCGAACTGAACCCTTTATTTCGCTCGCTGGGGTAGACTGTTTTAGTTCCACGTGCCATGTCTAATGGATGTCCCAGGGAACATGGCACAATGGATAAAGGCGTTGGTTAGATCCAGTGACAGTGTGAGCTCAATACCTGGTTAAGGCATTGGAGAATTTGGAGAGGGGAATTAACAAGAGATAACTGATAACTGACATCCATTAAACATGGTACGTGGAACCAGCGAGTGAAATAAAGGGTACAGTTCAACATTCCAACCACCTGAAGAGGACCGGAGAGTACAACAGACGAAACGTTGTGATAAACACGGTAACAAAGATGCGGACAATAGTCCGAAGATTGTAAAAAGTGTACATAATACCTCATCTCAGAAATATAGACAGATACTGAAGGGACGAAACGTTGTAATAAATATGGGGACAAAGATGAGGACAATAGTCTGAATAATGTAAATAGTGTATATAATACCTCATCTCAGAAATATAAACAGATACCGAAGGTCCGAGACGTTGTAATAAATATGGCAACAAAGATGAGGACAATAGTCCGAATAATGTAAATAGTGTACATAATACCTCATCTCTGAAATATAGACAGATATTATTTTATACCTTGACCGTAATGTTTACTTAATTTCGGAGTTTATTATTCTCTTTACAAATGAAATATTTTTACTTTTCTCATGACAAATATCTTGTTGTAGCATACGTTATTTTTTTTTTTTTTTCAATTCTTTTTGACCTGCATTTGTTTTATAATTACACTAGCAGTAGAGCCTGGCGTTGCCCGGAGATGTAACAGTAAGAGATAGATCAAGTATCGACCATCATAAAGACTGAAAAATAAAATTGACAATGATTATTGTTTAAGGTTGACGGACACGCATGTCTTAATTAGTTTTTTTGTTTTGTTTTTGTTTTTGTTTTGTTTTTTTGTTTTTTACGAATTGGTCAAACCCAAACTCAAACAAAAACATTGCTTCCAATCGTTATGAGTCTACCGATTAAATAGAATTTTATTATAAACAATTGTCTTGTAAATGGGATTTTTAAAGCATTCTGAATGTAAAAATGAAGAAAAATGTGTGCAAGACAATAAGAAACACTACCTGCCAAAAAAAAAAGTAAAATTTTGTTGAAATCGGTTGAAAAATGTAGGAAATCCGATCCCATATATAAACGAACACACACACACACAAACAAACAACCTGGGTTTTATAATAAGTATAACTCGATATGAGTTGTCCCCCTTTCATTCTCGCGATAGCGATGCCTCTTAATTGTGTTTTCAAATTGATTTCGTACAAAAACAATTGTGTTTTTCCAATTTTTGGCGCTGTCAGAACCACCGCAAAGTAATTTTACGTAGCCCTGTGAAGTTTTGTTGAAATCGGTTGAAAAATGTAGGAAATCCGATCCGATATATAAACGAACAGACACACACACACACAACCTTGTTTTTATAATAATTATGATACTGGATCATAACCAATGATCGAAGTATGTTACTGTTTCTTGTTTCTACTAAATTAAACAAAATATTAACAAAGCAAAGCTCTTCACATGGTCTGGGCTGTGCTTGTTAGAACTATTTTTTGTATTTCCTGGAGATATGATGCACAAGGAATTTCGTTGATTTTTTTGTTTAGTTCCTTTTTTATCAGACCTAGAGCTCCTACCGCAACAGGAAGAGTTTTAGTTTTAAAGTGCCACATTATTTTTTCTATATCCATCTCTAAGACTTTCTATTTGCTTAATTTTTCAAACACCTTCGCAGAGATGTTTTTATCACTTGGTATGCTCATGTCAATCAGCGCAATTTGTTTTTCTCTTCTGTCTTTGATAATAATGTCTGAGCATCATAATTTGCTTGTATTGTCCGATCTGTGTTGACAGAAAAATCCCAGAGGAAGATAACATCTGCTCCATGAACTAAAGATTCAGGATGATGTTTATACCAGGTTTCAAATGTTTTTATCCCATAGTGATATATATATATATATATATATATATATATATATATATAATATGTGTGTATGTGTGTGTGTGTGTATGTGTGTGTATGTGTGCGTATGTGTGTGTGTATGTGTAAAAATTGTGGTCTCATTTACGTGGGCAACTAACGCATTTGATGTATTTGTATTGTTTTGTAAAATGTCTCTTTTGCATTCATATAATCCTTTATTTAGATTCCTTAAGGTTTCTCTTATGTATATTTTGTGGCAAAAAAGGAGGATTTACTCGATCGTCTGTAATAATTGTCACAAAAAAAAAACACATAAGAGAACACATGATGAGAACAGAATTTCAATCTGGAAATATCTTAATAAATATTTTCTATTAAATTATCAAAATGGTTTAATTCTTTTTGATACTATAAAGTGATTTGTTTCCATTCTCAGATTGAAAAGAAAGTAAGCAGAATAGGTTCCTAAAAATCACCTACCTTTATAAAACCAGTTCTTGGAAATTTGGGATTCCATTATTACAGCATTGTGGTAGCAGAGAGAAAAATGCTTAAAAGAAAGCATTTAGCAGAAAAGTGTAACTGTGGATTTAAAAAAAATGTACAGATTTGTTAGCGGCAGGTGAGTGTAAACATACAACCTGACCTCACCCAAGTTTTCCGCCGACTCAATGATTAATGATTAAATTATCAAAATGGTTTAATTCTTTTTGATACTATAAAGTGATTTGTTTCCATTCTCAGATGGAAAAGAAAATAAGCAGAAGAGGTTCCTAAAGATTACCTGCTTTTATAGAAACAGTTCCTGTAAATCTGTGATGTCACAACTTATATATATATATATATATATATATATATATATATATATATATATATATTATTTTTATGAAATATATCATTATATTTCCGCATGTATGCTGGATATGTACTTATATTGCTGAATGGAGTAAAAATGTGGAAAAATCTAGTCTAAATGCAAAAGATGATATTTTGAATCAGGTTTTGCCATCTATATCTTCTAAGTTATTCTGACTAAAGTAATCGTTTTGAACTTAAGAATGTGGTTAAGTCCCCCATTGTGTCTTTGGGACTGCAGCGATTTAGTTGGAATGTGGCTAAGAAACCATAAACACAACTGATGACATAAGAGTAAAAAAAAAAATCATAATAATTCTGAACAGAAATATGATGAGAACAGAATTTCAATCTGGAAATATCTTAATAGATAAATACTTTCTATTAAATTATCAAAATGGTTTAATTCTTTTTGATACTATAAAATGATTTATATTATTTACATTATTCGGACTATTGTCCTCATCTTCGTCGCCATATTTATCACAACGTTTCGGCCGTTGTACACTCCAGCCGACCAAGCATAGAAATAAATACAATATGGGAACCAGTAATAAGAAGTGCCAGAGATAAAGCAATGATAACAACATAGTTGCAATATGAGCTCTGGTAAAAACATGTAATGATAACAGCAAAATTGCAATATGAGCACTGGTAAAAATAGTTGCTGAATCTGAATAAAAGATTATATGAACACAAAAGAGACATTTTACAAAACAATACATCAAATGCGTTAGTTGCCCACGTAAATGAGACTGACCACAATTTTTACACACACACAAAATTCTCATTGGAGATCCCAACTATAATATTGTGGTCTACTGTAAGAATAATAGTTAATAAGTCTCACGTTCCATCCACTTGTGCAGTGGCTTCGATCCTCACTGGGGGCTCTACTAAATAGAAGAGACCTGTCGTAGCTCGATAATCAACATGCAAATCTCAAACTCCACACACTTGTTCAATAGCTTTAATCCTCAACTATATAGAAGAGACATAATGTAGATTGACAATCTCATACTTCATGCAGGCTTACGGCCACATCACGCCGAAAAACCGACTCCCGCACGATCACCGAAGTTAAGCCACGTCGCGCTTGCTCAGTACCTAGATGGGTGACCACTTAGGAATACAAGGTGCTGTAAAGTTGGATGTACTGGTGGTGTAATAGATAATGCCTCGAAAATGTTAATCAATGTTAATCAATTCCAGTTGGGTTCGTTTTACGCGTAATTACCCTTGGGAAAGTTATAAATCTAACTCTTTCTCCACAATTATGGGTTAATTAGTAAGACTTGTATCACTAAAACCGTTATTATTTAAAAAGATTGCGTACAAAATATTTAGATTTCGGCATTAAACAACCCATAGATGTTGATATGCCAATAAGCAAACACAAGCAGCCAAAAAATATTTCATACATTTGCGCAATAGATTCGATCCTCATTGGGGATCCAAATATATAGAATAGACCTGCCGTAGATCGTCATTATGCTAATCTCATACTTCATACACCTGTGCAATGGAATTGATCCTCATTGGGGATCTCATTATCTATTGAGCTGCAATTGCTAATTAACGTTTCTTTCCTTGTTTTTACAGGTTCCTATATGTCGTGATTGTCCTTCTTTTTACTGTTGTTCTGCTAAACCTCCTTCTCGGGGTTTTGATACTCTACTCAAAGCATCCCTACAAGTCGTATTACTTTGCCAAGGTCATGAAACTGTTGGATTTTCCCACCGTTACAATGTGCAACGTTGAGAATATGTTTGCCTTTCCCCATAATTACACGCCGAACAGAACCTTGAAAAGTGTTTTGGACGCTTACATCCCAACTTCTATAACTATTGTGGAATGTTTTTTCAACAGTAAAAAATGCTTCCAGACGTTTCCCACCATTATGATAATACGCAGGCAGATCCATGTTTGTTATATCATCCGGCCAGCGAGTAATCGCACGTTCGATATGGAAGATTTAAAAGGCGACGACGGCCTATTCGTGGATGTTTCTACAAGGAAGAGTTGGGCAAAAGGAGAAAAGGGCGTACGGGTAACGGATATATAATTTTTAAAAACCAATCGTCTACGGTATTTTTTCTATGTACAGAGTGCGATGGATAAATTGTCGTCTAAATTACGCAAAAATGAAAATAACACTGACGTCTCATTTTAACAGATATATTTACCAAAATTACACAAAAATATCTTGAAATAATAAACACGAAATTTATTCAATAGAATCGCCATTGGCTTAAACCAACCTCCATACGACTTCGTAATCTCCTGAAACTCTTCTGGACGGTCTCACTGTTTAAGTTGGTGAATGCTGTGATAATCCTTACCTTCAGTTCATCTTGGGTGTTACAAAGAGATTTGTTGGTATCTTGCTCAACTGCGCTCCACACATAATAATCAAGGGGGTTACAGTCTGGGGGTTATGTGGTCGCAGAAATTGTCTGACAGCCATAACTAGGTTCTCCTGCTATTGTGGCATGGTGCAGAGTCCTGTTGCCAGGCATAGGGTCTTCCAGCAGCCACCATCTTGACCCAGGGCAGCACTATCTCCTCAAGGCACTAGTTGTAGGCATCTGTGTTGAGTTTGAGGCACTCCCCCAAAAATTATGGAGTTCTTTTCTTATCAGAACGATAAAAGTGAGTTTTACTAGCTGCGGTTCCTTCGTTATCACCATTAGACTCAATAAACTCTTTCAGAAATTTCTGCGCTGTCCTCAGATTGACACCCACTCTGAAATGTTCGTATTGGAGCTTCCAGTGCTAATGTCGTTTCCAAAATCATGGCGGGGGGAATTGTGTCATGGTGCTCTGTTTCTCACAGTCTAGCCGGCAAAATCAAAAACAAACAACGCGCATGCGCAAAATTAAAAATATAAAATGGCGACAATTTACCCATCGACGCTCTTTTTATTGGTTAATTTAAATCTGTTTTTAAAACGCGAACGTGTGTTGTTATTTACTAACCTTAAATTCTATGCCAAGAAGAGTGTGTTCTTTCAATTTACACTTAATCTTTTGGGATTGGGATAATGATTTGAAACTCCAGGTATATTAATAAAAACAGACTGCCGTGAAAAAAATTGCTTATCTCAGCTCCACTTGCAAAACTCCAGCGAGGTTTCAGGTTTAAATAACTTCAAAAAGTCATAAAAAATAAATCAACTAATCGTATTCTCCTCGTGTAAGACACTAGCGATGTTGTCATATCTTCCTATGATGTTGATCTCTTTAACTCCTGCGTCCACCGTTATTTATCCTTCACGTCCTCGTAACAATCTTTCTCACTTGCCCCCTCCCTTATAAATCTCTAAGTTAAGCGGCTCTTGCGCCTTGTATTGGGTGATAAGGATGGGCGGATGGTGTAATTGATAGCGTCTCGGAATTTAGAAATCGGAGACCCGAATTTGAATTCCAGTCAGGCCCTTTAAATTCACTTACGCGGAAATATTCTCTGGAAACGTATGAAACAGATTGTTAATGCAAAAACTCGAAAAAATATTATTCTTGCAAAACAAATATGTTTCAGCTTTAAATGACCCACAAAAGGTTGATAAGCAGTAAAAAAAAGAATCAATCAATCATATTTTCGTCGTAGAAGACTCCAGCGATGTTGTCATATCTTCCTGAAGGAGTTTGATGCTCAAAGAGTTCATTTGTAATTTCCTTTCACTTTCACTTTCACTTTTACTTTCCTTTCACTTTGGGTTACTGTTCGCAAAGTTATGATTCCATACCCGTCCCGATAGGACTAGTAGTAAGATGTTAAGATGTTTTTAAAACAATGTCATATTCAATTTACGATCGATCTTTTAATTGAAAATAACGCAAAAAAAAAATTGGAGCACTTGAGACATCTCTTAAAAATCAAAAGATCTGACCTCGAGATTTATTTCAAAGAAAACTGAATAAAATTAACAATTAATTAACAGTCTGGGAGAATATTTTCTTTACGCTTAAAATGTATCCAAAAACACATTTAAACAGAATAAGCAAAATTCAACCTGTCACTAACTTTACATTTTTCTCAATTCTTCAAACACCTTTTAATTTTTTTAAATATTTTTTAAAACAATTCGCCCCAAGCAAGGCAACAATGCTATTAAGACGCAACTGGTATTGGAAAAGGATGAAAAGATTTTAGAAGGAAGCGGAAACCAAATCCTAGCAAGCATTTAACAGTTTATAGCTATAGCATAACACACAAACTAACAAATAAACAAAAAACATTTCTAGAAGGTTCCATAGAGTTCTAGAAGACTTCCAAAAGTCATAGTACTACTATACGATTTTAGAAATTTCGTGTTGTGAGGGTCACATTTTTTTTTAATAAACTGAATTAAACCCTTCTTCATTATTTTTTAACAAAAGTTCATCGAATTATGATACAAAAAGTCATAAATTCAAAAATGTATAACCCTAGTGTATATATATATATATATATATATATATATATATATGTGTGTGTGTGTGTGTGTGTGTGTGACTGATTGAATAAATTACAAGCATTATGTCTGCTTATTTTTATCAAAATCCTTTCATATTCGCGAATATTTTTCCGTATATTACAATTTAATAAGGCAAGAAATAAGCAGACATAATGGTTGTAATTTATACAATCAGACATGCCTAAAAAAGAATTTGCTGCCTAAATACGCACAAACACACACACAGACACACACAGACATACAGACACACGCACACACATACAAAACAAAAAAAAACACTGGACTCAACAGCAGTTTATACATACCTTCATGAGTTACCTGATCGGAATACGTATCTCCAATCAGTCTTGAATATTTTGCTTGCGTCAAAAATGTTTGTTTAACAAATTTCTCTTTTCAGGTTTTTCTTCATGAAGACAAGACTTTTCCAAGTCAAATGGATTCAAGTTTTTTTGCAGGACCTCGTGACGCTACATTTGCTGTGATTCAACCAGAAAAGGTCTCGCTATGCAAATCAATTTCCTATTTTCTCTTTCTAATTTCTTTTCTTACTTTCTTTTCGTACTTTCTTTTTCTATTTTCTTTTTATACTTTCTTTTTTATTTTATTTTCGTACTTTCTTTTTCTATTTTATTTTCGTACTTTCTTTTTTTTTTATTTTCGTACTTTCTTTTTTATTTTATTTTTGTACTTTCTTTTTCTATTTTATTTTCGTACTTTCTTTTTTTTTTATTTTTGTACTTTCTTTTTTATTTTCTTTTTGTACTTTCTTTTTTATTTTCTTTTTGTACTTTCTTTTTCTATTTTCTTTTTGTGCTTTCTTTTCATACTTTCTTTTTGTGCTTTCTTTTCATACTTTCTTTTATTATCTTTTCGTACTTTCTTTTCCTACATTTTTCCTATTTTCTTTTCGTACTTTTTTCTTTCTTTTCGTATTTCCTTTTTGTACTTTTTTTCCCTACTTCTTTTCCTATTTTCTGTTCGTACTTTATTTTTGTACTTTCTTTTCCTTTTAAATTCTTCACACAATCCTTCGTTTATTTCGTCCCACTAAGAAATATTGTCTTATTCGGAAAACAACTTGTCCAATTATCAGTTCATTACCTAGGTTGGGGAATATCAAGTGCTGTATGCTTGGACGTATGGTTAGTGTAATGGACAAAGGCTTGGATTAAGGAATTGGAGAGTCAAGTTCCAATTTCAGTCGGGTTCATTACATTCACTTACATACGAATACCCTTGGGAAAAAGGTATGAATCCCTCTCTGCTCCACCCACTTTTTTCGGGAGCCTGAATTTTAGAGGCACATAATTTAATTTTCCGATCTTTCTCTTCTCTGTTAATACTTCGCACAATCTATCATTAATTCTCAATATATATATATATATATATATATATATATATATATATATATATATATATATATATATATATATATATATATATATATATATATGATAGAAATTGTTAGGAAGATTTGATAATTATAATTAAGTAATTCATCGGGTTGAAAGAAACTTCAACAGAATGCAGAAAGCACTGGACGGGGCTCGGTGACGAGGTTGCAAATCAGACTCAATATAGCGCCGCTCGCTCACATATTCCGTGGTGGAACTCAACTGAGATTCTCTCTAACCATAGGACTGTTCCCCCAGGATCCACGACTACTATCACCAAGCCGCTCAAACTTGAGCATTAGAAACCGGTTCAAGCAATGATATACAAATGATAGAAATTATTAGGAGGATTTGATAATTATAATTAAGTAATTCATTGAGTCTGAAAGAAGCCTCAACAGAATGCAGAAAGCACTGGTCGGCCGTTTGGAACAGTTGGTATGACGTTTGCTTGATAACCTAACTGTCCGGGTTTCAATTCTCGTTAGTAGATGCCCACTTCTGATGATTCCCAAATATGGGACGACACGGCCGTCCAGTGCTTTCTGCATTCTGTTGAGGTTCCTTTCAAACTCGATGAATTACTTAATTATATGTAATTCTTGTGACGCTGCAAACATTTTTCTTGTGTGATATGTGCGTTGTTGATGTTATGCTAACATTGTGAGTTGTTGTCGCTGAAAAATTCTTAACTTGTCAGTATACTATTTTTACTTCCTTTAACAATGTATATAGAGTAATTTACTTAGCGGAATTTAAGTGTGGCAAAAGGCCAAAAGATTAATTGATCTAGCAAGACATGCTTGCTGACCATTGCAACACGCCGAAGTACCTTAAAATGGTTTCCTAAGTGTAGCTAAGACGTGGCACAAGGCTGAAAGTATGGAACACTATTCAGTCATAATTGATCCAGCGAGGCAAGCTTGCTAACCATTACGCTACATCAAAGTGCTCTAAAATGATATTCTAAGCATAGCTTAAATGTGGCACAAGACTGAAATTGCGGAGCACCCAGTGAGGATCGAACTCACTATTCAGTCGTAACTGATCTAGCGGGACAAGCTTGCTAATCAGTACACCACGTCGAAGTGCTCCACTTAACAATATAAAATGTGTTTCATTAAGACGGATTATATATAAGGGTGTTTCATTAAGACGGATCAAAGTCAGCTGTAAATAAATCAGTGTTGTTGGTGAAAATTTATTTATTTCTTTATTGGATTGTGTTATTTAAGTCATGGCAATTATGTATAAAAAAAATAATATCGCCCAAATGTCCGCCAAATCTGAAAGAAAAAGAAAAAAATCATTAGACAGCTTAAACTTAATTCACATTTAAAATAGGTTCAAGTTATTGGAACACCCTTTATATAGAAGGCATAAAATTTCTTTTGGTAATTTTAAATTGGGAAGCGCTAATTTAGATGATGAACGCATGTTCTAATGTCTTCATGCATTATGCATTTTCTCTTAATGTAACGTTACAAGGCAACATATTTGCTACATTACGATCAGGTTGGAAATGTTGCAATAAAGATACAACAGTTTATGGACGAACCTCCTAAAATCTAGATGACCAGAGCCTGGCTGCTGATCTATCTTTTGACCTTGATTGAACAGATAATGAGGGAAAACTGGCTTCTATCTTTCCATACCCCCAACAAACCAAACAAGAACCATTTCATCATAAAGAGCAAACCCTGAATTATCTCCAGTCATGATGAAAGGTTGTACGCTCAATGAGATTCCATGCTTTGAACGTCTATTGAGACTCAGCTTCACTCCAGATAATATGCGGAATTCATATATAAGATCCATCGCTAAAGATGGCGGAAAGATGTTTGGTTATTTGTACCGCTTCTTCTACTATACTAAACCTTTACAAGAGCCTGATCAGACAACCAACCTGGGTACGACGATAAACTATATCCAGCAGCAAGGCTTCTTATCGGGAGGTTTTGAGGAGCGTAGAACCACCTCTTATTTGCTGTTGTTCCTAGGTCCACTCTGACCCGGGGTGGTATGATCCCAGGTGTGGGAAAATAGTTAAACTCCAGACAAAACACTATGAAAGTACATATAAAAAAAAAAATTGTAGTAAAAGTGCCAGCAATGCATTTTCATAGTAATGGAATTGGCAGCAAAAAAATTTTGCAAGGAAAAAAAATATTACCAACTATATATTTTTATTTAATGAATAGCGAAAATAGTACCAGCAAAACATTTTTAAGAGAAGTTACTAATGCGCCCAAGAAAAATAAATTTCGATATTAAATGAACCATTGAATGTTGATATGCAACAAATAGATCAGACATATATAAACAAACAGATCAGACAATATATATATATATATATATATATATATATATATATATATATATATATATATATATATATATATATATTAAATTAATATTAGTAAAAGCTTGTCACTTAGTTGATTGATGTTACATTTAGCATATCAATTCCAGAATTTCGTAGGCGGAGGTGACCGTCCATCCTTCAATGATTATTAGCAATTTACTACTTATATTTTTACGATTTTTCTTTTTTATGCACTTATTATTGGTGCAAGTTTTTTTTATCCGTATTGGTTGTGTTCGTCTGTGCGTTTGCGCGCGCGTGGCTATACGCCCGTTTGTCTGGATGTGCGTTCCCGAGTGTGCTCCCGTCTGCGCGGATGTCAGAACGTGTTGGGCGTCGAGATCTTTTCTCATTTTCTTCTTTTTTTTTTGTTCACTTTACACTCGGTCTTTAGTTTTTTTCTTTTTCTTTTTTCCTCTTTTCCTTCAACAATTGTAGTTTGTGGTGAATTGTTAGAATCTCCAGACTTACTAGTTTTTAAGTTTTGTGCGATCTCGTGGTAAATTTATATATATATATATATATATATATATATATATATATATATATATATATATATGCACACATACGCATATACTTATATATTATATATTTACTGGGTTATTCGCTTTTTTTTGTTTGGTTTAGTGGTATCTTAAGTATTAATTGTAGGCGGTTAAATTTATAATTAATTTTTTATTTTTATTGTTTGCATTTATATGCATATGTCTGTATTTATCCGCTTATGCATACGCACACGTGCACATTTATGCATGCACTTATATAGGTATACGCACGCGCACATATATACATATAAACGTGCGTACACAAGCACATGTACACTTATGTCTACATTTTGTTATTAATAAACTAGTGTTTAAATGGTGAAGTTATTTTTTCTACTTTTAGAGTATTAATTATGGTTGGTTGGGTCAATAGAATTTGTTGTTTGAATATTTATATATAGTATATACCCTCCCCACACACTCACTCACCGCACGCACGTTGCACATATATGTAATTGTTTAATGGTGTATATGTATTAATGTATTTGCTTATATCATATGTTATCGTTTATCTAATGTTTCATTTTTATTTAATGGTTAGTTCTTTATTTGTTTTTGCCATGGTATTATATATTTAGATTTTAATTATGGAGTCAGGTTTGTTCGTTTGTAGGTGTTTGTTTTTGTGTGTGAATGTATACATTTATATGTACATGCACACACACACGCGTATTGTTGTGTAAGTTTAATATTTCATTATTTATTTATTAACAAGTCTTAAAGTTTATATTATATTTATTTCATTTATTTATTTAAAGTTTATATTTGTTTCATTTATTTGTTTATTTAAAGCTTATATTATATTTATTTTATTTATACTTATTTGTTTATTTTTGTTAGTGCTTAGATGGCAAAGTAACTATTTATTTATATGCCTACATTTACCCATTTTTCAGTTTTCTTGTTTAAGAGTTTATTTTGGTTTTTAAAACTAATTATTGCTAGTTTTTCTTCTAAGCATAATTTCCATTTTTTACTGTTAATATAGTTTAGGGTAGCTTTTTTTATAATTTCCCATTTGATTTTGGTGGGGATATTTTCTTTTTGGCTGCATATGTATTTTGATAGGGCTGTATTGTTTGCGTATCTTTTCTTTCGAATGACATTTTCTAGTTATAATATCTTTCTTTAATTTTTTTTCTGTGGCACCTATGTAATTTTTTTGTCTGTGTTAATGTTATTAGTTACGATAGTTTTGTATATATTTTATGTTATTGGTTAAACATTTGTTGTTAAGTGGGCAATTTTCCTTGTTTCTGCAGTTACATTTAATGGTGTTATTTTACTGGATGTTATTGTTATTGTTGTTGTAATTGCAATTGGTTTTGTTGAGTATTTTTTTTATTGTTCTTAGTTATTATTTTTTCTATGTCATCCATGCAGCTCTAACTAATTTTGATTGTATTTTATTGATAATTTTTGATAATTCGCGGATTTTAGGGAAGTGTTTGTTAATTAATTTGAAGAATACTTTCCCTATTTTTGTTTTCGTTGTAGTGTTTTTTTGGGGGCGGGGGGTGAACCAAATTATGTTTCTTGTTCTATTTTTGTGTTTTAATTGCTTTCGTTTTGTATTTTAGTTTCTTAGGTCTGTTTATATGATTTTTTTTTATTTTCATTGAATATTTTTAAGCTACTAGAATTTGTCGAAATTCTCTTATTTATAGATATGGGTATTCGTTTGAATACGTTAGTGGGTGGTTAGAATTTTTGTTAATTTATATTGGGTTGTTTTGTTTTTTCTGTATGGTTATATATATATATATATATATATATATATATATATATATATATATATATATATATATATATATGAGATAATTATATATATTATTATATATCAAGAAACAGCATTGAGATAATTGTATGACAAAGTAGAAAAAGATAACTTATGACGCTTTCGCACCTTTATCGAGACTATAGAGGACCGTGTGTGTTTGCGTGTTGTTGTATTAGAAACACGTGTGCAACTCCTGGTAGAATATTTAAAGGTCCAACTACAATAAACATGGACAATAACATTTGTGTGTGTGTAAACATTGGTGTTTGTTCTTTGGTGAATGTTCGTACGTACGTGTATGTGTGTATAATGTTCATGGCGTCTCCCACAAATGGGAAGACGCAGATCTTCTAAGAGAGCTTACATTGTAGTCGCTGAAATGAAGAAATGAAAAAGAGAACTAAGCGAGAAGTAGCCCAATATTTATAGTATAGGGAGAATGACCCCTAGTGACAATTTGGGAATTAAGGAGGAGCTAACTCCGACAAGACAATGTCTGTTTTCATTTCACCCATATTATTATGAACTATTTTTATTTTTTGTCTTGTGAATGCAATGTATGGCATAGCAGTTTGCTAAACAATCTATTCAGCTATGAAATTACTTGAAGAGTATTCTCAATTATCAAATCCTTTCCATCGGGGAGGCCCATGATAGCCGTTGTTAATAGGCAGTCCTCAGACGCCCATGCGGTTAAAGCAGGCATCTCCGAATACTCTGTTCTCGATTCTATCCTCTTTCTTTCATATTAACGATTTGCGTAAGGACAATTTCAGGTCACTAGCAAATATTTATGTAGACAATGCCAAGGTTTTATGGGCTCACCTCCAAAACTTTAGTAGCCGATCTCTCCTCTGATCAAGCTCTAAAAAGATCGTAGCATTCAATCCATCCCTAACCAAGCTGGCAATATTTCTGAGCAGAACCCGAGCTTTCTCCGGTCATGATGAGCGCTTTTACTCTCAATGAGATTCCTTGCCTGGCATGTTTATGTCCACCCCAGACTTCATCCATCGTTAAAGAGGCTAGAAAATGTATTTGTATACGCTCTTTCGCTCGTATACCTATCTATATTTGCCCATTCGGTTATATATATATATATATATATATATATATATATATATATATATATATATATAACGTCATCCACAGACAGACTGTTTCGCTGTTTCACAGCTCATCACTGTGGCTAGACATCCGGTTGCCTCTAGCTCGGATCGAAACCCGACTGAATTGGTGTCAGTCGGAGATTCTAATACTAAGCACGGCAGGGATGTAGGTGGATTTTTAGCGTATTTATTTTTAGAAACACGCCCAGTACTGACAGTGACTCAATTCGCTATGCGAAGAGTCTCGCTATATTAGCTATAACAGTCACTGTTTACAAACCCATACCTACTCCCTAGAGAGCTCAACTGAAATTAATATTTATTTCAGGAGCCAATATAACAGAGCATTTACTTAAATATTTGTATCTATAAAAAGAATGTATAAACATATGTCTTAAAATAATTATCGGATTTTGTTCATTTCATAATATATATATATATATATATATATATATATATATATATATATATATATATATATATATATATATAAGTGAACATTGAAGTCAACACTCAGAGGCGACAGGCTGTTTCACGCTAGACGCAATCATCGGCCTGAGGATTGCGTCTAGCATGAAACTGGCTGTCGCCTCTGAGTGTTGATTTCAATGTTCGCTTTTATATTTATAATTACATACGCGCTATCTCTGATATTGAGCACTTTATCCCATAAATATAGCACACTTTAAAACTATATATATATATATATATATATATATATATATATATATATATATATATATATATATATATATATATATATATATATATATATATATATATATATATATATATTATGAAATGAACAAAATCCGATAATTATTTTAAGACATATGTTTATACATTCTTTTTATAGATACAAATATTTAAGTAAATATCTGTGTTTATAATAAACAGTATTAAACAAAATTTACCGGCCTGAATGTCCGAGAAATTTTCATAGAAAATATTCGTCCTCCGACAGGAATCGAACCTGTAACCGAACGCTCCTCTGTGGTCAAATCGGTTAAAGGCACGTCAGGCTATTACATGAAGGTTCCGTATAGGATACAGATTCGATTCCTCTCGGAGGACGCATATTTTCTATGGAAATTTTTTCGGACATTCTGGTCGTTAAATGCTGTTTAATACTGTTTATTATAAACAGACCATTTACTTAAATATTTGTCTCTATAAAAAGAATGTATAAACATAAAAATGTCTTAATATATATATATATATATATATATATATATATATATATATATATAATATGTTTGTTAATATGTGTGTGCGTGTGTGTGTGTGTACAGTGCTATGCAAAAGTAAATGAATCCCTAAGATTATATTTGAAAAAATTGTCTCTAATAATCAACAAATCTTAAAATCTATCTATAAAATCTCTGTATTCATTAAGTAAAACCTTTATTAAGCGAATTACAAAAAGCATAAACAGGCGCATTGATTTTTGTAAATATATCGTATTTCTGAAATCCTATATATTTGATAAGGTTAGTTGACCGTCACAAATCCCGTAAAAAAGGTAAAAGAATCAGGATCTAGCGATAACTTCTCATTGACGAATCAATGACTAGTGAGAATGCGATATTTCTTAAGAGAAAAGGAGTTACTACCACACCAAAAAGATTATTCAGTGAAGTTTTTGGCTTAGTAGCGAGAAGATGGTCTGGAAAAAAATGCTGGGGTAGAGAAATTCTCTCATTCACTGTACCCAATCCGTCACTGACAAATAGTCAGCAACATTTCCTTGCTGGGGAAGATTAAAAATTGAAATGGCCAATACAGACATCATTTCGTTTTGGTATTTATTATTAAAAGAAAAAAGTTTCGACTGGTGAAAAAAGATTTTTGACTTTCAGTGATAAATTGAAACAGTGAGAATTTTAAGTATTGGCCTGAAGGCATCCAAAGCAACCGTAGCAATGACAGTAATTCGCCGAAAACAGTTCGAGTCACATATGATGCCCTGACAATGGCACACGAACCTGCATCTCGTGGTCGGGATTCTAACCACTCAACCATAAGAGTTAACGGCAGTTCCCAGGGTCATCAATTGTTCATCTCCATTCTTCTTCGTTGCGAACAGCAGCGTTAATAATTTCTTAAATCATACTTCAGTCAAGGATCAACGCTCCCCGTCTGTTTGCCGCATTTCAATCAAAAACAGAAATCCCTCAAGGTAGGCATAATCCGGATCAAAAGCGCATATCAGTCGAGAATTCAATCAGGATCGATGTTAGCATCAACTGATTGATACTAAATTATCCATGACTATTGTTATGCTTTTATGCTTGTACATCTAATCAGCACAGCCAGTACTTTAATTGTAAACACAAAAGGTTGTATGAAATTTATTTCAATGACAAATCCAATGATGGTAGGAAAACTTCTAGCAATCTCTGATAGGGAAAAGGGATTAGCTCTTTGAAAATTCCATTAAAAAAATGAAAACGAATTGCATACGAATTTCTTGCCAGGAGATAAATACATAAAAATAGTAAATTTAACTAACCAAGTTAGTCCTCAGTATGACGATAAATGACATCTGGCAGATTGGAGGTTTTGAGGGGGATAGAATCACCTCATAAATTGCTGTTGTTACCAGATTCTACACTGACCTGGAGTGCTAGAACCTGTTAGGGTCGCAGTTATGAGCAAATAGGGAACACCCTCAAAAAAGACTAAACATCATAAAAATACGTTTTATCTAAAAATACCAGCAAAAATTTTTATATAAAAAATTGCCCTATTTACATAATTCAAACCATTTTCCTCATCTTTGTCGCCATATTTATTACAACATTTTGGCTGTTGTATGCTCCAGCCTTCTTCAGGTAGTTGTAATATCGAACTGAACCCTTTATTTCGCTCACGGGGGTAGACTATTCTAGTTCCACGTGCCATGTTTTAATGGATGTCATTTGTCTCCTGTTAATTCCCCTCTCCATCACCTTAACCAGATAATGAACTCACACTCTTTGGGTCCAGTCACTGGATCTAACTAACGCCTTTATCCACTTGGATAGATAGATGAGGACAATAGTCCGAATAATATAAATAGTGCACATAATACCTCATCTCAGAAATATAGACATATTATTTTATACCTTGACCGTAATGTCTACTTAATTTCGGAGTTTATTATGAAAAACAAATTGCCAACAATACCTATTTATAGTAAAAACAACCAACAACACATTTTATAGCAAAATGACCAACAATACATTTTATCTGTAATTGAAGACATACTCAAAATGTATTTAGTTGAAGCCATAAAACTGTGTTCAAAATATTTAGATTTCGGCATTAAATAACCTATAGAGGCTGATACGCTGCTAAACAAAATCAACCAACTGACCAAATATATATTTTTAAATCAGTTTCATCCCAAGCAAGTCAGTAAAGATACAAGGGGTTGCTGGGTGTGGAAGAAATGAGAAAGTTTACTAAGTAGCAAGAGTAAAGAAGAGTAACCAGGAGGATATCAGATAACGATTGACATTGCATTTAAATTTTTGAAAATTTAAAGTTGGCTGGAAAAGCATGGAGCCGAGAGAGCGATCTTCAAGAGAAAATTTGCGAGAGAAGAAAATGTTAGCATAGCACTTACGGTTACATCTCACCAACTCAACTAAAAATTGGTGAGACTTCGACGCCAGTCTAATACTGCGTTTCAATTCAAAAAGTCTAGGTCACATGGCGAAGAATTCATTCGAACAGTTGCCATGAAAGTATTTATAGAAAGGAAGGCAACTTTACAGCAGTCGGAAAGTCACTGAAGCCGAGATACCAGATCAGGACCAATACTATAGCTGATTCTTCTTTGGATTTTATCAAGGATCTCTAGATACATAAGCGGGAGTATCAGACCATTCTAAGCATGGACGAATGGTAGACTTGTAAATATGCAAGATAGAGTCAGGGGAGAAAAATTGTCTCAGTGAACAAACTTTCTTAGCAGCTGACCTAGCAATGAATTTAAAATACTTAGAATTTTTTAGAATTAGTCGATAATCCTTCAGCTCGTTTGAACAAGATTTTCAGTCTTTTTGTGAAAATCGCCAGCGTTGATGTGTTCACAAGATCACTAGTAAGAGGTTCCACATGTCTACCATCTCCAGGGTAAAGAATTTGAATTTTGAAACCGGTCTCGAATGCTGTTTCATCAATTTGTGTGAGTAACCACACATTCTCCTGTTTGAAAACTGAAGAAATTGTCCACTTCCTTTTTATAATAGCCATTTTGTATACCTGGTACCGATCAGTGAACTAGCATCTTGACGAATGGGATGGTAGCTTGATTTCACTTGTAGCTAAGATAAGGCAACTGTCCCGGGTAGATTGCAAGAAACTAATATATTGTTTGCAGTTTGGGCTCCAGATAACTTCTCCACATTCGAGTACTGGTTGAATAAATGCAGTGTAAAAAGTTTTTACCGTTTTTCTGAGTAAGACTCGTAAAGCAACGTTTAACCATACCTATTCTTTGATTAGCCTTCCTTATGATTTCAAAAATATGTAATCTTAGAGATAAATCAGGAATGACTAGAATACCCAAATCTCTTTGTTCTTTTATTCGAATAAGCCAAATTCCATCTAGTGTGTAAGAATATCTCAACTTGTCTCTGATATTCATCACAAAACAGTTCCCTGCATTGAAAATTAGATGACATAACAAACACTATGATGAAAAAGATTTTAGTATTTTGAAGTAATAATTGATGCAATGATATAGTTTGGTGTCATTAGCAAATAATTTTAGTAGTGGATTTAATCAGATTAGGGATGTTGTTTACAAAGATCAAGAACGGGGTTGTCCCCAAAATGGAGACTTCCTTGTTATTCACACATTTTGTCCATGTTATTCTTGGCATTCATTAGCAGGACCGCACTCCTGTCATTTCAAGTCTCTTCTTCACTCGAGGCAATTATACAGTAATCACTGTCATGTATTAGGTTGGTGCAAAAATAATTTCGTTTTCTAACATATGTTACTATGTGAGAAAACGAAATTATTTTTGCACCAACCTAATAAAAGATTACATATTACATAGCAGTTCAGCACTCTTTTCTTTGTTTCTATGAACATTTTCCTAAAACTTAGCTTGCTTTATTTCTGGAAGACATCTTTCATTACTCCTATGCGCATTCAGATTTCTGTCACATTATTAAACAACAAAACAATTATGAAATATAAACAGTGATTAATGACTATATCTATTCCTTTTACCACATTTCCTTGTATAATACAAAATAATTCCTTTTAAAATACTTTATAGCTCATTTGAGCGGGTTCCTCAATTTCTTCCTAAAATTAGCCAGCGTTGGTGAATTGACATCATCACTAGGCGAGAAGTTCTACCGGTCTATCCCTCTCGAGGCAAAAAAGATGGAGAAATTGTTCATTTACATTTTAATGATGAAATGACGTCTTGACGAAAAGCATGGTAACTTGATTTCGCTTGTAGCTAGGCTGAGGCACTTGTCAGATTGCAATAAGTCGATATGTTTTTATAGTTTGGGGCTCCAGATAACAACTTTAAAAGGAGAATGAAAGAAACTGAAAAAAAAAACCCTTCTCTTAGAAGAAAAGACAATAAAGAAAAGAACGGGATTCGAAAAGACAGAAGATAACGATTGATACCTAAATTAAATAAATCTCCTGGAAGTGGGAATGTGAAGAAAGAACGTAACGTGGCGCCTGCAAATAAATAAATAAAAACATATATGTCGATACATGTCGATATATAAAGGAACAAAATTTTATTACTGTGAAAACAGACATATTACATAGAAGTGAGAGAAAAATGATAAAAAAAGAGAATTGTATAACTACAGTAATTAGCATTTCTAAAAAGAAAGAGAAAAAAAAAAAAAACAGCTGACCGGTCTTCTTTCTTCTCTCTTTTTTTAGGGTTTGATAGAGGAAAAGAAGATAAACATTCTAAAAGAGGATAGAAAGTACACACACACACACACACACACACACACACACACACACACACACACACATACATATATATATATATATATATATATATATATTTATATGGCCTGAAGATTGCGTTTAATCATGAAACGGAATGTTGCCGCTAGGTGTTAACCTCAGTTTCCACTTCTATATTTATACACGCTCTATCCATGATATTGTGCACTTTAACACATAAATATATCACACTTTAAAGCTATATTTTGATTATACATACATACATATATATATATATATATATATATATATATATATATATATATATATCAGGGACGTGTCGTCTTGGCAGGCAGTGCCTATCTTGAATAGATCAGCAGCTACATTTTCCTTCTGTGGCACAAAATGCACCTAATCCAACAAAATTATCACGGTTAGTCTGATTATTATGCATAAAATTCAAGATATTTTATTTTTTGTAGGTTTACTACAAGCTGCCTACTCAGAGTAATTACTGAGAGCAAGTGCCTGATATATATATATATATCTATATATATATCTATCTCTCTCTCTCTCTCTCTCTCTCTCTCTCTCTATATATATATATATATATATATATATATATATATATATATATATATTTATATGGCCTGAAGATTGCGTTTAATCATGAAACGGAATGTTGCCGCTAGGTGTTAACCTCAGTTTCCACTTCTATATTTATACACGCTCTATCCATGATATTGTGCACTTTAACACATAAATATATCACACTTTAAAGCTATATTTTGATTATACATACATACATATATATATATATATATATATATATATATATATATATATATATATATATATATATATATATATGTATGTGTGTGTGTATGTATGTATGTATTCATCAAAAACGATTGACAATGTACAGCGGTATTTTGTATTTAATTTTACTTATAATTTTCTTCTTTTCCGGATATATATTATGTAGAAACTGTCCGAATGTTCCGTATGTCTCAACACTTTCGACTATACTTTTAGCCATTATCAAGGTTCATTTTTTTTTTTTTTACTTTTAACTGAACGTATGAATTTTTTATGTATGTATCTAGAGTTATAGGAATGTTTTATTTTACAAACACGGTCAGGACATATTCGGACATTTTCTATATAATGTATGAATCCTCCTCTTCTTTTCCCTCCCCCAGCTATGGGTAAATAGCAGGATAGACCGGATTGGATGGCAACTGGTCTACCGCAGAAAGAAATGGCAACCTACTGCGGGAAAAAAAACCTGCCTCGTCAGTCATGCATCGAAAGATACATGATCGCCAAAGCGTGTATCACGCATGGCTCATAACTGACTGAGTGTATTTTGTGAAAAGTAAAAAGAAATCAAGAAAAAGTAATTTTTGTTTTTTTCTTTTCTTAAGTGTAGTCATTTTGTATCCCTCATTTGATAAAGAAATTAACTTATGAAATTCTAATTAGGGAAATCTCTAAATTCAAACCCGTGGGGAAGACAATGGAAAAACACTTTATTATCTTAAGTCATGGCAATTCACAGATAATAATTAAAAAGAATCTATGGAGAGTCATGATCGCCTACATTCCGAAAGAACATGTCATGCAATAAAAGTAAATTGTTTAAAAACCAGAGATGACTTGACTCTCTATTCTTGGGTGACATTGAGTTGCAGCAAAAACCACTATAATATCTTTCCAAAGTAGACAAAGCGTATATAGAAAATTGTCAATTAATTCTACGACAAAAATACATTGCGAGTGATTTTCATATAAAAATTTGATAAAAAATCATCATTTGAGGCAAATTATTTGATTCTTTGCAAATCGTTTTACTATTAAAATATATTGATAATTATTTTTCTATCATGATCCTATTAGGATCGTAGAGGCACAACATATATTGCCGCCACAATAGCAGTGGTGTTTCCTGAGAAAGATAGCTTGACGGAGACCAATCCTCTCCAATGCCATGGATTTTTACTATGAAAATGCATTGGAAATGATTTTTACTATGAAAATGCATTGGAAATGATTTTTACTATGAAAATGCATTGCCCAATGATTTTTACTGTGAAAATGCATTGGAGATGATTTTTACTATGAAAATGCATTGGAAATGATTTTTACTATAAAAATGCATTGGCTAATAATTTTACTATGAAAATACATTGGAAATGATTTTTACTATAAAAATGCATTGGCTAATAATTTTACTATGAAAATACATTGGAAATGATTTTTACTATAAAAATGCATTGGCTAATAATTTTACTATGAAAATACATTGGAAATGATTTTTACTATAAAAATGCATTGGCCAATAATTTTACTATGAAAATACATTGGAAATGATTTTTATTATGAAAATGCATTGGAAATGATTTTTATTATGAAAATGCATTGGAAATGATTTTAATTATAAAAATACATTGGAACTGATTTTTACTATGAAAATGCACTGGAAATTATTTTTTACTTTGAAAATGCATTGGAAATTATTTTTACCATGAAAATAAATTGCCTATGATTTTTACTGGTAAAATGCATTAGAAATGATTTTAATATCAAAATGCATTGGAAATTATCTTTACTGTGAAAATGCATTGAAAATGATTTTTACTATCAAAATAAATTGGTTTGGTTTGGTTTGGTTTGGTTTGTTTTACGGCACATCAACCTCAGTGGGTTATTTAATGCCGACAACTTTTTTTTTCCTGGTAATACTTTTGTTTTGTCAAAAATCTATTTCTGTTAATATTTTTTCTTCAAAAATGTATAGCTGGTAATATTATTTTTCCAAAAACGTACAGCTGATGATGACATTTCTTCAAAAACCTATAGCTGGTAATATTTTTTCAAAAACGTACAGCTGGCAACATTATTTTTTCAAAAACGTACAGCTGGCAACATTATTTTTTCAAAAACATATTATCAGAGGCCTTGCTGTTGGACGTAGTTTATCGTCATACCCAGGACGCAGATGTAGTTTATCGTCATACCCAGGACAACAAAATAAATTGGAAATGATTTTATTACGAAAATGCATTGTTATTAATTTTATATATGAAAATGCATTACAAATGATTTTACTCTGAAAATGTATTGTCAAAGAACTTACCATAAAATTCTATTCAAGAAGCACTTACTATGCAAGTGCAAATTGCAGGTTAATTAATTGATAAAATCCCAAACGAAAGTTCTTTTATTTTCCAGGTGGTCAAATTAGGCTCTCCCTATCATGAACCAGATGAGGATTGTCGGGATAATGATTCGCCGTCTTTTGTAAATCCTTTAAAATTCTATAAATCCTACAGTGTGACCAACTGCCAGCGAGAATGCACTGGCCTTTATATCAATGAATACTGCAACTGTACGCTTCCTTATTTTCCAGGTGAGTAGAATTCTATTACTTTGCATTCGACAACTTACACAATTACTGAAAGATCGCAATGAACCGGAGTTCGAGTTCTCTCAAGAAGGCCCCTGACCATGTATACCTATTAGGACTTAAGCTCACTTCAGACATCGTACTACTAGTACATACAATCAGTCGTTAAAGATACGTAAAAAAATGGTAGGTCACTTGTAACGCTTCAGTAAGTACCTGACTCCTCCTGATATGTTCTTTTCTTTATATGTGCCATGTCCTTTCAGGACGCAGGCGATCATGGCACTCCACCTTCCTCTATCCCTTGCAGCTCTCAGGAAGCTCCTTCCCCCTGTTCACCCCCCCCCACCAGACCACGTTCTGTCATCCACCTGCTCAAGCTCGTCAGGTATGTCACGCGTTACTTTTCCTTGTCTCTCTTTCCTTCCTTCTATTCGACCCGTGAGTATCAGATTCTCCAGGTCCTTCTTCCTCATTATGTCCCAGAAACTTCAACTTCCTCTCTCTGATACCTTCACAAATAAGACCTAAAATTGGGTATTGCTGTCATATCTGAACTGGAAATTAATGCCCAGTGCTCCCGTGACAGTCTTGATAGAATTTTAAAATGTCTACGGGTAATTAATTTCTTTGCACCTTGTTGTAGTGTGGAAAATAATTAATTACCCGTAGACGAAGAAGTTTCACACAGACGTAATGTCGCAAACCTCTCGCTATTCTGTCGCTATTTCCATGCAAAAGGCTCTGACGAATTATAGTCCTTAATTCCGTTAGTCCTAACATTCACAGATAAAACCCGCCATGTCGTGTATACACATCAAGCTAAAAATAGAGTATTGTTTCCATATCTAGACTGGAGAAGCCCAGGCTTAATTTTCCAGTCTTGATATAAAATAATATATCTCTGCGGCCTTGTGGGTGGTGAATTTTCTTCCAACCTACAAACCTTTTCCCACAGTCGAAGCGTTTCTCGCCTCTCGCTGCTATTTCCGTGGAAAATAATGAAAAGAACTACATTCCTTAGTTCAACCAACTCTAACCCTCACAGCTAAGACCTGCCACGTACACAGAAGCACGCCACCCTTTTTTCTTTCGTATTCCATTATTGAGTAGTATGCTGGCCACACGTATTCAAGGATACCCGTCTACTAGGGCGGCTAGCCAATCCCTATTACAGACGCTTGCTCAGGCACATTTGTGTATCTTCAACACCCAGAGAGCCCACCTATGGTTTATACTGCAACTATGCTGAGCAGACCTTAGTTACAGTTTCTGGGAAAGAGCGTGTTATCTAGCGTGATCAACAATTTGAACAAGGCCCTCAACCACAATGACTTGTGACTTCGTGCTATCACAACTATCGACGGCCCCCAAGAGTTCCATCGACCTAATTTCACTCACAGGGCTTGGGTCAATCCGCGGTATGGTTTTCATGCACTTTCCAAGGTGCCGAACGCTGGGAACGACACCTCCAATCCAATAACATCAGGAAGTCTCCTTCCTGACAAATCGATAATAGTGAGATTCGAACTCGGATCCCATGTTCTAACCACTCGGCTACGTGCCCATTATTAAATAGTACGTTGCACTTGAACAGCTTTCCCACGAACCCATAATTTGTGGACTCGACCCCAAGAGGATGCTTTCCCTATCACTAAAATCTTAACTCGTCACAAGTCTAACGTTAACCGTTATCTTTCCCACATATTCTCAAAATATATGTGAGCCTCTTATTCTAACCGCTACCACAACGGACTTCTTCAGTAACCCTCTGAAAGAAAGAAAAAATAATAATATCTTTAGTTGATCCCAATACAATGTAGCGACTGTTATCATTTTTTAAAATTCTGTTAGGAAATTTCGTTCAATGTGTCGATGGAGACATTTTTTATCGCCAGAATCTATGATAGCCTCCATGAGAGCAACTCATTGTGTCTTCTTGGTTTCACTTTTTCCACTGATATGAAATGGATAGATTATATCGAATTAATTGTTAGGTTTACTGCTAAGAAAGTTGGTTCGTGTAATATAAAAAATACATTGGAAATGATTTTACTATGAAAATGCATTGGAAATGATTTTTACTATGAAAATGCACTGGCCAATGATTTTTACTATAAAATGCATTGAAAATGATTTTTACTATGAAAATGCATTGGAGATGATTTTTACTATGAAAATGCATTGGCCAATGATTTTAACTATGAAAATGCATTGGAGATGATTTTTACTATGAAAATGCATTGGAAATGATTTTTAGTATAAAAATACACTGCAAATGATTTTTACTATGAAAATGCATTTCATATGATTTTTATTATGAAAATGCATTGGTCAATAATTTTTACTATGAAAATGCATTGGAAATGATTTTTACTATGAAAATGAATTGGAAATGATTTTTACTATGAAAATGAATTGGAAATGATTTTTACTATGAAAATGCATTGGGAATGATTTTTACTATGAAAATGCATTGGAAATGATTTTTAATATGAAAATGCATTGGAAATGATTTTTACTATGAAAATGAATTGGAAATGATTTTTACTATGAAAATGCATTGGAAATGATTTTTACTATGAAAATGAATTTGAAATGATTTTTACTATGAAAATGCATTGGGAATGATTTTTACTATGAAAATGCATTGGGAATGATTTTTACTATGAAAATGCATTGGAAATTATTTTTATTATGAAAATGCATCAGAAATGATTTTTAATATCACAATGCATTGGAAATTATTTTTCTATGAAAATGCATTGTCATTAATTTTAGATATGACAATTTTTCTAGCTACAATACATCTTGTTCCTTAATAAGTCTGCTATTTATTCGTACATTGAATATTTTATCCACATCTGGTTTCTAGAAGCTCTTAACAAATTTCAAAGAATAATCTGCAATGTTATCAGTCCTGACTTGGTTTCTCAGCTTCAATCACTTTCCCACCGCCGTCACGGTGCCTTTTTCTGTAAATATTTTCATGGCAATTGTTCTGATGAGTTTTCTTCTCTGGTACCTCGATTTCGCGAATTTAAACGTAGTACTTGATTGGCAGCTAGGTCTCATCTTTTTATCGTTGATATTGAAAAATGTAAGTTCTATTCCTATAATTTCTTATCGTGTACTTATCGCTAGTGGAACACTCTCCCGGATTTCTGCATGTCAATCAAATACGATCTTCAACAATTTAAAAGCAGTATCAATCGCCATCCATCTATCTTTGTGAAACCTGTTCTTTTATTGTCTTTTTCCTCGATAGTTTTCTCAGTTTCTTTCGCTTGCGTCTTAGTGGTTTTATCGTCTTACTTGAGGTGAAATGATTAAAAATTAATAATACAAGTAATGATAATAGAGCAATTAGAACAATATATATGTGGTGTCGGCTTAACGATAAGCCAACATGATTCACTTGCAGAACAACATTTATTATAATATATATATATATATATATATATATATATATATATATATATATATATATATATAGGTGTGTGTGTGTGTGTGTTTGTGTGTGTATGTACATGATGTATAATTCTGATTTATCGTTTCAGGTAAAGCCAGACAATGTACTTTTTATGACTATGGGCATTGCGTAAAAATTCACTTAAGTAAGTATTATCTATTTACATAGAAAAATTGAACAAAAAGTAGAATTATTTCATTTACTTACATTAAATTACCGGGTGCAAGCGCACAAGAATGTGTGCAGAGGATGGTTAGTTTATTTTACGATACGTGAATCTTTGTGGGTTTATTTAATGTCGTATTTTACGAGCGTATGTGCGCCCGTATATGCCCATCACAGGTCGAATATAGGGGGAAAAAAGCTGCGAAACAGGAGTTTGAGATTATGAAATTAAACCAATTCAAATTTCAATATTTGATACTTATTTATGTTTTTTTTTAATATATATATATATATATATATATATATATATATATATAATGCGCCACGGGTATATATATATATATATATATATAAGGTTGGTGCAAAAATAATGACGTAATAATGTCGTTTTTTGACGTGAAAAATACGTCAAAAAACGACATTATTACGTCATTATTTTTGCACCAACCTTATATATATATATATATATACACACACGCACATATATGCATATATATACATATATATATATATGTATATATATGTGTATATATATATATATATATATATATATATATATATATATGTGTGTGTGTGTGTGTGTGTGTGTATATTATAAATTAACTGATTTAAAATATGGTTTGTTCGTTACACAGTTCTAGCCATGTTTCAAAAATGGAAGCTAAAAGCTTAGAATTATATATATATATATATATATATATATATATATATATATATATATATATATATATATATATATATATACGTGGCGCATTATATATATATATATAAATATATATATGTGTGTGTATCCGTAGCGTATTATATATATATATATATATATATATATATATACATATATATATATATATGGCGTATTTTTCTCGTTCATCTCACCCGTGGAACTCCCTTCCGATTTTTTGCTTCCCTGATAACTACAATCTTTTAAACATTAAATGCAACGTCAATTGCCATCTTCTTTCTTGAAACCTGTTCCTTTATTGGCCTTTTCCTCACTTCTCTTCACTAAAGAATTCTCATTTTCTTTTACTCCCTAAAATCCTCTGCGTCTTAGTGGCATTACTGACTTGCTTGGTGTGAAATTTTTTTTTAATATATTTGTAGAATAGGCTCAGGAAAGAAGCTGAGAGAGTCAGTTTTTTTGCCCAGATTTCTTAGTTTGTTTCAACTGAAGCGCCTATTTTTTCTCTCCTGATGAAGGCTGGAAAAGAGAGTCGCTGTCTGAAAGGTGGTAACAAGGAAAGCAAAAAATGTTTTATTATCTGAACAGCTATTAGAATGATAATGAGTCTCCGCAAAATTAAAAAAAGCTATTTTGCTAAACCGATCAATCAGCTAAAACCATTTTGGTAATAAATACGATAAAAAGTGTGTTTGCTTTTCAGATGCAAGTCTATCTCAAAATACCTACCTCCACCGGTGTAAATGTACACCGAACTGTTCCTATTTGCAGTACGACTCAAGGGTTTCAGTTGCTCATATGCGTTACAGCAATCCAAAGTAAGTACCACGTGTAATTATTGCGAATAGTGGCTCGAAATGTGAAATCGGAGCGCCGAGTTCGAATTCCAGTCAAGTTCATTCCATTCATTTACGCGCAAATATCCTTGGGAAAGGCATGAATCCATCTTTTTCCTCTCAGCTGTGGATTAAATAGCAGGACAGATTGGGTTCTCTGGCTATGGTTGGCAATAGTCTAAGAGTAGAACTCGGATTTTAAAAAAATTACTTGTCCCTGACGCTGCAATAGCGATACCTTAAGCAAGATCTCTATTAGGTTTTGACCGAAGTGCTTCATCAAAAAAAAAAAAAAATTGTCATTGAACAGGTGTTTTGTAAAGGTCCTTGTAACAGATTATGCAACTATTACATTTTGGGGGAGTTATTTTATATTTTTTGTTTTGTTTTATCGTTGCAATTCAGTCCCCGTACCCACCGATCTCCCTCGGGTGACAGTTATATTTCTGAATATAGAAATGGTCGGGGTTGGTGGGAGGTGCTTCCCTTCTTATACACACTGTCTGTATTCGAAACTTCTCCCTAGATATATAGTTCCGGATTAATGATTGCCGGATTGGTAATAGCCGTCCTGTATCTCAAAAACTACTTTTATTTGTAGAATAAAGAGGTACTGTCCTGGAGTTGGATCCCTAGTGCCAAGATTACATTACTTAGGTTTATATATACACTGTCAGCATTTGGAACTCCTCCCTTCACTCATCTGCCGAACTCCAATTTAGTCACGGATTAATAATTGAGCCGGATTAATTATTGTCGGACTGATAATGACCAACCACTTTTCATTGTACAATAAATAGGTACTGTCCCAGTATTGGATTCCTAGTGCCAAAATCACATGCCTTGGGGTTTTCTTTTAGTAAAGTACAAGTCCAAATGGGGTTTGTGAGTTTGTATTGAATCACGCTAGCAACTGGGGAGAGTTTGTGCATCTTGAAAATCAAACTTAAATCCCGGGGTTTTGCAAATTCAGATTGTAAACCTATTGAATTCAAAAAACACGTATTTAAATGAAATACCTCATATGAGACATTTAAGCATTTCTAAAAGAAAGCGTTCGAACCGAGAAAAAAAAAAAAACAGGATTTTGAATTCTAAATTTTAAGATACACCATAGAAAGTGCATTTTGTTTTTTTGTTTTTTTATTTGTTTGTTTTAGGGAAGAAAACATGTTTCGCATCCGAATATACTTCGAAAATATGGTTATGAAGTTCTTGCAAGAGACACCGAGATATGAACTTGATGAACTACTTGGTAAGTTAACTTTTTTTTAATTAAGCATTTCGATGAATATTATTACATTATTACTACTTTTATCCCATCCTAATATTTTTGCTTTTTATACCAACAATTTGAGTCGATGGACTCTTCATTATTACTATCATTTTTTACTACTTTATTCCGCATTATTATTGCTGCTTTTTATCTCAACAATCTGGGTCTAACCACTATTCATCATTACTAAATTAGATTATTATTAGGTTGGTGCAAAAATAATGTCGTTTCTCACATATGTTACTATGTGAAAAAACGACATTATTTTTGCACCAACCTAATATAAGAAATGCTTTCTTCCCATATTATTTTCAATTTTATATTCCTGCAGGATGGTTAAAATTACTTTTTAAAATACTTCACTCTTTCGTACAATTAGCTTTCTTCTGACACCAAGGAAGAAAGTTTATGCCATGAATCTTTCGTTATGAAATGTTATTAAAATCAAATTCTAATTCTGTAAAATCTTTGCTTTCTAACGGAACAAACTAAAAGGTATTTTGTTACAAAAGTAAAATCTTTTCTACTATCTATCTATAGATCTATCTTATATATATATATATATATATATATATATATATATATATATATATAAAAGTGAATATGGAAGTCAGCACTTAGAGGCGACAGTCCGTTTCATGCTAGACGCAATCGATATTGATATTGAGAACTTTATCCCATAAATATAGCACACCTTAAGACTATATTTCTTCATATATATATATATATATATAGAGAGAGAGAGAGAGAGACAGAGAGAGAAAGAGAGAGAGACAGAGACAGAGAGAGACAGAGAGAGAGAACGCGTAAATTTAGTGGTAGCTGCCTCTTTCCAGAGCGACGCAGGTCGGAATCCTGCTAGAGAGGATAGGTCTTTCAAAATAAAATCATGCGTGATTTTATTTTGAAAATATATTTCAACTCCGATCTGCTTCTTTCTAGTCGGCTTTTGAACGAAGAGGCTAAAATCACACACTGATGGATTACACAGGGATTTGGGTTTACTCAGAGAGTATAATTTCCATAGGGAGCCCTTTAACCAACAACAACATTCCTCGGAAGAGTGAGCCCCACTTCTTTGTTTATTCCTCGTCTTGTTGAAAAAGGACACAGGTGTGTCTGAAAATTCCGGCATTAAATCTTTCTCTTTTGGTGTTTTTTTTATTTCTGAAAATTTATTAACCGGCCTATTAGATCTACATATTAACCGGTCTATTAAATCTCTCTCTCATTCTACCTCTCTCTCTCTCTCTCTCTCTCTCTCTCTATATATATATATATATATATATATATATATATATATATATATGTGTGTGTGTGTGTGTGTGTGTGTGTGTATGTGTGTGTGTTACAGATAAAAGAATTAGAATGGGATGAACTTGACAGAAGAGTGAAAAAAATGAAAAAGACATCTTAGAGTCACTAAAAAAAATGGAATCAATTATCAAACTTATACTTTCAACATAGCACAATAACACTGCTATGTCGAAAATACCTTGCACTATGTCGAAAGTACTTGGAATAAAATAATATGTTTCAACACGGTAATTTTCTCTCTTAATTTAATATTGACACCAAAAATTTGTTCGTGAATATGAAAGGATCCAATTAAAAGTAAGTAGACAAAATTTGTCTAAATTATTGAATGAAAGATGTCTTAATGAAAACACGCAGCCAAAATATACGCATATATATAGATAGATAGATAGATAGATAGATAGATAGATAGATAGATGAAGACTGAGATAAATAGATTGAAATGATAGATAGGTAAACAGACAGAGATAGATAGATAGATAGATAGATAGATAGATAGATAGATAGATAGATAATGAACCGAATCAGATGGAAATGATAGATAGGTAAACAGATAGATAGACAGATAGATAGGTAGAGAGATAGATGAAGACTGAGATAGATAGATAGATAGATAGATAGATAGATAGATAGATAGATAGATAGATGAAGACTGAGATAAATAGATTGAAATGATAGATAGGTAAACAGACAGAGATAGATAGATAGATAGATAGATAGATAGATAGATAGATAGATAGATAGATAGATAGATAGATAATGAACCGAATCAGAGAGAAATGATAGATAGATAGATAGATAGATAGATAGCGATAGATAGATAGATAGATAGATGAAGACTGAGATAGATAGATAGATAGATAGATAGATAGATAGATAGATAGATAGATAGATAGATAGATAAAGCTAATATATGCAGAAAATTATGCATGTATATGGTGATTTTTAAGACTAAATAAGTCTACTTTCTTTGTTGCAGCCAGTTTTGGCGGTCAGATGGGCCTTTTCCTTGGTGCCAGTGTCATCAGCGTCTATGAATTCTTGGAATTTTCTTTGATTTTTGTATGGTCGCTTTTGACTACACAGTTTCGGAAATCAGAACAACAATTTAAAAGAAGCAAAGCGATGCGAAAGAAAAACGTCGAAGGTTAATGAAGCCAAGAAATCAATGGACCCAGGTATTAAAATATTTACTGCCAAACGCTGCACATGTGCGTCTTGTGGCACGTTGCGTATTGACTCTAACGCACATATGCGTCCATTCCGCGATTTTATTTAAGCCAATAAAATAAAAATAGTTACGTCACCACGCTAGACTATGCGACACCGGGCAGAGGGCGTATTTATTTTATCAAATTGTATTTTTTGTTGTTGTTTGTATAATGAAGTACTCCCCAATTTTTTTTTTAATTTATTCTCTAAATGACAATAAAAAACTTTTTCGATGTTATTAATTTATTTATCTTAATTTGGGGAAATCATTTGGGTTTAAAAAATATTACTATGGCGTTAAAAAGACACATACGGTACAATGGAGATTTAAAAAAATATATTACTATGGCGTTAAAATTACACATAAAGTACAATGGAGATTTAAAAAATATTACTATGGTATTAAAATAATACATAGAGTACAATGAAGATTTAAAAAATATTACTATGGCGTTAAAATGAAACATACAGTACAATGGAGATTTTAAAAAATATTACTATGGCGTCAAAATGACACATTACAATGGGGATTTTAAAAAATGTTACTATGACGTTAAAATGACACATTATAATGGGGATTTAAAAAAATATTACTATGCCGTTAGAATGACACATACAGTGCAATGTAGATTTTAAAAAATTATTACTATGGCGTTAAAATGACACATACAGTACAATGAAGATTTAAAAAATATTACTATGGCGTTAAAATGACACATTACAATGGGGATTTAAAAAAATATTACTATGGCGTTAAAATGACACATTACAATGGGGATTGAACAAAATATTACTATGGCGTAAAAATGATACATACAGTACAATGGGGATTTAAAAAAAATATTAATATGGCGTTAAAATTACACATACAGTACAATGAAGATTTAAAAAATATTACTATGGCGTTAAAATGACACATACAGTACCATGAAGATTTAAAAAATATTACTATGGCGTTAAAATGACACATTACAATGGGGATTTAAAAAAAAATATTACTATGGCGTTAAAATGACACATTACAATGGGGATTTAACAAAATATTACTATGGCGTTAAAATGACACATACAGTACAATGGGGATTTAAAAAAAATATTACTATGGCGTTAAAATAACACATACAGTACAATGGAGATTTAAAAAATATTACTATGGCGTTAAAATGACACATACAGTACAATGGAGTTTTTAAAAAAAATATTACTATGGCGTTAAAATTACACATACAGTACAATGAATATTTAAAAAATATTACTATGGCGTTAAAATGACACATTACAATGGGGATTTAAAAAAAATATTACTATGGCGTTAAAATGACACATTACAATGGGAATTGAACAAAATATTGCTATGGCGTTAAAATGACACATACAGTACAATGGGGATTTAAAAAAAAATTACTATGGCGTTAAAATAACACATACAGTACAATGAAGATTTAAAAAATATTACTATGGCGTTAAAATGACACATACAGTACAATGGGGATTTTAAAAAAATATTACTATGGCGTTAAAATAACACATACAGTACAATGGAGATTTAAAAAAATATTACTATGGCGTTAAAATGACACATACAGTACAATGGAGTTTTTTAAAAAAATATTACTATGGCGTGAAAATAACACATTACAATGGGGATTTAAAAAAATATTACTATGGCGTTAAAATGACACATACAGTACAATGGGGATTTAAAAAAAATATTACTATGGCGTTAAAATGACACATACAGTACAATGGAGTTTTTTAAAAAAATATTACTATGGCGTTAAAATGATACATACAGTACAATGAAGATTTAAAAAATATTACTATGGCGTTAAAATGACACATTACAATGGGGATTTAAAAAAATATTACTATGGCGTTAAAATGACACATACAGTACAATGGGGATTTAAAAAAAATATTTCTATGGCGTTAAAATAACACATACAGTACAATGGAGATGTAAAAAAATATTACTATGGCGTTAAAATGATACATACAGTACAATGAAGATTTAAAAAATATTACTATGGCGTTAAAATGACACATTAGAATGGGGATTTAAAAAAAATATTACTATGGCGTTAAAATGACACATTACAATGGGGATTGAACAAAATATTGCTATGGCGTTAAAATGACACATACAGTACAATGGGGATTTAAAAATAAAATATTACTATGGCGTTAAAATAACACATACAGTACAATGGAGATTTAAAAAATATTACTATGGCGTTAAAATGACACATACAGTAACATGGAGTTTTTAAAAAAATTATTACTATGGCGTTAAAATGATACATACAGTACAATGAAGATTTAAAAAAATATTACTATGGCGTTAAAATGACACATTACAATGGGGATTTAAAAAAATATTACTATGGCGTTAAAATGACACATTACAATGGGGATTGAACAAAATATTACTATGGCGTTAAAATGATACATACAGTACAATGGGGATTTAAAAAAATATTACTATGGCGTTAAAATAACACATACAGTACAATGGAGATTTAAAAAATATTACTATGGCGTTAAAATGACACATACAGTACAATGGAGTTTTTTAAAAAAAATATTACTATGGCGTTAAAATTACACATACAGTACAATGAACATTTAAAAAATATTACTATGGCGTTAAAATGACACATACAGTACAATGAAGATTTAAAAAATATTACTATGGCGTTAAAATGACACATTACAATGGGGATTTAAAAAAAATATTACTATGACGTTAAAATGACACATTACAATGGGGATTGAACAAAATATTGCTATGGCGTTAAAATGACACATACAGTACAATGGGGATTTAAAAAAAAATATTACTATGGCGTTAAAATGACACATTACAATGGGGATTTAAAAAAATATTACTATGGCGTTAAAATGACACATACAGTACAATGGGGATTTAAAAAAAATATTACTATGGCGTTAAAATAACACATACAGTACAATGGAGATTTAAAAAATATTACTATGGCGTTAAAATGACACATACAGTACAATGGAGTTTTTTTAAAAAAATATTACTATGGCGTTAAAATGATACATACAGTACAATGAAGATTTAAAAAATAATACTATGGCGTTAAAATGACACATTACAATGGGGATTTAAAAAAATATTACTATGGCGTTAAAATGACACATTACAATGGGGATTGAACAAAATATTACTATGGCGTTAAAATGATACATACAGTACAATGGGGATTTAAAAAATATATTACTATGGCGTTAAAATAACACATACAGTACAATGAGGATTTAAAAAATATTACTATGGCGTTAAAATGACACATACAGTACAATGAAGTTTTAAAAAATATTACTATGGCGTTAAAATGACACATTACAATGGGGATTTAAAAAAAATATTACTATGGCGTTAAAATGACACATTACAATGGGGATTTAACAAAATATTACTATGGCGTTAAAATGACACATACAGTACAATGGGGATTTAAAAAAAATATTACTATGGCGTTAAAATGACACATACAGTACAATGGAGTTTTTTAAAAAAATATTACTATGGCGTTAAAATTACACATACAGTACAATGAATATTTAAAAAATATTACTATGGCGTTAAAATGACACATTACAATGGGGATTTAAAAAAAATATTACTATGGCGTTAAAATGACACATTACAATGGGGATTGAACAAAATATTGCTATGGCGTTAAAATGACACATACAGTACAATGGGGATTTAAAAAAAATTACTATGGCGTTAAAATAACACATACAGTACAATGAAGATTTAAAAAATATTACTATGGCGTTAAAATGACACATTACAATGGGGATTTAAAAAAAAATATTACTATGGCGTTAAAATGACACATTACAATGGGGATTGAACGAAATATTACTATGGCGTTAAAATGACACATACAGTACAATGGGGATTTAAAAAAAAATTACTATGGCGTTAAAATAACACATACAGTACAATGGAGATTTAAAAAATATTACTATGGCGTTAAAATGACACATACAGTACAATGCCGATTTAAAAAAAATATTACTATGGCGTTAAAATAACACATACAGTACAATGGAGATTTAAAAACTATTACTATGGCGTTAAAATGACACATACAGTACAATGGAGTTTTTTTTTTAAAATATTACTATGGCGTTAAAATGATACATACAGTACAATGAAGATTTAAAAAATAATACTATGCCGTTAAAATGACACATTACAATGGGGATTTAAAAAAATATTACTCTAGCGTTAAAATGACACATTACAATGGGGATTGAACAAAATATTACTATGGCCTTAAAATGATACATACAGTACAATGGAGATTTAAAAAATATTACTATGGCGTTAAAATGACACATACAGTACAATGAAGATTTAAAAAATATTACTATGGCGTTAAAATGACACATTACAATGGGGATTTAAAAAAAAATATTACTATGGCGTTAAAATGACACATTACAATGGGGATTTAACAAAATATTACTATGGCGTTAAAATGACACATACAGTACAATGGGGATTTAAAAAAAAATTACTATGGCGTTAAAATAACACATACAGTACAATGGAGATTTAAAAAATATTACTATGGCGTTAAAATGACACATACAGTACAATGGAGTTTTTTAAAAAAATATTACTATGGCGTTAAAATTACACATACAGTACAATGAATATTTAAAAAATATTACTATGGCGTTAAAATGACACATTACAATGGGGATTTAAAAAAAATATTACTATGGCGTTAAAATGACACATTACAATGGGGATTGAACAAAATATTGCTATGGCGTTAAAATGACACATACAGTACAATGGGGATTTAAAAAAAAATTACTATGGCGTTAAAATAAGACATACAGTACAATGAAGATTTAAAAAATATTACTATGGCGTTAAAATGACTCATTACAATGGGGATTTAAAAAAATATTACTATGGCGTTAAAATGACACATTACAATGGGGATTGAACGAAATATTACTATGGCGTTAAAATGACACATACAGTAGAATGGGGATTTAAAAAAAATTACTATGGCGTTAAAATAACACATACAGTACAATGGAGATTTAAAAAATATTACTATGGCGTTAAAATGACACATACAGTACAATGAAGTTTTTTAAAAAAATATTACTATGGCTTTAAAATTACACATACAGTACAATGAAGATTTAAAAAATATTACTATGGCGTTAAAATGACACATTACAATGGGGATTTAACAAAATATTACTATGGCGTTAAAATGACACATACGGTACAATGGGGATTTAAAAAAAATATTACTATGGCGTTAAAATAACACATACAGTACAATGGAGATTTAAAAAAATATTACTATGGCGTTAAAATGACACATACAGTACAATGGAGTTTTTTAAAAAAATATTACTATGGCGTGAAAATTACACATACAGTACAATGAAGATTTAAAAAATATTACTATGGCGGTAAAACGACACATACAGTAAAATGAAGGTTTAAAAAATATTACTATGGCGTTAAAATGACACATACAGTACAATGGGGATTTAAAAAAAAATTACTATGGCGTTAAAATAACACATACAGTACAATGAAGATTTAAAAAATATTACTATGGCGTTAAAATGACACATTACAATGGGGATTTAAAAAAAATATTACTATGGCGTTAAAATGACACATTACAATGGGGATTGAACGAAATATTACTATGGCGTTAAAATGACACATACAGTACAATGGGGATTTAAAAAAAATTACTATGGCGTTAAAATAACACATACAGTACAATGGAGATTTAAAAAATATTACTATGGCGTTAAAATGACACATACAGTACAATGAAGATTTAAAAAATATTACTATGGCGTTAAAATGACACATTACAATGGGGATTTAACAAAATATTACTATGGCGTTAAAATGACTCATACAGTACAATGGGGATTTAAAAAAAATATTACTATGGCGTTAAAATAACACACACAGTACAATGGAGATTTAAAAAAATATTACTATGGCGTTAAAATGACACATACAGTACAATGGAGTTTTTTAAAAAAATATTACTATGGCTTGAAAATTACACATACAGTACAATGAAGATTTAAAAAATATTACTATGGCGTTAAAACGACACATACAGTAAAATGAAGGTTTAAAAAATATTACTATGGCGTTAAAATGACACATACAGTACAATGGAGATTAAAAAAAATATTACTATGGCGTTAAAATTACACATAAAGTACAATGGAGATTTAAAAAATATTACTATGGCGTTAAAATGACACATTACAGTGGGGATTTAAAAATATTACTATGGCGTTAAAATGACACATACAGTACAATGGAGATTTTTTAAAATATTACTATGGCGTTAAAATGACACATTACAAAGGGGATTATAAAAAATATTACCATGACGTTAAAATGACACATTATAATGGGGATTTAAAAAAATATTACTATGGCGTTAGAATGACACATACAGTGCAATGTAGATTTTAAAAAAATATTACTATGGCGTTAAAATAACACATAGAGTACAATGGGGATTTAACAAAATATTACTATGGCGTTAAAATGACACATACAGTACAATGGGGATTTTAAAAAAATATTACTCTGCCGTTAAAATGACACATTACAATGGGGATTTAACAAAATATTACTATAGGGTTAAAATGGCACATACAGTACAATGGGGATTTAAAAAAAATATTACTATGGCGTTAAAATTACACATACAGTACAATGGAAATTTAAAAAATATTACTATGGCGTTAAAATGACACATACAGTACAATGGAGTTTTAAAAAAAATATTACTATGGCGTTAAAATTACACATTACAATGGGGATTGAACGAAATATTACTATGGCGTTAAAATGACACATACAGTACAATGGGGATTTAAAAAAAATTACTATGGCGTTAAAATAACACATACAGTACAATGGAGATTTAAAAAATATTACTATGGCGTTAAAATGACACATACAGTACAATGAAGATTTAAAAAATATTACTATGGCGTTAAAATGACACATTACAATGGGGATTTAACAAAATATTACTATGGCGTTAAAATGACTCATACAGTACAATGGGGATTTAAAAAAAATATTACTATGGCGTTAAAATAACACATACAGTACAATGGAGATTTAAAAAAATATTACTATGGCGTTAAAATGACACATACAGTACAATGGAGTTTTTTAAAAAAATATTACTATGGCGTGAAAATTACACATACAGTACAATGAATATTTAAAAAATATTACTATGGCGTTAAAACGACACATACAGTAAAATGAAGGTTTAAAAAATATTACTATGGCGGTAAAATGACACATACAGTACAATGGAGATTAAAAAAAATATTACTATGGCGTTAAAATTACACATAAAGTACAATGGAGATTTAAAAAATATTACTATGGCGTTAAAATGACACATTACAGTGGGGATTTAAAAATATTACTATGGCGTTAAAATGACACATACAGTACAATGGAGATTTTTAAAAATATTACTATGGCGTTAAAATGACACATTACAAAGGGGATTATAAAAAATATTACCATGACGTTAAAATGACACATTATAATGGGGATTTAAAAAAATATTACTATGGCGTTAGAATGACACATACAGTGCAATGTAGATTTTAAAAAAATATTACTATGGCGTTAAAATAACACATAGAGTACAATGGGGATTTAACAAAATATTACTATGGCGTTAAAATGACACATACAGTACAATGGGGATTTTAAAAAAATATTACTATGCCGTTAAAATGACACATACAGTACAATGGAAATTTAAAAAATATTACTATGGCGTTAAAATGACACATACAGTACAATGGAGTTTTAAAAAAAATATTACTATGGCGTTAAAATTACACATACAGTACAATGAAGATTTTAAAAATATTACTATGGCGTTAAAATTATACATAGAGTAAAATGGAGATTTAAAAATTAATACTATGATATTAAAATGACACATACACTACAACGGAGATTCAAAAATATTACTATGGCGTTATAATGACACATACAGTACAATGGAGATTTTAAAAATATTACTATGGCGTTAAAATGACACATTACAATGGGGATTTAAAAGTATTACTATGCCGTTAAAATGACACATTACAATGCGGATTTAAAAAATATATATTACTATGGCATTAAAATGACACATACAGTACAATATAGATTTAAAAAAAAATATTACTGTGGCGTTAAAATTACACATAGAGTACAATGTTGATTTAAAAAATATTACTATGGCGTTAAAATGACACATACAGTACAATGGAGATTTAAAAAATATTACTATGGCGTTAAAATGACACATACAGTACAATGTAGATTTTTAAAAAATGTTACTATGTCGTTAAAATAACACATTGAGTACAATGGATTAAAAAAAAATATTTATATGGTATTAAAATGACACATACACTACAACGGAAATTTAAAAAAAAATTTTACTATGGCGTTAAAATGACACATACAGAACAATGGAGATTTTTAAAAAATTTAAAAAAGCGAAGACAAGTCGGAAAACTCATGTTAGGGTCCTTCTTCATAGTTTAAAGCGGGGTCACCATTTTCTGCTCGGTTGTCAATGTTTGTTGTGAATCTATGCTATAAAAGAAGAGCTGATTCTTTATCTTTCACACACTGTATTCATACTCTTAAAGCAGTAGATTCCAAACGATACTGCGGAAGAGGATAGCAGGTGAGACGGAATCATTGAAAAATAATCAAAGATTTAGAAACAGTTTCAAAATTTCATATGCCAAAAATAAATATGATTTTAAAATTTAAAATATTATTACGGATTACTTGTAATTGCATGCATAAGTCCCAATATAAATAGTTACAAATAATTATTGAGCGATTTTTATCATTGTGATATTTTTGCATTATATCAAGTATTAAGAATATAGTAACTAGGGTCTGCAAATTGAAGGAGAGAGTTATCAATGATAATGTTCTAACTTCAAATCCTTGGTTATTCCCTTTAAACCTCTCTGTTTTTTTATTATTAAATGTACTTTTTATCAGATTAAATTTGGTGAGGAGCCAGCAAATTTGAATTCCGAAAACAATTTTGAAAATATATATCAACGGATTATTATTGTTGTTATTATTATTATTATTATTATTAAAATAATCTCATTAAATATCCCGTTCGGTACCACAGATCAACTTGTCAATTGCCTGACATTAGTCAGTTGGGGATGCTTCCATACCTCCTTAGAGGCTGACACACTAAACATATCTGTTCATGAGCGTGAGTAATGGGGGAACATCAACGCTGGGTTCTTGGTGAGTTGTTTTTATTTTCTTCTTAAGTTTGAAGAACAAACTAGGCAAGAAAATTTGAAAATCTAGTATGCAATACTTGGAAACACCCTTAATCGGATACCATCTAAGAAGACTAGGTTACCCAACCTAAATGCATTTCTAACCGGGTCCCACCTGCAAGGTTATATATTGCTTTTATCAACACCTGTCATCATATAGCGAATATTTGGCAGCGAGACATGTTCCTGGTATACCCTTAGCAAACTGAAGAGTATATTGGGCTTTATATATTTGTAATCCAGTGTAACGTTGTTGGTATGCCACTCTCTGAAATAATAATAATAATAATAATAATAATAATAATAATAATAATATGGAGAAATATAGTAGGAAGTGAAATAAGACCTCATCTCAACACAAACATGCTTGCCAATGTCTGCAGGGACATCGTGCGAAGCAAAAGACTCTCAAATGCAGAAACAGGTAACATAAATCTAGATATAAGACAGAATAAAATAACCTATCACTCAAACAGTGAAGAGAGTAGAACTAAATAATACGACAGAGGATGAGGTAAAAACTAAAATAAATGAGATACGAAATAATAATCTCCCAGGAAATAAAACCGAAGAATCTACCTGTGATATAACCTGCTGTCACTGAAGATGAATCCAACTACATTAAGGTAGAATTCCTTGAAAACAACAGAGGTGAAATCACCGAAGCGAAAAACCACATCATCCAAGTACTCAGCAGAGTAATACACACACACACACACACACACACACACACACAAATGTCAGAAAGAGACCGGCTCCTCAAAATTCATATGACAAAGTCTTATTAGATTGTGCAAGTATACAACGCTGCTCTGGAAAAAACTGTTAACGAATAAACCACTAGGAAATATCACAGTAGTTAACCAAATCTTAAACGCAAGATCTTTAGCAGCTACTAGGAGGCTTGGAGTCAAGACAATGAAAAGTTCAAACAGCAGTCAAGAGAGCCAGCTTGAAGGCAAAACTGATGAGAGAAATAAAGGAAATCAGATGTGAGATTTTGATACTAGATGTCATCTCAAGAAACCCAAATGTTTCAACGCACAAATGCAGGAAGATCAAGCGGAAATATAAAATTAAATCACGAAATGAAATTCCATCAATCAAGGAAATGCTAAAACAGAAACTGCAGGCACAGAGAAAAAGACGATACGAAAAGCATTTTAGGTTCTATCGCCAAAATAAAATATTCCAAACGGACATTAAGAAATTTTACAGGAAAATTGGAAAAGCAATTATATATGTCAAAAAGCCAACATCTGTTGACAAAGTGCAGACATTTTGGGAGAATATTTGGAGCAGCCCAAAGGAATATAAAACCAATGCAGAATGGATCCAACGTGAAGAACGAATGCTGGATGAAACTCTACCAGAACGGGAAAATATAACCACGAATAATGCTAGGCAAACTCTAACGAAATCCGAAAAATGCTCTGCAAGCTCCATTAGTGTTACATTGTTGCGTCTGACAGAATATCTGCGCCCATTGATTCTTTTTATTTATTTTTTCCGTTGTGCAAACCACATAAATCGACTTACGCTTGGTACACTGGGCGATGTACATTAGTGATTTTCCAAGCGTAGCTTAGATGTGGCACAAGGCCGAAAGTATGGGGCGCCCAGTGAGAATCGAACTCACTACTCAGTCGTAATTGTTCTAGACAGACAAGCTTGCTAACCATTACGCTGCCGCTGGTTGCCCAGGGCGTTGTATATTAAATGGGGATCAGTACAATTGCCATTTTTTGTAGAAATTGTGATGTTTCATTCCGCCGCCGGCGCGAAGTTAGTAGTAATTTTTAAATATAACTTGAAGAAGACAGACCTACTGTTGAAATATTGTCAAACACTGTGTCTTTTCTTTACTTAAATCGCGCTCTTCTCTTCTGTGTTAATAATAATAATTATTAAATTATATAATAACCACCAATGTGTATTTATTTATATATTTCCTGACGCTTCTGCAGTTTTTAATCAAATTAGCGTGTAGCTCTGTCCCTCAATAATAACAACAACACTGACAATGATGATAATTTGGAAATAGAACCATTACGAAAAGCATGTACGCATGATAAGTTATTTTTCACCCGACTAGAAAAGTAACAAGCTTCCCACTGCTCTATCGCTATTTCTATGAAAAGTTCTCAGATGAACCATATTCCTTAGTTCCACCAGTTCTAACCTTCACGGTTACCCCCCCCCATGCCACGCATATTGAAGCGAGCCAGCCTCATTCCCTTCGTATTCCATTGGTGAGATGTTCCACTCGAGCAGCTTCTTCCCACGAATCGCTGTTCTGTATAACCAGCTCACCAGGGTGGGGTGTTCTCTTGATCTCTACAATCTTAACCTGTTCAGATCTAGGATTAACTTATCTTCACCCATATCCGCATAAATTGTGCCTCTTATTCTGTGAGCCTCTCACTCGAGTGGCTCACGGGCCTTGTACAAGGGGAACATCACTGTAAAAAAGAAACAACTTAAATTATGTTAAAATCTAAATATATAATTAAAATTAAGAAACGGCGGTTGCAAAATGAACTGTTTCTACCTGAATATATGCACTTGAATCGCACCTGCTCTTAATTTAACTCTTTACTTCTAAAATATCCGCATACACTCCGAAATTTTATTTATTAACTTCACGGCTAAGACCTGTCATGCTATGTAAAATGTAGCAGGCCAGCCTCATGCCCACTTAAGCAGTTTTTTTCCCGCGAATAACTGCTATGTGGAACCGATTTTAAAAACGATGAATTTTTCCGATCATTACAATCTTTAACTGTTCAAGTCTAGGGTTAACTGTTATCTTCTTCACATATGTACTGAAATTGTGCCTCTTACTCTGTAAATATCTACCTTGAGTGGCTTCCGGGTCTTGTACAAGGTGATCATGATTGTTAAGAAATACCTCGCTATTCTATCGCTATTTCTGTGGAAAATGTTCAGATGAGCTACATTACTTGGTTCCACCAGTTCAGACCTTCACAGCTAAGACCCGCCATTCCATATACACTAGGACGAATCATCCAAATTCCCTTTGTAGACTGTTAGTAAGAAGGCAGTTCCATTCAGACAGCTTCTTCCTGAGGACCGTAACTTTATGTAACAGACTCCTGAGGGGATTCTTCCTCAATTACTATAATCTTAACCTCTTTAAGTCTAGCGTACACCAAAAACGAGGTATATCTGCAATTAGGTTGGTGCAAAAATAATGACGTAATAATGTCGATTTTTGACGTATTTTTTAACGTCAAAAAACGACATTATTACGTCATTATTTTTGCACCAACCTAATATATCTAGATTGGAGCTGTCAAGTCCTTATTTGCCAGCCATGCTAGAGTTCAAAAGCAACTGCACGATCTGTTGAAATATTTTCCACCCTACAAACTCTTTCCCACGGACGAAACATGGCAAGCCTCCCCATAGCATGTCGTCAGAAATAGTCCCATGGCAAATATTCTGACGAGCTACTTTGCTTAGTTCCACCATTCCTGACCTTGGAGTGTCCACTCGGACGAATCATCCTCGTTTCCTTTCATATTTCATTAGTAAGGAGGAAGTTCCCTTCGGTGTGCTTCTTCCCATGAACCGCTACTTTAGGAAACGGACTCCCCATTCATTTTGTATTCCATAAGTAAAGAGGAAGTTCTACTTGAACAGCTTCTACCCAAGAACCGTGAAACAGACTCAAGAGTGGATGCTTTCCCGACCATTGCAATTTTAAGCTCGTCAAGTCGAGAGTTAACTGTTATTTTCCCCACATATTCTCATAAAGTGCACTTCTTACCTCTTACTCTTACCACTCACAAAACAACCTCCTTCAGTAACCCTGAACCCTGAGTTGTTTTGAGCCTTTTACATGGAGCACATTAGTAAAAAAAAAAAGAAAAAAAAGAAGGTAAATACTTAGCGAAACAGATTCCCGAGAGGATACTTTCTCGACCAAAATCATAGCCTCTTCAAGTTGTATGTTAACTGTTATCTTTCTCAAATATCCTCATAAACTCATACAACAGGGGTGGCCAACCTTTTGATTCCATGCGCCAATATTTTGTACGATTAATTTAAATGCGCCACACAAACATTCACTTCCTTTCAGTACGTGATGTAATATGGACATATGTTAAAGTTATAATAAAATCTATTTATTTGAAAATATCTATATCTTATGGTCAGGGGCGTATCCTTTTAGCACTTTCGCAAAGGACGTGCAATTAATATAAAATCACTGAAATGAATGAGTAGAAGTGGCTTAGTTACTTTTCATCAAAAGGATGCAATGCGCCACTTGTAAGCATCCAATGCGCCACTTATGGCGCATGCGCCACAGGTTGGCCATCCTTGTCATACAACAAACTCCTTCAGTAATCCTCTACCGTGGGTGGCTCTTGGAAATTGTATTGGGTGACCATTAGTTAAAAGAAAAATGTTTTTATATCCTTTCTGGTAAAATATATTAGGTTAGTGCAAAAAATAATGTCGTTTTCTCACATATGTTACTATGTGAGAAAACGACATTATTTTTGCACCAACCTAATAATTTACTTTTTGTAGTACAGGCTCCAGTGGGGGTCAACCCATACATCTGAAGGAGCAATATATTACCTATACCAGAGCTTGTAGCTGCTTTAAATTGAGTCTTCTTTGCAGCGATCTTTGCGAGTGTGAAAACTGCGAAAACGTGGCCAATGAGGATGTCAACGCTATTAGCCCTTATGACTGTGACCCAGAAGCCGAATAAGATAATACTTATGGTGAGGATAAGAAGATTTAGGATTGTAATGATATGAGTCCATGAAAATCATTTGTTCTGTGTGTACCCCTGCGATATACTCTCTTATATTCGAGTCTGTATATTTTGTTCAGTAAAATACAACCTAACAAGTGTTTGTTACAGTATCTGTCGATATTTCTGAGATGAGGTATTTTTTTCTGAGATGAGGTATTATGTACACTATTTACATTATTCGGACTGTTGTCCTCATCTTTGTCGCGATGTTTATCACAACATTTCGGCCGTTGTACGCTCCGGCCTTCTTCAGGTGGTTGGAATGTCGAACTGAACCCTTCATTTCGCTCACTGGGGTAGACTATTCTAGTTCCACGTGCCATGTCTAATCTCCTGTTAATTCCCCTCTAAAAGTTCTCCACCGCCGTAACCAGGTATTGACAGGTAACTCAAACTCTTTGGGTCCTGTCACTGGATCTAACTAACACCTTTATCCACTGTGCCATGTGTTCTTGAGGGCATCTGGGTATGAATTTCTGGGTATTATAGCAACCATTTTTACCAGTGCTCATATTGCAATTTTTGCTGTTATCATTTCATGGTTTTTTACCAAAGCTCATATTGCAATTTTTTGTTATTATCGCTTTTCTCTAGCACTCCTTATTACTGGTTCCCATGTTGTATTCATTTCTATGCTTGGTCGGCTCAGGAGATTTTTGTGGCCTAACATATGTTCTGATTCCTTAAGTTTCAAATGATGTTCTTTGTCTATGATCTCAACTTGAACCCAAAGAGGGCGGTGATCTCCCTTTTCTCTCCATATGTGGTCAGCCATGCCTGATTTTTCCACTTCCCCTGGTGTTACAGCTTTCTGGTGTTCTTGAAGCCTTACCTTAAGGAGGCGGTCTGTCTCCCCTTTATATTTCTTTCCGCAGCTTCACGGGATAGAGTACACACACACTCTATGGGGAGAGCTATCTGCGAAGTGTTGTCCCGCTTTTCAAATAATGGGTTCAGTTCGACATTCCAACCACCTGAAGAAGGCCGGACCGTACAACGGCCGAAACGTTGTGATAAACATGGCGACAAAAATGAGGACAATTGTCCGAATAATGTAAATAGTATTTGTTATAGGTATATACATCATTGTGTTTTTTGAAGCTTTGTTCAAATATTAAAATGAAAGTCAAGTTAAACAAATTGTGACAAAAATTCATAAAATCAGATTGAAGAAGACAACGGAAATGACGACAGTTTTGCTTAATATCTTTCTGCGGTAAACCAGTTGCCATCCAAACTATAAAACCCGGTCTGTCCTGTTATTTTACCCATACCTGGGGGAGAAGAGGATTCATACCTTTCCTAAGGGTATTAGCACGTAAGTGAATGTAATGGATTCGACTGCAATTCGAACTGGACTCTCCTCATAGCGGATAGCGGCTCGGATTGAGGAATCCGAGAGCGGAGTTCGAATTCCAGTCGAATCCATTACATTCACTTACGTGCTAATATCCTTGGGAAAAATATAAATCCTTTTCTCCCCCCCCAGGTATGGGTAAAATAACAGGAGAGAACGGGTTCTATAGCCTTGGATAGCAATAGGTCTACCACAGAAAGAAATGGCAACCTACTTCCAGGAAAATGTCTGCCTCGTCAGTCATGTATCGAAAGATACATAATCGCCCAAGCATGTATCACGCATGGCACATAGCTGAACTATCATACGAAGAACATTGCATTTTAACACATTCCAGAACAATATAAGCCCAATTTGGTTCGGTTGATCTGATGTTGGGGGTTTTAAGCCCATTTTAGTGGATTTGGGGTATGTGTCTTCTGGTCGGCAAAATACACACTCATAACTAATTTTGACAGATCTAACACTTCTTTTCTGAAACTTCATGTAGCTATGCATGCTCTGATATAGGTAACAAATCCCCCCCAGATGTGTGTACTATTGAGCACCCTAATAAATTTATCTTCGCACATTTTTTTTTTGTTTATCAATTTAAACGTTATTTTTAGCGGATACTCGTATTTGAGTAGACGCTCCGTTTATTTATTAAACGGTATATTTATTTGAATGTCCGGGAACAGTATATTTATTTGGCCTGAATGTCCGACAGAATCCGAGCCTGCTTCTCTCTAGGTGCCGGGAACTGATCTTTAGCACAGAACTCACTAACCAACTGAGCCACAGAGAACCAGCCGATAAGACAAGGTTGAATTTGCCCTTTAAGCGAAGCTTCTCCTGTCAAAGATTTCCTGAAAATTTTCAATATGAGTATACATTAAAAATAACGTTCAAAGTGATAAACAATTTGTCGGATTAATAAAAATTAATTAATTAGAAAATTCGCTTTACTTACGTTTAGATACGAAACCGTACAGATATGAAAAATTTCAAGAAATATTTGACGGGAGAGATTTCGCTTAAAAGGCAAATACTGCCTTACTTTCAGATGGTTCTCTGTAGCATCGTTGGTTAGAGTGTACCGGGCTAAACGGTAGCCCCCGCCACCTCTGCCAAAAAGCGTAATTTTTTCTTTGATAAGATTTCTCGAACATTCAGGCCGGTAGACGAAAATAAATAAATATACATTTTTAATAAATAAACGGAGCGTCTACTCAAATAAGAATTTCCACTAAAAAAATGTTTAAAGTGATAAGAGATCTGTCGGATTAATAAAAAAATAAATCCATCACTTAGAAAATCCATATATTTTTTTTCTTGTAAAATCACATTATTTTCGGAACACATATTTTTTATTTTTTTTTCTAGTCGGTTTTACCCCAGGCATTAAAGCCACTGAAACACAAGGGGTTACTGGGTGTAGAAGAATTAGGAACAAACATTAATAATGGACTGGAAAAGGAGACGAGAAGGACATATTGCGATTGATATTGGACTTAAATTTTTTCAGATTAAAGTTGGCTGGATAGCATGAAGCCGGAAGGGAGTTCCACAAGCGAGAAGTGCGAGAAAAGAAACTGTTAGCATAGAAGTTACATCTACATTTAGCCAGTTCATATACTTAAATAAATTCACAGCATCATCGTCACCACCACTACCATCATCATTATTATTGTTATTGTTATTATTATTATTATTATTATTATTTCTTTCTCTGATAAAACGTCATTATCTTCCGAGCACTATGATATTATTTGATAATTTGTATTGACTCAACAACTCCACGAGGTCAAGTTGGGACACACGGTCAGTTTAATGTGGGGAGCCCGAGCGCATGGACCTGTCGGTTGCAATGGGAGGGCTGAGCACCTCTCAGTATAATTTTCCTCAGTTGCAACTCTGTCCTTTGACGGAATTGCTCCCGAGTGCACTCTGCCCAAAGACAAAAACGCAACTGAGAGATGAGAAATAAACGTGTTACAAACTACTCGAGAGCAGTTTACACACAATATACACATGTTATTTGATAATTTCAGGTGTGTTATTAATTTTGTCAGGTTATATCTGAGAAAAGACATGTGAGCCGATGCGATTATGGCCAACGATTTTCGAGGCCAAGTAAAATGACTGATAATAAAACCTAGAATACTATTATGGTCGTGTGCTCGATTTACACTAAGTGCCCAACAGATACGGCCTTGCACCAAACTAATTAATCTACTGTTAAGCACTAGTTCTTTTGCTTTCAAATCATAAAAAAGCCCTGATTCTCTAAGTTGAGAGGAGGTCGTCAGAATTGTACTGTAGGAATATATTGCAAGCAATTCTGACAATAGGATTTTATACGTGTAATGTAAAGTGATTTTCCAAACATAGCTTAGATGTGGCACAAGGCCGAAAGTAGGGGGCACCCAATGAAGATCGAACTCGCTACTCAGTCGTAATTGTTGCTAGCGAGACAAGCTTGCTAACCATTACACCACCTGGAGGTGCCCAAACGATTTTCTAAGTGTAACTTAGATGTGGCACAAGGCCGAAAGTTTGGAGCGCCCAACATGGATCGAACTCACTACTCAGCGTTAAATGATCGTAACAAGGCAATCTTGCTGACCATTGCACTACATTGAAGTACACAATACGTTTAATGTAAATGTAAAGAGTTTTAGATGATAAATGCATTTACTATGTCGCTTGCATTTATTCCTGGCCATCAGCCATCAATTTTTTCTTATCAGCATTGCAGGAAATTAAAAATTGAGTGCTAGTGGTCAAGAATTAATGCAAGCAATATTGATAGATTCAGATCCATTAATGTATGGGATAAATGCATTACAAATTTACTTTAGACATAAATTACAATAGTTTTTATTATAAAATTGCATTACAAATAATTTTACCATAGAAGTACAGTAAAAATATATTTGCAATAAGAATGAATTACAAATAATTTTGCTATATAATTTTATTGCAAGTAAATTACTAATAAAATGTATTACAGAAAGTAAAAAGTGATGATGAATGGTCAGCAATTATGATTGTGACTATTATTTGCTTAAGGTAACTGTATTACAAATAACTTTACAATAGAAGTGCGTTATAAATAAATTTACTTTAGACATGATTTTTTTTAAGCGTTTTACCCCAAGCAAGGCGGGAAGCCACTAGGACGCAACGGGTTACAGAAGATTTGGAGCAAGATCAGATAGGAGTGATAGAGGAAAGGATGAGGAGAAGGATAGTGGATAGATCAAGGCAAATGGAGATGTCGATTGACATTACATTTGAATAGTTGGAGATTATAGCTCTCAGGGAAACTGGAATAGGGAATAGAGTTCCACAGGCGAGAGGTGCGAGACATGAAGCTATTGGAGTAGAAGAGACGGATACATTTAGGAGTTTCGGCAGTGAAGGGGTGAAAGCGGAATGCCAGCCTCGTAGAAGTCTGGGAACCAGCGAATGCAGCTCCTCGGAGCAATTGCCATGAAAGTATTTGTAAAAAAAGACAGAGAGAGGCGACGGTGCGTCTGTGAGAGAGCGACTGTAGACGAGATGCCAGAACAAGGACAATTATATTGCATATCCGCCTCTGGAGCCTATCAAGAACCCCGAGGCAAACAGAAGGGTCTCCAGACCATATATGGCAGCAATACTCCATGCAAGGGCGAATTGTTGATTTGTAGATCTGGAGGATCGATTCCGGGGAGAAAAATTTCCTGGCGCGGCATAGAGAGCCAACTTTTCTTGCGGTGGACGAAGCAATTGACTTAATGTATTTGTTCCATCTCAGGTCAGCCGTCAACGTGAGACCGAGCAGCCGAAGAGAGGTGCTCTCGAGAAGTTGAGCGTCAGACATTCTAATGGAGGGTAGGGAAGGATCTCTGTGGTGATTAATAGAGAGCAGTTTTGTTTTTGAAGCATTAAAGTTGACCAGCCAATTCCTGCCCCAGTTCACAACCGATTGGAGGTCCTTTTCGAGACGCACGGCCAGGTTAGTTTTGTCAGCGTCACTAGATTTGTTTTTGAGGCAGGAATAAATTGTGGTGTCATCCGCGTAGATGTCAACTTGGGAATTTATGGCGTCAGGAAGGTCATTTATGTAGATAAGGAATAGAGTGGGGCCCAGGATGGAGCCTTGAGGAACACCTGCGTTCATGGTATAGGAACTGGAAGAGACTCCGTTGAGAACGACCTTCAATTCACGGTTTGACAGGAATGATTGTATTAGGTCAAACAATCGACCCGTAATGCCATAATCCTGGAGTTTGCGAAGAAGGCCAAACCCTATCAAACGCTTTGGAGATGTCTAGGGCCACGGCACGAGCTTCCCCGTTATTTTGAAAAGCTTGGTAGACAGTTTCAGTGATGGCCGTAAGCACATCAGCTGTAGATCGGGCAAAGCGGAAGCCATATTGCTTGTCGGAGAGCAGATCATGGGATGTGAGGTGATTAACCACCTTGGTATTGATTAGGGCTTCGAAGACTTTGCCGAAGAGGTGTAGGAGACTGATAGGACGGTAATTAGAAGGGTCAGAGGGGTCGTCAGAGTTCTTGATGATAGGAACAATCGAAGAGAACTTCCAGCAGTCAAGAAAACAAGATTCCTTGAGGCAGTAGTTATATAGTTTAGAGAGGGCGGGCGCCAGTTTAGGCACGCATTTCTTCAAGACAATGGCTGGTATCCCATCTCCACCACTAGCCTTGTTGGGGTCTAAATTGGAGATAATGCCCAATACCAAAGACGGGGTTATGTGTAACCCACTCAATAGGGCCTCAGTTCTAAGAGGGAAATCGGGTATTTACAATAGTTTTTATTATAGAATTTCACTATAAATAATTTTATCACAGAAGTACATTAAAAATATATTTACTATAAGAATAAATTACAAATAATTTTATTATAGTATTGCATTAACAATATTGTACTATGGAAGATAGAATGTACAAGAAGACAGAATGCATGTTCATCAGTAAGAAGATGAGTCCGAAATGCGAAATGCAGGTCAGTTTGTTAGAAGGCTTTTTCTTTTTATGTGCCATGTCCTTTCAGGACTTAGACGATCATGGCTCTCCACCTTCCTCTATCCCTTGCAGCTCTCAACTATTTCCTTTCCTCTGCTACCTAGACCATGTTCTGTCATCCACTTGCTTAAGGCCGTTAGGTATGTCATGCGCTGTTTTCCCTTGTCTTTCTTTCCTTCTATTCGATCCGTGAGTATCAGATTCCCCAGGCCCTCTTTCCTCATTATGTGTCCCAGAAATTTCAACTGTCTCTTCTTAATGTGAAGTATAAACCTTTTCCTTGTTTGTATCCTCTCTAAGAACTCACCGCTGCTCACATGTTTGGTCCATGATATCCTTAGCATCCTTCTGTAGAACCACAACTCCGTCGCTTCGAGTCTCTTCTTCATCTTTGAGGAAATCGTTCACCATTTGCTGCCGTAAAGAAAGACAGACGTTACGTAACACCTCAGTATTCTTCACTAGTGCCCCGAGATCGCAGCTCACCGCGGCGTCTTATATGAAACACTGTTTCCATGTTTATCACTGTGTTTAAGCAAGGGAGATAATTTGTCTTGTAAACTAGAAATTAAGATACACGTTTTACAAAATAATATAACACTTATAAAGCTTATATATATATATATATATATATATATATATATATATATATATATATATATATATATATATATATAATGGGACCGCGAAGGCAACTCACAACCGGGTCTTACGCACACGGTTGACTGTGTTTAGCATTTAATTTAATATGAAATTAATTCGCTTCAGATTTCGCTATGTGAAATCATCAAATTCCACAAATGAATAAATACAAAGAACTTGGCTCGATCCATTCGGTTACTTAAATGTAAAATAACATTTAAATTGAGCTAATTTGCGAATAGAAACTTTACCTAAGCTCATATTTCAACCAACCCTTAAAAAGGCATATCATGTTTGTGATTGTTGTCGTCTGTGGAATAACAACTTGTTTGAAGGACACTTTCGTATTATATACCTTCTGTGTAAAAAAAAAAAAAAAAAAATAGCTGTGGAAATAGACATCCTTCTTAAAAAGTCTAAAAGTCCTTAATCGGCATGAGCCACGTCGCCTTCTCTGTTAAGTTTTACTTTTAATTACAGCGGTTTAATTAGACGATGTCAATTCGAATTGCGACGGAAAGCAAAACTGTAAGAATCAGCCAATCATCAGGTGTTTATGGTTTAACTGTACTATTTGTCAGTCTTGTAAATCTTTTATTAATCCATGTGTTATTCTATTTGTAAATCTATAAATATATTTGCTGGTCTATTGTCAAACTATGTCATTCTATTTGTACATGTATTGTAAATTTATTTTAACACTAGCTCTCCTAAAGGTTATATCGTCCTGGGTAAGACGTTAAACTACATCCGCGTCCTGGGTAAGACGATAAACTACATCCAGCAACAAGGCCTCTGATCAGGAGGTTTTGAGGAGAGTGGAACCACCTCTTGATTGCTGGTGTTCCCAGATCCACCTTGACCCAGGGTCCAAGCTCTTGGCAAATAGTTAACTGTTGCCAGCAAAACTTTTTTGAAAACAATTATTACCCGCAATACAATTTTGAAGGAAAAATATTACCAGAAACATTAACAGTAATAAAAAATGTTGCCGGCATTAAATAACCCATTGAGGTTAATATGCTGTAAAACAAAATAAACCAAACCAATCTAAACCAAAGAATACATATTCTATTCATGCGAATCTATCCTAAAAATTTTGTCGGCATTAATTAACCCATTGAGGTTAATATGCTGTAAAACAAAATAAACCAAACCAATCTAAACCAAAGAATACATATTCTGTTCATACGAATCTATCCTAAAAATGTTGTCGGCATTAATTAACCCATTGAGGTTAATATGCTGTAAAACAAAATAAACCAAACCAATCTAAACCAAAGAATACATATTCTATTGATCCGAAACTATCCTAAAAATTTTGTCGGCATTAAATAACCCATTTAGGTTGATATGCCATAAAACAAAATAAACCAAATCAATCTAAACCAAAGAATACATATTCTATTCATACGAATCTATCCTAAAAAATTGTTTGCATTAAAAAACCCATTGAGGTTGATATGCCACAAAACAAAATAAACCAAACCAATCTAAACCAAAGAATACATATTCTATTCATACGAATCTATCCTAAAAATGTTGTCGGCATTAATTAACCCATTGAGGTTGATATGCTGTAAAACAAAATAAACCAAACCAATCTAAACCAAAGAATACATATTCTATTCATGCGAATCTATCCTAAAAATTTTGTCGGCATTAATTAACCCATTGATTTTGATAGGCTGTAAAAACAAAATAAACCAAACCAATCTAAATCAAAGAATACATATTCTATTCATACGAATCTATCCTAAAAATGTTGTCGGCATAAATTAACCCATTGATTTTGATATGCTGTAAAACAAAATAAAATGAAAACGAAAAGGCACTTGTGTTTAGAATCAGAAACAGACAGTTGAAATATCTGGAACTCATAACGAGGAAGAAGGGCTTAAAAATTGATATATTGAAGCCACGAGAGACAGAGGGAAACCTATATAATGAGCTGGTGTAAACAGATGACTGAACAGGGACTTGAACGGATAGTAAGGGGATAAACATTGCATAGGGCTATGAAGAATAAGAAATGGTAGAGACATATAATCTTCCACATCCTGAATGGACACAGCACTTAAAAGGAAAAAAATTACTATGATCTTATTCTATCAGTGTCACTTTTATTAATTCCTGACCACTGACAATGACCTTATTTAACTGCAATGTATTTTGTGACTCGTTTGAAATGCATTTCTATACAGTATTATTTGAAATGCATTTCTATAGTAAGATGTTTAGCAATACATTTCTATAGTAAAATAAAATTACTGTAATAAAATATTTTCTAATGCATTTCTCTAGTGCTGGAGATGCATGAAAAGAAACTGTTGGAGAAGTGGAGGTTGCATTTTAACAGTAAACAAGTGGGACCTAGATGTCAATCTAGTAGCATGCTTAAAGTCATGTAGTCGGGGCATCATTGATAAAGATCAGAAAAAACGTAGTACACAGGATAGAGCCCTTGCAGGCACCCGCATTCATGTGAAATAATCTGGAAGCGAGCCTATTCAAAACGACCTTCATTTCACGGTTTGATAGGAACGATAGGACTAAATCCAACCTTCGTCCTGTGATACCGTAGCCCTAGATCTTGTGTAGAAGTCCAGCGTGCCAAAGTCTGTCAAACGCCTTGGAGTCCAGCACTCTTTTCTTTGTTTCTAACGAAATGTGTCTATTTCGATATTAAAAGGCATCTTTCGCTATTCCAATGAGCCTTCGGGTATCTGTGTCATATTTTCCATCGTCTTTTATAAGACTTACCAGTTCCGTCATCTATTCATCCAAGCTCGTCGCTTTCCCCATCTCTCTTGCCCTCAATATGCCCTGTGAAGGTTAATTTTTCCAGGCCCTCTTTCCTCATTGTCAAAGGTTCTGTACTTGCTAAATTTTGACGTTCCCAATTCATAATTCACAGCTTGAGTTGCCCCACTTGCTGGTTACCGTAAATTCTGTCTTCTTAGCAGATCTTATATTTATGACACCCACCGTCGGCGCGGTCGCAGTCCAGCGCCAATATGTGACGTCCACTGGTCACGACGTCAATATATGACACTGCGCCGTCGGCCCGTGGTCACCTCCCAGTTGCGGCGCGAAGCTGTAAGGTTTCTTCCACCAGCGTTTGGGGTTGATTCGTTGTCGCCGCCACCAGCATGTGTCCCGGTTGATCTGGTCGTTTCCGGTTCGATACCAGCTTTGTTGTTCTCAGTTTGCCTCCAACGCTTGGTCACCGAAGTAACTGCTTTAATCTCAAGTCTAACCTACCCACGTTGTGACTTTGATCTTAGGTAGACGAAATGCGTCGGGCCGGAGTGCAAGCTGAATCCGTGGTATAGGTGATACCGCACAAGCGTAAGTAAAAAAAAAATAATAAAACAAACTCACGAGGTTCAAATATGTTGAGAAATAACAATTAACTTTATCTATCTGTTGAATACAGGAGTGTGTTTCTCTCCCGGCCCGTTTCTATGGATTCGTGACACTTTTTGCGTTTCTTAAGCGAGTCATGGTATCTTAAGTCGTTCGTCAATAAAAACTTGCTTTTGGTAGGAAGACTAAGTCGAAAAGGACGTGGAAATCTTTCGGTCAGTTTCTGCGAGGCAACACTCTGTAACTCCGACCTTGTCTGGCACTGCGAACTCTCTGAAAACTCCGCTAAACTCTGATCGGCTGCCTCGAGACGTTTGTTTATATGGACACCGACCAACTCCGGGGTGGGGACTGACGTGGTTTGGGTTCTTTGGCAATTCTTAATTCCCAACAAGAATTCTCTTTGTTCTTAGACCAGGAAAATTAGTTACTTCCCATTTTTGGAAGATTAATCACTTTCCACTTCGGGGTTCCTCCCTCGTCCGTGAGGAAAGGTCGGAGGAGAGTTATCCTTCTAGACTCTTCCTCTCTCACATTGGTATCTCATACTAATCCCCTCAATGTGTGTTAACAACTTCTCCGTCTTTCTCATACATTCACCTCCGCCTATCACCCATGCTACCAGTTAGCCAATGGTCTCTCGGCAGTGTGGGCATGGCTAGACTGGCCCTCTTAGAATTATTATTGAAAATTTTGTTTACAAAATCCTTTTTTCTTTTCCTTTTCTTTTTCCTTCGGCCAAAACATTTACAATTCCCAGATTGCCAATTAATTCTTTATCACATCCCAAATCCACTTTAGCTCGGACCTCTACTGACTCATTAATCATTGTCGACACTCGACATTTCGCTTCTCCGCTGGTCAACCTTCAACTTCATTTTCGAGTTTGAATAAGCAATAATAATGATCCCTTTTTCGACTCTCTTTTTTTTTTCATGTCAAGATTCGTACATAGACCAGATGGCTTCCTTCACTGGAATCAGGAATTAAAGTCAAATGATATCTCTGAAAGATAATTAATAGCTATTCTCTAGGGTGGTCTCAAGCTGAAATTTTTTCATGGCTGCATGCGTCGACCGACTTTGTTTATCATTTAGAATTCTGTTTCATTTGACGCGTCACTACCTTATTGTGATATTAATTAATTTGACAGAATCAGTCTCGCCCCTTCTTACTAATTTTCTGCCTTTTGCAAAAAGTATCTTCTTTTTGTAAATAAAATAAATTCTTCTTTTTTTTTTATGTCAATCTATCTTTCGGTATTGCTCTTTCTCGCCTTAAGTATTTCCCGTTTTTAATTTCTATGGCTAATTAGTTAGCCAATTACCATAGCTAAATAGTGTCACATATTATCACAATGTGGGATTCTTAATAAAAACATTCTGATAAAAACATGAAAAAAAGAATGAAATTGGTTAAATTATATATCCAGGCACATATTTTAATCATTTCACCCCATGCAATGCAGTAAAGCCACTAAGAATAGGACAAAACATTATTAAGGAGCGAAAACAATAGAAGAGTAATCAAGAAGACAGTAGATAACAACTGACATTACGTTTAAATTTTTGAAGATCAAAGTTGGTTGGAAATCATGGAACCGGAAAAGAATTCCACAAGGGAGAATTGCGAGAAAAGAAACTGTTAGCTTAGGACTTACGGTTACATCAAGCCAATTCAAGTGTGAACTTAGACCTTGTTGCCAGTCTGGTACTGTGCATAAATTAATAAAGTCTAGATTCTATAGCAAAGAGTTCATCCGAACAATCACCATGAAAGTATTTATAGAAATAGCACAAGGAATCTACATTATGGTGGTGGGAAAGTGACTGAAGCTGAGATGCCAAGTCAGGATCAATAATATTGCAGATTCTTCCCTCGATTTTATCAAGAATCTCTAAATATACTGCAGGATCACCGGGATATACAGTGGCCTAAGAAATGTGTTTTCACCAGGAGAAATAAACTACATCCAATTTCAAAATTTAATTACGTAATTCCTATTCAACATAAACAGTATTTGGAACTAGTATGGAGTAGGTCCTCCATTTGCTTGTATTCGATTTTTCATGAATTTGATCAGGTTATCAACAATTGTCTGATCCATATTTTGCCACTCCTTTAGCAATGTTTCGTTAAGGGTTGCCACTTACGTGATTTTGGTTGTACGTTCTCTAAGTGTTCGTTGAAGTTGCTCCCAAACGTGTTCTATTAGATTCATGCCAGGATTTTGGGCTACCCATGGTAGTGACTTGATTTCTTGTGATTCCTTCCAGGCCTTTGCTACTTTGATCGCATGACATGGTGCTCCATCTTCTTGAAAAAGGTAGACATTCTTATCAATCTGATTGGTTTCAAATAGTGGGAGTAGTCCTTTCTCTAATATTTGACAGTATTTTGGACCATTCAACCGCTCGTTAACAAGAATCTGCTTAGATTTCTCTCCAAACCAGACAGCGCCGCACACCCTTACTCCAATCCCTCCATGTTTCACGGTCGCCTTCAGACATTCAGTGTTTCATTCTGATTTCTCCAAACATAAACCTATCTCGAATTAACATTTTGGCAGAATTTACTTTCATCTGACCAAATTGCAGACTGCCAAAATTCATAATCTTTACTCTCGAATTCTCTCGCCCAATACATACGCCTGTTCCTGTTAACCTCTAAAATCAATGGTTTTTCTTGCAACTCTACTTTGATAGCCTAACTCTTTCAGAGTCTTTCTCACTGCATATGGCGACATTTCCATGCTGTTGGCGACATCTTTGACGCTCTGACGACGGTTTCTGATGATTGCCCTATTCAGCGCCCTTTTCGTTCACTCAGACACGATGCTTGGTCTTCCTGAACGTTGTTCCATACGACAATGGCATTCTTCATTAAATTTCTTGTCAAAATTATTAACCATTTGATGATTAACCTGGAAAAACCTAGCAATTTCTCTATTTGACTTGCCACAATGATACCATCCTATTATTTGCCCTTGTTGAAATTCACTAATTTCCTTACTTTCACGAACTTTCATAGCAAGATATGTCAACTATTGTTCATAGATGAGAATAGCTTGATACTAACACGGTATTGTCTGAAAACAGAAGACATGTTATTGCACAAGCCAAAATTGCTGTAATCAAGGGTGGCTAAAAATTTATCATACCCCACTGTATATGCCAGTAATATCCAAAGCAATAACAAATGACAGATTTATAAATATATGAAATAGATTCAGGGGAAAAAGATTGTCTAGCATGTCACGGTAAACCAACTTTCTTGCCCCAGTTAACAACTGACTGTAGGTCATTTTTTAGATCAACTGCCAATATGACCTTATCGAAGTGATTAGACTTACTGTCGAAACAAAAAGTTTAATATGTGACTACGCATGCGTCCCCTCTCCGTGCGCATGCGTAGGCACATCAACATTAGCATCACTTTAGTCCGATGAAATCCTAAAGTACGAAACGTGTCACATACAAAAATATTTTCCATTTTGTCGTAGATTTTCTTAAAATTCTGCCTTAGAAATTTATGGTTATTCTGTTCTTCCAGCTTTCCTTTACAATTAGCATAAATAAAGCAGCTAAAATTAAGATAAAAAGAAATAATCTTCAATGTGACATGTCTCTCCAGAGCGTCGGTGATTATGGCTCTCCGCAGCTTCCAATTCTTTATAGATCATAATCACGTTTGTTTTTTTACCTATTAATATCTATTCGCAGAAGCTGATCAGATAGGTGGCCCGCTATTTCTTCCTATTACTTTTACCTTCGATATGTCCTGTGAGTGTTAAATTTTCCAAGCACTCCTTCCTAATTGTATTCCAGAATTTTTCAGCTGTCTCTTTCTGATTCTGAATATAAGTGTCTATTTTGCCTCCATTTTCCTTAAGTCTTCTTCGTTGCTTGTGCGCTCCGTCACTTATTCTCAGCATCCTTCTGTAGGACTACATTCCCGTTGGCTACAGTCTCCTATTCATTCGTGTGGAAATTTTCCAGCGTTCACTTCCATATAAGAGAATTGATATTACAAAGCAGCTGAACACTCCTTTTCTTTGTTTTGTAATTAATTTTCTTGTTTCTTAATACTTTGCTTAGCTATTAGAAAGCATCTTTCGCTATTGAATTGTGCTTTCAGATTTCTGTGTCACGTTTGTCGTGTGTTTCTTTTTCAGATTGTTAAACCCTCGTACTTATTCAATTCTTACGTCGCTAATCTGTAGCTTTCGAACCCTCTGGCTCACACGCTCTTTGCTTTTCATGGTATTCCCATCATCCTTCTGTAGAACAACATTTCTGTAACCTTCGTCTCGTCATCATCTATAAAAAAAATAAAAAAAGAATTGATAGAAGTTCGGTACGCTTTTCTTTGTTTCTAACAAAATTTTCCTGTTTATTAATATGTTGACTAGCTTTTGAAAGGCGTCTTCCGCTACTCCAAGGCATCTTCGGATTTCGGTGTCACATTTTCCGTTATTTGTAACACTTCCCAGGCATTTAGATGTTCTGTATCTACTTGACGTCTGTAATTCGTAACTAGCATTTTCGATTGTTCCTATTGCTAATAACTATACATTCTGTCTTCTTACAATCGATGATCAGTGCTTTATTCACGCTATCCTTTAGGAGTTCCTGTCTATGGATGTACCTTAGAAATGATTAAAAATATCTTACTAAAATTCTGCGAGGTCTTTATGAGACTATTGGACTCTACTTTGAGCAATAAGAATGTATAATTACTCTGCAACTTTAACAGAAGAATCGTGATGAAATCGATCATAAACGAAAGTGATATGTTCACCATTAATTAATCATAGCTAAGGAGGAGAAGCTCATGAAGGATTGAAATAAAGTTCATATATATATATATATATATATATATATATATATATATATATATATATATAATATTCCAGGATCATTTTCTTACTTATTCAAGGTGATCTTCGCCCTCTCTAACCTTCTAACTTTCTGTCTTGGAGTAACAAGGTGCGTACGATTTAATTTTCAAGTCTTTTTTCTCTGCTCTTTGAACTGTCATAGGCGAAACTCCTCATTTACGTGCCAAATGTCTTATGAGTTGAGTTGGATCTTTTCTAATTGATCTCTTTAGCGCTAAGTTGAAATGATGATCCCTCTTCCAGTTATGACTTCCTGATCCAGCTTTCCTCTTTACTATACTCATTTTAAACTTATTCACCGTTCTCTTGATTGTTCTTGAATGAACTTTGAAAATGAAAGACAGAGTATGAATGTTGGTACCATTACTGAAGGCCTGAATGATCTTTTGGCTCTCAACATTGCTCAGTTGGGAAGACAGTCGGGCTGACACAAAGCGATTTTATCCTGTTCTCTTTCTAGCTGAATAACCGAATGGATTTTTCAGTGATTCTTACGACAAATGCTGTCAAGATGACTAAACGCTTTATGTGAAGACCTCGAAAAAAAGAAATTCAGTTAGTTTAGTGTGTTTTATTTTATTTTTTTTTATTTTTTTTAGATGTTAAACATTTGTGGGTAGACAATTATGTTGTTACACGATTTGGACAATTTTGCAGTTACACCCGGTATATTGAATCTCAAAGGATCTAATTTTTAATATTCGGTCATGAGAGTTAGTCTCATCAGAAGCTGTTTCTTTATTTTACTACTAGAGTTTAGTCAATCTAAAATGTTGCAATAAAAAGGCAACTGTATGCTGACGAAAAACGAATCTAAAAATCTGATGATGCAAATGCCTCATTTCAAACAAAGAATCTGTAAGCTGAGTTCAAATTCCAGTCTAGTCAGTTACAATCCTTTTCACACAAATGTCTTTAAGAAAGGCATGAAACCATTTGTCTCCTTCCAGCTATGGGTTAAATACACATTTTGCTATTCAAATGCACGTTCGGATTTCAGTGTCACCTTTTCTATCCCTTGTTAAAACATTTCCCAAATATTTAAACTTCTCTACTTATTTGATTTTGTTATCTCCGATTTGTAGCTCCCATTTTAAGCATTTCTCTGACAGCCATACATTCTGTATTCTTAAATTTGACAGTCTTTTCGTCAGGATTTCTTTTACAACTAGCATAAATGAAGCAACTAAAATTAAAATAAAAGAGATACGCGTGGAAAATTAGCAAGTGTCGATAATGTTTTCCTCTGGCAGAAATCTAACAAAACTAAGTTAATCGTTGAATCTGTTAGCCTAAGGTCGAGGCCATGTTTTGGAAAATAAGTTCACAGCAACAGCTGCCTTACGGCTGATAAAGATATATGTAAACAAATTGGTGACTGATTAAAAAGTGTACGTAAATTATTTAAGCCATCATTGGTGAGTGATTTTTTTATTCTCTATTCCAGTGAATCATGTCGAACCAACATTTACATTCGTTTCTTGTCCTTTCTTTGTTAGCCGGGTTGGTTTGTCCGGTCCTCGGCCATGGCCGACTTGTGGATCCCCCCGGCAGGTCAAGCATGTGGCGATTTGGGTTTGCGACCCCCGCCAACTATAACGACAACCAACTTTACTGCGGAGGTCGAGGGGTGAGTATAACGTACAAGCGGTCATTACATAACATGATGTTTTATTGATTTCATGGTTCAGAAAGTCGGTTATTCGCATCTGGCTAGATTAATAATCAATGTTCATGGTTCAAATTCGCGTTCTGCTGAATAGAGAGGTAAATAAAAACCAGTAAACCCTTTCGTTTTGGCCTGCTGTCTGTCTGTCTGTCTCTCTCTCTGTCTCTCTCTCTCTCTCTCTGTCTCTCTCTCTCATTGTCAACTCTTTCTTTCGCCACCTCTGTTTCACCAGTCTGGGGTCTGATTACGGCGAAATAACTGGTTGTAATAAAAAATTACGATACTAGTTAGTCAGTAATGCGCCATGCGTGATACACGCTTTGGCGATAATGCATCTTTCGATACATGACTGACGAGGCAGATTTTTTCCCACATTGAGGCTGTCATTTCTTTCTGTAGTAAACCAGTTGCGATCCAAGGCTATAGAACCCGGTCTGTCCTCCTATTTACCCATAGCTGGGGGGTGAAGAAGAGGATTCATATCTTTCCCAAGGGTATTAGCACGTAAGTGAATACAACGGAGTCGATTAGTTTCGAACTCAGCTCTCCGATTCTTCAGCCCGAGCCGCTATCCATTACTCCACCGTAATAGCAATAGTGCAAACATTTTCTCTCTTCTTCTCTCTCTATATATATATCTATCTTTCTTTGTGCATAACCACACTCTTTCTCTATCCCTCTTTCGCCACCCTAGAACCATAGTGAAGAGGAAAGAGATAGAACGGTTTTTAATAATAATAATAATAATAATTCCAGTAAACTCATGGAAGGGATTCCTGGAAGTATATGCCTTAAAGAAATCCAATTTTTTTTTCTCACGAGTCCACACTTTACGAAGGGCTTTATCAATGTAAAATAGGTGTTGTTGTTTTGTTTTTGTTTTTTTAATTGGTCAGTGGAAAATGTCATGATGCTATTTCCGACCTTAGGTCTCTGGGCGGGACCCGGAAAGAAAAGTGTACACATCAGAAATCAAAGGAAATAAAACAACAACAAAAAAAAAATAAAAATAATAATAATAATAATAATAATAATAATAATAATAATAATAATAATAATAATAATAATATTAATAATAATAGGCTCAATATACTCTCTTTCCTTCTCTCACTCTTTTTGCCACAAAGCGATCAAAGTATGGTGAAAGAGAGAATACTTATTATCATGAATTTTATAATAATAATAGTAATATTAATTGGTGGATTCGTTTTCTACGGTTTATCAACCCTTGCAGGTTATTTAAATTCAGAAAATATTTTTATATTATAATCATTATTTTTTTTTTTTTTTTTTTTTTTTGAGATAATAATGCTTTTTAGTGATACAAGTTTTATTAATTAACCAATAGCTGGATATAGAATATGTGGATTCATACGTAATCAGAATTTGATAAACAAACAAATAATTCTAATATAGATATAAAGAGGGGGATCAATTCTATATTACTATCAATATATAAATTTTCCCCTCACTTTGTGGCCACAGTAGTTTCTATTCATTTATATTCCAGGAATGTAAGTAAATCTAAGACATGCCTGTGTAGTTAATTAGTATTTCATTGGTTCATTGATTGATTGGTTTTTACGGCTTATCAACCCTTTGTAGATTATTAAAAGCCAAAATATATTTTTAGATTTAAGAAGTTTCTTTTGGATAATAATAGTCATAGTGAGATAATTCACGCTAAATAACCGATAAATTGATCCCTCACTTTGTACGTACGTTTCTATGCATTTATATTACAGAGAATGTAAATAAATCTAAAAGACATGCCTGTGTAGCTAATCAGTATTTCATTTATTGATTCGTTTTCTACGGCTTATCAAGACTTTGCAGGTTATTTAAAGCCAAAAATTATACTATGGATATAAAGTTGGGGGGATCAATTCTATATTACAATCAATATATAAACTGCTCCCTCACTTTGTGACCACTGTAGTTTCTATGATTACAAAGAATGTAAATAAATCTAAAAGACATGCCTTTGTAGCTAATCAGTATTACATTGATTGATTCGTTTTCTACGGCTTATCAACACTTTGCAGGTTATTTAAAGCCAAAGATTATACTATGGATATAAAGTTGGGGGGATCAATTCTATATTACAATCAATATATAAACTGCTCCCTCACTTTGTGACCACTGTAGTTTCTATCCATTTATATTACAGAGAATGTAAATAAATCTAAAAGTCATGCCTGTGTAGCTAATCAGTATTTCATTGATTGATTCGTTTTCTACGGCTTATCAAGCCTTTGAAGGTTATTTAAAGCCAAAAATTACACTATGGATATAAAGTAGGGGGGATCAATTCTATATTACATTCAATATGTAAACTGCTCCCTCACTTTGTGACCACTGTAGTTTCTATCCATTTATATTACAGGGAATGTAAATAAATCTAAAAGACATGCCTGTGTAGCTAATCAGTATTTCATTGATTCATTCGTTTTCTACGGCTTATCAAGACTTTGCAGGTTATTTAAAGCCAAAAATTATACTATGGATATAAAGTTGGGGGGATCAATTCTATATTACAATCAATATATAAACTGCTCCCTCACTTTGTGACCACTGTAGTTTCTATGATTACAGAGAATGTAAATAAATCTAAAAGACATGCCTTTGTAGCTAATCAGTATTACATTGATTGATTCATTTTCTACGGCTTATCAACACTTTGCAGGTTATTTAAAGCCAAAAATTATACTATGGATATAAAGTTGGGGGGATCAATTCTATATTACAATCAATATGTAAACTGCTCCCTCACTTTGTGACCACTGTAGTTTCTATCCATTTATATTACAGAGAATGTAAATAAATCTAAAAGACATGCCTGTGTAGCTAATCAGTATTTCATTGATTGATTCGTTTTCTACGGCTTATCAACCCTTTGCAGGTTATTTAAAGCCAAAAATTATACTATGGATATAAAGTAGGGGGGATCAATTCTATATTACAGTGTAACCCGGATATAAGAGAGTTGTCGGGACCGGAGAAAAGGTCTCTTATACCCGGGTTTGGTCTATTTTGTTTAGGTAAGTATGGCTCTAATTTGGGACCAGAGAAAATCTCTCTTATATACGGGTTTCTCTTATATACGGGTTACGCTGTACAATCAATATATGAACTGATCCCTCACTTTGTGGTCTCGGCAGTTTCTATGCATTTATATTCCAGAGAATGTAAATAAATCTAAAAGACATACCTGTGTTGCTAATCAGTATTTCTTTGATTCGTTTTATACGGCTTCTCAACCCACTGCAGGTTATTTAAAGACAACACGTGATATTCAAAAGCGGTCACCCATAGAGGTACTCGACGTTGCTTAACTTCGGTAATCGTACGAGCACATGTGTTTCAATGCGATGTGGCCGAAATCAAACAGGGTAACAATAATGTCTATTATAATTCTGCTTGTCCCTAGCTACCTCCCTCCCTCCCTTCGTTAGTTATTTCCTTAGTTCGCACGACGGTTACGCCCTGCCAATACCTCATAAATAATAAACTATTCTGTTGTATTGACTTGGAAATGACGGGGAAGATATACCAGAGATGCCGCTTGTTTTCAGTAAGAAAATTAAAGAAATAAAGAAATAGCAGTGTTTAACGTCTGTTTCAGTGAAATGGAAAAAGTTATCAATTTCAAATCTTTTCGTTTGCACCCCATTACTTCTTAAAATAACGACCCGCATTCACATTTATGATAGTTATTGCAATATTTCGTTAAAGTTGTTAAGCTGACATATTTAACGATGCGATAGGGAAATTTGTACGGATATTTTATTGTCATAGAACTCGCCATGAGCTTATTCAATCATTAACTTAACCCTTTGAGCCCTGCGTTCCAGAACAATTGTAACCCTTCTGCCCGGGCTCCTGAGTCAAATTTCGCAAATAGCTGGTAGATATAAAAGTTCGCAAATAGCTGGTAGATATAAAAATAGGTATAAGTGTTTATCCACCGTTCAACTGGTGGCTGTGCATTAAGTCATTTTTCTCTACCACTGTTCAACCGGTGGCTGGGCATTAGGGCATTTTTCTCTCCCACTATTCAACCGGTGGCTGGACATTAGGTCATTTTTCTCTACCACTGTTCAACCGGTGGCTGGGCATTAGGGCATTTTTTTCTCCTACTATTCAACCGGTGGCTGGACATTAGGGCATTTTTTTCTTCTACTATTCAACCGGTGGCTGGACATTAGTGCATTTTTCTCTACCACTTTTCAACCGGTAGCTGGGCATTAGGTCATTTTTCTCTACCACTGTGCAACCGGTGGCTGGGCATTAGGGGATTTTTCTCTACAACTGTTCAACCAGTGGTTGTGCATTAAGTCATTTTTCTCTACCACAGTTCAACCAGTGGCTGGGCATTAGGGCATTTTTCTCTCCCACTATTAAACCGGTGGCTGGACATTAGGGGATTTTTCTCTACCACTGTTCAACCGGTGGCTGGACATTAGGGCATTTTTCTCTACCACTTTTCAACCGGTGGCTGGGCATTAGGGCATTTTTCTCTACCACTATTCAACAGGTGGCTGGACATTAGTGCATTTTTCTCTACCACAGTTCAACCGGTGGCTGGGCATTAGGGCATTTTTCTCTCCCACTATTAAACCGGTGGCTGGGCATTAGGGCATTTTTCTCTACCACTATTCAACCGGTGGCTGGGCATTAGGGCATTTTTCTCTACCACTTTTCAACCGGTAGCTGGGCATTAGGTCATTTTTCTCTACCACTGTGCAACCGGTGGCTGGGCATTAGGGGATTTTTCTCTACAACTGTTCAACCAGTGGTTGTGCATTAAGTCATTTTTCTCTACCACAGTTCAACCAGTGGCTGGGCATTAGGGCATTTTTCTCTCCCACTATTAAACCGGTGGCTGGGCATTAGGGCATTTTTCTCTACCACTATTCAACCGGTGGCTGGGCATTAGGGCATTTTTCTTTACCACTATTCAACCGGTGGCTGGACATTAGTGCATTTTTCTCTACCACAGTTCAACCGGTGGCTGGGCATTAGGGCATTTTTCTCTACCACTATTCAACCGGTGGCTGGGCTTTAGGGCATTTTTCTCTACCACTATTCAACCGGTGGCTGGGCATTAGGGCATTTTTCTCTACCACTGTTCAACCGGTGGCTGGACATTAGGGCATTTTTCTCTACCACAGTTCAACCGGTGGCTGGGCATTAGGGCATTTTTCTCTACCACTATTCAACCGGTGGCTGGGCATTAGTGCATTTTTCTCTACCACTATTCAACCGGTGGCTGGGCATTAGGGCATTTTTCTCTACCACTATTCAACAGGTGGCTGGACATTAGTGCATTTTTCTCTACCACAGTTCAACCGGTGGCTGGGCATTAGGGCATTTTTCTCTCCCACTATTAAACCGGTGGCTGGGCATTAGGGCATTTTTCTCTCCCACTATTCAACCGGTGGCTGGGCATTAGGGCATTTTTCTCTACCACTTTTCAACCGGTAGCTGGGCATTAGGTCATTTTTCTCTACCACTGTGCAACCGGTGGCTGGGCATTAGGGGATTTTTCTCTACAACTGTTCAACCAGTGGTTGTGCATTAAGTCATTTTTCTCTACCACAGTTCAACCAGTGGCTGGGCATTAGGGCATTTTTCTCTCCCACTATTAAACCGGTGGCTGGGCATTAGGGCATTTTTCTCTACCACTATTCAACCGGTGGCTGGGCATTAGGGCATTTTTCTCTACCACTATTCAACCGGTGGCTGGACATTAGTGCATTTTTCTCTACCACAGTTCAACCGGTGGCTGGGCATTAGGGCATTTTTCTCTACCACTATTCAACCGGTGGCTGGGCTTTAGGGCATTTTTCTCTACCACTATTCAACCGGTGGCTGGGCATTAGGGCATTTTTCTCTACCACTGTTCAACCGGTGGCTGGACATTAGGGCATTTTTCTCTACCTCTGTTCAACCGGTGGCTGGGCATTAGGGCATTTTTCTCTACCACTATTCAACCGGTGGCTGGACATTAGGGCATTTTTCTCTACCACTGTTCAACCGGTGGCTGGGCATTAGGGCATTTTTCTCTACCACTATTCAACTGGTGGCTGGGCATTAGGGCATTTTTCTCTACCACTGAGCAACCGGCGGTTGGGCATTAGGGCATTTTTCTCTACCACTATTCAACCGGTGGCTGGGCATTACATCATTTTTCTCTACCACTTTTCAACCGGTGGCTGGGCATTAGGGCATTTTTCTCTACCACTATTCAACAGGTGGCTGGACATTAGTGCATTTTTCTCTACCACAGTTCAACCGGTGGCTGGGCATTAGGGCATTTTTCTCTCCCACTATTAAACCGGTGGCTGGGCATTAGGGCATTTTTCTCTACCACTATTCAACCGGTGGCTGGGCATTAGGGCATTTTTCTCTACCACTTTTCAACCGGTAGCTGGGCATTAGGTCATTTTTCTCTACCACTGTGCAACCGGTGGCTGGGCATTAGGGGATTTTTCTCTACAACTGTTCAACCAGTGGTTGTGCATTAAGTCATTTTTCTCTACCACAGTTCAACCAGTGGCTGGGCATTAGGGCATTTTTCTCTCCCACTATTAAACCGGTGGCTGGGCATTAGGGCATTTTTCTCTACCACTATTCAACCGGTGGCTGGGCATTAGGGCATTTTTCTTTACCACTATTCAACCGGTGGCTGGACATTAGTGCATTTTTCTCTACCACAGTTCAACCGGTGGCTGGGCATTAGGGCATTTTTCTCTACCACTATTCAACCGGTGGCTGGGCTTTAGGGCATTTTTCTCTACCACTATTCAACCGGTGGCTGGGCATTAGGGCATTTTTCTCTACCACTGTTCAACCGGTGGCTGGACATTAGGGCATTTTTCTCTACCACAGTTCAACCGGTGGCTGGGCATTAGGGCATTTTTCTCTACCACTATTCAACCGGTGGCTGGGCATTAGTGCATTTTTCTCTACCACTATTCAACCGGTGGCTGGGCATTAGGGCATTTTTCTCTACCACTATTCAACAGGTGGCTGGACATTAGTGCATTTTTCTCTACCACAGTTCAACCGGTGGCTGGGCATTAGGGCATTTTTCTCTCCCACTATTAAACCGGTGGCTGGGCATTAGGGCATTTTTCTCTCCCACTATTCAACCGGTGGCTGGGCATTAGGGCATTTTTCTCTACCACTTTTCAACCGGTAGCTGGGCATTAGGTCATTTTTCTCTACCACTGTGCAACCGGTGGCTGGGCATTAGGGGATTTTTCTCTACAACTGTTCAACCAGTGGTTGTGCATTAAGTCATTTTTCTCTACCACAGTTCAACCAGTGGCTGGGCATTAGGGCATTTTTCTCTCCCACTATTAAACCGGTGGCTGGGCATTAGGGCATTTTTCTCTACCACTATTCAACCGGTGGCTGGGCATTAGGGCATTTTTCTCTACCACTATTCAACCGGTGGCTGGACATTAGTGCATTTTTCTCTACCACAGTTCAACCGGTGGCTGGGCATTAGGGCATTTTTCTCTACCACTATTCAACCGGTGGCTGGGCTTTAGGGCATTTTTCTCTACCACTATTCAACCGGTGGCTGGGCATTAGGGCATTTTTCTCTACCACTGTTCAACCGGTGGCTGGACATTAGGGCATTTTTCTCTACCTCTGTTCAACCGGTGGCTGGGCATTAGGGCATTTTTCTCTACCACTATTCAACCGGTGGCTGGACATTAGGGCATTTTTCTCTACCACTGTTCAACCGGTGGCTGGGCATTAGGGCATTTTTCTCTACCACTATTCAACTGGTGGCTGGGCATTAGGGCATTTTTCTCTACCACTGAGCAACCGGCGGTTGGGCATTAGGGCATTTTTCTCTACCACTATTCAACCGGTGGCTGGGCATTACATCATTTTTCTCTACCACTTTTCAACCGGTGGCTGGGCATTAGGGCATTTTTCTCTACCACTATTCAACAGGTGGCTGGACATTAGTGCATTTTTCTCTACCACAGTTCAACCGGTGGCTGGGCATTAGGGCATTTTTCTCTCCCACTATTAAACCGGTGGCTGGGCATTAGGGCATTTTTCTCTACCACTATTCAACCGGTGGCTGGGCATTAGGGCATTTTTCTCTACCACTTTTCAACCGGTAGCTGGGCATTAGGTCATTTTTCTCTACCACTGTGCAACCGGTGGCTGGGCATTAGGGGATTTTTCTCTACAACTGTTCAACCAGTGGTTGTGCATTAAGTCATTTTTCTCTACCACAGTTCAACCAGTGGCTGGGCATTAGGGCATTTTTCTCTCCCACTATTAAACCGGTGGCTGGGCATTAGGGCATTTTTCTCTACCACTATTCAACCGGTGGCTGGGCATTAGGGCATTTTTCTTTACCACTATTCAACCGGTGGCTGGACATTAGTGCATTTTTCTCTACCACAGTTCAACCGGTGGCTGGGCATTAGGGCATTTTTCTCTACCACTATTCAACCGGTGGCTGGGCTTTAGGGCATTTTTCTCTACCACTATTCAACCGGTGGCTGGGCATTAGGGCATTTTTCTCTACCACTGTTCAACCGGTGGCTGGACATTAGGGCATTTTTCTCTACCACAGTTCAACCGGTGGCTGGGCATTAGGGCATTTTTCTCTACCACTATTCAACCGGTGGCTGGGCATTAGTGCATTTTTCTCTACCACTATTCAACCGGTGGCTGGGCATTAGGGCATTTTTCTCTACCACTATTCAACAGGTGGCTGGACATTAGTGCATTTTTCTCTACCACAGTTCAACCGGTGGCTGGGCATTAGGGCATTTTTCTCTCCCACTATTAAACCGGTGGCTGGGCATTAGGGCATTTTTCTCTCCCACTATTCAACCGGTGGCTGGGCATTAGGGCATTTTTCTCTACCACTTTTCAACCGGTAGCTGGGCATTAGGTCATTTTTCTCTACCACTGTGCAACCGGTGGCTGGGCATTAGGGGATTTTTCTCTACAACTGTTCAACCAGTGGTTGTGCATTAAGTCATTTTTCTCTACCACAGTTCAACCAGTGGCTGGGCATTAGGGCATTTTTCTCTCCCACTATTAAACCGGTGGCTGGGCATTAGGGCATTTTTCTCTACCACTATTCAACCGGTGGCTGGGCATTAGGGCATTTTTCTCTACCACTATTCAACCGGTGGCTGGACATTAGTGCATTTTTCTCTACCACAGTTCAACCGGTGGCTGGGCATTAGGGCATTTTTCTCTACCACTATTCAACCGGTGGCTGGGCTTTAGGGCATTTTTCTCTACCACTATTCAACCGGTGGCTGGGCATTAGGGCATTTTTCTCTACCACTGTTCAACCGGTGGCTGGACATTAGGGCATTTTTCTCTACCTCTGTTCAACCGGTGGCTGGGCATTAGGGCATTTTTCTCTACCACTATTCAACCGGTGGCTGGACATTAGGGCATTTTTCTCTACCACTGTTCAACCGGTGGCTGGGCATTAGGGCATTTTTCTCTACCACTATTCAACTGGTGGCTGGGCATTAGGGCATTTTTCTCTACCACTGAGCAACCGGCGGTTGGGCATTAGGGCATTTTTCTCTACCACTATTCAACCGGTGGCTGGGCATTACATCATTTTTCTCTACCACTGTTCAACCGGTGGCTGGACATTAGGGCATTTTTCTCTACCACTGTTCAACCGGTGGCTGGGCATTAGGGCATTTTTCTCTACCACTATTCAACCGGTGGCTGGGCATTACATCATTTTTCTCTACCACTATTCAACCGGTGGCTGGGCATTAGGGCATTTTTCTCTACCACTATTCAACCGGTGGCTGGGCATTAGGGCATTTTTCTCTACCACTATTCAACCGGTGGCTGGACATTAGGGCATTTTTCCCTACCTCTGTTCAACCGGTGGCTGGGCATTACATCATTTTTCTCTACCACTGTTCAACCGGTGGCTGGGCATTAGGGCATTTTTCTCTACCTCTATTCAACCGGTGGCTGGGGATTAGGGCATTTTTCTCTACCACTGTGCAATCGGTGGCTGGGCATGAGGTAATTTTTCTCTTCCACTGTGCAACTGGTGGCTGGGAATTACGGCATTTTTCTCTACCACTGTTAAACCGGTGGCTGGGCATTAGGGCATTTTTCTCTACCACTATTCAACTGGTGGCTGGGCATTAGGGCATTTTTCTCTACCACTGAGCAACCGGCGGTTGGGCATTAGGGCATTTTTCTCTACCACTATTCAACCGGTGGCTGGGCATTAGGGCATTTTTCTCTACCACTGTTCAACCGGTGGCTGGGCATTAGGGCATTTTTCTCTACCACTATTCAACCGGTGGCTGGGCATTAGGGCATTTTTCTCTACCACTATTCAACCGGTGACTGGGCATTAGGGCATTTTTCTCTACCACTATTCAACCAGTGGCTGGACATTAGGGCATTTTTCTCTACAACTATTCAACCAGTGGCTGGACATTAGGGCATTTTTCCCTACCTCTGTTCAACCGGTGGCTGGGCATTACATCATTTTTCTCTACCACTGTTCAACCGGTGGCTGGACATTAGGGCATTTTTCTCTACCACTGTTCAACCGGTGGCTGGGCATTAGGGCATTTTTCTCTACCACTATTCAACTGGTGGCTGGGCATTAGGGCATTTTTCTCTACCACTGAGCAACCGGCGGTTGGGCATTAGGGCATTTTTCTCTACCACTATTCAACCGGTGGCTGGGCATTAGGGCATTTTTCTCTACCACTATTCAACCGGTGGCTGGACATTAGGGCATTTTTCTCTACCACTATTCAACCGGTGGCTGGGCATTACATCATTTTTCTCTACCACTATTCAACCGGTGGCTGGGCATTAGGGCATTTTTCTCTACCACTATTCAACCGGTGGCTGGACATTAGGGCATTTTTCTCTATCACTGTTCAACCGGTGGCTGGGCATTAGGGCATTTTTCTCTACCACTATTCAACCGGTGGCTGGGCATTACATCATTTTTCTCTACCACTGTTCAACCGGTGGCTGGGCATTAGGGCATTTTTCTCTACCACTATTCAACCGGTGGCTGGGCATTACATCATTTTCTCTACCACTATTCAACCGGTGGCTGGGCATTAGGGCATTTTTCTCTACCACTATTCAACCGGTGGCTGGACATTAGGGCATTTTTCTCTACCACTGTTCAACCGGTGGCTGGGCATTAGGGCATTTTTCTCTACCTCTGTTCAACCGGTGGCTGGGCATTACATCATTTTTCTCTACCACTATTCAACCGGTGGCTGGACATTAGGGCATTTTTCTCTACCACTATTCAACCGGTGGCTGGGCATTAGGGCATTTTTCTCTACCACTATTCAACCGGTGGCTGGGCATTACATCATTTTTCTCTACCACTATTCAACCGGTGGCTGGGCATTAGGGGATTTTTCTCTACCACTATTCAACCGGTGGCTGGACATTAGGGCATTTTTCTCTACCACTGTTCAACCGGTGGCTGGGCATTAGGGCATTTTTCTCTACCACTATTCAACCGGTGGCTGGGCATTACATCATTTTTCTCTACCACTATTCAACCGGTGGCTGGGCATTAGGTCATTTTTCTCTACCACTATTCAACCGGTGGCTGGACATTAGGGCATTTTTCTCTACCACTGTTCAACCGGTGGCTGGGCATTAGGGCATTTTTCTCTACCTCTGTTCAACCGGTGGCTGGGCATTACATCATTTTTCTCTACCACTATTCAACCGGTGGCTGGGGATTAGGGCATTTTTCTCTACCACTGTGCAATCGGTGGCTGGGCATGAGGTAATTTTTCTCTTCCACTGTGCAACTGGTGGCTGGGCATTACGGCATTTTTCTCTACCACTGTTAAACCAGTGGCTGGGCATTAGGGCATTTTTCTCTACCACTGTTCAACTGGTGGCTGGGCATTAGGGCATTTTTCTCTACCACTGAGCAACCGGCGGTTGGGCATTAGGGCATTTTTCTCTACCACTATTCAACCGGTGGCTGGGCATTAGGGCATTTTTCTCTACCACTGTTCAACCGGAGGCTGGGCATTTGGTCAATTTTCTCTACCACTGTTCACCCGGTGGCTGGGCATTAAATGATTTTTCTCTACCACAGTTCAACCGGGGGCTGGGCATTAGGGCATTTTTCTCTACCACTGAGCAACCGGCGGCTGGGCATTAGGGCATTTTTCTCTACCACTATTCAACCGGTGGCTGGGCATTAGGGCATTTTTCTCTACCACTGATCAATCGGTGACTGTGCATTAAGTCATTTTCTCTACCACTATTCAACCGGTGGCTGGTCATTAGGGCATTTTTCTCTACCACTCTGCAACCTGCGGCTGGGCATTAGGACATTTTTCTCTACCACTATTCAACCGGTGGCTGGGCATTAGGGCATTTTTCTCTACCACTGTTCAACTGGTGACTGTGCATTAGGGCATTTTTCTCTACCACAATTCAACTGGTAGCTGGGCATTAGGGCATTTTTCTCTACCACTATTAAACCGGTGACTGTGCATTAGGGCATTTTTCTCTGCCTCTGTTCAACCGGTGGCTGGGCATTAGGGCATTTTTCTCTACCACTATTCAACCAGTAGCTGGGCATTAAGTCATTTTTCTCTACCACAGTTCAACCCGTGGCTTGGCATTAGGGCATTTTTCTCTACCACTGTGCAACCGGCGGCTGGGCATTAGGGCATTTTTCTCTACCACTATGGAACCGGTGGCTGGGCATTAAGTAATTTTTCTCTACCACTATTCAACCGGTGACTGTGCATTAAGTAATTTTTCTCTACCACTGTTCAACCAGTGGCTGGGCATTAGGGGATTTTTTTCTACCACTGTTCAACCAGTGGTTGTGCATTAAGTCATTTTTCTCTACCACAGTTCAACCAGTGGCTGGGCATTAGGGCATTTTTCTCTACCACTGTGCAACCGGTGGCTGGGCATTAGGGCATTTTTCTCTACCACTATTCAACCGGTGGCTGGGCATTAGGGCATTTTTCTCTACCACTGTTCAACCGGTGGCTGGGCATTAGGTCATTTTTCTCTATCACTATTCAACTGGTGGCTGGGCATTAGGGCATTTTTCTCTACCACTATTAGACCGGTGACTGTGCATTAGGGCATTTTTCTCTACCTCTGTTCAACCGGTGGCTGGGCATTAGGGCATTTTTCTCTACCACTGTTCAACCGGTGACTGTGCATTAAGTCATTTTTCTCTACCACTGTTCAACCGGTGACTGTGCATTAAGTCATTTTTCTCTACCACTGTTCAACCGGTGACTGTGCATTAAGTCATTTTTCTCTACCACTGTTCAACCGGTGACTGTGCATTAAGTCAATCTGCTCTACCACTGTTCAACCGGTGGCTGGGCATTAGGGGATTTTTTTCTACCACTGTTCAACCAGTGGTTGTGCATTAAGTCATTTTCCTCTACCACTTTTCAACCCGTGGCTGGGCATTAGGTCATTTTTCTCAACCACTGTGCAACCGGTGGCTGGGCATTAGGTCATTTTTCTCTTCCACTGTGTAACCGGTGGTTGGGCATTAGGTAATTTTTCTCTACCTCTGTTCAACCGGTGGCTGGGCATTAGGGCATTTTTCTCTACCACTATTCAACCAGTAGCTGGGCATTAAGTCATTTTTCTCTACCACTTTTCAACCCGTGGCTGGGCATTAGGGCATTTCTCTCTACCACTATGGAACCGGTGAATGGGCATTAGGGTATTATTCTCTACCACTGGTCAACCGGTGGCTATGCATTAGGTCATTTTTCTCTACCACTGTGCAACCGGTGGCTGGGCATTAGAGGATTTTTCTCTACAACTGTTCAACCAGTGGTTGTGCATTAAGTAATTTTTCTCTACCACAGTTCAACCAGTAGCTGGGCATTAAGGCATTTTTCTCTACCACTGTTCAACCGGTGGCTGGGCATTAGGTCATTTTTCTCTACCACTGTGCAACCGGTGGCTGGGCATTAGGGGATTTTTTTCTACCACTGTTCAACCAGTGGTTGTGCATTAAGTCATTTTTCTCTACCACAGTTCAACCGGTGGCTGGGCATTAGGGCATTTTTTTCTACCACTGTTCAACCGGTGACTGTGCATTAAGTCATTTTTCTCTACCACTGTTGAACCGGTGGCTGGGCATTAGGGGATTTTTTTCTACCACTGTTCAACCAGTGGTTGTGCATTAAGTCATTTTTCTCTACCACAGTTCAACCAGTGGCTGGGCATTAGGGCATTTTTCTCTACCACTGTGCAACCGGTGGCTGGGCATTAGGGGATTTTTCTCTACAACTGTTCAACCAGTGGTTTGCATTAAGTAATTTTTCTCTAGCACAGTTCAACCAGTAGCTGGGCATTAGGGCATTTTACTCTACCACTGTTCAACCGGTGGCTGGGCATTAGGGGATTTTTTTTCTACCACTGTTCAACCAGTGGTTGTGCATTAAGTCATTTTCCTCTGCCACAGTTCAACCAGTGGCTGGGCATTACGGCATTTTTCTCTACCACTGTGCAACCGGTGGCTGGGCATTAGGTAATTTTTCTCTTCCACTGTTCAACCGGTGGCTGGGCATTAGGGCATTTTTCTCTACCACTATTAGACCGGTGACTGTGCATTAGGGCATTTTTCTCTACCTCTGTTCAACCGGTGGCTGGGCATTAGGGCATTTTTCTCTACCACTATTCAACCAGTAGCTGGGCATTAAGTCATTTTTCTCTACCACTTTTCAACCCGTGGCTGGGCATTAGGGCATTTCTCTCTACCACTGTGCAACCGGTGGCTGGGCATTAGCGGATTTTTCTCTACAACTGTTCAACCAGTGGTTGTGCATTAAGTAATTTTTCTCAACCACAGTTCAACCAGTAGCTGGGCATTAGGGCATTTTTCTCTACCACTGTTCAACCGGTGAATGTGCATTAAGTCATTTTTCTCTACCACTGTTCAACCGGTGGCTGGGCATTAGGGGATTTTTTTCTACCACTGTTCAACCAGTGGTTGTGCATTAAGTCATTTTTCTCTACCACAGTTCAACCAGTGGCTGGGCATTAGGGCATTTTTCTCTACCACTGTGCAATCGGTGGCTGGGCATGAGGTAATTTTTCTCTTCCACTGTGCAACCGGTGGCTGGGCATTAGGGCATTTTTCTCTACCACTGTTCAACCGGTGTCTGGGCATTAGGGGATTTTTCTCTACAACTGTTCAACCAGTGGTTGTGCATTAGGGGATTTTTCTCTACAACTGTTCAACCAGTGGTTGTGCATTAAGTAATTTTTCTCTACCACAGTTCAACCAGTAGCTGGGCATTAGGGCATTTTTCTCTACCACTATGGAACCGGTGGCTGGGCATTAGGGCATTTTTCTCTACCACTGTTCAACCGGTGGCTGGACATTAGGGCATTTTTCTCTACCACTATTCAACTGGTGGCTGGGCATTAGGGCATTTTTCTCTACCACTATTAGACCGGTGACTGTGCATTAGGGCATTTTTCTCTACCTCTGTTCAACCGGTGGCTGGGCATTAGGGCATTTTTCTCTACCACTATTCAACCAGTAGCTGGGCATTAAATCATTTTTCTCTACCACTTTTCAACCCGTGGCTGGGCATTAGGGCATTTCTCTCCACCACTATGGAACCGGTGAATGGGCATTAGGGTATTTTTCTCTACCTCTGTGCAACCGGTGGCTGGGCATTAGGGGATTTTTCTCTACAACTGTTCAACCAGTGGTTGTGCATTAAGTAATTTTTCTCTACCACAGTTCAACCAGTAGCTGGGCATTAGGGCATTTTTCTCTACCACTGTTCAACCGGTGGCTGGGCATTAGGGGATTTTTTTCTACCACTGTTCAACCAGTGGTTGTGCACTAAGTCATTTTTCTCTACCACAGTTCAACCAGTGGCTGGGCATTAGGGCATTTTTCTCTACCACTGTGCAACCGGTGGCTGGGCATTAGGTAATTTTTCTCTTCCACTGTGCAACCGGTGGCTGGGCATTAGGGCATTTTTCTCTACCACTGTTCAACCGGTGTCTGGGCATTACGGGATTTTTCTCTACCACAGTTGAACCAGTGGCTGGGCATTAGGGCATTTTTCTCTACCACTGTGCAGCCAGTGGCTGGGCATTAGGGCATTTTTCTCTACCACTATTCAACCGGTGGCTGGGCATTGGGGCATTTTTCTCTACCTCTCTCTAATAATAATAATAATATCGTGTTGTACAATAGGCACTGCGACCAGAAATAATCCTTTATTTTTCATATAGCATTCCACTTCAGCATTTTATACATAGTTAACAATGGTTCTGGTTTGCAATGCAAATTCATTATAAACTGATTCCCCACTACGGAAGCCAAAAGAAAATATACTTACGATTTCTTTAAATTTTAAATAATACCAATTTTTCGAAATTTGTAGTCTGAATTGCTTAATCTGTAGAAGGACCGGGTGTGTTTCAGTGTTGTTGAATTAGGACACGTGCTTTTATTTCCTGCTAGAATAAGGTCCAACTACAAGAAAATGTCGGACTTAAGTTGAGTCCAAGCGAAGATGAAAAGAAAACAAACAAGACCGATATATATATATATATATATATATATATATATATATATATATATATATATATATATCGACAAATATATGTATTAAACAACACAATTTTACAGTGGACATAAACAATAACATTTGTGTGAACATTTGTGTTTGTTCATTGGTGAATGTTCGTACGTACGAGTATGTGTGTATAATGTTCATGGCGTCTCCCACGAACGGGAAACGCTATCTTTTGCGAGAGCTAACATTGTAGAGGTGTTCGCTCAAATGAAGAAATGAAAAAGAGAATGAGGCAAGAAGTTGCCCAGTATTTATAGTGTAGGAAGAGCGACCCCTAGTGAACAATTAGGGAATTAAGGAGGAGCTAACTCCGACAAATCGATAGCAATATATATAAAAAAAGATCTCCGGGTTACGAATTTTTATTATTATTATTATTACAACAAAAAATACAACATATTTTACACATCATGTTAAACTCGTTTCATGCTGACGGCGTTTCATTCATTTTGACGCGTTGATTATCAGTACAACCGTTTTTCTTAAGACAAGCGACGTTTGTACAAGGACTTATTTTTTGAACATTTATATATCTTTATACTTGAAAATTTGTAAAAGAAATACAAGACAGACATAGTGTTGAAATATTCTTTAATATTGTAAAACAGTTTTTTCTTTTCCTTTTCTTTTCTTAAATCGCACTTTTCTTTTAAGTCTTGCATTATTATTATTATTATTATTATTATTATTATTATTATTATTATTATTATTATTATTATTATTTTATTTCTTTTGGTTTCTGGTATATATACATTTCTTTCCGGGTCCCGACCAGAGATCTGAGGTCATGACTGGGCAATTAAAAAAACAAAAATAACAAAAAAAAAAAACAAAAAAAAAAAAAAACATATTTTACATAGATAATGTCCTTCGTAGGGTATGAGCTGTACTTGTGAGTACAATTTTTTGTATTTCTTTAAGGTGTGGGCTACCAGGAATTCCTTCAATGAGTCTATTGGAATTATTTCCAATTAATCCGAGGGCTCCAATTACAACAGGGATTATTTATGTTCTCATGTGCCACATATTTGAGATTTTCGATTTCAAGGTATTTTGAGAACTTTTTGAAGATCTTCAATGATGCATTACAGTCTGCAGGGACTGCCACATCAATAAGGAGGCAATTTTTAACGATAGCTGGGCGATTTTTCTGTCTGTGTGTACTGTGTAGTCTCATAAAATTGTTACAGGGCCTATCTCTGTAACTGGGTCTGGATGGTGTTCATACAAATTATTATTATTATTATTATTATTATTATTATTATTATTATTATTATTATTATTGTTGTTGTTTTTGTTTTTTACATTTTAAGAATTCGCGTAATAGGGGCATATTTTGTTTTGGCTTTCGTAGTGGGGGAATCAATTTTACAATAGGAGGAGTAATGGATAGCGGCTCGGATTGAGGAATCGAAGAGCCGAGTTCGAATTCCAGTCGAATCTATTACATTCACTTACGTGCTAATACCCTTGGGAAAGGTATGAATCCTCTTCTTTTCCCCTACCAGCTATGGGTAAATAGCAGAACAGGTTGAGTTCTATAGCCTTGGATGGAACTAGTCTACCGCAGAAAGAAATGGCAACCTACTGCGGGAAAAAATGTATCGAAAGATACATGATCGCCTAAGGGTGTATTTCGCATGGCACATAACTGGTACATAGCAAAATGAACCGTTATCATCTTTTATATATAAAAAAAGGAGTTATTCGTGATCTCGTGCAATGTTTCTCAATCTTTTCTTCCAAGTGACCCTTTTTTTGGCGTCAAAAACATTTCACGCGATATGAGCATAAATAGAAAAATTCCACGTAACATGAAATACATTTTATTTACAAAGCTGTAATGGTATCTGTCCTGACCCCGGGTTCAGTCACTTTCCCATGTTGGAAATTATTGATCTAGTGTAATTATTTCATACACTCCTGATCAAAAATTTAAGACCACTTGAAAAAAATTTTTTTATAAGAAACTGTTTGTCATGGATACATTATAAACTTTTTCTTACTTAAGGTTACTAATTCTATAATCTAAATTTGGTTGTTGAATGTTTTCGTACACTTTTCGTACAATTTCGTAGAATTTTTGTCTCTGGTCTTATAATTTTGATCAAGTGTAAAACGCCTCATTTTATAAAAATGTCAATTTCTCATTAAAATGTTCGGATTATAAATTTTTGTCTACATAACCTTTTAGATTATAAAATTAGAAACCTTAAGTAAGAAATGTTTAAAATTTTCCCATGAAAAACAGTCTTTTAAAAAAATCTTCAAGGGGTCTTAAATTTTTGACCAGGAGTGTATTAATGTGAAAAAAAAAAATGAAAAATATGATTACATCTATTTGTAGTTCCTATTGTACAACCACATTAAAAATATTAATTCCCCCGCTATCTCTCTCATTCTCTTTCACTCTATTTCACTATCCCTCTCTCTCACTCTCTTACTCTCTTCCACTCTCCGACTCTCTCTCACTCTCTTTTTCTACCTTTCACTCTCCTTCTTTTTAACTCTCCTTCTCTTTCACTCTCCTTCTCTCTTTCTTTCTTTCTCTCTTTCACTCCTCCTCTCTCTCATTCTCTTTCTCTCTTTCAATCTCCCTCTCTCTCTCACTCTCTTACTCTCTTCCACTCTATTTCACTCTCCCTATCTCTCACTCTCTTCCACTCTCTCTCTCTTTCTATCTTTCTCTCTCCTTCTCTCTCACTCTCTTTCTCTCGTTCGTTCTCCTTCGCTCTCACTCTCTTTCACTCTCCTTCTCTCTCTCTTTCACTCTCACTCTCTCACCTTCTTTCACTCTCCCTATCTTTCACTCTCCTTCTCTCTCCCTCTTTCTTCCTATCTTTCACTCTCTTTCACTCGCCTTCTCTCTCACTCTCACTCTCTTTCACTCTCACTCTCCCTCTCTCTTTCACTCTCCCCTTCTTTTTCTCTCCCTCTCTCTTTCTCTCTCTGCAATTGATTTCCAACTCTTCTCCAAATTTCACAAAAGGTTCTCCATAATTCTGCAACGTTTTCTCTTTCACACTATTTTCTTAATCCATATGATCCTGGCGTCATTATAAACTGACGCCTCCTTTCTTCCCCATATATTGTGAAAGTTATGCTTAAAGTTCGTCTTTTCTTAATTTCAGATGAAAACATTATAAGGAGTAGTTAGGTCTGCCTACCGCCCGGTTCATACTCCTTCTCCATCTTTTAGGATTGGGTTTCCGGCTGCTTCTAAAGTCTACTTCAATCCTATACTTCTAACGTTTCCGCCTGATCTCTGAAATTTTATTTACTACTTATGTTTTCTTCTCAATAGGAGTAGACCGGTGCGCCTATCGTCCGGTTCATGCCCTTCCCGGTCCAGGAGCAGAGGTTTATCCCTCGTTTCCTGTTTTGGATTGAGTTTCTAGTTTATTCTAGTCTTTTCATTCCGTTTCACTCTCCGTAGTCTCCTCGCGTTTTAGTGGCATTATCGTCTCCCCTACACGCAAACCGCTAGTGTCCCGCTGGCGGGCGGACGGCTAATGGCAATGCCAGCAGTCCTCTGGTGGCAGCTTACCAGCGGGGCACCGGTGGACCTCTAGTGGTCTGCCAGTGGTAACAAGGCCGAGACGAACACGCCGGCGGTCCCACATCGGGCCACTAACGATAAACGCTAGTGGCATGCCACCCAATCGCAGATTGGTGGCTTGCGTGTAGGGCTTGGGATGAATTCATTAAAAACTGGTAAATTTTCCAACACATTTTTGTAAATACATTTTTTCTTTTTTTTTTCTTTTTACATTGAAGATATTTTTTAATAGATTTAATTTTTTTCTTTTTCTTTTTAAAATAAAGGTATTTTATAAATATATACTTTTTTTAAAATGAACATTTTTTTGTAAATACATTTTATTTATTTTTTTTGCTTTTACACTGAAGGTATTTTTTTTAAATAGATTTCTTTTTTTTTTTCTTTTTCTTTTTAAAATGAAGGTATTTTTGTATATATATTTTATTTTTAAAATGAACATTTTTTGTAAATATAATTTTATTTTATCTTTTTTTGTTTCTACACTGAAGATATTTTTAAATGGATTTCGTTTTTTTTCTTTTTCTTTTTAAAATGAAGGTATTTTTTGTAAATATATTTCATTTTCAAAATGAACATCTTTTTAGAAATACATTTTATTTTCTTCCAGCATAAATGTAGCGTATGCGGGGACCCACTTAACAGTACTCGCGAAAACGAAGCTGGTGGTAAATATGCTCAAGGCATCATCACTCGTCATTATCGTAAAGGACAGGTGATCACCGTCGATGTCGAGCTGACAGCCAACCACTACGGCTATATGACATTCAAACTATGTCCGAACAACAACATTCACAAGGCAATTACGGAGGAATGTTTAAATAGATACACATTGCAAATGGCCGACGGAAGTGGCGCAAAATACACGCTGAAAACATTACGGAAAGGCCATTACAAGATTGATCTCAAATTACCCGAAGGTCTCACTTGCAGCCAATGCGTCTTACAGTGGGTGTACCATTCGGGTGAGTAAAAAATAAAGTTATGATTTATTCACTAACATATTATCTGTATTTACTACGCTGAGCTTGGCACAAGGCTTTATTTGAGAAACAGCCAATGACCAACAAAATTATCTAACTTCTTAAACATCGCACACACACGCATATATATATATGGGCACCTTGAGGTAGTGTAATGGTTAACAAGTTTGTCTCGCTACAACAATTACGAGTGAGTTCGATCCTCACTGGGTGCCCCATAATTTCCGTCTTGTGCCACATCTAACCTACGCTTGGAAATTTGCTATAGGGGTACCTCAAGGCGGTGTAATGGTTATGAAGCTTGTTTTGCTAGACGACTGAGTAGTGAGTTCGATCCCCACTGGGTGACCCCTACTTTCGGCATTGTGCTACATCTAAGCTACGCTTGGAAAATCATTATACATATATATATATATATATATATATATATATATATATATATATATATATATATATATATATGATGCTAGCAGCATGGCTCGGCGTTGGCCGTGCTTGATTCAAAAATCGTATGACATACAGCAATCGCTATCACTTGACTCATGAATATTTTTACCCTCCCTTGCCTTCAAAGGAGTGCCCTTTGCCATGCTGATGTTGCTACATGCCTTACTTCTTACCTATATCACACTGCGAATTTTTTTATAAGCTCTATACTAAATATTAAATCTGTTACGAAAAAAGAACTAAATAAAATGAACACAAAACGATCAGCTTTAAAAAAAAAAAAAGGACTCGTAACTGAAAAAACCGAATGAAAAAAAGAATGTTAACAACAAATACTTTTTCACACCCAACCCAGTTCTGCGGAATCAGAATCAACATAGAGTTTAAGCAAGCGAATGAGCCAATTGGAGTAAAGTGCCATGCAGATTTAAATTTTTCCCACTTGTGGCGAATGCAGCTATCGATTTTTTTTTGTATGCTAATTAACATTCGTGTCAGTCAGCTGTTGGCTCTCACGCTGGCCAATAGAATCTTCCTGCCTATTCGTGGCAGCCAGCTATAGGCTCTCACTCTGGCCAGTACAAAATGGCCGCAAAGTACATGAAAACTGCCATGAAGCATGAAAAAAATCGATCATTTCCACTATCGATGGGAAATGCAAAGTCGGTCTTGGCCTTCCCGCTAACTTGGAGCATGTTCATGTAAATTTTGGTGCAAATCCGACGAAAATTGCAGCCTTGCATTCGTTACACATACACACATCCCGCCTTTTATATTTATATATATATATATATATATATATATATATATATATATATATATATATATATATATATATATATATATATATATATATATATATATATATATATATATATTTGGGATTATTACATCAGAAACATGTAAAAAGCACGACACGAATGAAATCCCGTTTCAATGTGCATTAACATATCTCACGGGAAATGTTTATATATATAAACATTTCTCGTGAGATGTGTTAATGCACATTGAAACGGGATATATATATATATTATGTCATTCGCAGACAGTACTGTTTCGCAGCTTCTGAGTGCGACTAGACAACCGAATGCCTCAAGCCCTAATCGAAACCTAACCGATTTGGTGTCAGTCAGAGCTTCTACCACTGAGCCATCTTCACTCGGCAGAACGAATCAGCCAAATCTAGCGTATTGTTTCTTTACAAACGTAAACAAACGCCAAGCAGCCAAAGTGCTCCATTCATTTTACCGAAGAGCTTCGCATTTACGCAGGTGACCGTTGTTTTTAGAATTAGCTTGTCGTTCAACAGAGTTCAATTGAAAATATATTTTCCAGGGCTAAATTACGTATATATATATATATAATTATTGTTTTTGTAGAATAAAGGGTATATTCTACATTCAACACCATCACTTGATAAGACACCAGAAGTGTTGAAACAAAATGGCTATTTTTGTAGTGATTTTATACATATTTATGTTATAATTTTCGAATAAATAATTATATTTGCTCTACTCTTTTAAGAATAGTATTTGTTGGTTATCGGAATTTATTCCGTATACACCAATCATATACTTGGGTATATATATATATATATATATATATATATATATATATATATATATATATATATATATATATATATATGCAAATTTCATTGAATACGACAAACAAGGTGTTTTAATTTAGTTTTTTATACAATTTCTCATGTGGTCAATTTTTTTTTTCTTGTCGGATGAAAAATTTATATAAAAAGATTTTATTTAATTTTCTCGTGTTCGTATAAGGGATTTCTTTTCTGTACATAAAGTGTGCAAAAACTGTGCGAATATTTTATATATCCGAGCGCTTTCGAATGTTTTTTATTTTTATTTTAACAGAATATGTATATTTCTCCAGATGCATCTGGTGTGATGGGAATGTTTATTTTTAATTATTTTCCAAACACAACCAGCACAGTGTATGCTGTGTTCATCTTTTATTTTAATGGCTGTTGGTTTCTTTCTATTTTTATTATTCGTGCTTCCATTATTTTTAGTTTTTTTTTTACATGTGGATGAGGCTATTATACTTTTATTTTCTACATTCCCATTTAGAGAGATAGATGAACAGACTGAGATAGATAGATAGATAGATAGATAGATAGATAGATAGATAGATAGATAGATGAACAGAATGAGATAGATAGATGAACAGACTGAGATAGATAGATAGATAGATAGATAGATAGATAGATAGATAGATAGATGAACAGAATGAGATAGATAGATAGATAGATGAACAGAATGAGATAGATGAACAGACTGAGATAGATAGATAGATAGATAGATAGATAGATGAACAGAATGAGATAGATAGATAGATAGATAGATGAACAGAATGAGATAGATAGATAGATAGATAGATAGATAGATGAACAGAATTAGATAGATAGATAGATAGATAGATAGATAGATAGATGAACAGAATTAGATAGATAGATAGATAGATGAACAGAATTAGATAGATAGATAGATAGATAGATAGATAGATAGATAGATAGATAGATGAACAGAATTAGATAGATAGATAGATAGATGAACAGACTGAGATAGATAGATAGATAGATGAACAGAATTAGATAGACAGATAGATAGATAGATAGATAGATAGATAGATAGATAGATAGATAGATAGATAGATGAACAGAATTAGATAGATAGATGAACAGAATTAGATAGACAGATAGATAGATAGATAGATAGATAGATAGATGAACAGAATTAGATAGATAGATAGATGAACAGAATTAGATAGATAGATAGATGAACAGAATGAGATAGATAGATAGATAGATAGATAGATAGATAGATGAACAGAATGAGATAGATAGATAGATAGATAGATAGACAGATAGATAGATGAACAGAATGAGATAGATAGATAGATAGATAGATAGATAGATAGATAGATAGATAGATAGATAGATAGATAGATAGATAGATAGATATTTCGTTTTAATTAACTGGTTGATATATATGTTTTTGCAGGTAATAATTGGAACGATGGATGCCTTGGCTGTGGCGTGAGAGAGAAGTTCTACGCCTGTTCAGATATTGCCATTTCTGATGGCAGCCCATCATCTGTGAACAATGCCCGATCTACCCAGCGACCAGGACAAGGAGTCCATTGTCACGCAGTTGGACGTTTCGCCGGAAACTTCCAGAAAGATGTTTGGTGCAGATCTAATTGCTTCAAAGGTTACTGCCCCCCTGAAACCTGTCAGTGTACATGAAGTTGACTAAAGAATAAAAATTGTATTATACGAAAAAACGATATAACATTTTATAGATCAAGAACAATTTTAGAGACGTCTATGAGAAAGGGGAAAAAGTTTTCGTGCGTCGCGTTTAGCCTTTTTAAACACCATTGGACCAAAAACTGATGTTTACGCTGCGATGACACATGCGCGCTATGAATGGACGCTGAGAATTTAAATATGTAGGTTTTTTGTCTTTAATTTAAATTTAAAATTCTCAACAACACGTTAGTCTGATGAAGTCCTAAATGACGAAAACTTTTTCGAATTTGTCATAAATTTCCCTAAAATTATCACATATAAAATATTGCTGTGTGTGTGTGTGTGTGTGTGTGTGTGTGTGTGTGTGTGTGTGTGTGTGTGTGTGTGTGTGTGTGTGTTGCATGTACAAAATGACCTTTCGAGTTCAGGACAATGATCAGTTGTTGCTGGCGAAAAATCATGGGGTTATAAAAATGATCGTTTCGGCTTGTGGACAGGGAATAAAGACCAGGCATAAAATAATTAATATTTTCCTTTTAATATAATCAATTGCTGAGGGAGTCTCCCATGATGAGCGTGCTTCTCCCTTCCTCCGTTAGTTAGCACGACCGTTACGCCCTGCCAATATCATATAAACCATGGATTATTCCGTTTTTATCGCATAGAAAGAGTGGAAAAGACATTAGTTGGTTTCAATGAGTGAGTGAAAGAAAGAAAGAAAGAAAGAAAGAAAGAAAGAAAGAAAGAAACCAATCAATAAATAAATAAATATTTAACGTCTCCTGCCAATACCTCATAAATAATTGACCATTCCGTTTTGATCGCATGGAAAGAGAGGAAAAGATATTACTTGGTCTCAATGAGTGGGCGAAAGAAAGAAAGAAAGAAAGAAAGAAAGAAAGAAAGAAACCAATCAATCAATAAATAAATATTTAACGTCTCCTGCCAATACCTCATAAATAATTGACTATTCCGTTTTGATCGAGTGGAAAGTGTGGGGGGGGAACTCTACTGAGATTCAATGAGAAAATGAAAGAAAGAGAAAAAAAGGACAGAAAGAAAGTAAGAAGGGAAGACGGAAGTGTTTTTTTCAGTAAAATGAAAAAGAGTTGTCAATTACAAATCTTTTCATTTGTACCCCCTTACTTCTTAAAATAACGACCAGCATTCATATTTATGCTTGTTATTGCAATATTTATTTTAAAGTTGATAAACTCAAATATTTAACAATGCGATGGGGAGATTTCTAAAGACATTGTCGTAAAATTCACGATGACCTTACTCCATCATTAACTTAAGGATTAAGATTCATCAGACTATTAAAATAGGAAAACCGTGCAATTTTCATGGGTTATAACTAGTAATAGTGTTATAAGATATACGGGATGTGCCCGTTTTGTAGTACATTATAAACAAATGATCACAAAAGTTACTTAAAATCTGTTAACCGGGGCAAGAAATGCCCTGTTAATTTGACCCCCCCTTTTTTTTAATCGTCTGAGATAACCTTTTTTTGTCTTTTATCAAAATGGCTGTTACTAGCCTCCAGGACAGTGACTCACTATGCATTCATAATTTGTGAAGTCGCAATGAGCCCCCCCCCCCCCGGAAGCTCAGCTATTTTGATGGAGGGTAAAAAAATATTCTCCTTCGGACAATTAAAAAGAAGCAGTTTCATTAAGGAGCCATTCCTTGCCCCAGTTAACAACAGATTGTCGTTTTGGTTTTTTTTTTTTCTTTTAGATAAGCTGTCAATTTGACCTTATCGAACAAATCAGACATACCATTAAAACAGGAGCAGTTGTGTCATCGACATTGATACCGAGCTGAGAACTGGTGACATCAGGGATGTCGTTGATGATAGAGCCCTGGCCTCACTGCCATTAATGCAAAAAGATCTAGAAGAGGGACCATTCTAGACATCTTTTTTTTCACGATTTGATACGAAAAATTGAACCAGTTCAAAAATTCCTCCAAAAATAACATAACCTTTCAACTTGGGAAGAAGACCTGTATACCAAACATTGTCAAACATCATCGACATATGCAAAGCAACAGCTCGAGATTGACCATTCGTATCTAAATTTTTATAGACTCTTTCAGAAATAATTGTCAATACGTCAGCAGTTGATCAAGAGTAACGAAAGCCATATTGCTTTTCTGAAAGATGGCCCTGCGACGTTAGATGCTTATTTTATTTAATTTAAATAAAATAAATAAGTAAATTTAAATAAAAATAAAATTAAATAAAAATAAAAGTGATAAAATGCTCATTGAGATCAATATACACCTGATGAGGGCCGGAGAGTGCAACGGCCAAAACATTTTGATAACAAAAATAAGGACAATAGCCCACATATGCAGTGTAACCCGGATTTAACAGACCCGGATATAAGAGAAACCCGGATATAAGAGAGATTTTATCTGGTCCCAAATTAGAGCCATACTTACCTAAACAAAATAGACCAAACCCTGATATAAGAGAAACCCGGATATGAGAGACTTCTTCTCCGGTCCCGACAGCTCTCTCATATCCGGGTTACTCTGTAAATAGTGTAAATAATATAGGTGGACTTAGTTTAAAATGTAGATACCTCCTTTTCTTTTAATCCACTATTCAAGTGGATTAAAAGAAAAGGAGGTATCTACATTTACAGGAGGTATCTACATTTAAAGGAGGTATCTACATTTAAAGGAGGTATCTACATTTACATTTACATCTACAGGAGGTATCTGTGTTGTTTTTCAAATGATTTATAAGAATGAGTGAGCTACATCAACCACTACTTTTACGATGTTCATCCCTAAATGTTATATTTTTTTGCAGGGGAGGGGCTTTGTTGCGAACATTGTCTAAACCTTTGACACTATTAAGTTGGTGCAAAAATAATGTCGTTTTCTCACATATGTTACTATGTGAGAAAACGACATTATTTTTGCACCAACCTAATATAAAAAAAAACATAGAAAAAGGAAGCGGTTGTTTTATCTCAATCTTAAATGCTTCTGTTTCATGGCCATTTCTTTGCAAATCTTCTAAGTCTTGTAAATGGCATTTACTTTGATCAAAGAAGAACGGGGAAATAAAGAAATGGGGTGGGGGCTTTTTTAAAGGCCAAATGACAACAAAGCGGTTGTATATTGCCGCTGGGCTCAAATGAGGCGACAAACACACATATACACACACACACACAACTCAAACAAACTCCAGTTCTTATCCCACGAACGCAGGTGTTCCTCAAGGCTCTATCCTAGGCCCCACTCTATTCCTTATCTACATAAATGACCATCCTGACGCCATAAATTCCCAAGTTGGCATCTACGCGGATGACACCACAATTTACTTCTGCCTCAAAAACAAATCTAGTGTCGCTGACAAAACTAACATGACCGTGCGTCTCGAAAAGGACCTCCAATCGGTTGTGAACTGGGGCAGGAATTGGCTGGTCAACTTTAATGCCTCAAAAACAAAACTGCTCTCTATTAATCACCACAGAGATCCTTTCCTGCCCTCCATTAGAATGTCTGACGCTCAACTTCTCGAGAGCACCTCTCTGCGGCTGCTCGGTCTCACGTTGACTGCTGACCTGACATGGAACAAATACATTAAGTCAATTGCTTCGTCCGCTGCAAGGAAAGTTGGCTCCCTGTGCTGCGCCTGGAAATTTTTCTCCCCGGAATCGATCCTTCAGATCTACAAATCAACACTTTTGCCCTTGTATGGAGTATTGCTGCCATATATGGTCTGGAGCCCCTTCTGTTTGCCTCGGGGTTCTTGATAAGCTCCAGAGGCGGATATGCAATATAATTGGCCCTGTTCTGGCATCTCGTCTACAGTCGCTCTCTCACAGACGCGCCGTCGCCTCTCTCTGTCTTTTTTACAAATACTTTCATGCCAATTGCTCCGAGGAGCTGCATTCGCTGGTTCCCAGACTTCATGAGTTCAAGCGCCCTACGAGGCTGGCATCCCGCTATCACCCTTTCGCTCTCGAAACTACTAAATGTAGCCGTCTCTTCTACTCGAATAACTTCATGTCTCGCACCTCTCGCCTGTGGAACTCCCTTCCCTATTCCAGTTTCCCTGAGAGCTATAATCTCCAACTATTCAAATGTAATGTCAATCGACATCTCCAGTTGCCTTGATCTATCCACTATCCTTCTCCTCATCCTTTCCTCTATCACTCCTATCTGATCTTGCTCCAAATCTTCTGTAACCCCTTGCTCCCTAGTGGCTTCCCGCCTTGCTTGGGGTAAAACGCTCATATATATATATATATATATATATATATATATATATATATATATATATATATTGTTTGAATGGGTAGCGCGAGGGAGAACCAAAGAGGTTAGGATTGCGCACACAAGAATTGACGGAGACAAATCTTCGGTGAACCGCTAACCAGCCTCACTGTCCAGATATCAAGAATCAGACCAGTTATATAACATTTGGACACCTAGAAACTTCACATGACTATGCCTTCTTCTAGTATGTCGCCTATGCAACTTCGTGTAGCCACGCCTCTTCTCTCTTGCGCCCACGCAAGCACACATTTCCTTCCACTCAGGATACCTGTACGTCTTATTTATTTTAGCCACTGGATGCATTTCCTTTTTATGATATCACCAGTTCTGATATCCGCTCACACACCGATTCAGCGGAAGTAAGGTCAAAGGTCTTTCCTCAACTGATATCCTACACGGGACACTGATTATTTCCGAGCCCTTGTGTATATTAATAATCATGCTTGAGATTGGACTTATACGTTGCGTAGTTCCGACGCTAACCGTTCGTATTTCCAGCTGCATACCAGGATGTGTAGATGGGCAAGGAGTTAGCAAGAGTTGATCTGTGAGATCTACATAGAAAAGTTGTCCAGCATCACCTACCTACGCACGCAGGCGAGCAGACAAAGCCCTGAGTAAAACATCTATAGGAAACAGGGTTTGCGTTCTTATTTCTCGATATGGTGTTTGTCTTTCATCTTGTTATGTTACGAGCACACAGCGGGTCATTTTTTTCAGCTATCGATGCATGCCATCAAGATCAAAAATTGAAATGCAACGTTGAGTGATCACTGGCTGGTCGGTGAAAGGCTTGGTCATTAGTCGTGTTGTGTGTTTACAAGCCGATTTCTATATTTAACTCCTTAATGGGGAATGTCGAATGCCTGTTTCACGTGCTTTTAATATATGGCGGCGGTGATATAACTCTGGCTCCGAATAGATTCTCTTCCACTAACAAAGGGCTTACGGCTACATCACGTTGAATCACTAGTTGTAAAAATCACCGAAGTTAAGCACCGTCGAGATTGGCCAGTACCTAGATGGGTGACTGCCTTGGAATACCAATTGCTGTAACCTTGGATGTGAGGGTGGTATAATGCATAAAGGTCCGGAATTGATAATCAGAAAGCCGGGTTCGAATTCCATTTGGGTTAATTATATTCACTTACTCTTTGGAAAGTTTTATGATTCCTTGCGAATCCTCGGCGTTACTTTTGTGATGTTGGACGGCTTCGTTTGTCACTTTTGTTATGTCAAACGAAAGCTCTTTATCACTTCAAAAAACGCTTTCTATATTCGAGACTTCATAGACGCCGGTACTAGTAGTAACGACTTCCAATAATATCCGCACTAGTAATACTTGTTCAAGTAGTAATCGCCAAATAGTATAATGATCAGAAGAGAATCGTAATCTGTATAGTAGTAGATTGGAGAGTGAATGTATAGAAATAGTGGATAGACAAGGAGTGAACCGTGATCGTATAGTGATCACGCTACTTCCTATTTATTCACTTCCTTTATGATCACGTGATCTACTTAATAATGGAATCGCCTGTGTTATTCACTTGCGATCTATTTTCAAACCACGGTGTCGGCAACGACACTTACTCTTATACAACAGAAATGTACGAATCCACCTCTTCTCCCTCCACTTATGGGTTAATTAGTAGGATTTGTATCGGGAAATCGTTATTATCTCCAAAAACATTCTTACAATCTAAAAATTCTTTCTGGCTTTAAATAACTTGCAAAATGTTGATAAACCATAAAAAACAAATCCATCAATAAAATTCACCAACCAGTCTCAAGATAACTGAGTGAACAGAAAATGGCAAAATTAAATTCAGTTAGCCCTTCAATGTACCAGATTCGGCAACTTTTGAAAGCTCAAACTTTCTAAATACTAATTTTGATATTTGGGTTATCTTTTAAAATACCGAAAATGCTCACGTATAATGCAAGTTTTTATAATGAGTTTTTTTTATGCAAAAAATAGGTGTTGCACTATACAATTTTTCAAAGGTCAATGATCATCTATTTTCAGTGATAGATCGCACTATACACAGGTAAATTTTAAATGTAAATAATAATGTTTGTCCCTATAGATTAACCAACACATGTTGACCAGCAGCAGAAAGCCGCTCCAGCAATACAGTACATATTTAAATAACGCCAGTTCCTAGCAAGAAAAAAGAACAATATATGTGTATATAATAGAAGAATTAATTATAACCCGAAGTATGCATAGTCCTGGGTATGATGATAAACTACATCTGGTAGCAAGGCCTCTGATCGAGAGATTGCAGGTCTTGAGAAGTGTGGAACTACCTCTTAATTGCTGTTGTTCCCAGATCCAACCTGACCCGTGGTAGTAGCACCCTCCAAACAAATCAAAACAATATGAAAGTATAAAAATATAGTTTTATAGTAAAAATATTAGGTTGGTGCAAAAATAATGACGTAATAATGTCGTTTTTTGACGTTAAAAAATACGTCAAAAACGACATTATTACGTCATTGTTTTTGCACCAACCTAATACCAGTAATACATTTTTATATAAAAAATATCAATACCTACCTAATCATCAAAATGTCCAACAATATATTTTATATGTAGCTGTAGGCATATAATTGTGTTCAAAGTATATTTAGTTGAAGCCATATGTTTAAAATATTTAGATTCCTGCATTAACCCATAGAGGTTGATATGCTAGTAAATGAAATCAAGCAACCAACTGAAGTATGTAACTGAGCTCATGGGACAAACTGTATTATGCATTGGTAGGATGTGTCCAAATCACAAATTGGGAGATACCAAAACCAAACAAGTACAAAAATTTAAATATCTAGGAAGCATTTTAACAGAGGATGGAAAATGTGACACTGAAATTCAAAGACACATTGCAATAGCCAAAGATGCACCTCAAAAGCTAAGCAAAGTATTAAGAGATAGGAAAACTTTGTTAGAAACACGGAAAGAAGTACTGAACTGTTATGTGATATCTGCCCTCCTGTACAGCAAAGAATGCTGGACAATCTCTTCAAAGATGGAGAAGAGACTTGAAGCAACAGAAATGCTGTTCTATGGAAGGATGTTGGGGATACCATGGACCGTTTATGTGAGCAACGGCAAAGTTTGAAAGAAAATAGAATCAAAAAGAAAACTTATACTTAACATCAGGAAGAGATAGTTGAAAGTTCTAGGTGAGGAAAGAGAATTTGGAAAATTTGATACTCACGGGACAGATTGAAGGCAAGAGGGACAGAGGAAGACAACATATAACCTACCTAACGAGCTTCAGTAAATGGATGGCAGAACAGGCTTTAGGAGTTCTAGCAGAAATTGAGATGATTAAAGAGCTACAAAAGACAGGAAATTTCAATTTTTTTTTTTTTTTTTTATGTCAAGATAGAACCAGGCAGGATGAATCAGGTATTTTCTGGGGTAATTAAATAATTCTATATTTATAACAGACTGATTTCTTTGGGTTATTTTAAGTCTTCAATTACACAATATATTCTGTAACTGTAGAAGGAGTGTAAGACAAGGATGTGCCATCTCACCAGACCTTTTCAACCTATACAGGCGATCCTGAGAAAATCAGAAATTCGAACAGGATTCTTTGTTGGAGGCCACAATCTTAACAACATAAGATGTGCAGACAGTATTAATAGCAGATACAAAATAAAAAATAAAGGACTACAGAAGGTAGGAAAGCGAAAAGAAAAGACTAAAACTCAAGAAGGTAAAATGAATGGTCGTTAGCAAAAAGGGCAGCCCAACACGCAAATTACAAATTGGGGATACCATAATCAGACAAGTACAACAATTTAAATATCTGGCGAGAGTTTTAACAGAGGACGGAAAGTGTGACACTGAAATCCGAAGGCACACTGGGATAGCCAAAGACGCTAAACAATCTATAAAGAAACAGAAAATTTTTGTTAGAAGCAAAGGAAAGAGTACTGAAATATTATCTGGTATCAGTCCTTTCCTATAGCAATGAATACTGAACAATTTCCTCAGAGATGAAGAAGAGATATGAAGCAACAGAAATGTGCTTCTACAGATGCCTGCTGAAAATACTGTGGACAGAACATGGGGACTGACAAAGTTTTAGAGAAAATGGAAGCCAAAAAGGTCACTTATACTTAACATCAGGAAGAGACAGATGAAAGCTTTTATATCATATGAGGGAAGAGAGCTTGGAAAATTTGATACCCACAGGATAGATTGAAGGCAAGAGGGACAGAGGAACACAACGCATAACATACTTAGTGAGCTTGAGTAAATGGATTTCAAAACAGGGTTTAGGAGAGATAACAAAAAGACGAGGGATGGTAGATTAATGGTTAGCAGTTTGGATTGAGGAATTAGAGAACAGAGTTCAAATTCTGGTCGAGTTCATTACATTCATTTATGTGCTAATACACTTGGGAAATGTATGAATCCATCTCTTCTCCTCCCAGCTATGGGTAAAATAGCAAAACAGACTGGGTCCTATAGTCTTGAGTGGAAACTGGTCTAGGAGAAGAAAACTGAATTCAAACCACCTGCTGCCTTGTAGGCAAAGTCTAGAAGAAGGTAACTTCAAAAAACAAATCCACCTCTGAGAGGAGAGATGGGGGGAACCTCAGCATCCCCAGTGCAAAAGGAACAGGCAAGCCATTGCACTATTCTGCCTTGAATATCACAAGGAACCACAACTGTGAGATGGAGGGGAGTGGTGAGCACAGCGGCGGTGCAAAATACACTAACTGAATAAAATGAACAAAAAGACACATTCTACCAAAGCATCCACAAAGCATCCCTCCATATTAAGTTCCACTCAAACAGCTTCTTCCCATGAACCACTATTCTGTGGAACTGACTCCCAAGAGGATGTTTCCCAGATCATTACAATTTTAACCTGTTCAAGTCTAGGGTTAAAGCATTATCTTCCCCTCCTCTAAACTCCTATAAACTTCCTCTTAACGTAAACCACTCCCTTGTGTGGCCCTTCTTACTAATTACTCTTACTTTTAAAAAAAGACAAAATTTATCAAGAGCTACAAAGGATGAGAAATTGTGGAGAGTCATAATCACCTACATCGTGATGGGACACAGTACATAAAAGAATAATAATGAGAGGAAAAGTAATTCAATATTTAAGACTGCTGGTGGAGTAATGGATAGCGACTCGGATTGTGAAATTGGAGAGCCGAGTTCAAATTCCAGTCAAATCCATTACATTCACTTACGTGCTAATATCCTTGGGAAAAGTATGAATCCTCTTCTTCTCCCCTTAGCTATGGGTAAATAGCAAGACAGACTGGGTTCTATAGCCTTGGATATCAACTGGTCTACCGCATAAAGAAATGGGAAACTACTGTAGGAAAAAATCTGCCTTGTCAGTAATGTATCTCAAGATACATAATTGCCTAAGCATGTATCACGCATGGCATATAACTGACTGACTGAATGTTTAAAAGCCATCCAAATCTTTGTCTTGAATCAGTGCCAGAGAGAATGATAAAATTAAAGATCCCTGTAAACTTTGAAGATCTGATTTGATGCCGATAGGTAAAGTGAATATTCTAAACCTCTGAAAAAAAGTAACCACAAAAAACAAAAAAGACAATTTAATTTTAATACAAACATTTGTTTATTAAAAAGATTATTAAAATGTTTATGAAAAGACAATTTAATATAAAACTATGGTCACCAGAAAGTGCATTTCTTCAGGGGATTCAGTTTAGCTTTTTCACTGCAATGAAATACATCACTATATGTTTTCATATTTGACACAGAGCCTCTCACCCTATATAAAAAGAAAAGAAAAACAGACATTTAATAACATATTTGTAAAAACCCAAGTGAAATTCATTACAGGGTTTTGATTGCAAAATTATTCAAAATAAAGGTACTTTTCTTCCAAAAAATATGTATCAATATTTACATATACCATTATTGACATAATTTATATTCAGACTAATATCATCTCTTGTGTTGTTATTACAATGCTTTGGACATTGTGCTCTTTGGCCTTCTTTAGGTCCTTGTTGATCCTGGTAACCTTCAAGGAATTTCATACCGAAACCTTTCATTAATCTATAGGGCTAAATTTATCTCATTCCACTGTACATGTCTAGGGATATCTCGTCTTTTTCTCTTTTTAGTACCTTTCAGTTATTGCTTGCCCTTTTTCGATGAAGCAATAATAATTATATTATAATGTAATTTAATCTACGGGGGTAGATTGTTCTCATTCCAATGTCCATGTCTAGGGATATCTCATCTTGTTCTCTTTTTAGTACATCATGTACTGTATGTCATCTTCTTCTTCTATATGCTGTGTCCCTTCAGGACATAGGTAATCAAGGCTCTCAATGACTTTTCTATCTAATGCAGTTTTTCTCCCTTTGATAAGCCTCCTCCCTAACCCATTTTGCCATCCATTTACAGAAGTTTGTCAGGTAAATGGCTTGATGACTTCTATCTTTCTTGCCCTAAGTAAGCCTTGGGAGGGTTAAATTTTTCAAACCCTTCTTTGTAATTATGATTCCAAGGAATTTATTTTCCTGATTTTGGGTACAAGTGTTTTTTCTGTTGTCATTTACATTTTGCTTGCTCCATCCATAGAATTCTCAGTATCCTTCTGTAGAACAACATTTCTGCTGCTTTTAGTTTTTTTTTCCCTCAACCTTAGGGGAACTGTCCAACATTTACTGCCATATAAGAGGATGGATTCCACATAGCAACCTGTATGGATTTTTTAAAAAGCTCTCCAGTAATGGAAGCTGCAAGAAATATTACTTCTGTCTATAAAAATGGAGATTTAAAATTACCATATATGACAACAGCTGTTTGGTCAGTTTCCATTGGGCAATTTTTCTCTCAAAGATTACCCTTAATCTGGATGACAAGATCGATCAATATTGAATTGCTACAAGCTATAGTTGAGGAAAGTCCTAGACAAACTGTATGGGAATTAACAAAATTGTTACTCTTTTAATTTGGGACTTAAGCTCAACTCAGACCTTAAGAGGAACTCGTAGATATCAGGTCATCCCATAAGTTCCGTCCAAATTTTAACTTTTTGTTAAAATGAATGAAATTTAAAGAGTATTTTATAATGTCTAATGGAGCTGAACATTATTTTTATGTTTAGATGCATTTAAACTGATCAAATTTTATTTCAGAGAACAATAAAATAAAATTTTGTTTGATTAAAACCCTGCTAACATGGAAGTACCCAAGAATCATTTGAGGCACATAATGCTTTATGAGTTCAAGAAAGGAAACTCAGCAGCCAAAGCGACTAGAAACATTCACTCAGTTTATGGAGAGGAATGTGTGAATGAAAGAACTTGCAGAAGATGGTTTGCAAAGTTCAGAGGTGGAGATTTTACCCTTGAAGATGAAGATCGAACTGGACGTCAGTTGAGTTTGATGAAAAGCTTCTTGAAGCAGCCCTTGAAGAAAATCCTGCTTTATCTGTTGAGGAATTGGCAGTGGTTCTCAGTTCAAACCATACAACTGTTCATCGTTATCTTCAACAACTTGGAAAAGTTCCTAAACTTGTAAAATGGGTGCCTCATGAATTGTCTGAAAACAACCTCAAATCCCGAGTTGACATCTGCTCTTCTCTCCATTCTCGCCAACTTGTTTCATATTTTTTTGCATAGACTTGTGACTGGCGACGAAAAATGGATCTTTTATCGAAATGTTAAGCATCGTAAGCCAAAAGAATTTTACAGTAATGGAATTGGTAAGCTTGTTAATAGATGGAAGGAAGTTATAGATAATCAGGGAAAATACATTGTTGATTGAATCTGTAATTAAACATTTGGTCACTTGTTTTCTTTATTCAAAATTCGGACAGAACTTATGGGATGACCTGATACAATCCATTGCTAAAGATGCTGGAAAAATGGTCAGTTCCCTGTACCACTCCAGTAAGTACCTGACTCCTCCTGCTATCCTAACAAGAGCCAAATCAGACCAAAAATGGAGTATTTCTGCTATATTTGGGCAGGAGCTTCCCAGTTTTCACTTTCCAGTCTTAAGAGAATCTAAAAAAATCTTTGTGCCCTTGTGGGTGATGAATTATTTTCCATCCTACAACCCCTTTTCTACAGGTGTTGGCAGGCTGGGCAAAAATCCTTCATGGGCTGGATGTGGCCCAGGGGCTGGGGGTTACCAACCCCTAGCCTAGTCAGTCATGAATTGAAAGAGACATGATCGCCTCAATGTGTATCACGTTTGGAGCTTAACTGATTGGCTCAACAGGCACAGAGCATAAAAATAACACAAAAATAAGCAAAGAAGAAAAACAGATGAAAGTAAAATAGTCAAGAATTAATAAAGATACATAGAAAATTTTATAAAACTTTTCATCTTAAAACTATTATCTTGAAACACTATGATACCAAATTTTTAATATCACTGTTTTTAACTCTTGAGAGCACTTTTGATTGCCGAATGCTACTAAATCTTTCATTTTACAACTTTCAACTTTTTGTTTTCTTTCTTTGTTTTGTTTTATGGCATATCAACCTCAATGGGTTATTTAATGCTGACAACATTTTTATTGCTGGTAATATTTTTTTCATAAAATGTATTGCTGTTAATATTTTTTTTGTCTATATTTCTGAGATGAGGTATTATGTATATTATTTGGACTATTGCCCTCATCTTTGTCGCCATATTTATTACAACGTTTCGGCCATTGTACACTCCGGCCTTCTTCAGCTGGTTGGAATGTCAAACTGAACCCTTTATTTCGCTCACTGGGGTAGACTGTTCTAGTTCCACGTGCCATGTCTAATGGATGTCAGTTATCTCCTGTTAATTCCCCTCTCCAAGTTCTCCACTGCTTTAACCAGGTATTGAACTCACACTCTTTGGGTCCTGTTACTGGATCTAACTGACGCCTTTATCCACTGTGTCATGTGGCCACAAAGATGAGGACAATAGTCTGAATAATGTAAATAGTGTACATAATACCTCATCTCGGAAATATAGACACATTCACGGTTTTACTTTTCAGTTACGTTGTCATTTTCCCGGCATTTTGTGCTATTATTTAAATCGACTAAATTCAACAAATCTTAGACCAAATTCGCGAAGTGCCAGCCTAAATCGAGAATTGTCAGGTCAATTTCCTGTAGCGTCCGACGAAAATTGCGAAACAACGGACTAAATGAAGAAGTGTCAGGTCAATTTCCCGAAGTGTCACACAAAATTAGTAAAGGGCTAGAATAAATCGTGAAGTGTCAGGTCAATTTTCCGTGGTTTCAGACGAAATTCATGTAAGCACTACACAACTCCGATAAGTGTCAGGCTAATTTCCCGTGGTGTCAGACGAAATTCTCCTAAGCGCCACACTATATCGAGAAGTGTCAGGCCAATTTCCCATGACTTCAGACAAAATTCTCCTAAGCGTCATACTACATTGAGAAGTGTCAGGCCAATTTCCCGTGGCATCAGAGGAAATTCTCCTAAGCGCCGCACTACATCGAGAAGTGTCAGGCCAATTTCCCGTGACTTCAGACGAAATTCTCCTAAGCGTCATACTACGTCGAGAAGTGTCAGGCCAATTTCCCGTGGCGTCAGATGAATAATGTAAATAATATAATATATTTTTCATCAAAAATCTATTTCTGGTAATAATTTTTTCTTCAAAAATTCATTGCTGGTAATAAAATTTTGACAAAAATGTATTGCTGGTATTAAAACCTATTTTTAAACTTTCATAATGCTTTGTACCAAGTTTGGGGTTAACTATTTGCCCCCATCTGGGACCCTAACAGGTGCTACCACTCCGGGTTAGGGTGGATCTGAGAACACCAGCAATTAAGAGGTGGTTCCACGCTCCTCAAAACCTGATCAGAGGCCTTGCTGCTGGACGTAGTTTATCGTCTTATCCAGGATGCAGATGTAGTTTATCATCATACCCAGGATGCTTAACTTTTTGGGATTACTTTTGAAATCTCAGTACTAATAATTTTGAATTTCACTATCTATTTTAACTTTTGTGTTAAACTCCATTACAATTAGATGTCTTTCTGATTCATTCTGCATGTTGGCTGGATGTGAACACCATGATGACAAAGAACAAAATAAGAAAAAAATTGTGCATTACCCTCCATGCAAAATGTCCAGTCTAGGAAGCAAGCTCCATCCACGGCCAATTGCAAACATTCCTGCTGGAAAAGAAGATGCTCCTGGAGGCAGCCAGACTTGCTTAAAAGCAGGTCTCTGAGAATAACCATTAGTTGAAGCCTGGCCAGCCATTGGCTGTCACACAGGGTACTACTGCTGCTGCTGCCACCGCCACCATCGCTGCCTTCTTCATCACCAGTCAACATGACCATGCCTCTCAACAAACGTTACTCCTCCCAGGCTTGACCAAACATCTCTTCTATTCGTCTTCAACTCGAAACATCTCAACTTCGACTCCACCCAACTAAAAACCTTCATTGTTGAGAACGCTACCACCTCAGCAAATAACGACCTGATAACATCTCAACATCACCACAACCAGCAAGGAAGTGACTCTGACTCCACAAGCAGTGACTCTGATTCTGCAACCAAGCAACTCTGACTCCATAAGCAGTGGCTTTGACTCCGCAAACAAGCTACCACTGCAAGCAGCAACTCTGACTGCAACCAAGCCACCATCGCATGCAGTGACTCTGACTCTGCAACCAAGTGACTCCAGCTCCACTAGCATTCAACCCACTTGACCTACCACCATGACACCAATCTGACATCACCCCCATTCATAGAACAGGCCTATTAACCAACCAAACGACCTACCACCATGGCTTCAATTAACCAACATGCATCAACCATATCCTGTGACCTCGACCAAACCTAACACAAGAATTAAGTCAACTCCCAGCACTACCCTTACACCCGACCACCATCCTGATGACCGGCAACCAAAACAGTCATTCCACCGATCTTTCAACATCTGTGTACCATTATGTAACAATAAATGTTGTTCAATTTAATCCTCATTAGTCCCTTCTCTCACTAACAAATGCTTAATATAACAAGAGCATTTTTGAATGCCTTATGCTACTAAATCTTTCATTTCACTACTTTTGACTTTTGGGGTTCATTTTGAAATCCCAGTGCTACTAAATTTTGAATTCCACTAAATTTTCACAGGTCTTTCTAGTAAAATTAATTTTGAATAAATATCTATATACATAAATTTTTTTTTTAAAAAAGAAAAAAAGGTACATAAGATTTGAATAAAAGAAATTAAGAATTGGATAAATGTAAATAACTTTTGAAAAGGGGACAAACATTTTGAATAAAACAAGTTACTGTACATATATTTTCAGTCAATATCCACATGTTTTGAATACGAATACATATCAGCTTGAATATCACAATCATGTATTCATAATAATGGTAACAACAGTGTTGCACTTGATGCTTTTTCTCTGCATATCAATAATGGAACTGACTGCAAAGAATTTAAGGCTTAACTGAATTGAAAAGAGACTATAATGAAGAAAGCTTTTAGGATTATCAGGGGATTTACTTAATGTACACTTTCTATTCCTTTTCATTTTTAGTGTCAAATGCTGTAAAAGTTGACAGCGATATCAATCAAATGAAGCAATGCAGCTAATGGTGGCTTAAGAGCATAATAAAATGAAATCATTTGACTACATTTCTTGTCTGATCATTCAGCCATTATTGTATCATACCAACAACAGCAAGAATCACAAGTTATGTAGTTTTTGATGTTTTCATTCTTTATTTTTATTTTATTTCATTTATGTTTCAAAATAATAGTAACAATAGTAATAGTAACTTATCCGAGTTTTTAGATGACAAAATGTCAATTATTATTCATTTTTCACTAGTATTTCTTTCATCTTATTTCTCTTGCTTTTCCACCAAGTAGTAATAGTCTTAAGTTGTGTGAATTTCTTAGATGAAGCCTTGGCAATTATTATTCATTTTTGACTAGTATTTCTTTCATCTTATTTCTCTTGCTTTTCCACCAAGTAGTAATAGTCTTAAGTTGTGTGAATTTCTTAGATGAAGCCTTGTCAATTATTATTCATTTTTGACTAGTATTTCTTTCATCTTATTTCTCTTGCTTTTCCACCAAGTAGTAATAGTCTTAAGTTGTCTGTATTTCTTAGATGAAGCCTTGTCAATTATTATTCATTTTTGACTAGTATTTCTTTCATCTTATTTCTCTTGCTTTTCTACCAAGTAGTAACATTCTTAAATTGTCTGAATTTCTTAGATGAAGCCTTGGCAATTATTATTCATTTTTGACTAGTATTTCTTTCATCTTATTTCTCTTGCTTTTCCACCAAGTAGTAATAGTCTTAAGTTGTCTGAATTTCCTGGATGATGCATTATTGATTATTCATTTTAAATTTGGCCAAATATTCTCACATTCTAATTCTGATCTGATTATTTTACTATATAACTTTCCTATTTAGTATTATTATTAGTAGCAGGAGCAGCAATGGCAGTAATAGTAGTAGTATTTGTAGTAGGTGTATTTTTCTTTGTTTTTGTCTTTTTTCTTGAAATATTATTAAATAAAAAGAATTATGAAGTAAAACTTTAAACAATTTACCTTAGCATTCCAGGAGCATGTTTCCATTTGAAATCTTTTTTTTGGTCCTTTAAACTTTTGTAAACTGTACACCAATGCTGCAAAATGAGAAAAACATATACATTAATTCTTCAGTAGGTATTTAATTATCTTCAATAATCTAATGAAAAGACTGATAGCAAGATAGAGACATGAAGAGACTGAGAGCAAGAGAGAAACACAAAGAGACTGATAGCAAGAGAGAGACACAAAGAGACTGATAGCAAGAGAGAAACACAAAGAGACTGATAGCAAGATAGAGACACGAAGAGATTGTTAACAAGAAGAAGACATGAAGAGACTAATTGGAAGAGAGAGACATGTAGAGACTGATAGCAAGAGTGACACATGAAGAGACCGAGAGCAAGAGTGAGACATGAAGAGACTGATAGCAAGAGTGACACATGAAGAGACTGATAGTGATGTGAAGAGACTGATACCAAGAGATAGACATGAAGAGACTGATAGCAAGAGAGACACGAAGAGACTGAGAGCAAGAGTGAGACATGAAGAGACCGAGAGCAAGAGTGAGACATGAAGAGACTGAGAGAAAGAGATAGACATGAAGAGACCGAGAACAAGAGTGAGACATGAAGAGACTGATAGCAAGAGTGAGACATGAAGAGACTGATTGGAAGAGAGAGACATGAAGAGACTGATAGCAAGAGTGAGACATGAAGAGACCGAGAGCAAGAGTGAGACATGAAGAGACTGATAGGAAGAATGAGACATGAAGAGACCGAGAGCAGGAGTGAGACATGAAGAGACTGATACCAAGAGATAGACATGAAGAGACTGATAGCAAGAGTGAGACATGAAGAGGCCGAGAGCAATGTAAAGATAGAGACTGTTTGGAACAGAAATATATAGATATGAAGAAACTGCTATCAACAGAGACATATGAAGAAAGTGATAGCAATAAAGAGGCATGTGCACACTTATATCTATTATCTGATGATTTAAGCATGAGGCAGACTGCTGCTGCTCTGTGCCAATTTCAATGTCCACTCACATATATATATATGTATATATATATATATATATATTTATTTATTTATTTATCATTATTATTATAATTATAGTAGAGACTAACCTGTGAGAATCCAACAAAGAAAAGTTGATCATGTGTCAGATTTAGTCCTGGAGGTAAACGGAGTGGTTGCTCAAGTGATTTTTTTCTCTCTTGATAAGCTCGATAGGCAATTTGAAGACCTCCATTATCAGCAATGTTTTCTCCCAGAGAGAAAAGTCCATCAATCTGAAAGAGATGAACAACAATTATTATTCATTTTTGACTCGTATTTCTTTGATCTTTTTTCTCTTGCTTTTCCACCAAGTAGTAATAGTCTTAAGTTGTCTGAATTTCTTAAATGAATCCTTGGCAATTATTATTCATTTTTGACTAGTATTTCTTTCATCTTATTTCTCTTGCTTTTCCACCAAGTAGTAATAGTCCTAAGTTGTCTGAATTTCTACACTAACAAACTTTAAATAAGGTGTCTTTCTGCATAAAAAAAAATTCACATGAAATTCTACAATTGTTTATTGAACCGAAGACAAAATTTCACTCTAGTTTCTCCAACATAATTTCCTTTTTTGTATCTGTAGCAGAAAAGCAAATATATGATTTGTACTGAGCCAGTGATTTGAATACTATGTGAGTGCCAGGTGGTTTGAAATTGCTATCACTGATGATATATCTACAGACTTGGCATCAGTATTTATTACAGGTGACATTTCCTTGGTGAGGTGGTGAATGATGTATACCAGATGATGTTAAGTGTGTGTGTGTAAACTGGAGGACTCATGCCTAGCATGAAGTGGGTCACTAAATATTTTTCTAAGTTTTGGGTCGTTTCATTTTCATTATATATATATATATATATATATATATATAAGTGTGTGTGTGTGTAAAATTTTCAAATAGACTATGTCTGTAAAAAGACAATATGAATAAAGACAAAAGGAAAACTTATCTTAGCATTTTGTTCTCTAAAGGGACTTTATCCATATTAAAGATCTGAATAGCTATTATAACATGACTTCATTGTCAAGCGTTTTGAATTTTTCTATACTTGTATTTTGATTGGTCAATGTAGCTTTTGTAACAACGTTTTCCCCTTGCGAAGGATTGTTAATTAATTTGAAACTTTTAAAACCATTTATTTTACAGTCAACATCATCACTTGTTAGGACACTGGGGGTGTTGAAACAAAATGGCTATTTTTGTAGTGATTTTATAACATATTTATGTTATAAATTTTTTTTATTTAAATAAATAATTATATCTGCTCTACTTTGTATTGAGCACTCTTTTAAGAATAGTAATTGTTGGTTATTGGAATTCATTCCGTATACACCAATCATATACTTGGATATATAATATATATATATACAATATATATATATACATACATATATATATACATATATATACATATACATATATACATATACATATATATATATATATATATATACATATATATATATATATATACATATATATATATATATATATACATATACATATATATATGCATATATACATATATATATATATATATATATATATATATATATATATATATATATATATATATGAGGCATGGTGGAGTAATTGACAGTGGCTTGGATTGAAGAATTGGAGAGCTGAATTGGAATTCCAATCAAATCCATTACATTCACTTACATGCTAATACCCTTGGGAAAGGTATGAATCTTCCTGTTCTCCCTCCAGCTATGGGTAAATAGCAGGACAGACTGGGTTCTAAAGCCATAGATGGCAACTGGTCTAGGAGAAGGAAAACTCTGAATTCAAAACCTGCGGAGGGTCATTTGAGGATCTTGTGGCACTTAGTGCACCAGGTCTCTGTATTTGGCCCTTCAAAAAGTGTGGATGGTTCTGCACAAAATCTTCACCACTATAATCAAATCTCATGGACTGGTGTTGGGTTGTCAGTTCTTTGGAACTGATCTGCTTGACCCTCATACATCAAATTTGATGTGAGAGTCGAGTATATATATATATATCATGACTCTCCACAATTTCCTGTCTTTTGTAGCACCTACTAAATTTTGTCTTTTTGCCATCTCCCCTAAACACTCTTCGGCTCGTTAAGTAGGGTATGTGCTTTTTTTTATCTGTCCATCTTTTAATATGTCCTGTGAGTGTCAAATTTTCCAAGACCTCTTTCCTCATTATATGGTCAAGAAATTTCAACTGCCTGTTTCTGATGTTAAGTATAAGTGTTCTTTTTGTTTCCATTTTCTCTCAAACTTCATTGTTGCTCACATGTTTGGTCCATGGTATTCTCAGCATCCTTCTGTAGAACCACATTTCTGGTGCTTCAAATTTTTTCTTCTGTGTAGAGATTGTCTAGGTTTCACTGCCATATAGGAGAACCAACATGACAGTTAAATATTCTTTTCTTTGTTTCTAATGAAATTTTCCAGTTTCTTAATAATTTGCTTAGCTTTTAAAAAGCATCTTTCTTTATCGCAGTGTGCCTTTGGATTTTGGCATCACACATTCTGTCTTCTGTTAAAACACTTTCCAAATATTTAAATTGTTGTATAAACACTTTCCAAATATTTAAATTGTTGCTTGACACATCTACCTAAAACTATTTTGGTATAATTTCTCATGAAATATCAAACAGAATCATTGTCTTCACATCAACAAAATTAAGCAATGTCGAGCTTGGTCAGTACCTAGATGGGAATACCAGGTGCAGTAAGCTTGGATGTACAGGTCGTGTAATGGGCTTATGGCCGTATCACATTGAAGCATCAGGTCTCGAACGATCATCAAAGTTAAGCAATATCGAAATTGGCCAGTACCTAAATGGGTGACCGCTTGGGAATACCAGGTGTTGTAAGCTTAGATGTACGGATAGTGTAATTGGCTTCTGGCCATGTCCCTTTAAAACATTGGTTCCTGTATAATCACCAAAGTTCAGCAACATTGAGTCTGGTCACTACCTAGATGGGTGATTACCTGGTATTCCCAGGTGCTGTAAGCTTGGGTGTGCAGATGGTGTAATGCATAATGACTTGGAAACTGAGTTTCAATTCATGAACCAATTCACTTACATGCAAAATACCCTTGGGAAAGATTTGAGTTCACTGCTTCTACCCCAGTTATAGGTTAATTAGTAAGATTTGTATCACTAAAAAAATCATTATCTCAAAAAAAAAAAAAAAATTCTTACAATCCAATCTAAAAATATTTTTTGGCTTTAAATAACCTGCAAAGGGTTGATAAGGCGTAAAAAATGTATCAATTGAAAAAATAATGAATGAGCTACACAAGCATGTCTTTTAGATTTTTTTACATTCTCTGGAATATAAATGTATAGAATCTATCATGGCCACAAAGTGAGAGATCACTTTATATATTGATTGTGATATAGAACTGATCCCCCACTTTATATCCACATTATAATTCCTTGTTTATGAGGTATGAGTCCACCTTTTCTATCCCCTAGCTATGGGTTAATTAGTAAAACGTATATCCCTAAATCCTTATTAACTCAAAAAAAGAAGAAATTCTTATAATCTAAAAACATTTTCTGGTTTTAAATAACCTGTAATGGGTTGATAAGCCATAAAAAATGAATCAATCAACATTCTCTTCACATAAAAGCAACATACCGTTTTCCCAGACTCATTGTAATTACTATATTGGTCCTGAATACATTTTGCCTTTTTCTCAAATTTATGATTTGAAATGTTACTCCACCAGTTGTGTAAAATTCCTTGGCTGTCAAATCGACGTCCTGGAAAAAAAAAAAAAAAATTATTATTTTACTACTGCAAAAAATTAAATAATTAATGTGTCACTATTACTATATATTATTGTTTTAAAATCTTTACAGCATGTTGAAACACCAGTTGACATACAATGAATGAAGTTAAGCAATGTCAAGTCTGGTCAGTACTGAGATGGGTGACCACTTGGGAATATCAGGTGCTATAGGCTTGGATGTGCAGGTAGTGTAATGGGCTTATGGCCACATTACGTCAAAATTACTTACAATCACCGCAGTTAAGCAATATCGAGCATGGTCAGTACTTAGATAGGTGACCACTTGGGATTATCAGGTGCTGTAAGCTTGGATGTGCGGGTGGTGTAATGGGCTTACAGCTACCTTATGTTGAAACACTGGTTCACATACAATCACTGCAGTTAAGCAACATCGAGACTAGTCAGTACTTGGATGGGTGACTGCTTGGTATTATCAGGTACTGTAAGTTTGGATGTGCAGGTGGTGTAATGGCTTACAGCCACATCACATTGAAACAGTTGTTCACGTACGATCCCCACAGTTAAGAAACATCAAGCTGGGTCAGTGTCTAGATGGGTGACTGCTTGGGAATATCAGATGTGCAGGTGGTGCAATGAGCTTAGGCCCACATCACATTGAAACACTGGTTCATGTCCGATCACCACAGTTAAGCAACGTCAAGCCCAGTCAGTACTTAGATGGATGACAGCTTGGGAATATCAGGTGCTGTAAACTTGGATGTGCGGGTGGTGTAATGGGCTTACAGCCACATCATGTTGAAGCACTGGTTCATGTACAATCGCTAAAATTAAGCAACTTTAATTCTGGTCATAAACACTTGAGAATATCAGGAACTGTAAACTTGGATGTGCAGATGGTGTAATGATGGATAATGGCTCAGAATTGTTAATCAGAGAGCTGAGTTCCAACTACATTGTGCTCATTATATACACTTATGCACAAATACTCTTGGGAAAAAGGTATGAATCCATCTCTTCTTCCCCAGCTATGGGTTAATTAGTAAGATTTGTATCACTAAAAAAATTATTATCTCAAACAAAAAAAGTTCTTACAATCTAAAAATATTTCTTGACTTTAAATAACCTACAAAGGGTTGATAAGCCGTAAAAAACAAATCAATTGAAAAAATACTGAATGAGCTACACGCGCATGTCTTTTAGATTTATTTACATTCTACGGAATATAAATGTATAGAATCTACCATGACCACAAAGTGAGAGATCACTTTATATATTGATTGTGATATAGAATTGATCTCCCACTTTATATCCACATTAGAATTTCTCTCTTCAATCCACCATCTATGGGTTAATTAATAAAAGAAGATTAATCAATGAAATACTGATTAACTACACAGGCATGTCTTTTAGATTTATTTACATTCTCTGGAACATAAATGTATCAAAATTACTGTGGCCACAAACTGAGGGATCAGTTTATATATTGACAGTAATATAGAATGGATCCCCCACTTTATATCCACATTAGAATTTTTTGCTTGTTTATCAACTTCTGATTAAGTATGAATTCACCTCTTCTTCCCCTATGGGTTAATCAGTAATCACTAAAAACCATTATTATATGAAAAAATTCTTATAATCGAAAAGTAAACCTAAAAAAAATCACCTAAACCCTTTAACATTTCCTTTTCTAACATCCGTAGCGTTCGAACCAACTTCTGCAGTATGAAATCATTCCTCATTAAGAAGTCTCCTGATATACTGGCTCTCTATGAGACCAACCTTAACCCGTTTATCCCCTCCTTGGACATCTTGATCCGCAGTTACCTTCCTCTCCTTAGAAAAGACACCCAAACCCACATGCATGGCCTAGGAGTTTACGTCAAGGACCATCTCCTATTGGCTAGGGGGCTCTCTCTTGAATCTCCGGACCATTCATACATGTGTCTCCGTGTATCTCTTCTTAATGCTGTAAGTTAATTCTTCTTTCTCTATTGCTCTCCATCCTCCTGTGGGGTACTCAAAAGCATTTCTGACAATATAGATAAGGCTATCACTCTTCATCTGTTTGCTCATATATTTGTGTTCAGTGACTTTAACGCCCACCATATCAAGTGGCTTAAAAACACTATAACTGACCTTGCTAGCATATGAACCCTTATCTTCTCAATTACTCAATCCCTCACACAAGTGGTTGACTTTCCCACCCATTTCCCCAACAACCATGACGATAAGGCTTTCCTTCTTGATCTCTGTTTCCCCTCTATTCCCGAGTCTTGTTGTACCACACAGCTCTGCCCTCTTAGCAACTCTGATCATGCTGTAGTGTCTGTCAACATCATCTTCTACTCAACCCCCAGGAAAGAACCTCCTTCCAACAGAACATCTTTCTGTTATCAATGAGCTGACTGGGACTCATTCCATGATTTCCTTTGTGATGTAAAAGCTGGAATCGAGGATTTCAACCCCGCAAGGAAATATAAGGCTAAATCACACTCATCCCCTTGGTTCTCTGCTGCTTGCTCAGCTGCCAATGCCCATAGGAATCACTACTTCTGCCTCTACCATAGTGACATGTCAGATTGCAAGAGATGTCTCTTTGTCTCAGCCTATAATGAGCGCAAAGATGTCCTCAGTGAAGCAAAATCACTATTTGCTGATAGAATGAAACAACATATTGTATCTCGCAAATTCGGCTTCAAAGATTATTGGCATTTCTTCAAGGGGATACGAAACAACAGCAAGCCCTCAATACCTCTTTTGTTCAACCAATTTGAGGTCCTGACTTCCTCAGCTGATAAGGCTGAGTGCTTTGCTCGTAAATTCTCATCCAATTCAACGCCCAACTCGTCCAGTATACCCACATCCGATTTCACCCCTTAGAACTGCGGCTTTGTTTAGCGATTTGCACATAACCCCATCTTTGGTACTGGGCATCATCTCTAGAATCCCATAATCTCCAACTGTTCAAATGCAATGTCAATTGACATCTCCAGATGCCTTGATCTATTCCCTGTCCTTCTCTTCATCCTTTCCTCTTTCACGCCTCTCTGTAACCCCATGCATGCTAGTGGCACTCCTGCCTTCCTTGGGGTGAAAAACTTTTAAAAAAATACCATATTATTAATACTTGATATAATACAAAAATATCACACTGATAAAATCAGTCAATAATCATTTATACTGGGACGCATGTAATCCATAATAATATTTTAAATTTTGAAATCATATTTATTTTTAGCGTGTGAATTTTTTGAAACTGTTTCTAAATTTTGATTGTCTTTCCATCATTCCGCCTCACCTCCTATCCTCTTCTGCCGTACCCATGAGGCATGCTGCATTGTTTGGGAACTATTAATATAAACGAAAGCATCAATTATGATTTTACATCAAGAGGAACACTGAAGGGATCAACAGTAAAAAGTACTGAACAGTTATATGATATTTGTTTTCCTGTATGGCAGCGAATGTTGGACAATCTCCTCAAAGATGAAGAAGAGACTCAAAGCAACAGAAATGTGGTTCTACAGAAGGATGTTAAGGATACCATGGGCTGAATGTGTGAGCAATGACAAGGTTTGGGACAGAATGGAAACAAAGAAACTAATATTTAACATCAAGAAAAGTCAGTTGAAATTTCTAGGACATGTAAAGTGGAAGGAGGGCTTGGAAAATCTGATACTCACAGGACAGATAGAGAGAAAGAGGGACAGAGGAAAGTAACACATGACATACTTAATGGGTTTGAGCAAATGAATGTCAGAACAGGGTTTGGGAGATGTAACAAAAAAACAAAACTTATTAAGAGCTACAAGGGACAGGAAGATTTGGTGGGCAATGATCGCCTATGTCCTGAAGGGACATGTCACATAAAAAGAAGAAATTTCTAGGAACCAGTTTTATAAAGGCAGGTAATCTTTAGGAACCTCTTCTGCTTATTTTCTTTTCCATGTGAGAATAGAAACAAATCACTTTATAGTATCAAAAAGAATTAAACCATTTTGATAATTTAATAGAAAACATTTATTTATTAAGATATTTCCAGATTGAAATTCTGTTCTCATCAAATTTTCTGTTCAGATTTATGATGCTTTTTTTTTTACTCTAATGTCATCAGTTGTGTTTATGGTTTCTTAGCCACATTCCAACTAAATCGCTGCAGTCCCAAAGACACAATGGGGGACTTAACCACATTCTTAAGTTCAAAACGATTACTTTAGTCAGAATAACTTAGAAGATATAGATGGCAAAACCTGATTCAAAATATCATCTTTTGCATTTAGACTAGATTTTTCCACATTTTTACTCCATTCAGCAATATAAGTACATATCCAGCATACATGCAGAAATATAATGATATATTTCATAAAAATAATATATATATATATATATATATATATATATATATATATATATATATATAAGTTGTGACATCACAGATTTACAGGAACTGTTTCTATAAAAGCAGGTAATCTTTAGGAACCTCTTCTGCTTATTTTCTTTTCCATCTGAGAATGGAAACAAATCACTTTATAGTATCAAAAAGAATTAACCCATTTTAATAATTTAATCATTAATCATTGAGTCGGCGGAAAACTTGGGTGAGGTCAGGTTGTATGTTTACACTCACCTGCTGCTAACAAATCTGTTTGTACATTTTTTTTAAATCCACAGTTACACTTTTCTGCTAAATGCTTTCTTTTAAGCATTTTTCTCTCTGCTACCACAAGGGGACTGTGCTGTAATAATAGGCATCCCAAATTTCCAAGAACTGGTTTTATAAAGGCAGGTAATTTTTAGGAACCTATTCTGCTTATTTTCTTTTCAATCTGAGAATGGAAACAAATCCTTTTATAGTATCAAAAAGAATTAAACCATTTTGATAATTTAATAATAATAAATTTATTTATTAAGATATTTCCAGATTGAAATTCTGTTCACATCATATTTCTGTTCAGAATTATGATGCTTTTTGACTCTAGTGTCATCAGCTGTGTTATGCTTTCTTAGTCACATTCCAACTAAATCGCTGCAGTCCCAAAGATCCAATGGAAAATCTGTCAAATTTATGACTAGAAGATTTGACACATTTTTAACTTGGAGATGATTTCTTTTGTCCAAATAAATTATGTTCTTCACAGAAAACCCTCTTTCAGCCTCCACAGAACTTACAGCAATGGTATTAATTATATTTCTAGCTATTATATATCATATTTCACCCGGCTATTAATAGCTATTATATATCATATTTCACCCGGCTATTAATAGCTATTATATATCATATTTCATCGGCTATTAATATATAACATTATTAATATATAAGGTATAAGATGAACAGAAATATGATGTGAACAGAATTTCAATCTGGAAATATCTTAATGAATAAATTTCTGGATAATCCAACAACTGGCTCATTAAGCTTTTATAATTTTAAGAATCATTTAAAAATTGGTATGATGCCACCACTGGTTATAACTGATTTTTTTGTCTGTACTCCACTCTCCCTATTTCATTAATAAGAACCTTATTTTAATCCATGGAAGTCCTTTTAAAGGACAAAATGTGTTGCATAGAATTGTTTTTCCCATCATGTCATTTATTTACCTAAAACTCCCGTCTTCAAATAAATGAATTAAGCTGAGTTTGCGTATTTACCTGAATTGTCAAAACCATGAATAAATTCATGTCCTATTGCTGAACCCAGGGAACCAAAGTTGTAGGAACTAAAAAGAAAAAAAATCAAATAAAAATATCAACAAGAAACCAAGAATTCTTGCACATTAATGATGCTCATTTAAGATGAATAGCACCACTTCAAGGTGAATCCAAACAGATAGGTATTGCCTATGACTAAATAGACAAATGTACATGTAAAAAAATAGGGAAAATTCACCAGGGAATAATTTTTATGAATTAGCGTTCCTTACAAGTTCAAGCCATAACATTTGTCAGAATAAAAAAAAAAATTGATTTTTTATTGATTTAGAAGAGGGGGACTTGTTCATACAGTGTCAAATCAGTCACTAACTTTTTACAGACTTAGTGGACTTTTAGAAACATCAAGTTTGAAATTGATATATGCATTTTTCTTTTTTAGTTTCTTTTAGCTTTTTTTTTTTAATTTTTAGGGTGGGAAAGGGAATATTTCAGAAGTACCTGCAGAAATATTTGGGATAATAATCATTTATCTTAAATCAAGAAGAAAAGGATATTTTATTTAATTTTTTATTCTCCTATATATAAAATTCTGTGACTTCTGTCAGTCTGTCCATCCATCCATCACACCTTCTAAAATAGTCATACATTAATCAATTGAAACCAACATTTTTGTTAATTTAAATTTTACATATCATCTTTTTTGGCAGGTTTTCTATTATCACAATAACAAAACAAAACTGATAAAAGCATAAAAAAAATCTAAATGAAATCGGCTAGACTATATACTCAAAAATATAATAATAAAAAAAAAATTAATTTAAATTTTAAATTTCAGTGTCTGTTCTCCCTCATACAAAATTTATATATTTTTTCCCCATTTGTTCTTATTTAAAAGAAATCTTTTTATAAAAAAAACCTGTTTTCATATGGAGGACATCTAAGTGCAGTTAACTCTGTAAAAAGTCAGGGATCAATTTTATACTGTATCAATATTATGAACAGGACCCTCATTTCTAAATCAAAAATCAATGTGTTTCAATTCTGACAAATGTTGCACCTCGAGGAATTTCAGATGAATTCTCATTTACAAAAATTATTTAAAAACAAAATTTTCCCTATTTATTTTCATTTGTTTCACCCCAAGCAAGGCAATAATGCCACTAAGACACAGGGGGTTGCAGGGAGTGAAAGGGAATGAAAAGACTTTAGTGAGAAAGGGTGAGGAAAAGGACAATAAAGGAACAAGACTCAAGAAGAAAGAAGATAGTGATTGACATTGCATTTAAATTTTTGAAGATCATAGTTATCAAGGAAGCAAGAAATCAGAAGGGAGTCATACAGTTGAGAAGTGTGAGAAAAGAAACTGTCAGAATAGAAGAGATAGTTGCATCTATTTAGTTCATCAGAAAAACAGTGAGACCTAGATGCTAATCTAGTAGCATGCTTGAATTCACAGTCAAGTCATCAGGGAGAAAACCTCATCAGAACAGTTGCCAGGAAAATATTTGTAGAAAAGACAAAGGGAAGCCACGGCATGTTGGTGAGAAAGTGACTGAAGTCGAGTTGCCTGGTAAGAATCAATTACATTATAGACCTTTCTTTGAATTTTGTCAAGAACTTGAGATATACAGCAGGAACAACATACCAAACATGGCAGCAATATTTGATGCACAGATGAATGATAGATGTCTAAATGTGCAAGAGGGATTCTGATAAGAAAAAATTACTGGCATGACACAGTGACCCAACTTTCCTAGCAATAGACATAGCAATTGATTCAATATAGTCACTCCATTTAATTTCAGTGAAAAACATGAGCCCAAGAAAGCATAGAGTGTTGATCTCCTGAAGTTTAGCATCAACCATGCCCCAGTTAACCACTGATTGGAGATCCTTTTTGAGAGCAGTTGCCAGGTTTACCTTGTCTGATCTGTTGGACTTACTACTAAGACAGGAGTAAATGGCTGTGTTATCTGCATAAATGCCTAGTTGGGAACTGATAACATCAGAGAGGTCATTGATGAAGATCATAAACAGTGTAGGTTCAAGGATAAAGCCCTGGGGAACTCCCATGTTAGTATGAAATGATCTAGAAGCATGCCTGTTCAATATGACCTTCATTACACGATTTGTTAGGAATGATTTGATTAAACCAAATATTTGTCCTGTGACACTGTAGCCAATGAGTTTGCATAGACGGCCAGCATTCCAAACAGACTCAGCTTCCCTGTTCTTATCTAAAGCTTGACAGACAGTGATGGCCATTAACACATCAGAGGTAGACCTGGTGAAACAAAAACCATAATTTGTCAGAAAGGAGGCTGTGCAAAGTAGGATACTTAACCAATTCAACATTGATTAGAGCCTCAAGTACTTTGCCTTTTTAATAGGGTGATAATTTGAGATGTCAGGGTGTTCCACAGAGTTCGTTTTTTATGACTGGACCAGTCTACTTAAGTAATGCCGAATCTTTTTTAATGCTTATTTGGTTTCTAGCTATTTACTTGTGCAAAGCATGAACATAGATTTCCCTGCATTCTATATATGTAATAAATGGAAATGTGAGATTGTGTAACAGTTTTTGGCATGGAAAATGGCAAATATACCAAGTTCAAATCTTTGTTGAGTTTGCTTTTGATCACATTATACTTGTGAAAGGCATGAACTTACTTCTCCCTGCAAGTCTGCATTAAAACAAAATGGGCAAGCCAGGTTTAAATTTCAGCTGAGAAAGGCATGAGTCATCCTCTCTCTGTATTCTATATATGTAATGAATAGAGGTGTGGGGTCATGTAACAATTCTCTGCATTAAAAACAAAATTAGAAAAACAATTTCAAATTTTGGATGGGGTTGTTTACATTCACTTAGAAAAGAAATGAGTCCACTATTAAAAAAAACATTACCCATATTTTAGTAGACATTCAATTTATTTTTCAAACAAATTTATTTAGTCTATTGGTGCGAACATTTGAAAAATCTTATTAAAGAAAAATGTTCCCTCTAGCAGGATTTGAACCAGCATCCTCCTTTGCAGGAGAAACCATCATTAGATCCAACACTCTTTAACCAACTCGTCTACAAAGAGCATTGTGATCATGTATGGTTCTATTTTACCTTTAAGCACATTTCTCTCATTCAGATTTTTGAAAGTTCATTAAGTGCCTAGTTTTGTATCTGAAACGTAAACATCTAGAGGGTGCATTTTTCTTTAATATCTTATTGGTTTCTAGCTATTTACTTGAAATATCTTGAATGTTCACACTGGTTGATGAAATAAAATACTTTTAAAAAAATAAATGGAACATCTACTCAAATATGAGTATCCACTAAAGATAATTAAATTAATAAAAATATCTTGGATTAATAAATAAAAAATCTGTTTATATTTCTGAGATGAGGTATTATGTACACTATTTACATTATTCAGACTATTGTCCTCATCTTTGTCGCCATATTTATTACAAGGACATATGGCACAGTGGATAAAGGTGTTAGATCCAGTGACAGGACCCAAAGAGAATGAGTTCAATACCTGGTTAAGGCAGTGGAGAACTTGGAGAAGGGAATTAACATGAGATAACTGACAACTGTCATCCATTAAACGTGGAACTAGAACATTCTACCTCAGTGAGTGAAATAAAGAGTTCAGTTCGACATTCCCACCACCTGAAGAATGCCAGCGCGTACAACAGCTGAAACATTGTAATAAATATGGTGACAAAGATGAGGACAATAGTGTAAATAAAAAATCCATCAGCTGTTTAGAAATTGCTTTGTTTACATTTTCAATTTTCTTTCTTTTTTTTTTTACAGTGTTCATCCTGTAGAAGGACCAAGGGCCACTCGATGTAGAGTGTTACAGAGTAAGAGGTACTATTCCAAGCAAGGTGATAACATCACCATTACGCAAGGGGCCACTGGAAGTGGAAGAGAAGAAAAAGACTAGAAGGAATTAATAACCCATTAATAAACAGGAAACAAGGGATGCACGTCTACTTCTGTTCAAAAGATAAGGGAGGAGTGTGAACCGGATGATAGGCAAATCTATCTACTATTGAACACTTATGAACTTTTGGAAATCTGAACAAGTGAAATTTGCTTTGTGGTAAAACCAATTTTTCTCCATTCTTGCTACAAAAAAATTAACATCAGAATCAGAAAACTAATTAATTGCTAAAATTCATGGACGTGAAATTACCAAGGATGATTTTAGGAATCATTGCACTTTCTGTATATTTTTGCCTTAGTAAATTGCTTTTAATTAAAGCAGCATTTTTTTAAATCAAAATTATGTTCAAACACTTTATGGTGAGCAACTAAAGCATGGAATGTGTTGTTTTGTAAAAGATCCCTTTTCGCATATATACGCCGACCTATGTGATCTATTTTAGGATTTCATAAATTCCTCTTCCAAACAGTCACATGACAACCCCCACCCTGCATCTTGGACTCTCCTAGAGGCAGAGAGAGTTTAGCAGTGACAAGGACCAGACACAATATTGAGAAATCCAGAGGAAATATAAAAAAGTGAACATCACCCACTTAACCAGGCATCCTACCCTACTGCTGAGAAGTAGAGAAATCTCCACAAGGGTAAAGACACCTTTTTGAGTAATGACCTATTGTTTGTTGTGTCTTTTGTTTTATGTTGTGATATATGTAATAAATGTAGTAAAAGTATTTGGTGTCTTCTCTTCTTGTTACTTAGTACCACATTATTTTCTGTTTGGGAGCTCCTCTAGGTACGGAGCAGTTAAATATCTAACACCCCCCAATACGGCGGTGGTAAAGTGATTGAAGCTGAGCCACCAGATCAGGACCAATAATATTGCTGATTCTGTTTTAGATTTTATCAAGGATCTCAACTTAATTAGAAGGGGCACCAGACCATATGTACCAGCAATATTCAAAACATGAATGAATGATAGAGTTATAGAGCTCCTAAAAACAATTATCATGAAAATATTTATAGAAAGGGCACAGGGGAGCAACCTTATGGCTGTAAGGATACAATGCCCTGTGAGATCTATTTTGGGATCTCATAAATTCCCATTCCAAACGGTCACATGACATCCCCCTCCCCCTGCGTTTTGGATTCTCATAGAAGTATTGTTATGGACAAGACACCATATTGAGAAGTCCGAAGTAAATATAAAAAGGTGACTATCACCCACTTAAACAGGTACTCTACCTTCCCCTAACCAAGAGGTAGAGAAAGCCCCACAAGGGTACAGACACCTTTTTGAGTAGTGACCTATTGTTTGTTGTCTTTTGTTTTATGTTGCAATATATGTAATAAATGTGGTAAAAGTATTTAGCGTCCTCTCTTCTTGTTGCTCTGTACCGCCTTATTTTCTGTCTGCGAGCTCCTCAAGGTACGGCGCAGTTAAATATATAACACACTCAACAACACAATCTTTTATTTAAATTGCTTAAAATATTATTACCTTGTCAGTTAATAAAAAGGGTGGGAATACATACAGCGGAAAGATGACATCATACATGGGTCTTTGTAGAAGGCCAGCAGGAAAAATAGCAAAATTCTTGGAATTATAAAAAGCATTCACATCGAGGGCATCAAAGGCAAACCTAAAAGATAAAGAGAGTCAGATGGAGAGAGATTTCTATTTTTATCAAAGACAATTGTTAAAGAAAATCATTTCCTGAGTAATTTAGCTGAGAAATTTTTGCAACAATCTGTAAAAACAGGAAGAAAAGAAAAGCTGAAAAAAGATAGGTATGTGATTGGTAAATAAATGTTTAGTGAAAAAATGATCCACAAATTAATACAAATGTAATAGATCATGATAAATAGAAATTAATGAAAGCATTACTGATAGAATAGGGCTATTATATGTATAATGTAAATGCATTGCTAAGGATTTTACTCTAGGAATGCATTGCAAATGAGGAAGAAAGGGATTGTCAGTGGTCAAGAATGAATGCAATCATTACTGATAGAATACGGCTATTATATGTATAATGTAAATGCATTGCAAAGGATTTTACTCCAGGAATGCATTGCAAATGCGAAAGAAAGGGATTGTCAATGGTCAAGAATGAATGCAAGCATTACTGATAGAATAGGGCTATTATAGGTATAATGTAAATGATTTGCTAAGGATTTTACTCTAGGAATGCATTGCAAATGAGGAAGAAAGGGATTGTCAGGGGTCAAGAATGAATGCAATCATTACTGATAGAATAGGGCTATTATATGTATAATGTAAATGCATTGCTAAGGATTTTACTCTAGGAATGCATTGCAAATGAGGAAGAAAGGGATTGTCTGTGGTCAGGAATTAATGCAAGCATTACTGATAGAATAGGGCTATTATATTATGATGCAAATGCATTGCTATGGATTTTACTCTAGGAATGCATTGCAAATGAAGAAGAAAGGGATTGTCAGTGGTCAAGAATGAATGCAAGCATTACTGATAGAATAGGGCTATTATATTATGATGTAAATGCATTGCTAAGGATTTTACTCTAGGAATGCATTGAAAATGAGGAAGAAAGGGATTGTCAGACGTCAAGAATGAATGCAATCATTACTGATAGAATACGGCTATTATATGTATAATGTAAATGCATTGCAAAGGATTTTACTCCAGGAATGCTTTGCAAATGCGAAAGAAAGGGATTGTCAATGGTCAAGAATGAATGCAAGCATTACTGATAGAATAGGGCTATTATAGGTATAATGTAAATGATTTGCTAAGGATTTTACTCTAGGAATGCATTGCAAATGAGGAAGAAAGGGATTGTCAGGGGTCAAGAATGAATGCAATCATTACTGATAGAATAGGGCTATTATATGTATAATGTAAATGCATTGCTAAGGATTTTACTCTAGGAATGCATTGCAAATGAGGAAGAAAGGGATTGTCTGTGTTCAGGAATTAATGCAAGCATTACTGATAGAATAGGGCTATTATATTATGATGCAAATGCATTGCTAAGGATTTTACTCTAGGAATGCATTGCAAATGAAGAAGAAAGGGATTGTCAGTGGTCAAGAATGAATGCAAGCATTACTGATAGAATAGGGCTATTATATTATGATGTAAATGCATTGCTAAGGATTTTACTCTAGGAATGCATTGCAAATGAGGAAGAAAGGGATTGTCTGTGGTCAGGAATGAATGCTAGCATTACTGAAAGAATAGGGCTATTATATGTATAATGTAAATGAAATGCTAAGGATTTTACTCCAGGAATGCATTGCAAATGTGGAAGAAAGGGATTGTCTGTGGTCAGGAATTAATGCAAGCATTACTGATAGAACAGGGCTATTATATGTATGATGTAAATGCATTGCTAAGGATTATACTCTAGGAATGCATTGCAAATGAGGAAGAAAGGGATTGTCAGTGGTCAGGAATGAATGCAAGCATTATTGATAGAATAGGGCTATTATATGTATAATGTAATTGCATTGCTAAGTATTTTACTCTAGGAATGCATTGCAAATGAGGAAGAAAGGGATTGTCAGTGGTCAGGAATTAATGCAAGCATTACTGATAGAATAGGGCTATTATATGTATAATGTAAATGCATTACTCATGATTTTACTATAGGAATGCATTGCAAATGAGGAAGAAAGGGATTGTCTGTGGTCAGGAATGAATGCAAGCATTACTGATAGAATAGGGCTATTATATGTATAATGTAAATGCATTGCTAAGGATTTTACTCTAGGAATGCATTGCAACTGAAGAAGAAAGGGATTGTCAGTGGTCAGGAATTAATGCAAGCATTACAGATAGAATAGAGCTATTATATGTATGATGTAAATGCATTGCTAAGGATTTTACTCTAGGAATGCATTGCAAATGAGGAAGAAAGGGATTGTCTGTGGTCAGGAATGAATGCTAGCATTACTGATAGAATAGGGTTATTATATGTATAATGTAAATGCATAGCTAAGGATTTTACTCTAGGAATGCATTGCAAATGAGGAAGAAAGGGATTGTCAGTGGTCAAGAATGAATGCTAGCATTACTGATAGAATAGGGCTATTATATGTATAATGTAAATGCATTACTCATGATTTTACTATAGGAATGCATTGCAAATGAGGAAGAAAGGGATTGTCTGTGGTCAGGAATTAATGCAAGCATTACTGATAGAATAGGGCTATTATATGTATAATGTAAATGCATTACTCATGATTTTACTCTAGGAATGCATTGCAAATGAGGAAGAAAGGGATTGTCAGTGGTCAAGAATGAATGCAAGCATTACTGATAGAATAGGGCTATTATATTATGATGTAAATGCATTGCTAAGGATTTTACACTAGGAATGCATTGCAAATGAGGAAGTAAGGGATTGTCAGTGGTCAGGAATTAATGCAAGCATTACTGATAGAATAGGGCTATTATATGTATAATGTAAATGCATTACTCATGATTTTACTATAGGAATGCATTGCAAATGAGGAAGAAAGGGTTTGTCTGTGGTCAGGAATTAATGCAAGCATTACTGATAGAATAGGGCTATTATATGTATAATGTAAATGCATTGTTAATGATTTTAATATACGAATGCATTGCATATGAGGAAGAAAGGGATTGTCAGTGGTCAGGAATTAATGCAAGCATTACTGATAGAATAGGGCTATTATATGTATAATGTAAATGCATTGTTAATGATTTTAATATACGAATGCATTGCATATGAGGAAGAAAGGGATTGTCAGTGGTCAGGAATTAATGCAACCATTACTGATAGAATAGGGCTATTATATGTATAATGTAAATGCATTACTGATGATTTTACTCTAGGAATGCATTGCAAATGAGGAAGAAAGGGATTGTCTGTGGTCAGGAATTAATGCAAGCATTACTGATAGAATAGGGCTATTATATGTATAATGTAAATGCATTGTTAATGATTTTAATATACGAATGCATTGCATATGAGGAAGAAAGGGATTGTCAGTGGTCAGGAATTAATGCAAGCATTACTGATAGAATAGGGCTATTATATGTATAATGTAAATGCATTACTCATGATTTTACTCTAGGAATGCATTGCAAATGAGGAAGAAAGGGATTGTCAGTGGTCAAGAATGAATGCAAGCATTACTGATAGAATAGGGCTATTATATTATGATGTAAATGCATTGCTAAGGATTTTACTCTAGGAATGCATTGCAAATGAGGAAGTAAGGGATTGTCAGTGGTCAGGAATTAATGCAAGCATTACTGATAGAATAGGGCTATTATATGTATAATGTAAATGCATTACTCATGATTTTACTATAGGAATGCATTGCAAATGAGGAAGAAAGGGATTGTCTGTGGTCAGGAATTAATGCAAGCATTACTGATAGAATAGGGCTATTATATGTATAATGTAAATGCATTGTTAATGATTTTAATATACGAATGCATTGCATATGAGGAAGAAAGGGATTGTCAGTGGTCAGGAATTAATGCAAGCATTACTGATAGAATAGGGCTATTATATGTATAATGTAAATGCATTACTCATGATTTTACTATAGGAATGCATTGCAAATGAGGAAGAAAGGGATTGTCTGTGGTCAGGAATTAATGCAAGCATTACTGATAGAATAGGGCTATTATATGTATAATGTAAATGCATTACTCATGATTTTACTCTAGGAATGCATTGCAAATGAGGAAGAAAGGGATTGTCAGTGGTCAAGAATGAATGCAAGCATTACTGATAGAATAGGGCTATTATATTATGATGTAAATGCATTGCTAAGGATTTTACTCTAGGAATGCATTGCAAATGAGGAAGTAAGGGATTGTCAGTGGTCAGGAATTAATGCAAGCATTACTGATAGAATAGGGCTATTATATGTATAATGTAAATGCATTACTCATGATTTTACTGTAGGAATGCATTGCAAATGAGGAAGAAAGGGATTGTCTGTGGTCAGGAATTAATGCAAGCATTACTGATAGAATAGGGCTATTATATGTATAATGTAAATTGAATTGTTAATGATTTTAATATACGAATGCATTGCATATGAGGAAGAAAGGGATTGTCAGTGGTCAGGAATTAATGCAAGCATTACTGATAGAATAGGGCTATTATATGTATAATGTAAATGCATTACTCATGATTTTACTATAGGAATGCATTGCAAATGAGGAAGAAAGGGATTGTCTGTGGTCAGGAATTAATGTAAGCATTACTGATAGAATAGGGCTATTATATGTATAATGTAAATGCATTGTTAATGATTTTAATATACGAATGCATTGCATATGAGGAAGAAAGGGATTGTCAGTGGTCAGGAATTAATGCAAGCATTAATGATAGAATAGGGCTATTATATGTATAATGTAAATGCATTACTCATGATTTTACTATAGGAATGCATTGCAAATGAGGAAGAAAGGGATTGTCTGTGGTCAGGAATTAATGCAAGCATTACTGATAGAATAGGGCTATTATATGTATAATGTAAATGCATTGTTAATGATTTTAATATATGAATGCATTACATATGAGGAAGAAAGGGATTGTCAGTGGTCAGGAATTAATGCAAGCATTACTGATAGAATAGGGCTATTATATGTATAATGTAAATGCATTACTCATGATTTTACTCTAGGAATGCATTGCAAATGAGGAAGAAAGGGATTGTCAGTGGTCAAGAATGAATGCAAGCATTACTGATAGAATAGGGCTATTATATTATGATGTAAATGCATTGCTAAGGATTTTACTCTAGGAATGCATTGCAAATGAGGAAGTAAGGGATTGTCAGTGGTCAGGAATTAATGCAAGCATTACTGATAGAATAGGGCTATTATATGTATAATGTAAATGCATTACTCATGATTTTACTATAGGAATGCATTGCAAATGAGGAAGAAAGGGATTGTCTGTGGTCAGGAATTAATGCAAGCATTACTGATAGAATAGGGCTATTATATGTATAATGTAAATGCATTGTTAATGATTTTAATATACGAATGCATTGCATATGAGGAAGAAAGGGATTGTCAGTGGTCAGGAATTAATGCAAGCATTACTGATAGAATAGGGCTATTATATGTATAATGTAAATGCATTACTCATGATTTTACTATAGGAATGCATTGCAAATGAGGAAGAAAGGGATTGTCTGTGGTCAGGAATTAATGCAAGCATTACTGATAGAATAGGGCTATTATATGTATAATGTAAATGCATTACTCATGATTTTACTCTAGGAATGCATTGCAAATGAGGAAGAAAGGGATTGTCAGTGGTCAAGAATGAATGCAAGCATTACTGATAGAATAGGGCTATTATATTATGATGTAAATGCATTGCTAAGGATTTTACTCTAGGAATGCATTGCAAATGAGGAAGTAAGGGATTGTCAGTGGTCAGGAATTAATGCAAGCATTACTGATAGAATAGGGCTATTATATGTATAATGTAAATGCATTGTTAATGATTTTAATATATGAATGCATTACATATGAGGAAGAAAGGGATTGTCAGTGGTCAGGAATTAATGCAAGCATTACTGATAGAATAGGGCTATTATATGTATAATGTAAATGCATTACTCATGATTTTACTATAGGAATGCATTGCAAATGAGGAAGAAAGGGATTGTCTGTGGTCAGGAATTAATGCAAGCATTACTGATAGAATAGGGCTATTATATGTATAATGTAAATGCATTACTCATGATTTTACTCTAGGAATGCATTGCAAATGAGGAAGAAAGGGATTGTCAGTGGTCAGGAATGAATGCTAGCATTACTGATAGAATAGGGCTATTATAGGTATAATGTAAATGCATTACTCATGATTTTACTCTAGGAATGCATTGCAAATGAGGAAGAAAGGGATTGTCAGTGGTCAAGAATGAATGCAAGCATTACTGATAGAATAGGGCTATTATATTATGATGTAAATGCATTGCTAAGGATTTTACTCTAGGAATGCATTGCAAATGAGGAAGAAAGGGATTGTCTGTGGTCAGGAATGAATGCTAGCATTACTGATAGAATAGGGCTATTATAGGTATAATGTAAATGGATTGCTAAGGATTTTACTCCAGGAATGCATTGCAAATGAGGAAGAAAGGGATTGTCAGCGGTCAGGAATGAATGCTAACATTACTGATAGAATAGGGCTATTATATTATGATGTAAATGCATTGCTAAGGATTTTACTCTAGGAATGCATTGCAAATGAGGAAGAAATGGATTGTCAAGAGTCAGGAATGAATGCTAGCATTACTGATAGAATAGGGCTATTATATGTATAATGTAAATGAAATGCTAAGGATTTTACTCTAGGAATGCATTGCAAATGAGGAAGAAAGGGATTGTCTGTGGTCAGGAATTAATGCAAGCATTACTGATAGAATAGGGCTATTATATGTATGATGTAAATGCATTGCTAAGGATTATACTCTAGGAATGCATTGCAAATGAGGAAGAAAGGGATTGTCAGTGGTCAGGAATGAATGCAAGCATTATTGATAGAATAGGGCTATTATATGTATAATGTAATTGCATTGCTAAGGATTTTACTCTAGGAATGCATTGCAAATGAGGAAGAAAGGGATTGTCAGTGGTCAGGAATTAATGCAAGCATTACTGATAGAATAGGGCTATTATATGTATAATGTAAATGCATTACTCATGATTTTACTATAGGAATGCATTGCAAATGAGGAAGAAAGGGATTGTCAGGGGTCAGGAATGAATGCTAGCATTACTGATAGAATAGGGCTATATGTATAGTATAAATGCATTCCTAATGATTTTACTCTAGGAATGCATTGCAAATGAGAAAGAAAGGGATTGTCAGGGGTCAAGAATGAATGCTAGCATTACTGATAGAATAGGGCTATTATAGGTATAATGTAAATGCATTGCTAAGGATTTTACTATAGAAATGCATTGCAAATAAGGAAGAAAGGGATTTTCAGTGGTCAAGAATGAATGCAATCATTACTGATAGAATAGGGCTATCATAGATATAATGTAAATGCATTACTCATGATTTTACTATAGGAATGCATTGCAAATGAGGAAGAAAGGGATTGTCAGGGGTCAGGAATGAATGCTAGCATTACTGATAGAATAGAGCTATTATATGTATAATGTAAATGCATTGCTAAGTATTTTACTCTAGGAATGCATTGCATATGAGGAAGAAAGGGATTGTCAGTGGTCAGGAATTAATGCAAGCATTACTGATAGAATAGGGCTATTATATGTATAATGTAAATGCATTGTTAATGATTTTAATATACGAATGCATTGGAAATGAGGAAGTAAGGGATTGTCTTTGGTCAGGAATGAATGCAAGTATTCCTGATAGGATAGGGCTATTTTTAGCTATAATATAAATGCATTGCTAATGATTTTAATATAGGAATGCATTGCAAATGAGGAAGTAATGGATTGTCAGTGGTCTGGAAAGAATTCAAACATTACTGAAAGAAAAGCATTTGGGTAGAAAAGGCTGATCACTTACTTATTTATATCAAATGGTTTGTTGAGATACTCTATAATCTTCTTTGATTTGGCAATCCTCAATTTTACTTCATTCTCAAAGTAATTATTAGGTACAATGTGCATCTGAAAAAAATGTAAAGATGAGTAGCGTTAACTTGAAAATAAATCATTTTGTGAGTTTGTGGCAATGACCAACACCTCCTCTGCCAATTAGTGCTTTTTCATAACTATAAAATGCTGGAAAATAAGCCCTCTTTCCTCTAGTTCAGGAAAGAACATGACTTCTCTCTGCTGTCTTCTTAATTTCAGCCACTCATGTGGCACCACACACACCACAAGTCAAGGTGTATCCAGTAAGAGTTGAACTAACTACAATAATAATAGCCTTCATGACTAACTTCACGATTATTCCTCCTTAGTGAAACACTTGGAAAGTATTTAGTAGTAGTAGGCATCCGTTTATCTTGCAAGATGAAATGAGCACACGTTTTGGTCAAAATCCAGTCCTTTGGTGGTGAGACTAGAGTGACTTCTCCAGGATGGGTACAGAACAACTCAACACAATCAACTCAACATTGCCAACTGAATGCCAGGACAACTCAGGACTGAGACAAATCAACACCAGAAAAACATAACTGTTTCCATAACTGAATAAAAGTAATTTATTGAGGATTAAAAGCTTAATTAGTGAATATTTTTCTTTAAATAAGGCATTTGAGAAGGCATGTAAAACATGAACCAGTTTTTTGTTCTTATTTATTTTTTGATAAATTGGAAACATGAACCAGTTTTTGGTTCTTATTTATTTTTTAATAAAGTAAATTGGAAACATGAACCAGTTTTTTGTTCTTATTCATTTTTCGATAAAGTAAATTGGGAACATGAACCAGTTTTTTGTTCTTATTTATTTCTTAATAAGCTAAATCGGAAACATGAACCAGTTTTTTGTTCTTATTTATTTTTTGTTAAAGTAAATTGGAAACATGAACCAGTTTTTTATTCTTATTTATTTTTTAATAAAGTAAATCATAATGTAATTTATTTTTAATAAAGTAAATAATTTCAACAATTCACAACATTAAATGTTATAATATATTTTATAAAAATATTTTAGAATTTCGATTTACTTTATTAAAAAATAAATTACATTATGATTTACTTCATTAAAAATAATTAAAAATGTGCTACATGATCCTCTTAAGTATGCTACAAAATAGTGAAGAATCTGTCTATATTTCTGAGATGAGGTATTATGTACATTATTTACATTATTCGATCTATTGTCCTCATCTTTGTCGACATATTTATTGCAACGTTTCGGACGCTGTATCCTCTGGTCTTCTTCAGGTGGCTGGAATGTCGAACTGAACCCTTTATTTCACTCACTGGAGTAGACTGTTCTAGTTCCACGTGCCATGTTTAATGGATATCAGTTATCAGTTATCTATTAATTTCCCTCTGAAAGTTTTCCACTGGCTTATCTAATGAACGCCTTTATCCACTTAAGGACACGTGGCACAGTGGATAAAGGCGTTAGTTAGATCCAGTGACAGGACCCAAACAGTGTGAGTTCAATACCCAGCTAAGGCAGTGGAAAGTTCTCCAATCTTAGCCAGGTATTAGCCGGGTATTGAACACCTTGAGGACACATGGCCCTGTGGATAAAGGCGTTCGTTAGATAAGGCAGTGGAGAATTTTCAGAGGGAAATTAATAGATAACTGACATCCATTAAACATGGCACGTAAAACTAGAACAGTCTATCCCAGTGAATGAAATAAAGGGTTCAGTTCGACCGTCCAACAACCTGAAGAAGGCCAGCACATGCAACGGCCAAAACGTTGTAATAAATATGGCGACAAAGATGAAGACAATAGTCCAAATAATGTAAATTATTAATATTGAAGAAATCACCAAAAAACACCAGGCACGGGTTTCACACTAAATAATCTACCCAAATAGATGAATAGAAACATTGAAATAAAGTAAGTTCAGATTTGTCTGTGCATTTTTTTTTAATCGATGGTTTTATTTCATAACATTTAAATGTACACCCTTTAAAAATTTTTCTAAGTGTACCATGCTGTTGGTGTACTGCTGTTGCTTAAAAAGGTTGAGAATCACTGATCTAGAGGATGGAAAATCATGATTTTAAAGCTCCACTGCCTTTTGGTCATTTTCAAACAAAGAATAGGAATGTTTTCCAGGATTCTGGAGTCATGGAGTCAAACGCAATTAAGTCAGAGTCGGTAAAACTATACCAACTCTGAATCCAGTTGAATTTACACTTTATGTAAAAAGCCTTACATTATAGAACTTTTATTTTTATTTTTATTTCTTCTACTGTATATTTACTATTACCTTTAAAGAAATTCATCTCAACTTCTTTTTTAAAGTCATTTTATTTTTATTGAAGTTATTTTGTATTTGCAAAACTATTCATGTAAAAAAAAATACATTATAGAATTTTGATGTCTGTTATGACTTTTATATCCTGTAAAGTAGTTTTATTTTTCTTTATATATATATATATATATATATATATATATATATATATATATATATGATATAATGGAATATGCATACACCAGTGTTTCCCCTCACAGGAATATGATTGGCTGGTGTCCGTCATAAATACAGATGACTGTGTAGGTATAACAGAGTTTAAGTCTATGACAACATCCATTGGACTACGCCATTGGCTATTCTATTGATCTACACCTATTACCTGCTACAACGACGAGTACCAGTTGATTACTGCTACCGTGTACTACTTGGTTACAGTAGTCAAAACTACTTAGCTACTACGATCAAATATATCCCTTTCTGGGATATATCAATACATATATATATAAAGTCTTACATTATAATATTTTTATTCTGTATCCTTTTTAAAGATTTTGCATCTAATTCTGTTAGAAAATATTGAAGGATGAATACATATGATATAAAAGCCACAATATCTTTATTCTTGATATAAACCAGTTCTAATGATATAGGCCTACTCAAGTTAGGAACGGTATTCATAGGCTTGATGAGATTTGTAGGACATAATCACTTAATTAGAAAATAGTGAAGAATGAAAATGTATGATATAAAAGCCACAATATCTTTATTCTTGATATAAACCAGTTCTAATGATATAGGCCTACTCAAGTTAGGAACGGTATTCATAGGCTTGATGAGATTTTTAGGCCATAATCACTTAATTAGAAAATATTGAAGAATGAAAACGTATGATATAAAAGCCACAATATCTTTATTCTTTGATATAAACAGGTTCTAATGATATATGCCTACTCAAGTTAGGAACGGTATTCATAGGCCTGATGAGATTTGTAGGCCATAATCACTTAATTAGAAAATATTGAAGAATGAATAGGTATGATATAAAAGTCACAATATCTTTATTCTTTGATATAAACCAGTTCTAATGAGATAGGCCTACTCAAGTTAGGAACGGTATTCATAGGCTTGATGAGATTTGTAGGCCATAATCACTTAATTAGAAAATATTGAAGAATGAATAGGTATGATATAAAAGTCACAATATCTTTATTCTTTGATATAAACCACTTCTAATGATATAGGCCTACTCAAGTTAGGAACGGTATTCATAGGCTTGATGAGATATGTAGGCCTAATCACTTAATTAGAAAATATTGAAGAATGAATAGGTATGATATAAAAGCCACAATATCTTTATTCTTTGATATAAACCACTTCTAATGATATAGGCCTACTCAAGTTAGGAACGGTATTCATAGGCTTGATGAGATTTGTAGGCCATAATCACTTAATTAGAAAATATTGAAGAATGAATAGGTATGATATAAAAGTCACAATATCTTTATTCTTTGATATAAACCAGTAATAATGAGATAGGCCTACTCAAGTTAGGAACGGTATTCATAGGCTTGATGAGATTTTTAGGCCATAATCACTTAATTAGAAAATATTGAAGAATGAATAGGTATGATATAAAAGTCACAATATCTTTATTCTTTGATATAAACCAGTTCTAATGAGATAGGCCTACTCAAGTTAGGAACGGTATTCATAGGCTTGATGAGATTTGTAGGCCATAATCACTTAATTAGAAAATATTGAAGAATGAATAAGTATGATATAAAAGTCACAATATCTTTATTCTTTGATATAAACCACTTCTAATGATATAGGCCTACTCAAGTTACGAACGGTATTCATAGGCTTGATGAGATTTGTAGGCCATAATCACTTAATTAGAAAATATTGAAGAATGAATAGGTATGATATAAAAGTCACAATATCTTTATTCTTTGATATAAACCAGTTCTAATGAGATAGGCCTACTCAAGTTAGGAACGGTATTCATAGGCTTGATGAGATTTGTAGGCCATAATCACTTAATTAGAAAATATTGAAGAATGAATAGGTATGATATAAAAGCCACAATATCTTTATTCTTTGATATAAACCAGTTCTAATGAGATAGGCCTACTCAAGTTAGGAACGGTATTCATAGGCTTGATGAGATTTGTAGGCCATAATCACTTAATTAGAAAATATTGAAGAATGAATAGGTATGATATAAAAGCCACAATATCTTTATTCTTTGATATAAACAAGTTCTAATGATATAGGCCTACTCAAGTTAGGAACGGTATTCATAGGCTTGATGAGATTTGTAGGCCATAATCACTTAATTAGAAAATATTGAAGAATGAATAGGTATGATATAAAAGACACAATATCTTTATTCTTTGATATAAACCAGTTCTAATGATATAGGACTACTCAAGTTAGGAATGGTATTCATAGGCTTCATGAGATTTGTAGGCCATAATCACTTAATTACATAAAGAGGATTCAAAGCTGGAGGTGCCAAAAGTAGACGATTTGAAGTCAAAGTTTTTGTGTTCCGACTTGATAGCCCCATTTTTTTCAGCTGTCTGCATACACACAATTATATATTCTCTCTTCTTGAATTATGTTATTCTTTTTGAAAAGTGTATATTGAATCTATTTATTTTGAAATCATTGAATGCATTTACTTTAAAATTTTTTCCACTACGAACTTGTGACCAACTGTCGTCTCGTTCATTTCAAATCTTTACCTCAGTTCCGCTACATCTCACCATCTTTTTTGATATTATCCTTATATTTATATTTATTTTGTATTCCTTATATTTTGCATAAATGTCTTCATATTTTTTATTAATATTTTTTCATCTTCTTAAATTTTTTAATATTTTCCAATTAATTTTCATAATTTATATAAATTTTTTAGCATTGAACCAAATACAATGCAATGTTTATTATTTACCATTCTATAAATATCTATGAAAACATGTTTTTGTAAGGAAAGACCTGATAAAAATTACAGACATTCTGTAATGAAACACAAGGAAATAAAAAATGGTACGTCAAAAGAATGGTTATTCTCTTGACCTTGCAATTGCTGTATACACTTTTAACTCCCTCAGCAATGTTTATTGTTTTAAAAAGTATTGATTAGAATTTTAATAAAACCCAAACATATGAGGTTTGATCACTTTTTACTAATGCCTTCTTTTGGAAAGGCAAGAACCTACCTCTCCCTACAAATTATTGTAACAATTATATGCATTAAAACCAAATAGGCAAACCAAGTTCAAATTTCAGTTGTGATTGCTTATGTTTACTTAGCACCTTCAAATGCATGAATCCAACTCTCCCTGTATTCTATATATGTAATGAATAGAGGCGTGAAGCAATGCTTAACCTTTGTTCTGGAAAAAAAAAAAGCCAAAGGTTACCCACAACACTGCTATTAGTGTATACACTTTTGACTCCTTCGGCAATGTTTATTTACAAGATTATAAAAATGGGAACCAAGTTTTTTTGTTTTTTGTAAGCATTCAACCCCAAGCAAGGCGGGAAGCCACTAGCATGCAAAGGGTTTCAAAGTAGGAGCGAGAATAAAGATGAGTGACAGAGGAAAGGATGAAGAGAAGGATAGATCAGGGCATCTGGAAATGTCAATTGACATTACATTTAAATAGTTGAAGATTATAGTTATCAGGAAAACAAGAAATGGGGAGGGAGTTCCACAGGTGAGAATTGCGAGACATGAAACTATTGGAGTAGAAGAGACGGCTACATTTAACAGTTTCGACAGTGAAAGGGTGAGAGCAAGATGCCAGCCTAGTTGAGCGCTTAAATTCACAAAGTCTGGTAACCAGTGAAAGCAGCTCACCGGAGCAGTTACCGTGAAAGTATTTGTAAAAAAGACACAGGGAGGCAACGGCATGTCTGTGAGAGAACATTTACCTTTTATAAAGAAATAAATTTGAAAATAGATCATTTATTAAAAAATTTATAAAAAATTACAAAATTATCAAAATATGTGAACTAAATAAAATGCAATGTTTATTATTTTTCATTTTATAAATAACTATGAAAACAAGTTTTTGTAAGGTAAGACCTGATGAAAATTACAGACATTCTATAATGAAACACAAGGTAAACTTTGTCCACCCACTGAATAAGGAAATGTTCACTCAAAATCTTGAGAGTTTGTGGTCTCCCCTAAAATCTAAAATTAAAAGAATATTTGCTTCAGAGGAAGAGATACTCTCGATGTATTTTAGTGAATTTATGTGGCAAGAGCAAGTGAAAGAAATGTCCACAAAAATGTATTTTTTCAAAATTTATAATTAGTTATTCATTTATTTAAATAAATTATTGGCTGGGTTAGCATGGTGAGAGGGCATAATATTGAAAGACCTGAAACCCTTAATGATCCTCGGATGAAAACATCACTGATGTACCAAAGTATCAAACTGATGTATTTCACAAAAAAATATTACATTATGTATTTATTTAAATTTTCTTGTTCACAGACATTTTTATAAATTTATGAATAAAAAAATCTATTTCCATATTTATTTCTTCATGAAATTGGGAAAAAAATCTTTATAAAATGGTAAATAATAAATATTTCATCATGGGTGGTTGACACATTTTTATAATTTTGTAAATTTTTATAAATTTACAAATAAAAAATTAATTTTCATATCTGTCTCTTAATTCTTAAAATGGTAAATAATAAATCTTTATAAAATGGGAATAAATATTGCATTGGAGTTGGTTCACATAATTATATAATCTTGTAATTATAAAATTAATCTTTTAAATGAAAAACCTTACAACTAAACAGTGTGTAATATTTTTATTGTTATTAAAATTGTAAACATTATGTGAACCAATTATAAGGAAATTCTTATAATTTCTCATTTTATAAAGTTCAAATTAATTGACAGTTAGCTGATGTTTTGCCAACCATTCCAATAAATAATCTAATAAATAGTGTAAATAGATAATCTAATAAATAAATTTTATTTATTATTTTTTTTGTAAATTCTCAATAATGAAGAAAATGTATAAATTCACATTCAGATGTTTAGGTTTTATTACAATCAGGGTCAGATTTAGATGAAGAGAGGACCTCGTCTATTGCACTTTTGAGGCCCCCTCCAAATACCCATTTCTTATGAGTGGAGGAAAATAGAAGAGTGTTAAATTAAACTATTTGAGTAAAGCCAAGGATGATGAGAGGATGTTTAAAATTACTAAAAGGTTTTTTAAAGTATACAATGTGTTATGACAGCATGTGTAAGAAAGGCCTATGACAGTGTCAAAATATTATACACCTCCCTATATTTTGTGACCCTAGCCTTCAGTCTGCTAAGCCTAACCATAAATCTCGCACCGCTTAAATGGTCGGAATTATGATGCGAAAGAACTTGGGTTTCACTTACTTAAGACTGATTTTAATTATTTTCAGAGATACTATCTCCAATATGGCAAGTGAATTTGTAAACAGCCTGGCTTTTATTTTGAGCTTTTGATTTTTAATAAGGTTTTATTAGTTGAACAGAAGCAGAACCGGATTTAGATGAAGGGAGGCTCTAGGCTATTCGACTTTTGAGGTCTCTCCAAATCCCCCATTCTCACAAGTAGAGGAAAATGGAAGAGTGATAAATTAAACAATTTGATTAAAGCCAAGGATGATGACAGGTGTTTAAAATTAATGGAGGTTTTTTACAGTCTACAATGTGTTATGACAGCATGTGTAAGAAAGGCCCATGACAGTGTCAAAATATTATACACCTTGGCTGGATGCACCTCCCTACATTTTGTGCCCCTAGCCTTCAGTCTGCTAAGCCTACCCATAAATCTGGCACCACTTAAATGGTTGGAATTACGATGAGAAAGAACTTGGGTTTCACTTAAGACCGATTTTTATTATTTTCAGAGATACTATCTCCAATATGGCAAGTGAATTTGTAAACAGCCTGGCTTTTATTTTGAGTTTTTGATTTTTAACAAGGTTTTATTAGTTGAACATAAGCAGGGCTGGATTTAAATGAAAGGGAACCCCTAGGCTATTCCACTTTTGAGGCTCCTCCAAATCCCCTATTCTCAGAGTAGAGGAAAATGGAAGAATGTTAAATTAAACAATTTAAGTAAAGTTGATGATGATTACGGATATTTAAAATTACTGAAAGTTTGTTTAGAGTCTACAATGCATTATGACAGCATGTGTAAGAAAAGCCTATGACAGTGTTGAAAATATTATACACCTTGGCTGGAGGCTCTTTAGATTTTGAGGCCCTAGGCTTCAACCTGCTAAGCCTATAGGTAAATCTGGGACTGATTACAATTTTAATCATTGCTTTTTAAAACAATAAACATTGCTAAAGGATTTGATGATTTGGTTGATTTCATTTAGCGGCATATTAACACCTTTACAGGTTATTTAATGCTGACATCTAAATATATTGAACATATTTGTATGGCTTCAACTACAGATAAAATGTATTGTTGTTTTTTTTGGTAGAAAATTTACTGTCGGTAATTCTACTATAAATATGTATCGTCAGTAATTTTTTATATAAAAATTATTGTTGGTATTTTTACTATAAAAATGTATTTTTATACTTTCATAGTGTTTTGTTTTTGTTTGGGGGTTCACTATTTGTCCATAGCTGGGACCCTAACAGGTGCTACTACCCCAGGTCAGGGTGGAACAGAACAACAGCAATTAAGAGGTGATTCCACGTTTTCAAAACCTCCAATCTCCTGATCAAAGTCCTTGCTGTCACATATAGTTTATCATCATACCCAGGACTACCAAGAAAGTACACAGTAACTGCAGTGTCAAGAAAAAAAAATGTCCATTTGAGACACCATTTCGGGTCCAAAGAAAGAAACTGTGTCAAAGAAAGAAATAATACCAGTAACAGAGTAACCTCCCTTAGATGACTTCTCTGCCATTTGAATTCTGCATTGAAAATTGTATTGGATGAGTAATGATATCTGTCTATATTTCTGAGATGAAGTATTATGTACGTTATTTACATTATTCAGACTATTGTCCTCATCTTTGTCGCCATATTTATTATTTATTTATGTAATAAATATGGCGACAAAGATGAGGACAATAGTCCGAATAATGTAAAATTTGTAAATAATGACTAATGAGTAATGATGTTAAAACAGTCAAAACTGTTTTGTTACTTAAGTGTAAAAGTATCAACCACTTGCTAACCAACTTTTTTTGCTGCTGTTCACACCTTCAAAAATCAAAATAGATTTATATAGACTGAAAGGAGAATGAGCAAAGAAGTAGAAATACTTCATATGTTAAAAGAGTAAGACTAAGTTAATGATGGTTATAACAGAGTAACCTCCCTTAGATGATGCTGTAAAATACAGCAAAGGTGTGTTGAGGTTGGGGAAAAACACCTAACTGATTGCTCTCCCAAGAACTTCTTTTTTGTTTTGTTTTGTTCATAAGCAATTCACCCCAAGCAAAGTGGGAGTGCCACTAGTACACAAGGGGCTACCGAAAGTAAAAGTAAGGGGAAAAACTGGATATAGGTGGGGGTGTTGAGGAACGAATAAAAAGAAAAATGGGGATCAAGGCATCAGATGTTGATTGACATTACATTTAAAATTTTGGAGATTATAGTTATCAGAGAAGCAAGTAAGAGGAAGGGAGTTCCACTGTCAGGAAGTGCAGGAGAAGAAGCTGTTGGAGTAGAAGAGGCGGCTACATTTAACTGTTTCAACAGTAAAAGGGTGGGACCAAGATGCCAATCTAGAAGCACGCTTAAATTCATACAGTCAGGGCACCTGTGAAAATAGCTTATCAAAGTAGATGCCATGAAAATACTTATAGAAAAGACAAAGGGAAGCAACATTACGTCTGTATTTAGACATGCCAAGCTGTCCCACTGCCAACAGGGAAAAACCCAGATGTAACTAGTTTTAACAGACATGTCTACATGCAACTCCAGGCCTCTTTTGTGTCTGAAATAATGCACATTTGTGACAGCTTAATTCTTTTCCATTTGCATTCTTGAATGTCCCAGTTATTGTTTGAATAGTTTAAACTTTTTTTTTAGCGCAAGAATAACTCTTTACATCCCTAGACTATTAATTAATTCGCACCCACCACAATATTTTGGCCAATATGCTCTTCAGCCTTCCTCATGTGCATAGCAAATGTTACACCTGGTTTTGCCAGACATGCATGTGTTAAAAATCCTATTAGCAGCGGTGATCCATTTTCAGCTTTAAGCATTTTATCTTTAATAAACGACACAATACACAGGGGTTGTGGTACTGACATAACTAAATGAATGTTGAATTGTTGCTAGATTCTAGGAATCAGACTTGAAAAGTCTGAAAGTACTAGGGAGTCACTGATTGGATAAGTTTTCTGAAAAAAATGTATTGTGTTAATTGAAAATTTTTCAGATTTTTTTTATTTACTATTACTGAAATAATAATGCAAACAGTTTTAAAATTGAGTCTGTAGGCAAACATTGGTTGGGTTGAAATTTGTGTCTATAGGAAAAAATGGTTGGATTCATACTTCAGTCTATAGGTAAACATTGGTTGGGTTTATACTTGAGTCTTTAGTTAGACATTGGTCAAGTTTATACTTGAGTATATAGGTAAACATTGTTCAAATTTATACTTGAGTCTATAGATAAACATTGTTCAAATTTATACTTATAGTCTATAGGTATACATTGGTTGGGTTTATACTTGAGTCTATAGTTAGACATTGGTCAAGTTTATACTTAAGTTTATAGGTAAACATTGTTCAAATTTATACTTAAGTCTATAGATAAACATTGGTCAAGTTTATAATTGAGTCTATAGATAAAAATTGGTCATGTTTGGTCATGTTTATAATTGAGTCTATAGGTAAACATTGTTAGGTATATACTTGAGTCTATAAACATAGGTCAGTTTAACACTTGAGTTTAGGTAAACACTGGTCAAGTTTATACTTAAGTCTATAGGTAAACATTGGTCAGGTTTATAATTGAGTCTATAGAAAAAACATTGGTCAGGTTTACATGATAGGAAAACATTAGTTGAGTTGATACTTGAATTTATTGGTAAATACTGGTCAAGCTTATACTTGACTCAGAAAGTATACATTGGTTGTGTTTATATTAGGTTGGGTTTATATTATTGTGTAAAAATAATGTCGTTTTCTCACATAGTAACATATGTGAGAAAACGACATTATTTTTGCACCAACCTAATACTTGAGTTTGTAAGTACATATAAGCAAAATTTATACTTGAGTCTATAGGTAAATATTAGTTGCATTTACACTTGAGTCTGTAGATAAACATTGGTCAGGTATATACTCAAGTCTTATAAGTAGTAATTGGATTTATACTTGAATCTGCAAGCATGAACCAAAAAGGTGCCCCTTTTGGTAGTATGTCATACCTTTCTGCTATTATCACAATCATTATATTCTATGTCCTGTTAAAATGAAATTATATTTTCAAAGCTTAGTCTGGCACAAGGCTACAAGAGAGGAGTATTTTCCTTGTTAATAACTAATTTATGCAAAGGTACCCAAATATTAGTGAAATTTAGTTAAGTTTAGTTTAGACTGGTTTAAGACCTCAAGTTTCATGCACTTAGCTTATTATCACTTCTCCACTGTAAAATAATCAAGTAGGTTTGGCTAAGTTTGACACAAGTTCATAATTTTGGAGCACTTATTGAGAATTAAACCCACTACAGTAAAAATCTATGTGTTAATTATAAAATCAAATTTAATACAGGAAATTGAACATGAGATAGTCTGTGCTAGGGTAGTTTTGCCTAGGGTTGGTGCAAGGGTCTTGTGCCCCCCTCCCCAAATTTATAATACGCCCCCTCCAACTCTACTACATCTCAATTTGTAATCTAATTATTAGTTTAATTTGTAGCATATAAAAATGTAGGTAAAAAAAGCAAATGTTGATAAGATAGCGAGGTTCTCAAAGCATTGCTCCCAATCAAGCTTGATTACCCCCACCACCCTGTTCAGGGAGTTCAGGGGTAGTACACACTGGCTCTGGTTTTGTCCCATCACCACAAGATGCTTCAGAACTAAAATAGTAATCTTAGAACTTCAGTCCCATTCTTTAACAATTTAATCAGATTAAGACTCTCATGTGGATGTCATGGATAGCATCCAACTTATTCAGAAATGTTTAAAGTATCAGCTATACACAACAGTTTTCTCAGTGATTAAAATTGGCTCTTAACAAATGATAGTCCTCAGTATGATGATAAATTACATCCAGCATCAAAGCCTCTGATCAGGTGAGTGGACATTTTGAGAAACATGGAACCACCTCTTAATTGCTGTTGTTCCCAGGTCCACCCTGACCCAGAGTAGTAGTACCTGTTAGGGTCCCATCTATGTGAACCCCCCAAACAAAAACAAACACTATGAAAGTATAAAAATACATATTTATAGCAAAATGACCAGTAATACATTTTATCTGCAGTTGAAGGTTTGCAGTTTTGTTGGATTTTGGCATTAAATAATCCACAGACATTAATATGTCACTAAACAAAATAAACCAACCAACCAAAAACATGAAAGAACTCTTTCATGATATTAATCCATATAATATCCTACAATTTCTTAAATAAATCAAATTGTATTCCAAAATATAAAATCAATGAAACTAAAACAGAAAACACACATATCACCGCCTGTAGTAATTATGTCCATACAAACATGTATATGCACAAAAGCTGAGTATCATCTACAATGTACTCAATTGTGAAAACAGAATAACAAACGAAACCTCTAGGTCTTAAAGAAGAAAATCAGATCTTATACACTCACACATCTTCTATGTGCCGTGTCCATTTTTGTTTTACAATGTTCAACTAGTGCATGGCGCAAGAGCCACTAAAGGTAGAGGATTAAAAAAAGGCACAGATTATGTGGATATGTGGGGACAATAATGGTTAATTCTAGGCATGAACAGATTAGGATTGTAGTGTTCAGAAAGCATCCTCTTGGGAGTCAATTCCACAAAGCACCGGTTTGAAAGGAAGAAACTTCTTGAGTGGAACTTACATCTCAGCAATTGAATACAAAAGGAATGAGGGTGGTTCACTACAAAGTTTGCAGCATCTTGAGTCTTAGCCGTGAAGGTTAGAGCTGGCGGAACTATGAAATGTTGTTTGTCGGAACTCCTTCCATAGAAATAGCAATAGAGCAGCGAGAGGCTTGCAACATTTTGTCTATGGGGAAAGAGGTTGTAGGGTGGAAAATAATTTGTCACCCACAAGGACATGGAGATGCTTTTAGACTTTTGGCAGTTATTGCTCTCCACAAATTCCTGCTCTTTGTAGCTCAGTGGTTTATTAAGAAAAAACCTTATTTGTACAAATGGAAAATATACCATTGAGAAAATAACATTATGTGTTCAAATTTAAATCAATATAATCACAGTTTTGTTCCTGTGTATTACAAGTGAGTTTAAAGAGTATTTTTTATATATAAAGAGAACAATACAAGAACACAAAAAGTATATTTCAGACATACTGGAAAAGGAAGAAAAATGTTTAAGTCTTTGCCATCAGGAAACATGGAGGAGGGTGAGTTGTGTATGTGTGTGTGAGTTAAACTTTAGTCATCAAATGCCCAAGGAAAATAAATTTCCCCTAGTGGAAACACAGCTCATGTTGGTACTGCTACTTTTTGAAGCAAAATATACTGCATGTGGTTGTACAAGACCAAACAAACAACAAAGTACCATTGGTGAGGTGGAAAGAAAAGAAGACATGTTAAAATAAAATTCTCTGTATTGCGAATATAAAAGATGAAGGTGGAATGTCTCTTTGTGGGCAAGGGTGGTGACCTGGATGATGGGGGAGTTGGTAGGGTCTAGCATTGAAGCTTGTATTGGGTTGGTTGACTCATGGCTGGTAGTAAATTATCTGCCTGTCTGTGATTATCTTGAGTGTCATGAACAGTTCCTTTTAAGCAGTCAAGGAGGACACATGACTTTTTAGCACAGTTCTGTTTTAGCAGTACCATTCGTGATTGGTTCCTTTTAAATTGTATTTTATAATTTGAGTAGGAGGGGATTTGTTTTAGGGCTGGATGTGATACTCGGAGCCCCTGCACAGAGAGTAAGATTTTTATTTTTAATTTTGCTTTTGAAGACTTCACAATCTGATGACTACTCTGTGGTGGGTCTTGTGGTTTCAAGTCCTTCATGATATTAGATTTAGCATCAGCAGCAGTGTTCCTGTTCAACTGACAGGTTTTGATGTGGAGTGAATCAATAAGAGATCTAATTCGAAGCAGAGTATGGCAAGAGTAAAAGAGGTTTATTGTCCCATCATTTTATAGACCTGAACCAGGCTACCTAGTGAGCGTTTTGACAGACATGGTGGGGAGGGTAATCCCTGAACTATCTTATCAATAGCAAATGCATATATTAATTTTTTTAATGTTTTGACAATTCTTTCCCTCATTTACTGTAATACTACAGAAATCAATATAGAATGAAAAGAGGTCATTTTATCTCAATCACAAGTGTTTCTGTTTTATAGACCATCAGATTGTTCCCCTTGAAGTTCAGTCTTCTAAGCAGCATCCATGTTAACCAAAGGGGAACAGGAAGTAAAGGAATTTTTGGAGATCAAGGGGTAACAAAACCGGAAATAGGTTATATCCAGATGCTGGTCTATATTAAGTCATGCTTGGGATCAAGGAGAGTTTTGGCCTGCACTTGGCAGGAGGCAAACAAGTCTGTTGAGCAGATCAGGATACTTCCTCTCTTACTGCCAAGCCACAATGTCAGGATGAGTAGATGTTTGCAGAGATTTTCAGGGAAGGGGTGCTAACATAGCAGAAGTTGTCCCAAGTATTACCTACCTACCCACTCAGTTGAGCAGGCAAATCCCTAAATAAAACATCTACATATAATATGGGAAACACAGTTCATATTCTTATTTCTCAATGTGGTGTTTCTTTCATCATGTTACTTTGTGAACATGCATTGTGCCCTTTCCCAGCCTTCGGTAAACACTGACAAGATCAAGGATTGAAATGCAATGTGGAGGGGGAGATCATTGGCTGGTCAGTGGAAAGCTTCAGTGAGGGTCATGTTGTAGGTATACACTAACCTGGCTATGAAATTCGTCCAGTTGATCCCAATTGAGAATCCACTCAGGAAATCCAATCACAACTTTCATGGACTTGGCCTTTGCAATTGCTTGGGATTTCGTTGTATCATCCATCCAGTCCAACTTTGGAACACTAGCAATGAAGGCCTCACGAATTTCCGCAAACATTCTTTCAACCTGAAAGAGAGAATGAAAGAAATACAAAAAAGAAAATAAATTTCTTAGATGTATCTCTCTAGAGGTTTTCAATAAAGCATTCATTTTTATGTTTTTCTTTTGTCTTATTCTCTCTGTTTTCTTGCAACTAGTAGTAGTAGTAGAGAATATAATAGTCTTAAGACCAAATTTCTTAGTTAAATAGTTGTGATTAATCTTATTGACTAGTTTATCTTTCATCTTATTTTTGTTACTTTCTTGCACTTGTCTGTGCTGCTTGCTTATTCAATAGACTCTGAATGGAAAAAACTGTGAGTTATACAAGAGAAGCATAAAAATAGAATATGAAAGCATTGGATTTATAGTAAGTCAGTGGCTCAGAAAAGAAAAGATGTTTTATGACCCTAATATTTCTATTTCCAGAAGTGGGTATGTGAAGCCAGACACAAACAGGGTCATAAAACATCTTTTCTGACGAATTAGAAAATGGCCAAATAGGTTTTCATAGCAGACATTTCTGAGCCATTGACTTACTATAAATCCAATGCCATTTCTACCACGGCCAGGATAGATTTAGCAATGGATCCCCAAGAAATGGGAAACTACTACATTGCTACCCAGGGCCTCACAACAGCAGCAACATCAAGGTGCTTCCATCAACAGTCATGTCTTTGGCCAGTGACAAAACCTGCAGCAGCAGAAACTATCAACTACTAAAATGTGATAATTTGTGGAATAATATCTCGACTACTACCTTGCGTTACACCCCAAATGAACTCTCAGTCTCTCACAAATGACATACAATATCCCAGAACAAGCAAACTATCGAACCTTTTAACCCACAGGGAATAAAAACTCTTCCCCTTTCAACCATGTATCATCTCCATTTGTTGTTTTGTCAATTCCATATTTTTCTCATTAATGGTAAGTTCAACATTAGAGCAGAATTAACTAAAATAAATAGCACATGTAACATAAAGAGAAAATAATGACATAATCAAGATATTGACTTTCCACACTACCTTAAACAAAAGGTTAGGAAGGAAATTTCCAATGACACTAGATAGAGTGATAACAGTGAGCATGAGAAACCTATTATAGATAGATAACTTGTCAGCAGCTTATCTGCTGTAGATACTCTTTACCTCAGTGTCGTGTTTCTCTCTTCAGGCAGTGCACAGAGTAATGTTGAGGGATGCCTGGCCCCAGGTGTTCGAACCCCATGGCAGAACTCCTACATTACACTAAAGAGAAAGGGTCAGTGAAATGCCAATATCAGTGGGACAGTGGTCATGAAGACAGAGTAATTTTTAGCCTTGGCCAATATGTACAAGCATGGGCACACCACATTAAAAAGTTTGTGGGGCAAGGATATATAAATACCTTCCTACCAGAAGCTGTTGGGAGAAGCTTGCAAGTGGATACAAACTATGATTTATGGATTGAGTGCTTGCTATTTTTATGGTTTATCACACCTTCATCACTGGAACATATTTTGGGATTGTAAGAATAATTTTTTTTGTTTTTGCAAGTGAATATTGCATTAACAATTTTTTGGAGATAACAATGATTTTTCCAGATACTTCCTCGTATTTAACCCATAGCTAGGGAGGAGGAGAAGAAATGGATTCATACATCTCCAAAAGGTTATTTATGTAAAAGTGAATATAACAAACTCAAATGGAATTTAACCCATAGCTAGGGAGGAGGAGAAGAAATGGATTCATACATCTCCAAAAGGTTATTTATGTAAAAGTGAATATAACAAACTCAAATGGAATTTGAACCCAGCACTCTGGTTTCTCATTCCGAACATTACACCCATCTGCATGTCAACCAACGATCTTTGGTGAGCCGTGCATTCCACAATTTACGATGTTAGAGTGAATAATGTTTTGTTACTTGTGGGCAAATCAATTTTGAACTCACTCTCTTTCTCTGATTGGGTTACAGAATTGACCCACTCAGAGGAACTGTCAATGTTAAATACTTCTGCAATGGAAACAGCTAATCTTACCATTAACATAGAAATGCATTGCAAATGATTTTACTATAGAGTAACTTGCAAATGATTTTATTATAAGAATGTATTGCAAATGATTTCACTATAAGAATGTATTGCAAATGATTTCACTAAAAGAATGTATTGCAAATAATTCTACTAAAAGAATGTATTGCAAATAATTTTGCTAAAATAATGTATTGCAAATGATTTTACTATAGAGTACCTTGCAAATGATTTTACTATAAGAATGTATTGCTAATGATTTTACTAAAAGAATGTATTGCAAATGATTTTACTAAAAGAATGTATTGCAAATGATTTTGCTAACATAATGTATTGCAAATGATTTTACTATAGAGTAACTTGCAAATGATTTCACTAAAAGAATGTATTGCAAATGATTTTACTATAAGAATGCATTGCAAAATCTAAATATTTGGTCCATTAATACCAAATATTTCCTTTATTTCCATTATAATATTGTAAGATTCAGTCATTAAATTAATTCAGTAAATGTTATATCCACAAACCTCTCTTTTGCTAGATATTGGGAAGTTCTTGAGGGCATAAAGTGCAGCTAAAGGCAATGGAAAAGCTGACTTAACAGCGCCTACACAATGTTTCCATCTACTTTCAATGGTTTTCAAATCGGACCATGATTCAAAGATGTTTAGGTAAGCGGTGACAAATTCATGAGGCATAAACATACTCATCACTTCAATTGTGTTGAGGACAATGTAGTTGGCAAGAACTCTGTAAAGAGACATCAGAAATATCAGTTACATGAAAAAGGCTTTAAAACAGGATTCAACATTTAGAATAAGCTTTCATGATAAATTTACAGCAAGGATCCTACAACATATCCCCTTTGCTTATAAAAATACTACTAAAACAATATAAGGATCTTTTACAAAACAAGGATCTTTCCCAAATAGGGTGTTTTATGGTCTGAGTATAATTTTGAATTAAGAATGCAGTTTTCATTAAAAGAGAGAGTTCACCAATTTTGGAATTATCCACGTTAAATCAACATCCAAAATTCTACAACACATCCCCTTTCCTCATAAAATTACTAATAATAAAATATCTCAGAAAATCAGGGATCTTTTTAAAGACCAAAGTTGGCAGAAAGCATGGAGCCAGAAGAAAGTTCCACAAACAAGAAGTGCAAAAAAAGGAACTGTTAGCATTTAGTTTCTTTTTATTTTCATTTATATTTTCATCATTTTATATATTGTAACCTAGGGATGTTTACTGAATAGAATAATCACTCGAAGGTTGATAATACTTAGGACACGAACAACATATATAAGATTTGCCAGGGGCGCATAGAAGAAGTATTCAAATGCTAGAAGTGATTCAAATGAATTCCACAATGAATCTCCAACTGCAGACAAACACAGTATTTACTACTGTATTTATGTGAATGGGGACATACCCATTATTGTATGCTACAACAGTATAAGTATAGCTTCTAGGGTTTTGAGTCTTTCCTTGCATTTTTAGTATTATCCAGTAATTTTTCTTACACTGATAATTGTATTTTGGTCATTCATGATGTGCAGGTCAGTATACATCTCACAGGTTGACTTGTCACCTATCAAAACTCAGTACAATCCATGCACATATTAACTAGCACATCATGAGCTGCCAAAACACAACTATCAATGTAAAATAAATGTTAGTGGATAATACCAAAATACCCAACAGCACCCAATGTAAAGAAATGCTCAAAAGCCTAGAAGTTTTTATTTGTACAAAATAAACAGCCTCTGTATATCTAAAATATAATTCTAAAAAATAATTTGGAAAGTTAAAATTTCACTGAAATATGTTGGAAAATTTCCAAATCATCATCTGAAATCAAGAAAATATGAACTTGAAGCAAAATACACCTGTCTCAGCCATATCCTCCCGGTGTCAGTTTTAACTGACACATTCTTATATACATCTAAAGTATAATTAATTTTGTAAGAGAAAATTTAAATGAAACCTGTTAAAAAATGTTCAAGTTTTCATCTTAAACCAAGAAAATACAACCTTTAAGCAAAACATTTGCAATATATAGAAAAAAAAAGAAGGTATCAGTTTAAAATGACCCCAAGATAAAATTCTTACTCGTCCGGCGTCACTTGCAGGAGAGATTTAAGACGTTTGAAATAATCGACAGAAGCAACAACAACATCCATGTCTTCAGTGAGGGCTTTTCCTTGTAGTCCTTCCACCAAGAGAGTGAAATTTATCTGTGAATTAGAGAAAAAAAAATCAGAACCAAAATCTGTTAAAGAATCTCAAAGAAAAGAGACAAATTTTCAAAAAATGCATACTTACAAAGTTGGTGGAAAAGCAAGAGAAATAAGATAAAAGAAATACTAGACAAAAATGAATAATAATTGCCAAGGCTTCATCTAAGAAGATTAGACAACTTAAGACTATTACTACTTGGTGGAAAAGCAAGAGAAATAAGATAAAAGAAATACTAGACAAAAATGAATAATAATTGCCAAGGCTTCATCTAAGAAGATTAGACAACTTAAGACTATTACTACTTGGTGGAAAAGCAAGAGAAATAAGATGAAAGAAATACTAGTCAAAAATGAATAATAATTGACAAGGCTTCATCTAAGAAATTCAAGACAATTCAATAAATAAATTCAATTTATCTAACACCCTGATGAGAAGATAACATCTGCAAAACTTTTATTTTTTTGTTTACTAATAATCCATATATATATATAATACAGGTAAAAAGTCTATTGGTATATAATCCAAGTGGGTCCTAATAATATAAAATATTAAAACTGATTGACAAAAAAAGCTCAGTGTATTTATTTTAACAGGGCATATAAATTACTCAACAGAGAAATTCAAAATTACCTCATGGGTATAGTCTATTTCAACCAACACCAAGTAGGTCAATCTTATTCAACCTAGAGGGATTAAATTAATATATATATATATATATATATATATATATATATATATATATATATATATATACCCAAGTATATGATTGGTGTATATGGAATGAATTCCAATAACCAACAATTACTATTCTTAAAAGAGTGCTCAATACAAAGTAGAGCAGATATAATTATTTATTTTTAAAGAAAAAAAAAATTTATAACATAAATATGTTATAAAATCACTACAAAAATAGCCATTTTGTTTCAACACCCTCAGTGTCTTATCAAGTGATGACGTTGAATGTAAAATAAATGGTTTTAAAAGTTTCAAATTAATTAATATTCTACGCAAGGGGAAAACATTGTTACAAAGGCTAGATGGACCAATCAGAGCACAAGTACAGGAAAATTCAAAAAGCTCGATAAGGAAGTTATGTTATAATATCTATTCAGATGTTTAGTATTAAAAAATAATTTATTCCAACGAATAATTACTAAATTATATGATAAAATTTAATATTAAAATTTAAAACTGCTAATTACAAAATCAAAATTTAACATTTATTCGCTATCAAGTTTACAACTATAAAATTACTGAGGAGAAAAGAAGAAATATATATGTTATTCAATTTATTTTTTCATTGAAGTTACTTTAGCTATATTTAATATCCGGTCTTTTTACAATGTATACATTTTAATCCTCATGGTGTGTAAATGGGGTCCTAAACTCACGCGTAAAACAAACGCAGTCAGATTCTAATACATAAGCACCAAGACATACACACACAAAAAAGGGACAAGACAGAGAACATCTCCACGGTCTGTCATGAAAAAAGAAAAAGGGGGGGGGGAAATGGGAGAAGGGAAACCAACACACACGTACATACATACATAATTAAAAGTGGATGCACTTTCCATACACATAGATACATATAAATACATGCACACACATCCACAGACATTGACCCAGACAGTTGGATACCCCAACCGATAAATATTTAAGACAGAAAATGTCATTGCATGAATGTTAACAACCTATTGAAATCTAACTTAAGCGAGTAAATATACAAAGATAAAAATGATTAAAATTAATATTATTTAATATATTAAAATAGTGTATGTAAAAAAAAAAAAAAAAAAAAAAACGGACATTAAAGTCAACACCCATCGGTAACTACGATGTCCACCAATATACATATAAGTATATACACACACACACACACACACACACACACACATACACACACATATATACGCATACAAACAAATATATATATACACATATATACATACATATACACACATATATACATATATATACATATACACATACATATACATATACATATATACATACACATACACACATACTCACACATATACATAAATATACATACATACATACACACCGAAATATCTACACATACATACATAAACATATACATACGTATACATTTCCATGGTATCAAGTACACATACACATACATACACATATATATATGTACCCACAAATATACACACAAATATGTGTACACATACTTACAAATAAATACATATATACACAGCAATACACAAAAATAAACATATATACACACATATATACTAACTCATGTGGCCGTAATGACATACCCAAGTTTCCCTACCTACACGTACACATAAACAATTTCATATATAGTAGGTGTCAACATACATATATACAACTGCAAACCTACATAAGAAAACACACACACACATATATACATATATATACATACACATACATACAAACATATACACACACACATATATATACATATATATATATATATACATATATATACACGTACATATATGCATACACACATACAGAAATATACATACACATGAATATCTACATAAAAATACTTATCTATAGTAATAAACACACATATATACGTACATACACATAAATGCAACGACATTTGACCAAAAACATATATAAATATACAGACATACATACACATACATAGGCATAGACATACTTCGATATACATGCAAACACAAAAATACACGTATCCTAACATACATATATAAAAAAAAAAAAAAAAAAAAACATCCATACCAACATAAATATACGTAAATAAAATTAGGTACACAATATAACAATACACATACAAACATATACACATATATATATATAATATATATATATATATATATATATATATATACACATACACATACATCTACATATATTCACATATATATATATATATATATATACGTACATATACATATATATATATATACCTACACATACATGCACACATACACATACATGCACACATACATACACATATACATATATATATACATATACACACATACACATACATACACATACACCTACACACATATATATATATATATACACATACACACATACATATATATACACAACTACATAAACATGCAGACACTTACATATATACACACATAAAAAAAAAAAAATATATATATACATGCATATAAGGATACATACTCACATATATATACACACACATACCCACATCTACAAATACATATACATACTCATATACACCAATATTTTTAACCTCTTTTCTTCTTCTCCTCCTTTTCACCTTCTTACTTTATATATATATATATATATATATACACACACACACATACATATATATATACATACATACACGCACATACACACATATATCTATAAACACACAAACAAATACACACACATACATATATACATATATATATATATATACAAAACTTAGCAACATATTAATACATTAAAATACAAACATACACATTTCGCAGTACAAACACACATAACTACACATAAATATATACATATATATACATACACATAGAGAAAAATGAATAACATTATGTAGTTATACCATACACATTCATGCCGTCAGATTGACCATCAGGTAATAAAAGTTATAATCTATTCAACTTACAGCTACGTATCATTATCATTTAAAGTATACAACCCCTATAATAAGTTAAATTTATAACGGTGTTTACAATTAACCGTTAGTTCATATCTCTGATTTAAGAGATCAGCCTTGTTTTTAAATCTAATAATTTCAAACTTTTCGTTAAGACACAGGTAACACAGGGAATATAGGGATTTACATGTCCGGGCTTTCTTAATCAATGTCCAATTAACCGTAGGTGTTTTGTTCTTTCCTTTTAGGTTCCAAAAGTACTTGGACAATGAAGTCATGTACCTATAGTCACAGTTATTGAAAGATTGCATATGCCCCCGCCAGCGTTCTTTGAATGTATTCATTGTGCTACCAATGTAAAACTTCTTTATATTTGGATTCTCAATAGTTGAGATAGTACTAAGATAGACTACAGAACGAATTCCACAGTTATTTTGTAGTGGACAATTATTAGGATATCTACAATTACATGAATTATTATTTGTGTCATTATATTTAGTATTACTGTCAGTAACCTTTTGAATAATCGAGCTTTTTGAATCCCTATACTTGTTAAAGACTATGTTGTTATGTTTTTTAATGATTTTCTCTAGGTTATCTGCACAACTATAGCTTAATTTAAGGGTATTAGGATTAAATATTTTACTAAGTGGGTTAGTTTCAGTGTTAGGGAAATGTTTCTTGATGAGGTTTAGAAACATACGTCCTAATTTAGATTTAATCATTAAATTGAAAGGGGGAGTGAACCAGATGATCTTTCTAGATCTATTCTTATTATGGTTGTAGTTAACAGGGTTTTTATACTGAATATTGATATCTTTGTATCCACTATTTTTAAGTGCAGAATTATAAAAGTCACTATGTTTATTAAAAACATCTTTGTTAGAAGAGTTAGTGCTAATTCTAAATCCAATGGAAGAGGGTATATGTTTGATAACTGAAGGGGGATGGTTGGAATTTGGATGAACGTATATCGGATTGGAATTAACCTTCACATATGGTTGGAAAGAGTTGTTAGCAAGGTTTAGGGTGACGTCTAGAAAATCTACTTGTTTAACATTAGTAGTGACTATTGTCCTAAGACCTAAATCCTTAAATACCCTATGAATCATTTTCCTAATACGGTCTACCTTAGTTTTAGTGGAGTTTTTAACAACTAATAAACCATCATCTCTATACAATCCTATACTATCGGAATCCAGACAGTCAAAGGCACTTAAATTATACAACAGAAATAATCCAACCAGGTCAGAAGCTTCAGCAGAATCCAGAGAACACATCGAAATGTCAAAATTGTTGTTGTAAGACTTTTTGGTCCACTGTTCATCCATATCGGTTGGGGTATCCAACTGTCTGGGTCAATGTCTGTGGATGTGTGTGCATGTATTTATATGTATCTATGTGTATGGAAAGTGCATCCACTTTTAATTAAGAAGCAAGCAATATGCATAAAAAGGACGGGGTAGGCACAGTGGAATTGTATATTGTTTATAAATAATCTCTATGTTTCAAGGAAATAACACTGCACAGAATATAAAACTAACATTTAATAATATTAGGATATAAATTAAAAAATAAAAAGTATAGACAGGTAAAGAAGGTAAAATGTGAGAAAAAATTAATGAAAAAAAAGAAAAGAGGATTGCTGTATAACCCGTTACATATTAGTAAATGCTCAAATGGTTTAAGTGGGATAATAAGTAAATATTGATGTTATTTTTAGTTTAAAATATTACAGAAAAGCATTTGTTAACATGGCGTTTTTTATGAGGTTTTGACAACTATCTCAATAGATTTAGGTGTGGAAATTTTTCTATAGGGCATATATCAGTAAAAATTACTTGATGAATATAATGTGAGAACTTTTCTTAGATAATTTTTTAACTAACCAGTAATCTTAAAAATTTAGGAAAATATTTTAATTAATTTAATTTTTTTTGAATTTTAGATACTTTGGCTTTAAATTTACTATAATTACCATTTATTTTCTGATAATGTTGTGTATCAATTCTGTATTTACAAAAATCAGCATGTTTATAGATGCACAAAAAACCTCAAAATTCTTTTTAAAATAATGAGGGGGGCAGTCACTAAATTGTAGTAAGCCTTTCCATTTATGATTAGTAAATATAGTTTTTACTTCATAACAGTATCACCTAACTGGTACAAATTAATACAGATTTTTAAAAGATTGAAAATTTAATAAAGTATTATAATTAAAATTTTTAAAAAGTCAAAACAATTCTTGTAAAAATTCATTATTCGTCAAAAAAAAAATTTTAAGACAATAGTGTCCTTAATATATCTTATTCATAAAAGTAATTAAAACCTTTTATAAATAAATAATGTTTTAGTTTTAATACATTTTTATTTTATAATTCAGCACAGATTTATGGTCGCTGGGGGGATTGTTTTAAAAAAAATTGATGATTTGACTTCTTCAAGGACTTATGCTTACAATTAATGTAAAACATTAAGCCCTACAAAAAGGAATTTCTCAAAATTTCATAAAATTAAATGTCAGTGGTTGGGGGTTAACAGATGTAAAAGAATATATATTTTTACCTAGATTTTCTAAAAAGGAAACCTTTCTGAAACAATTTAATTCATTTGTGAACAAGTCCTGAAAGTTTCATTAAAACTCAACAATTATTTGATTTTTGTAAGAATTTCCAAATCAATAATGTTTTCATTGCAAAAAGATGCTAAAATTTCCTATACTAATTTTTTTTTTTTTTTTAACTAAAAAAGATTAAAAAATATAATCTAATAAGCAAAAAATTCTTTGATTTTGATGATAAAATTTTGTTTTTGTTAAGTTTTATTGCATTTGGGGCATTTTTTCATCATGCATGCTCATATTTTTTAGTGAATATTTGAATATATATAACACATTAAGCATTATTTTTAGTGGATACCCACATTTAAGTAGATGCTCTGTTTATTTTCAACAGTATTTTATTTAGTTTTGTATTAATTTGTAATAATAAATAAAAATCCATTATTCCTTTATATATATATATATATATATATATATATATATATGCAATAATGCTGTTTTAATGTTGATATGTTGACGTTGGATGCTTCGGTCAATAAACCATCTTCAGGACATATTCAATATAAAATATAAATAACATTATCAAACTTAACATGACAAAAACGATGGACACAAGAACAAGACATATCCAAACAGATAACTAAAAGTTTTATGCGATCAGCGTTTCATTTTAAACATGGTCACGTTGTCACTACGTTTGCGACCCTGTGAAAACGTATTCCTAAATTTGAATATTATGAAAGAAAAATGAAAGAAATTCTATTTGATCTAAAATTTATATGTACGCTTGTCGAGCCCACATATTTTATGAATATATATATATATATATATATATATATATATATATATATTCATAACATTAATTTAAAAAAGGGCTTAATACAAGAGTAGAGCAATAAGCACATATTATAAACTGTTACATTGGAACATGCAAGTTACCATGACAAAAATATATATTTGTCATGGTAACTTGCATGTTCCAATGTAACAGTTTATAATAAACTAGCAGCATGGCCCGGCATTGCCCGTGCTTGATTAAAAAATCGTACGACTCATAGAGCAATTGCTATCACTTGACTTAAAATATTTTTGCCCTTCCTTGCCTTTAAAGGAGTTCCCTTTGCCGTGCTGATGTTACTACAATTAAAACAATAGTGTTGACAAAGTCGAATATGTCACTTGTGGCTCAAAGTCAGAACTGGTAGCAGGGATAAAAAAGCCGAATTTCAATGGCACTGCACCCATTCCAGAATTTGAGGTCAAATGTTTTCTTCCACTCCACTACACACACTGACCTGTTTCTTCCCGCGCATAGCGTCACCTTAAATTAATCTGCATTTAGGAAATACCCAACTGGATAAAACATTTTTAAGGGTTGACCGATTGTCGATTTGCACTCTGTTTGGGGGGGCGCTCAGAGTTGAAACTTCACATGGTGACTCCCAATGACTTCCTCATAAATCTGGTCGGTTTTCGCTTAAAACCGCCATGCAGTTCAGGCACAATCTGAGCGTATCAGTTTTTGGATTATATCGATTTTCAGCGCTGTTTAGGGGTCAGTGGCCATGAAACTTCTGGATAACATTTCTAATGATATACTCTAAGAGGGTGTCAAATTTGGTTGAAATGCAATCATTCCTTCTGTAAGCAGATTTTTTCGATTATCAATTTTTTCGGAACCTGAGTCCGAACTCAAAAATCGGCCTCCGTCATGTCCTTACGGCAGCCATTTGCAAACTTGTGGTGAAAACCGCATCGAAATCATATGAGAAATGTGGCCTGGGCGAGGTAACAACGCCCACGACAGACACACAGACAGACAACAAGAGAAATATAGATAGTATATATATATATATATATATATATATATATATATAAAACAAATATACATCTTTTTCCTCATTGGTAGCAGAACTCTGAGTTTCATGCAGCACACAATCTTCAGATACTGATTGAAAACAAAACTAACCCTTACATAATTTAAATTTTGATATATATATACCAGACTATCATAATATTGGAGCAGACCATATTATTTATGGGAATTGTTTTGTAAAAAAGAAATTATAAAATTTATTTAAAATAAACATAAATAAACAGAAAAAAGTGTAAAAACACACATCCACAAAACTCCTCATGTCAAGGGATATTGTCTAGTTTTTATTTAATTTAGTTATTGGCCTGAGTGCAAGTACACACTGCCCAACCCCAAAAAATGTCTTCACTATGTCATCAAATTCACAAACCTATGCTTTTACCCACTAGACCATTGTCCTGTACAAAATAGGGTGAGCAACAACTGAGCAGTACTAAAAATAAGAACTAGACAATATTCCTATTCATGAGCAGTGGAACAAGAACAGTCTAACCCCATAGATTAAATAAAGAGTTCAGTTCCGAATTCCCTGTAGGTTACCCAGATCAATATACACCTGAGAAAGGCCGGAGGGCACAGTGACTGAAACATTGTGATAAAAGCAACAAAAAAATATAAATAGTGCAAATGATGATAACTCCTCTGTTATGAATAATCAAGAGTCTCCTTGTTTTGTTACTCACCTGTTTGAGGGAGATATTTCTGTTTACTGGGACTATAAAAGGACACTATATGCAAACCTTGTATTCTTACTTGAATAAAGTTTCCTTGAAGCCTACACCTGCGTACTTTTGTTATTACATCCTCATCCCTGAAATTCAGACAAAAAAAAATTAGCTTGGATATATATTTACCTTGTTCCCTACCAAATTTTCCAGTTGTGAAAGCTTCATTCGATTACTTGTTTTTATTGGATCAATCAGTTCCTCTTTGTTCATGTGAATCTGAAATAAGACCATAACTAAGGTAAGTCTAAATTCTATACAAATAATAATTACTCAAAATATAGGAAAAATGTACTGTGAATGACTTGCAAGATATTCAGTTTAGTACAGTTTTCACCATCTGCTTTATCTCATATGCAAGAATTTAATTTCTTCTTTGCTGATTACTTCCTTTATGATGATGATTAAATTCACTGTCAATGTGTAGGTTCAGGACTAGAAGCTTCCAGTTTCACCAGAACCTGCTCCCATCATCCATTTCCTATTGCCGTTTGGCTTTGCAAGATTTAGTTGGAGGTGAAAGAAAATCAGAGTAGAAGAAATTGCTGATGGCAGGAAATTGTTGAAGACAGTCCTCAACTTGCCAGGAAATGACCCCCACACTTGATTTCATGACCTTCCTCTATGGCACATACGGAATGAGACATGCAGAATCCAGTTATTAAACTGTAACAGACTGTCGCTGACTCTAATAATTTTGAGTTGTGTAGCCCTCTTCCTCCGCTCGTTCAACCATTGAAATCTGTTGGAATCATCAGCCGCTTGTTCCACATCTGATGGTCACTCCTTGTCATGGTTGAGGGGTTTGCATGGTCTCATAACTCTGAGAGCGATACTGTCGGGAGTTCTAAACTCCTAGTAGCAACACCTTTGGCAGCAAGGTTGAAGACAAGGATTTAGACTAAACATGGCCAACCACCAAGCCAGCAACGATGAAGCAAGCGGATGATTACAACAGATCTTAACAGTTGAACTAGTGGATAAAAAGGGATATATATACGATGGATATGCTACGAAAGGCACCCCTTGAAATTATAAGAGAGTCAGTGGCAGTACAGTACACTGTTACTATTCATAAGATATTAAGTACAGCTAACACAAAACATATTTTGTTTGATAAATGCCATGTTGATAGCAGACATGGAAAGGAAACTGTTATGGTCCAGGGTTAGAACCATGGAAGAACAACACGAAACACAACAGTAGAAATAACAAAGAATATATTACACAAGAAATAATACGAAGAAGTGAAAGGGTTTGTAAGACTGTCCGACTGGTTTGGTGGGACTGCTATCAGCTTGAATTGGTTCACTACCATCCTGTTGATTACATAAGTCTATTGCTCTCCCAGCAGTCACTTGTACAAATCACAATATCGCTGGTTCAATTCACCATCCTCGCTTTCTTCACCCGTCACTACATATAGCCAACATTTCTGTTCCCTTTTTCACAGCTCCAGCACTCTTTTATCAGGCTAACACCGCGGTTCCCCAGCCAATCAGCGTTCTTCGCTGTTATTCTCGGTTACACAGGCAAATTGCCTCCTCCAGTTCGACCAATCAGCACACGACTTGCTATTGGTGGAAGCATTCCAAACTGTACAAAAAAAAACCCTCATTCTTGCACATACTGCTAGAATGGCTGGACGGGAGAGTAATGCCATTTTCACGAAGCAAACTTGCTGATGTCACGTGCTGCACGTTATGGTAAGACCCTTATTTTCCTATACACCAGATGCAAGCCACTCTGGCTCGCTTGCTTCTATGGGGCTGTTCACCACACATCCCAATACCAAATCCGTACTAATACTGTTCTAATACTCCTAATACTATTCCTCTCTCTGGAGAGGCGTAGTATATATATCCTTCGGAAGAGTTCATTCTGTCATAGGTAGGCACTATGAGAGAAACTACAAAAGATCCTACAGAATGTAGTGAAGGAGAGCAAGAAGAAGAGACTAAGTGGGGTTAACCCTAACCCTACAAGAATACAGAATGCATGGTTATCAGCAAAAGGATGAGCCCAAAATGCAAATTACAAATCAGGTATACTAAAATCAATCAAGTACAAAAGTTTAAATATCTGTGAAATATTCTAATAAAGGACGGAAAGTGTGACATTGAGATCCAAAGACATATTGGGATGACCAAAGATGCATTTCAAAAGCTAAGCACAGTATTAAGAGACAGGAAAAGTTTGTTAGAAACAAAGACAAGAGTATTGAACTGTTACATGATATCCTTCTTATTGTATGGCAGCAAATGCTGGACAATCTCCCTAAAGATGAAGAAGAGACTTGAAGCAACAGAAATGGTGACTATTCATGACAGAAATGCTAAAAAAATGGCTGAACCTACAAGACTATGGTTGAGAATCAAAGGCTCCAGAAGGTTCCTTCTTTTATTTGACCAACTGTTCAAAGGTGCTAAGAATATTATGGACCAAACATGTGAGCAACAACAAGGTTTTGGGGAAAATGGAAACCAAAAGAAAACTTATACCCAACATCAGGAAGAGGCAGTTGAAATTTCTGGAGCACATAATGAGGAAGGAAGGCTTGGAAAACCTGATTCTCACAGGACAGATTTTGGGAAAGAGGGACAAAGGAAAGCAGTGTGTAACATATTTTGAGTTAATGGATGGTAGAACAGGGTTTGGGAGAAATAACAAAAAGATAAAAATTATTAAGAGCTACAAGGGACAGGAAGATGTGGAGAGCCATGACTGTCTACATCCGGAAGGAACATGGCACATAAAAGAACACGAAACACTTTTAACAATGCCAAAATCAAAAAGTGCAAAAATTTAAATATGTGGGAATTGCTTTCACAGAAGAAAGAAAGTGTGACACATGTTTTGAATTCAGAGTTCTTCTAAAATGGTTGCGATCCAAACCCAATCTGACCAGCTATTTAACTCTTGTCCTGGTAGAGGAGAAGTAGATTCATGTGTTTCCAAAGAGCTTTGTGTGAAAGTGAATGCAACAGATTGATTAACCTACCTAACGAGCTTGTGTAAGTGGATGGCAGAACAGGGTGTGGAATGATTAGTAAAGAGACAAATATCTCAAAGAGATATAAAGAATAGGATGTTGTGGAGAGCTATGAGCAACCTACCTAACGAGCTTGTGTAAATGGATGCTAGAACATGGATTGAGAGAGATAGTGAAAAGACAAACATTGCTAAGAGCTACAAAGGAAAGGAAGCAGTGGAGAGCCATGATCAATGTACCTAACAACTTGTGCAAATGGATGGTAGAGCAGGAAATGGGATGAATAATAAAAAGACAAAAATTACAAAGATATACAAAAGAATAGGAAGTAGTAGAGAGCCATGATCAACATAACAAACTTGTGTAAGTGGATGGCAGAACAGGGTGTGGAATGGATAGTAAAGAGACAAATATCTCAAAGAGATATAAAGAATAGAATGTTGTGGAGAGCCATGAATAACCTGCATAACAAGCTTGTGTAAAAGGATGGCAGAACACAGATTTGGAGAGATAGTGAAAAGACAAATATGGCTAAGAGCTACAAAGGAAAGGAAGCAGTGGAGAGCCATAATCAATGTACCTAACAAATGTGCAAATAGATGGTAGAACAGAGAATGGGATGAATAGTACAGAGACAAATATTGCAAAACCTAGTACTGACACAATTATTGCTTTCTGGAATAAAATCTAATTCAGTCAAAATAATGAAGATACTTTTATTTTGCACTATTCTACCAATCCTATATAGAATTTTATGAAGTATCAAATTCTGGACCTTGGGTCACTTGTCTGCATTAGGGCCATCTGGTTTTCAGTCAGTGGAAGCATCTTGGGAACTTTTTTTTTTTAAATAATTTCACATCAGGCAAGGCATAAAGCCACTAAGATACAAAGAGATACTTAGTGTGAAAAAATAAGAAAAAAGAGAAACATTATTAAAGAACAAGAACCTTAAGAGAGTAGTCAAGAAGACAGTACATAATGATTGATATTGCATTTAACTTTTTCGAGTTCTGGAAAACACAGAGCAAGAAGTGAGAGAAAGGAAATTGCTAACATAGAGCTTATTGTTGCATCTCATTAGTTTAACTGTAAAATGATGAGATCTTGTTACCAATCTAGTACTGTCTTTAAATTCATAAAGTCTAGGTACCATACAGCAAAGTTCATCAGAACAATTACCATGTAAGTATTTATAGAAAAGGCACAGGGAAACTACATTACAGTGATGGGAAAGTGACTAAAGCTGAGATGCCAGGTCAGGACCAATAATATTGCTGATTCTTTGGATTTTATCAAGAATCTCTAAATATATAGTAGGAGCACCAGTGGCAGCAATATTCTAAGCATGGATGGATGGGAGACTTATAGATATGTAAGATAGATTCTGGAGATAAAAATTCTCTAGCACAACACAGCGAACCAAATTTCTTAGCAGTAGACCTAACAATTGATTCAATATAACCTTTCCACTTCATGTTAGCAGAGAATGTTGGTCAAAGATGGCTGAATGAATCCCTCTCCTGGAGGTTAGCCATGCTGATGGAAGGCAGAAAGGGTTTTCTTAGATGATTAATACGGAGAATATGGAGGAATTAAAATTAACAAGGCATTCCTTGCCCCAGTTAACAACAGACTGTAGATCATTTTTGAGATCAGCTGAAAATCTGACCATATTGAACTGATTAGACTTACTACTGAGACTGTAGTAAATAATTGTGTCATCAGCATAGATACAGAGTTGAGAACTGATGACATTAATTGATGAAAATTAAGAATAAAGTAGGTCCAAGGATAGAGCAAGGAGGCATGGTGAAGTAATGGATAGCGGCTCGGATTGAGAAATCGGAGAGCTGAGTTCAAATTCCAGTCAGATCTATTATATTCACTTACATGCTAATACCCTTGAGAAAGGTATGAATCCTCTTCTTCTCACCCCCAGCTATGGGTAAATAGGACAGACCGTGTTCTGTAGCCTTAGATGGTAACTGGCCTACTGCAGAAAGAAATGGCAACCTATTTCAGGGAAAAAAAAACTGACACGTCAGTCATATAGCGAAAGATACATGATAGCCTAATCGTGTATCAGTCATGACATATAACTGACTGACTGACATTTACAAAAGGTATGAATCTTCTTCTCACCCCAGCTATGGGTAAATAGCAGGACAGACTGGGTTCTATAGCCTTAGATGGTAACTGGCCTACCACAGAAAGAAATGGCAACCTAGGAAAAAGGAAAAAAAATCAGTCAGGTATCAAATGATACATGATCACCTAAGTGTGTATGACATGGCACATAACTGAAGGATAGAGCCCTGGGGGACACCTGTATTAGTACAAAAGGATCTAGATAATTGGCTATTCAGGATGACTTTCATTTCACGATTTAATAAGAAAGACATAATCAGTTCAAAAAATTTGTCCAGAAATATCATAACCTTTCAACTTGTGAAGAAGACCAGTATTGCTAAACCTTGTCCAAAGCAACAGCCTTCAAAATTCTTACTTAAAGCTTGATAGAATCTTTCAGCAATAATCTTTAATACATCAGCAGTTGACTTAGAGAAGTGAAAGCCATTAGGGCCTCTAGTAGTTTTTGAGAAGAAAGCTGATTAGGGCCTCTAGTAGTTTTTGAGATTAATTTCATGAAAGAAGCTATATATCAATGTCAGGATAAAGGCAAATTCTCTATATAAAGGACACATATGTGACATGATAAGAGATTAGTCTGTCCAAACCTTGAAAAATACCACACCATAAGAGAATGCCAGCTGATTGCTGAAAGTGAATCTTTGGAAGGTAAACTATAAATGCACATACAATCATTACACTCTCGCATTTTATTAGCATAAAATAATGTCACAAGACTTCACCCCTTTTGATGTGCTCACTATTCCTATCCTTATAATAACTAAATATTGTAAAATGTTAAACAGGCATTGGATTGAACACTAGTTTAACTAGAACACTAGTAAAACCAGTATAACTAAAAGTCACCCAATTCCCCCTCCAGACCATCTAGTGTTGTGTTGACACAATGTTTTCTCTTGTATAAAGGTCAATTTAATAAAGATGTTTTTATTTTGTACTATTCAGCTTATTTGATATAGAATTATAGGAAGTGTCAAATACTTACTATTCCTATCCTTAAAATAAACCAATGTTGTAAAATGATAAACAGGTATTGAGTTTTTTTTATTATGTGCAGTATTTGAAGACATTACATTTGAGTCAATGAAAAACAAGCAGTCAAAGAATCCTCTATGTTACCCACCCCCCATCCACAAAAACCATAGACTAAATTAAATGATTTACCAATTTGTGAGCTCTTGAGACGATGAAAATCATTACTATCTGTCACAGCCATAGAAATCAAAAGCTGCAATCACAGGCAATTTTTTTTTTAAAGTAGACGGTAAGAAAAATACCCTTTGTGTACTTACATGGGCAATACGCTTTTCAAATTCATAAAGATTACTGATTTTGTCAAGAGTTTTATGTTTGACACCAAGCAAAGCAGCAATTTTTTTCACATAATTTGTGAATAGTTTAGTAGATGCATTCTTGTTGTAGGCTTGTTTTGCTTTTAGAGTCAAACCAGACTGCATGAACTGCAAAAAGAAAAGAAAAGAACATAAATAGTTTGGGCACTACTTAAGTTAACTGGTCCACTCATAAAAAACTGAGGAAAATTCAGCAGAGAATAATTTCTGTAGATTAGCATTCATTAGACTTTCTTCAAGTCGCACCATTTGTAAGAATAAAAAAATATTGATTTTTTCATCAATTATGAAGAAGAGTGCTGTTCATAATACAAATCCAAAGTCTTGATTTCTTAAAGAGTTATCTGTACTTTGTTTTTAATTACAAATGTCAAGTTTGAAAATGTTGTTATGCCATTGATAAATTTGTACAATTAATATTGTCTTTATCTCAATTTGTAATAAAATGCAATTATCAATAACATAAGAACAGTTTCAAACTTGATGAAAATAAAATCTGGGAGATGTTATTTAGCTTTTTGGAGGATTAGGGTGGGATGTAGTCACTTTTATGCCATTAAACACATTAGATGATGACTTGGAAGTTGTTACTTAGTGTTTGTGGAGGGTAGGGTGGAAGAAGAGATTTTTATGCCATTAAACACAGTAGATGATGAAAATCAAACCTGGGAGTTGTTACTTAGTGTTTGTGGAGGGTAGGGTAGGGGAAGATACTTTTATGCCATTAAACACATTAGATGATGAAAATAAGACCTGGGAGTTGTTACTTAGTGTTTGTGGAGGGTAGGGTAGGGGAAGATACTTTTATGCCATTAAACACATTAGATGATGAAAATAAGACCTGGGAGTTGTTACTTAGTGTTTGTGGAGGGTAGAGTAGGGGAAGATACTTTTATGCCATTAAACACATTAGATGATGAAAATCAAACCTGGGAGTTGTTACTTAGTGTTTGTGGAGGGTAGGGTAGGGGAAGATACTTTTATGCCATTAAACACATTAGATGATAAAAATAAGACCTGGGAGTTGTTACTTAGCTTTTTGCATGTGCAGTGAGGTGGAGGAAGACACTTTTATGCCATTAAACACAGTTGATAACAATAGACAAAAATACTTGAGCATTTTTAAACTTTCATTTTGAAATCAAAGTCACAAGAGGTAGCAAAAATACTGAAACTTCTTACAAACTTACCGTTAACACTGTTGAATTGGAATCCCAGTCACTATTTTCGACAGAAATGCTAAAAAAGGCAGAACCTCCAAGATTTTGGTTGAGAATCAAAGGTTCCAGAAGGTTCCATGTCTTATTTGACCAACTGTTATTGCCTATACTCCAACCATGAAGTCTAGCTATCATCTGAAATTATAATGAAATCTATATGTAAAAAAAAAACGCAAACAAGTATGTTTTCTTAAACATTGACATTTTTTGTATACAAGGTGTTTCCAAAATGATACATATTTGACGTGGAAATTCTGGAAGTAAAAATTTGGACTTGTAACAATACCTTATTTTCTTGCGTATAATATGAGAAATTTTGTAAAATTAAAGGTAAAGGGGGGTAAGTACACATTTTCAGAAATTTTTACTCATCTTAAAAAATCTTTTATTTGAAAGAGTAATATTGCAATTACACTCAGCACAATAGATGATAAAACACAAAGTAGACAGGTGTAAATAAGGTAACACCAATTATGTTTTCTCCAGAAGAGAAATATATCACATTTAGATGTCTAGTGGCAAAAATGGGGGATCATTTTATGTCTTAGTTGAAAAGGAAAAGTGATCCCCCACTTAATATTCATTTTAAATCAAATAATAATAATGTACAAGAAAGTCTGTCACATTAGACTAGAAATAGTAAATTGATTCACATTCAAAAAACCAGTACTACTACCATACTTTTGTATAATATGGGAAATTTTGAATAAAAATTAAAGGTAAAAAAAGTGATGGAGAATTATCTTATATGCAAGTACATGTTTTCAGAAATTTTTACTCTTATTTGAAACAGCAAGATTGCTGATCCACTCAGCATAAAAGATAATAAATCACAAAGTAGTCAGGTGTTAATAACAATGGTTTATAAAAGATATATGGGAAATATTTATTTCTTTGTAAATCAGTGTAATTAAACATCTTTTGTCTCAGAGACAGGAAATTCACCAAAATTGATTTTTAAAAAAAATTAATAAACTGAATACACAAGATCTCCCATGTTTTGAGAACATCTCTATCTATAAAAGGCAGGATGTGTGTGTGTGTGTGTGTGTGTGTGTGTGTGTGTGTGTGTGTGTGTGTGTGTAACGAATGCACAGCCACAATTTTTGACAGATTTGCACCAAAATTTACATGCACATACTCCAAGTTAGCGGGAAGGCCAAGACAGACTTTGCATTTCAACTCCCATCGATAGTGGAAATAATTGATTTTTTCATGCTTCTATGGCAGTTTTCATGTAGTTTGCAGCCATTTTGTACTGGCCAGAGTGAGAGCTTATAGGTGGCTGCCACGAATATGCAGGAAGATTCTATTGGTCAGATGGAGCAGCCCAATTCTCAATTTCCAGCATCGACAGAGTTCAAAAATATTTGCGCAAAATTGTTTTCCAACAAGCAACCCCCTTTCCTACAGACAAAACATAGCTAGCTTCACGGGAAAACATGAGAATTAACCGTTGCGCTTTTTCAAGTTAACATTCTTGGCTGACATGAATAAAAAAAGCATTTTATGATTAAATTTTGCTTTTGTCAAAATATCTTCCTTTAGCCTTGATTATTGCAGCACAAACTTTTGGTATTTGTTACAAAAGTTTCTCAAAGTATAAATTTGATAATTGATTCTATTCTTTTTACAATGACTATAAGGGCTCTTTTTCATCTTTTTTTTCTTTTACTCTTCTGTCAAGTTCCTCCCATGCTAATTCTGGCGCTGGCTTCAAATTTTTGAACTGTAGTGTACGAAATTATACACAAGAATGTAATTTATTCTCTGTTTTTAGCTTCAGAATCACAGGTTTGTATTATGCTCAAGTTGTATTATACATAAGGAAATACAGTCATCATTATACACAAGGAAATACAGTACTCAACTCATTCCCAAATTAAGAGGAAAGAATAAAAGGAAAGCAGATGAAGTGTAAACAATTTTTTTTATATTCCAGAAATAGTTGAATTATTTTACAAAAATGTCCTTTTTTTTTAGTTTACTTATGAAGAGAGTTTTCATACAACAAGAAATAAATGAGACACAGGAAGATTTCTTGATGGCTCCTCATACCCAGATTGCTGCTTGGACTCACATGTAATAGGACTACTGTCCTTTATTTATATCTGGTGTGCAGACGTAGTAGCAGACACAAAATGCATGCAAATAATTAACAGAGAAATGCTTGGCTCAATTTGAATGTGTGTTACTTAAAGAGTATTTAGAAAAATATGACAAACTGGAAAGGTTTTTTTGTGACATATTTCATCTGTTAGGATTTCATTGGATTCAACTTTGTTGACACATGAACACAAAACAAGAGACACAATTAGTTTCAAAATTTTTGAAAGAATTTTTTTTTTTCTCAATCTAGCCAAATTCATCTGTATTCTTTTTCTCTCCATCAACTTTTTCCATGACTATCCCACACTTTGACAATATAAAATCTACCAAGAATGGTGATATATTGTAAGAGCCTGGATGCAAATTTATCATGGCTGAACTAGCAATCAAGGCACTTTCCAGATATTTTCATCTCAGAGGATTATTTTCTCTTTTAATAAAAAGTATAACATTTCTAATAACTTAAAACCTGAAATTTTGCAGATTAATTATTTGTAATGTTTTAAATGCCATGCAACTTTTATTTTTCTCTGTAAATTATAAGTTAATTAAATTTTATTTTAAGTTTCATATTTCATTAATAACTTTCAATAAAATGTGACTTTCATTCTGTCTGAAATTTATTAGTAGGTTGGTGCAAAAATAATGTCGTTTTCTCACATATGTTACTATGTGATAAAACGACATTATTTTTGCACCAATCTAATATTAGGTTGGTGCAAAAATAATGACGTAATAATGTCGTTTTTTACGTTAAATAATATGTCAAAAAACGACATTATTACGTCATTATTTTTGCACCAACCTAGAATATGTTTGAATAATGTGTCTGCTATAATTTGAATCTAATTTTTTCATTTCACTTAATTTTAATTTATACAGATTTTAAACTTTTTGTTTACAAACCCTATAAAATAAAAATGGTACTCTTTTTTCTTATTTTTTAAAAACATAATCGATTTGTCAGGGTAGTGATTCTTGATTTGCTAGTGAGTTGACTTCTTGATGCTATCAGCAAGTGGAGATGGTCCCAGCATGCACCGCTGTTGAAAAGTGTCTGAAAATCATGCCACAGGTTGACCCAAGCCTAGTGATTGAAATTGGGTCAATAAAACTGTTCAGGATCCGTTGATATATTGTGCTAGCACAAAGTCAGAAGTCATTCATGACCGAGAGTTTGAGTATACTGGTGTTGTTCAAACTAACGATCATACCAGATTACGGGCTCTCTAAACAGAAATTGTAACTAGGATTTTCTCAACATAATTGCAGTAGAAACCACAGGTGGGCATTGTGGATGTTAAACAAACACAAATGTGACTGAACGGGCATCTGCAATAGGGATTAGCTAACCAACTTAGCAGACATGTCTACTTGGAACAAGTAGCTGTCCATAATATTGGACCCAAGGGACTGCCCATCAAAACCCTATTGACTTGGGTATACATGATATTGTTAAAGTTAATTTTCACCCCCTCTGTTGCTAAATACATGAATTCCAGAAACAAACTTTCAGGAATTTAAGTTGAACTGAGTTGACCTCTATAAAGAGTACCAGTACAGATTTGTAAGGTATCTTGAAAGGGGGATGTTTCTGTACAAACTGACAATATCAAAGGATACCATGAGTTTGCTTTCAAAACACAAATCAGTGTCTCTAATGAAACTAGAAAACTGAAATGAGTCAGAAATGCAATAAGTAGGAAACAGATCGGAAACTGACTGAAGTAATTCAGCCAACCATTTGGCCAATTGATGTTATATGGAATATACCATAGACAAAATAA
>OZ010609.1:59426077-59446077 GCA_963932145.1 Acanthosepion lycidas | reverse complement strand
AAATAAGAAAATTTCCTGGGTTGAGAAAACTCAACCTCAAAAATTATGCTGAAAACAATAATAAAATAAAATTTTAGCCAAAAAATTAGCATTAAAAGGCTTCAACTCATTTTCTTTCATTCATTTTTTTAAATGGTATAAATTTACATCAGTCTGCACCCTCAAGGGTCTTAATGGTGAAATAGTGGCTATGGTGGTTTCTCCAATAAGGGGATGCAGGTTCAAACCCTACAGAAGGTAAATTTTCTTTATTAAGAATCTCAAATGTACAGGACAGTAGGCATAAATTTTCAGTTTAAAAACCACAGATATCTACTCGAATACATATATCTAGGGCTGGTGCAGGGGTCTCATGTCCCCCGACATAATCTATGATATGGGGGCAGCCCCAAATCTATGATACAGGCCCCACCAGTTTACTACATCTCAATTTTCATAAGGTAGTATTCATATAACATACAACTTTTATTGTAACCTAATTATGTACAATAATGGATCATATGCAATATTGGTGTTCAATTCAACTAGAAAATTTGAAAATAAATACAATGTATCTAAATACAAATTAGAGACATATAATATATTTGGTTTCATTTTGCGAAAAAAATACATCTGATTTTAGTAGAAGCTATGTTTTATAGTTTTTATTTATGATACCTCCCCTGTTCTATGATACCCCCCTCACTCTACAACACCTCAATTTTCATAAGGCAGTATTCATATAAAATGCAAATATGTACAATAATGTATCTTTATATGATATAGGTGAACAATTCAACTAGAAAAATTAAAAATAAATACAATGTATCTAAATACAAATTAGAGACATGTCATAATCGATCATTATATCTTAAATAAATCAGTAATGTTTTGTGGCAATTTTTAACATCAAATTTTTTTGGTTAAAAAGTTGAAGAATTTTAACACATTCAACATTATCAATAAAAACAGTGAATTTTATATAGTGTTTTTTTCGAGACTTAGAACAAGCAAAACAAATTCATGGATTGGGACAAAAAAAAAGGCCTTGAAATGACATCAAAAACTAAAAATATTTTTCATCCTTTAATAATCAATTGTCCTTAGTTTTATGCAGTGCCAGTGCAAGGGTCTCATGCCCCCACCAAATCAATGATATAGGGACCACCCAAATTGATGATATGGGGACCATCCAAATCAATGATACACCTTCCTCCACTCTACTAAGTCTCAATTTTCATAAGGTAATATTCATATAAAATACAAATTTTATTATAACCTAATTATGTAGAATAATGGATCCTATGCAATATAGGTGAACAATTCAACTAGACAAATTGAAAATAAATACAATGTATCTAAATACAAATTAGAGACCTGTCATAATAGATCATTATTAAATAAATAAATAAATTTATTAAATAAATCAACAATATTTTGTGGCAATTTTTAACATCAACTTGATATATTTTTTCTTGTTAAAAAGTTGAATATTTTTAACACATTCAATATTAAGAATAATTTTATTTTTTTTACAGAGTGAAAAGTTTTTTTTTTACAGAGTGAAAAGTTTTTTTTTTACAGAGTTTTACCCTGTACAAAGCCTGGAGTCCACTCAAAGTAGAGGGCTACATTAATGTTATGGTCCAGTTCCTTGTATCACGGTGATAGTCCAAGGTAGAACCAATAAAGAAGAACTCGAACATGGCTATGGAATAACACAGATATATTACAAACAGGAATATATACAGAGAAGTAGAAAGTGTTAGTACGAACAATCAGGTTTAGTAGTAATTGTCTGAACGAGACTGTTTCGGACTGCCTCTGACTCGACTGACTGACTCGCTCTGACTGACTGACAGACTCCTGACGGACCTCACTCCAGACTTCAGACTGAACGGTATTTAGTCACCCCCCACCCCATGAGGGCATCATGTGGCACAAGGCCAGTTTAACATGGGATCTCCGAGCCCATGGGCTCGGCTAAAAATATGCCCTTTAAACCCAAATAAATGGGTTCAGGGTCGGTTTACCTCCCCAAAAGAGACTCCGCCCTTTGGCGTAGCCTCATTCGGGTTCCTCCCTGCTCGAAGGCAGAGAGTTCAACCGATCAGCCAGTCGTCCAACTTCAGACTGAACTCCCCGCTTCCTCTTGAGAAGCAGTATTTATTACGTATGGAATAGTCAATTATGTTATTATGGGTAAGGTCCCATAACAATTAAAGTGTCAGTTTATAAGTGGGGAAGATAACAGTTAATGCTAGACTTGAACAGGTTAAGATTGTAGTGATTGGGGAAGCATCCTCTTAGGAGTCAGTTTGACAGAACAGTGGTCCTCAGGAAGAAGTTCAAGTGGAACTTACTTCTTATCAATGGCTCCACCAAATCTATATGCTCCTCTCCCACACTCTACTACATCTCAATTTTCATAAGATAGTATTCTTAAGAAATACAAATTTTATTGTAATTTAATTATGTACAATAATGGATCATATGCAATGTAGGTGAACAATTCAACTAGAAAAATGGAAAATAAATACAATGTATCTAAATACAAATTAAAGATATGTCATCTTAAATAAATCAACAAAATTTTGTGTCAATTTTTAACAACAACTGGAGATTTTTATTGTTAAAAAGTTGAAGAATTTTAACACATAGATAGATAAAAAATAGTGAATTCTATAAAGTGTTTTTTTTTAGACTTAGCATGAGCAAAAGAATTTACGGATCTGGACAAAAAAAAACAAAACAGAATTGATGTCAAAATCAGAAAAAATTTTGTATCCTTTAATAGCCAGTTGTGTTTTAGTTTGATTTGTAACGTATAAATGTAGGTAGAAAAAAGTAAATGTTGATAAGTTAATGTCCACGGTCCCCAATCAGGTTTCAGGGGTCAGGGGTTAATATGCACTGGCCCTGTATACATTGACTAATTATGTTTAAAGTAATAAAAAATAATGGCGGGTTAGACTTATTATGATGAATAACCAATACATTGACTGTATTTTTTGGTCCAAGTTGTTCATTGTAATAATTTCAACTTAAAGAATGAAACAGAAAAATAATTTATTGAGGTAAAAAATATTGAAAGTGTACTAATTTCTGAGTTTTTCTCAGTAAACTTGCACCCAGTATCATAGAGCATACCATGTTTCTTAACAAAACTACTGTTATTACTATGTGATATATCTTTTTTTTTACAAGGCCAAAGAGCCACTCGAGGTAGAGGGTTACATAATAAGAAGCATAATTTAGAAGTTAACCCTAAGATTGTAGTGATCCAGAAAGAATATTCATGGGAGTTGATTCCACAAGATTGTAGTGATCCAAGGAAGCATCGTTATGGGTGTTGGTTCCACAAAGCAGTGGAACTTACATCTTACCAATGGGATTTAAGGGGAATGAGGGTGATTTTCTACAATGTGCATGGTGTGGTTGGTTTTAGCTATGAAGTTTAAAACTAACCAGTTTTTACCTTCATAGCTAAAGGAATGTACTTCATCTAAACACTCTACATGGAAATAGCAACAGTGTAGGGAGAGGCTTGCAATGTTTCATCTGTGAGAAAAGGGGTTGTAGGGTGGAAAATAAACTTTTGGGATCTCTTGAGACTGGAAAAGTGAATATATAAAGCAGCAGTACTCCATTTTGGCCTGATCTGACTCTTGTAAAAATAGAGGATAATAGGAAGTGTTTTTTTTTTGTTTATCATTTCACCACAAGTAAGGCAGTAAAGCCACTAAGACACAAAGGTTTACTGATTGTGAAAGAATAAGAAAATAGAGAAACATTATTAAGGAAAAAGAACAATAGAAGAGCAATCAAGAAGACAATAGATAATGATTGACATTGCATTTAAATTCTTGAAGATCAAAGTTGGCTGGAAAGCATGGTGCTGGAAGAGAGTTCCAGCATCTTTAACAATGGATCATATGTATGAGTTCCACTTGAGGTTTGGGTTAAGCTTAAGTTGCTATAGACACTCAAACTAGTGACCAACAACACTATTGTCTAATTCAAATTTTATCACCCTTTGCTACAACCGCAAGTAGATTTTGACAGCAGATGCTGCGATAAAAAGGTGTGTCTGAAAACTATGGTAGTAAGATATAGGAACAAAGATGAGGCTTCTCATGAAACTTGAGTTTGCATATCTTTGTTTTTTTATGGCTTATCACCCCTTTTTGGGTTATTTGATGCCATAAGATTTTGGATTTTAAAAATAATACTTTTTTTTGTTAAGAACAATTAGATAGAGCCAAATATCCATCCAGATGCAACGTAGCTCTTGAGCATACAGGGAAGACCAGCATGCCAAACCCTTTTGAACACCTTCAAGATATCTAAATCCAGAGCCCAAGCTTTGTCTTTCTTATCTAAAGCCTGATAGAGAGATCGAATAATAAACATTAACACATTGGGAGGATCTCTGGAGAAACGAAAGCCATCCTGTTTATCTGGAAGAAGGCTGTATGAAGTGAGATGCTTTGATTCAGCATTGATTAGAACCTCTAGTTATTTGCCATTAAAGTGGTAAAAGACTAATTGTTCAAGCGAATACTGCATTAAAACTGTTTTTTAGAATAACTATAATTTTTCCAGATAGAAGTCATACTATTTAACCCATAGTTGGGTGAAGGAGGTTTACATGTAAGTGAATGCAATGAACCCAACTGGAATTAAAACTTGTCTTTTCAATTTCTCAATTGTCATACATTACATATGTTATATTGCGTGCTAAGGGAATAAATACTTAACACCAGGTGGATAATAGAAGAAAGGTTTATTGTACACAACCAGTACAAATATGAAATATGGTACAGTTATACACACAGGTCAATCTAGTAGTGAGTGCCACTAATTGGAAGGTCAGACATGCTTGCATCATCTCACTCTCACTCTTCCTGCAGTCTCTCGTAGACAGTTGACTTTATAGGTACTTACTACCTATAGTGTAATCATTCATGGGGGTGACTGGTTATTCCATCACATCAACATGAAATGCACATCCACCCACTACAAAAGCTGTCTCAAGGACACACTCAGGAAGATCAACATAGACGCTCACGTTTAGGAAGATCTTGCGTCTGAAAAATCTAGTCAGAAGACATTGCTGATAAATGGTAATAACACCATCACCAAGACATCGACTTTATCTTCAGGGCTTACAGCTACATCACACTGAAACACAGGTTCCTGTACAATCACTGGTTAAGCAACATGAAGCCTGGTCAGCACCTAGTTGGGTGAACACATAAGAATACCAGGTGCTGTAAGCTTTAATATGCGGGGGGGGGGGGGTAATAGATAATGGCTCAGAATTGTTAATCAGAGAACCATGTTCCAATTCCAGCTGGGTTTGTAATATTCACTTACATGCAAATACACTTGGGAAAGGCATGAATCCACCTCTTCACTCACCAGTAAGAGTTAATTAGTAATCACTAAAATCATTATTATCTAAAAAAAAAATAAATAAAACTGCATGCAAAATATTTAAATTTCGGTATTAAATAACCCATAGAGGTTGATAAACAAAACCAGCCAACCAACTTATATTGGGAACTTGTCTTTAAGAATTTTACTAAAAGCAGATGAATTTCAAGGTTAAATTAATTAGAAAAAAAATCAAACTTTCAGCCAGAGATACCTGCTTGCTTTCATCGATGCTTGCCCGCCAAATGTAAAGACTGATGAAGACAATGAGAATGGTCGAAGTGAAAATAAGTGAAAAGATCAAAAACCGTTTCAGGATATCCATCTTGCCACAGCAACCTGAAGATGGCGCTTCTGAAAAATAAGAAAAGAAACTTTACAATAAAATAAAAGGAAATGAAAACTTTTAAAGGCTGTAAAAAAAAAAAACATTATTAACTGTCATTAACTATTTCACAATTAATTGGATGCATATTGCATTTTTCTTGTTCTGATAACCATGTTTCAAGACCTTCCCTGAACTACTTCAGTACTGTAGCCATTCAATAAACTATCATCAACTTTCTTATTTTGATTACTATGTTTTGATGTCTTGCTGGGACTGATTCAGTACCATAGTCATTCAATAAACTACCCTCACCTTTCTTTTTCTGATAACCATGTTTCAAGACCTTCCATTGACTACTTCAGTACTATAGTCATTCAATAAACTATTATTAAATTTCTTATTTTGATTACTATGTTTTGATGTCTTGCTGGGACTGATTCAGTACTATAGTCATTCAATAAACTACCCTCACCTTTCTTTTTCTGATAACCATGTTTCAAGACCTTCCATGGACTACTTCAGTACTATAGTCATTCAATAAACTATTATTAAATTTCTTATTTTGATTACTATGTTTTGATGTCTTGCTGGGACTGATTCAGTACTATAGTCATTCAATAAACTACCCTCACCTTTCTTTTTCTGATAACCATGTTTCAAGACCTTCTATGGACTACTTCAGTACTGTAGCTATTCAATAAACTATCCTCACCTTTCTTGTTTTGATTACTATGCTTCGATGCCTTTTGGAATTGCTTTAATAATGAGGTTATTTGAGAAATTATCCTTATCTTTCTTGTTTTGATTAGTACATTTTAATACTTTTCCTGTACAGCTCCAATATTACAGTTCTTCTATGAATTATCCACATCTTTCTTGTTTCATTTACTCTGTTTCAAAGCCATTTTTAACACCGTGTCCATTCAGGATGTAGGTGCTCATGACTTTCTATAAATGTTTCTTTTTATCCATGAATTGCCAGGCATTATTCAGAAAGATAGCAGATTGCTTTTCTGTTGCTTTCTCCCAGTTTACAATTTGGAATTTTCCTTCTCTTTGAATGGTTGCCAAACAAAGATAGAGAACACAGTCTACACTGCTATTTAACATTTAGCTATTTGGAGAAGAAAAAGAGTCATGCTGTCAGGAAGAGCATTAGTGTGAAAGTAAATGCTACAGAGTAGCCCAGAATTTGAACTCTGCTCACTGATTCAACTTTCTGTGTAAATAACTTTTATCAGACAACCATTAAAATAACCATTAAATGTTAACAACCATTAAAATAACTATTATATGACAACCATTAAAATAACCATTAAATGTTAACAGCCATTAAAATAACCATTAAATATAACAACCATTAAAATAATCATTTTTAATTACCTTTTTTTATAGTTATGCAGTTTAATTTTAATTATCATTCAGTGATTGATTATTATCACATCTTAAGTATGTCATTCTATCCTCAATTGATAAGATTTTTTATCATTAACATTAATAAAGAACATACACTGTAAACTTATGTTAAGTTCTTGTTCATTGTTAACTGATACACCTCACACAGTCATCCATAACAGAGATTTAAATTGATTTATTTTTTATGGCTTGTCAACCCTTTGTGGGTTATTTCAAGCTGAAGTATATTTTGGATTATAAGAATAATTTTTATTTTTGTGAATGATTATTACATTAATATTTTTTGAGAATAACAGTAATTTTTTCAGATACTAGTCTTATTATTTAACCCATACTTAGGGGAGGAGATAGATTCATACCTTCCCCAAGAATATTTGTGCATAGGTGAATGTAATGAACCCAAGTGAAATCTGAACTCAGCATTCTGATTACTCATTCCAAGCTGCTATCCATTACACCACCTGCACATCCACCACATAACAAAGACAATCACATATAAAAATGAAAAGTGTGGGTTACACTTTTTAGTTTCTCTGCATATAGCCTCTTCGTCCTGGGCATGACGATAAACTACATCCGCGTCCAGGGTAAGATGATAAACTATGTCCAACAGCAAAGCCTCTGATCAGGAGGTTTCGAGGAGTGTGGAACCACCTCTTAATTGCCAGTGTTCTCAGGTCCACCCAGGGTAGTAGAACCTGTTATGGTCCCATCTATGGGTAAATAGTTAACCCCGAAACTGAGGTAAAAAGCATTATGAAAGTATAAAAATAGGTTTTAATGCTAGAAATATTTTGTAAAAAAATTATTACCAGCAATAAATTTTTGAAGAAAAAAACTATTACCAGCAATACATTTTTGAAAATAATATTACCAGCTATACATTTTTGAAAATAATATTACCAGCTATACATTTTTGAGGAAAAAAATATTACCAGAAATAGATTTTTGACAAAAGAAAATATTACCAGGAAAAATAGCTGTCAGCATTAAATAACCGATTGGGGTCGATAAGCCGTAAAACAAAACAAACAAAACAAAACCAGTAGAAAGCCTCTAAAGCAAACATATTCATAAAACTAACAAGTGATCCTTGTCCTGATTTGAACATCTAACAGAAGCTGAGGAACAACATTTTGATTCTTGCCAGAGTGCACAGATACTACACTGATACTAGGCAAAGAGCTGAGGAACAACATTTTGATCTTCACCAGAGTGCACAGATACTACACTGATACTAGGCAAAGTGCTGGGGAACAACATTTTCATCCTCAGCTGAGTGCACAGATACTATGCTGATACTAGATAAAGAGCTGAGGAACAACATTATGATCCTCACCAGAGGCACAGATACTACACTGATACTAAGCAAAAAGCTGGGGAACATTTTCATCCTCAGCTGAGTGCATAGATACTAAATTGATCCTAGGCAAAGAGCTGAAGAACAACATTATGATCCTCACCAGAATGCACAGATACTACGCTGATACTAGGCAAAGAGCTGAGGAACAACATCATGATACACAGGAGAGTGCCCATATACTATACTAATCCAAGGCAGTGGCCAAAGAAGCAACATTTTAGTCCTCAGTAGAGTGCCCAGATACACCACTGATCCTAGCTAAATTGCGGAGAAGAAACATTTTGATTCTCAGCAATTTGCACAGATATTATTCTGATCTTAGACAGAGAGTTAAGGAGCAACATTTTAATCCTCGGCAGAACGTACAGATCCGAGGGAAGATTGCCTCTTGAAGAGTATAAGTCATAACAAAGTTTTAAGGTAAAGAGTATATTCATCCAAAAAAATGCTCCTTGACAATCTGCAAGACTGACAATTACCCTCCTTGCTCCCAAAATGGTTTCAATGGCCCCAAATTAATGGTACGATTCCCAGCCTCTCTAGATATTGAGCTAATAGAACGTCATTAAAAGAGATGTTTATAAAAATGGTACACAATATTCAAGCAGAGATCATTGGGAAGCAATAAAAAGTGCTGCAAATAATGTTCAAGTTGGAACAGTAGATAAGTTAACAAAAATCAATGAATAAAGAATTGATTAAAATTATAGAATGTCAAGAAGTCTATGTAAAATAATAATTTATTCAGGTTTATGGAATAAGGTGTTAATCAAAAATGTTTCTTTAGCATTTATGGATTTTTTAGAATAATTTTTGTTGCCCTTTTCATAATAAAAGGATCATGAAGCGAACATGGCTCTCCACAGCTTCCTTTCCTTTATTATTTGTGAATTGCTATGACATCTTCGGAAATATAGTAGAGTGTTTTCCCCATTTCCTTCTCCTAAACTAGTTCCCTTTTTTAGATGCCATGTCCCTTCAAGACAAAAACAATCATGGCTCGCCACAGTTTCCTTTCCTTAATTATCTGTGAATTACCATGCTTTCTTGTGAAAGATAGTAGAGTGGTTTCCCTGTTTCCTTCTCCTAAACTACTTCCCTATTTTTAGATGCCATGTCCTTTCAGCATGGAAACAATCATGGCTCTCCATAGATTCCTTTCCTTTATTATCTATGAATTGCCATGCCTTCTTGGGGAAAGATAGTAGAGTGGTTTCCCATTCCCTTTTCCTAAAATAGTTACCCTTTTCTTAGATGCCATGTCCTTTCAAGACAGAAGCAATTATGGCTCTCCACAGCTTCCTTTCCTTTATTATCTGTGAATTGCCATGACATCTTGGAAAAGATAGTAAAGTGGTTTCCCGTTCTCTTGCACATTGCATAATAAAACCTGACATTGCCAAAATAAGTTTTTTTTTTCTTTTTAATAACACTAGAACTATTATAACTTAGAATTTACATGGGATATTGTTCATATAAATAATTATATATACTGAATATTTTATGAGCATCAATTCGTCCATACCAATTTTATTGTGAAAAAATAGACTTCCTTTAATAAAATCTGACAATTTAGTAATTGTAAAGGGGATCAATTTCTTACTTAATAATAACAGAAAACTGATCCACCATTTATATCCAATAGAAGTTTATATTAATATTTAATATAAATATGTCTTGAAATTTTCCCTTCAAGAACTGGTGAGCACCAATTTTATTATAAAAACATTGACTTACATAATAAAATCTGACAGTGTAGTAATTGTAAGAGGGAGTGGGGGGGCAATTTATTACTTAATAACAATAGAAAAGCGATCCCTCATTTTATATCCAGTAGAAATTTATATTAATATCTAATAAAAAATATATCTTGAAATTTTCCCAATAGCACCAATTCTATTGTGAAAATACTGACTTGCATAATAAAATCTGACAGTGTATTGTAAGGGGGGTACAATTTATTACATAGTAACAATAGAAAACCGATCCCCCACTTTATATTCAGCAGAAATTTATACAGTGTAACCCAGATATAAGAGAGTTGTCGGGACCGGAGAAGAAGTCTCTTATATCTGGGTTTGGTCTATTTTGTTTAGGTAAGTATGGCTCTAATTTGGGACCAGAGAAAATCTCTCTTATATCCGGGGTTTCTCTTATATCCGGGTTACAGTGTATTAATATTTAATGTAAATATATGTTGAAATTTTCCCAGCAACAATTGGTTAGAACCAGTTTTAATTTGGAAACCTTGACTCACATAATAAAATCTGACAGTGTAAGGGAGATATATTTATTACGTAAAAACGATAGAAAACTAATCCCCCACTTTATATCCAGGAGAAATATATATGAATATTTAATAGAAATGCATCCTGAAAATTTACCCAACAAAAAACAGTGAAAACACTGACTTACATTATGAAATATGAGATGGTGTAAGTTGGATAGAATGCACAGATACTACACTTTGTCTACTTGCCACCCCAATGCTGGTAGGATGTGACACAAGGTTTAATGTGGGGAATATGAGCACATGCACCTAGGCCAGGTCCAAAAATAGCCCAGCCCCCTCCTCAATTGTTAGTTATACTGACATCGATATTACTACCGACCCCTGACCTCTTTAATACAATGAGGGGAGTATTACCATGGTAGCTCTCTGTTGTGGATTCCGAGATGAATTCGGTCTCCAAGGAATGACAAACGCAATAATAAAATATAAGAAATAAAATGTATTTACACAATCATACAAAGAGTAATACTGTTAGTAAGTCCAGGAACGTGATTAGTAGCAAATACGGATAGATATATACTGTCTTGTAGTAGGACTTCCTTAGAGTCTACGTGCTTGTAACTGACTTCTACAAAAGATTACCTCACACTATCTCAGTTTGTATATTCTCTCACTCTCCGTATATCCTCTCTCTATCCGACTACCGACTACTGACTCTGGGTATTTAACGGCAGCAGTCCAGGTACACTTGGTAGAGTCCACTTATATGAAAAAGGGGTGGACCCCATAACACTCTCAAAAGACGAAAACACAAATGAGAGATAAAATGTAATTATTCCTGCCTCAAAGCAAATACTACAGTAGTATCCTAAGTAGGCTGGAAAGCTACACTTTAATCAAAAGTAGATCACCCAGATATGCCACTGTTCCTAGCTAGAGTGCCAGGGAGTGATATTTTGAGCCTAGGCAGATTGCACAGATACTACACTGATCCTCGGCAGAAATGCTATTCCATATGCAAATCATTCTGCCATTTTTTATTATGGGTATTGTGCTAATTTTCAATGTAGTCACAATTAGAATCAATATACAGTACAACTCCTGTAAACCGAAAATCTAATATGTTCGGTATTAAGAGTACTGTTTGAATTCGAGGAGGAAATCACTGCTGTGGCAAGCTTAAAATTTTTATTAAGTTTTAGAGTTTGGGATAAAAAAGGTTGTTTGTAATGTTGATTCGTTTTTATTTCAAGTGTAGATTGAATACATAAATGTACAAAAAATAATTGACAACTCACAGTAATGAAAAAAATTGTGCTAAACAAATATTGTAATTTGTGAAAAACTAAGGCATTTTATGAAATGTTTAAAAATTTATGAAATTTATAAATTTATCATTCAAAAATAATTACAATCTGTAAAGGAAGTCAAAAATAAGGGTATACAATTCAACACCTCTAAACCGAACATCTGAGATGTTTAGTATTAAGGGTACTGTTCTGATTCGAACAAAAGACTTCATAGTTATGTGAATACAAAAGTTTGTATTTGAAGATGAGTCCTTATTCAAGGAAGTCGAGATTATGCTTATAATTATGCTATGATTTGGGGAGTTCTACTGTATATGTTACTTCCTCAGACTCTGTTACAGTCAGATGGAAAGAGAGAGAAAGAGAGAGAGAAGAGAAAAATATGTAAGGGAGAGAATCCTGTTGGTTACTTTGTATTCAAATCAATATTTGCTGTTCTGTGCCAATACTCCTCTTGTGAGTAACACATTGGAACCAATTGAAAAATACCTTGGGGATTAGGGGGAGTGTATCATGACATGATTGTTCATTCAAAAGCTGAGTCATAGAAAATTGGACCAATAAGGAATCAATATGTCCTAGTAGAAAAAAATGGAGCATATTAGTCTGCGAGTTGAGTAATAATATTTTCTTATTTTAAATGTCATGTGCATTCAGGATGTAGGCAAACATGGCTAAACATGGATTCCTTTTCTTTTATTATCTGTGATTTACCATACTTTCTTAGGAAAGATAGTGGAATGGTTTCCTGTTATCTTCTGCATTCTTTGAAATTCAGTTTTCCTTATTTTATATGGATTGCCACCCAAGGCTAGAGTGCCTAGTCTACCCTGCCATTTAAGCCATCTCTCATTAATTAAAAGTTATGTCCTTTCAGGATGTAGAGGATAATGGCTCTCTACAGATTCATTATTCTTTATTATGAATTACCATGATAGTAGTTTCCCCATTACTTTCCCAGTGGTTTTAAATTCACATTTTTCCATCTCCCAAATAAGTTAACTTTTTTAGAGGCCATGTTGATTCAGGACAAAAATGATCATGGCTCTCCACAGATACCTTTTCTTTATTATCTGTAAATTACCAGGACTTCTTGGTAAAGATAGTAGAGAAATTTCCTCTTCCTTTCTCCTAAACTAGTTACCTTTTCTTTTTAGATATCATGTCCTTTCAGGGCAGGGGGAGCAATCATGGCTCTCCACAGATACCTTTTCTTTATTATCTGTAAATTACCAGGACTTCTTGGTAAAGATAAAACAGTGGTTTCCCGTTCACTTCTCATAAACTAGTTCCCTTTTCATCACTTATTTACCTTTTTTTTAGAGGCCATGTCCTTTCAAGACAGAAGGAACCATGGATCTCCATAGATACCTTTTCTTTATTATCTGTGAATTGTCATGACATCTCAGGAAAGATAGGACAGTGGTTTCCTATTCCGTTCTCCTAAACTAGTTACCCCTTTTTTAGAAGCCATATCTCTTCAGAGCAGAAGCGATCATGGCTCTCTACAGATACCTTTTCTTTATTATCTGTGAATTGTCATGACATCTCAGGAAAGATAGGACAGTGGTTTCCTATTCCGTTCTCCTAAACTAGTTACCCCTTTTTTAGAAGCCATATCTCTTCAGAGCAGAAGCGATCATGGCTCTCTACAGATACCTTTTCTTTATTATCTGTGAATTGTCATGACATCTCAGGAAAGATAGGACAGTGGTTTCCTATTCTGTTCTCCTAAACTAGTTACCCCTTTTTTAGAAGCCATATCTCTTCAGAGCAGAAGCGATCATGGCTCTCTACAGATACCTTTTCTTTATTATCTGTGAATTGCTTATTTTCTGCATTTTTATTCTCCACCTCCTTCAGTAGAAGCACATTTCTGTTGCTTCAAGTCTTTTTTTCATATGCGTAGAGATGATCCTGCATTCACAGCCATACAGGAGGATTGATATTACCTAATAGTTCAGTACTTTTTCTTTGTTGCTAATGAAATTTCCTTGTTCCTTAATAAAGGATGTTCCAATAACTTGGCCCAATTTTAATGTGAATTAAGTTTAAGCACCTAATGATTTTTTTTATATTTGGGCAATATTATTTTTCACACATAATTGCCATTTAAAATAAGATCATTTCAATAGAGAAATAAATAAATTTTTACCAATAACACTGATTTATTTACTGCTGATTTTTGATCCATCATAATGAAACACCCTTATATATAATCCATCCTTTATTTTGCCCAGCTTTTGGAAGGTATCTTATGCTATCCCAATGTACCTTTGGATCCTCTGTTAAAACATTTCTCAGATATTTAAATTATTGTACTTGTTTGATTTTGGTATCCCCAATTTGTAATTTGCGTATTGGCCTGTCCCTTTTGCTAGCAACCAGGAATTCTCTCTTTTTGCAATTAAGGTTTAATCCTTTCTATATTCAGATATTTAAATTGATGTACTTGTTTGATTTTGGTATCCCCAATTTGTAATTTGCATATTGGCCTGTCCCTTTTGCTAGCAACCATGAATTCTCTCTTTTTGCAATTAAGGTTTAATCCATTCTATATTCAGATATTTAAATTGTTGTACTTGTTTGATTTTGGTATCCCCAATTTGTAATTTGCATATTGGCCTGTCCCTTTTGCTAGCAACCATGAATTCTCTCTTTTTGCAATTAAGGTTTAATCCTTTCTATATTCAGATATTTAAATTGTTGTACTTGTTTGATTTTGGTATCCCCAATTTGTAATTTGCATATTGGCCTGTCCCTTTTGCTAGCAACCAGGAATTCTCTCTTTTTGCAATTAAGGTTTAATCCTTTCTATATTCAGATATTTAAATTGTTGTACTTGTTTGATTTTGGTATCCCCAATTTGTAATTTGCATATTGGCCTGTCCCTTTTGCTAGCAACCATGAATTCACTCTTTTTACAATTAAGGTTTAATCCTTTCTATATTCAGATATTTAAATTGTTGTACTTGTTTGATTTTGGTATCCCCAATTTGTAATTTGCATATTGGCCTGTCCCTTTTGCTAGCAACCATGAATTCTCTCTTTTTGCAATTAAGGTTTAATCCTTTCTATATTCAGATATTTAAATTGTTGTACTTGTTTGATTTTGGTATCTCCAATTTGTAATTTGCATATTGGCCTGTCCCTTTTGCTAGCAACCATGAATTCTGTCTTTTTGCAATTAAGGTTTAATCCTTTCTATATTCAGATATTTAAATTGTTGTACTTGTTTGATTTTGGTATCCCCAATTTGTAATTTGCATATTGGCCTGTCCCTTTTGCTAGCAACCATGAATTCTCTCTTTTTACAATTAAGGTTTAATCCTTTCTATATTCAGATATTTAAATTGTTGTACTTGTTTGATTTTGGTATCCCCAATTTGTAATTTGCATATTGGCCTGTCCCTTTTGCTAGCAACCATGAATTCTCTCTTTTTACAATTAAGGTTTAATCCTTTCTATATTCAGATATTTAAATTGTTGTACTTGTTTGATTTTGGTATCCCCAATTTGTAATTTGCATATTGGCCTGTCCCTTTTGCTAGCAACCATGAATTCTCTCTTTTTGCAATTAAGGTTTAATCCTTTATATATTCAGATATTTAAATTGTTGTACTTGCTTGATTTTGGTATCCCCAATTTGTAATTTGTGTATTGGCCTGTCCCTTTTGGTAGCAACCAGGAATTCTCTCTTTTTGCAATTAAGGTTTAATCCTTTCTATATTCAGATATTTAAATTGTTGTACTTGTTTGATTTTGGTATCCCCAATTTGTAATTTGCATATTGGCCTGTCCCTTTTGGTAGCAACCATGAATTCTCTCTTTTTACAATTAAGGTTTAATCCTTTCTATATTCAGATATTTAAATTGTTGTACTTGTTTGATTTCAGTATCTCCAATTTGTAATTTGCAGTTTAGGCTGTCCCTTTTGCTAACAACCATGTATTCTATCTTCTTGCAATTAATGTTTAGTCCTTTCTTCTTGCTTTCCTTCACTACCTTCTGTATGAGTTCTTGTACTTTCCTTTCTATGTCTGCTATCAACACTGTGTCATCTGCATATTTTATATTGTTAAGATTGTAGCTACCAATAATGAATCCTGGTAGGACTTCTAATTCTTTCATAATTCTCTCACTGTATAGGTTGATTAAGTCCCATGTGCAAACCATTCAGTAGGAGTTCTTGTAGTTTCTTTTCTATATCTGCTATCAACACCGTGTCATCAGCATATTTTGTTATGATTGAGACTGCAATAATAAATCCTGGTAGGATTTCTAGTTCTCTCAGAATCCCCTCATTGTATAGGTTGAAAAGTGATATCCTTGTTTTACACTCCTTTTTATTTTTGTATATATACTGAACTCATTTTCTATCTGCATGTAGGCAGTTTGTTGCCAGTATAGGTTGTGGATTATTTTAATATCCTTCCCAAATATGTCAAAGGTCACGTAGCAGTTCCAATAGTTCTTTAAAACATCATATAATATGAAACCAAGTGAGTGATTTTTATTTATTTATTTTTTGTTTTAGAAAAAGACATTGGGTAATAGTTGTGTTTTTGTCAGAAATTTATAATTTATTTTGTGTTACTGTGTTTTCTTCAGAACAATATTTCTTTGTCATAAAAAGAAGGAAAATTCTTAAAAAAAATAAAACTGTCTATATCTTTGAGATGAAGTATTATGATTACTTACATTATTTACATTATTCAAACTGTTATCCTCATCTTCATTGCCATATTCACATTTCAGCCATTATATGCTCCAACTTTCTTCACTGGGCCATGTGTCGTCAAGGACACTTGACCCAGTGAATAAAGGCGTTGGTTAAATCCCGTGACTAGACCCAAAGAGTTGTGAGTTCAATACCAGGCTACATCAGTGGTAAACCAAAACTTGAAGATTTGAGTTAAAGGAAAATAACTGAGACATCTGGAAAAGGCATGGTATGTGGAACTAGAACAATCAATCCTGGTGGATGAAATAAAGGATTGGTTCAAAATTCCAATCACCTGACCGGAGCTGAAACATAGTGAATATGGCAATGAAGATGATGATAGCAGTCCAAATAATGTAAATAATGTAAAAATAAAACTCTACAAGAAGAAATGAAAAAGGTCAGTTGTGCTTAGGTTCAGAAAAAGACAGTTGAAATATCTGGGACACATAATGAGGAAAGAAGGTTTGGAAAATTTGACACTTACAGGACATATTGAAGGCAAGCTGGCAGAAGGAAACAGTGAGTAACTTAACTAATGAGCTTGTGTAAATGGATGGCAAAATGAAGTACAGAAGGATAGTAATGAGACAAACATTACTTTAAGCTACAAATAATGGGAAATTGTGGAGAACCATGCTCTCCCACATCCTGAAAGTATTTGGTTTAAAATTTTTTTACTACATCATAAAGTCAGTTTATGAACAAGTAACACAGCTAAAAAGGACAGGAAATTGTGGAGAGCCATGATCGCCTAAATCCTCAAGGAACACTGCACATAGGAGAAAAAGAAGGAAAAACATTTGTAAATGGTTGTCAGAACAGGGATTGGGAGAGGTAACAAAAAGACAAATTTTACTAGGAGCTACAAAGGACAGGAAATTGTGGAGAGCCATGATCGCCTAAATCTTCAAGGAACACTGCACATAGAAGAAGAAGGAGAAACATTTATAAATGGTTGTCAGAACAGGGATTAGGAGAGATAACAAAAAGACAAATTTTACGAGGAGCGACAAAGGACAGGAAATTGTGGAGAGCCATGATCGCCTAAATCCTCAGGGAACACTGCACATAAAAGAAGAAGAAGAAAAAGAAGAAGAAGAAAAATAAGAAGAAACTTTTGTAAATGGTTGTCAGAACAGGGATTAGGAGAGACAAATTTTACTAGGAGCTGCAAAGGACAGGAAATTGTGGAGAGCCATGATCGCCTAAATCCTCAGAGAACACTGCACATAAAAGAAGAAGAACAAAAAGAAGAAACTTTTGCAAATGGTTGTCAGAACAGGGATTAGGAGAGACAAATTTTACTTAGAGCTACAAAGGACAGGAAATTGTGGAGAGCCATGATCGGCTATGTCCTGAAGGGACATGGCAAGTAGAAAAAGAAGAAATTACCAAACAATTCTGGTATGCTTTTGAATATTTATTATATAGGTGGGTGGTGAAAAATTCATCCATGTGAAAGTAGGTGATGACGTAAAAAAGGTTGGGAACCGCTAGTGTAAACAATCAAAGACAAGAAAAAAAAAATGTAACCTTTAAAAAATAAACTAGCGGAGACTGTTCTAACATCAAAGAGCTGAAACATGCGACAATTTCTGGTTTTTAATTAAAGCAATCCAAGCCAAGATGAGATTAGGTTCTAGCATAACCACGCCTTGTTCTAAGAAAACTCAAAACAGATGCCTGTAAGACTTTAAGTGTAATCCAAATGAAAATATTAAGTACAAAACTGACTGAATGGAAATATAGCATCTTTCAAACTTATAAATACTCAAATCATCATTATTCAAAAAGGACTTTTAATTCAAACAAATGTACTCTTTTGTCTATATTTCTGAGACACGTATTATAACTATTTACACTATATTGTTTGGACTGTTGTCCTCGTCTTTATTGTCATATTCACAATGTTTCGGCTGCTGTACGCTTAGGACTTCTTCAGGTGATATACAGAATTTCAAGCCAAGCCCTTTATTTTGTCCACCAAGGTAGATTGTTCTAGTTCCACATGCCATGCCTTTTCTGGATATTTCAGTTATTTCCCTTTAGTGACTCAACACTGCAAGTTTTTTGTTTGATTCTGCTGTGGCCAAAGACACATGGCCCAGTGAATTAAAGCATTGGTTGAACTAATCCAGCAACTTAACCCAAAGAGTTATGAGTTCAATACCTGGCCACAGCAGAGGTAAACAAAAAAAAACTTGTGGAGTTGAGTTACTTGAATCTGCCATGTGTAATATAAGCCTCCTTGATAATGTTGTTGTCATGAAACCAACATATATATATATATTTACTTTTTTTGTCAGAGATACAATCTCCCAAAGGACCTTTAAATTGATATACAATGTTGGTCTATTACAAAACATTAGTTGACAGAGATGAGTTATTGGTTGAATTAAATTTAGTACAGTATATAATTAGTTTTATTTTTTTTTACTGGAATCAGTGGTGGATATATTAATACCTTTTTGAGAATTACTTTTTGGATATATTAATACCTTTTTTAGAATTTTTTTCATTTTGTTTGTAAGTTAGAGTGTATTTGAAATTTTGAATTAAAGTACACTATTTACATTATTCGGACTATTGTCCTCATCTTTGTTGCCATATTTGTATGCTCCGGCCTTCTTCAGGTGATTGGAATGTCGAACTGAACCCTTTATTTCACTCACTGGGGAAGACTGATCTAGTTCCACGTGATATGTTTAATGGATGTCAGTTATCAGTTATCTCCTGTTAATTCCCCTCTCCAAGTTCTCCACTGCCTCAAGGACACATGGTACAGTGGACAAAGGCGTTGGTTAGATCCAGTGACAGGACCCAAAGAGTGTGAGTTCAATAGCTGGTTAAGTTAATTAGTAAACTTGTATCACTAAACCTCTTATCTCAAAAAAATTTCATACAATCTAAAAATACTTTCTGGCTTTAAATAACTTGCAAAGGGTTGATATGCCATAGAAAAAAAATTGATCAGTCATTGAAATACTGATTAGAGACACAGTCATGTCTTTTAAATTTACATTCTCAGAAATATAAATGTATAAAAACTATTGTGGCCACAAAGTGCAGGATCTGTTTATATATTGACTGTAATATAGAACTGATCCATTCACTTTATATTCACATTATAATTTCTTATTTATCAAATTCTGATTAAGCATGAATCCACTTCTTCCACCATCCATGGGTTAATTAGTAAGACATTA
>OZ010609.1:59368577-59421077 GCA_963932145.1 Acanthosepion lycidas | reverse complement strand
CAACCTCTGTTATCTGTCACTATTTCCATCTATCAATCGACAAATTGTCTTCACTTTTAACTGATCTAGTCACCAGCACATTTATCGTGAGAGAAAAAAATGCTTCATTAGAAATCCTTCCTTTCCACTTATAATCATTCAGATGCTTGCATAAACAGACCAGGTTTCGGACAGAAGAGGGACTGTTCTAAAAGCATTTTAAAGTGTAAGGTTTTTATGATCAGTCTCATTCTAGGCAGGGTTAGGGTTTAATTAATCTATAGGGTATACAGTTCTTATTCCACTATCTATGTCTATGGACATCTCATCTCATTCTTAGGCAGGGTTAGGCTTTATTTAATCTATAGGGGTAGACAGTTCTTATTTCATTATCCATGTCTATGGACATCTCATCTCATTCTTAGGCAGAATTAGGGTTTATTTAATCTATAGGGGTAGACAGTTCTTATTCCACCATCCATGTCTATGGACATCTCATCTTATTCTTAGGCAGGGTTAGAGATTATTTAATTTATAGGGGTAGACAGTTCTTATTCCACCATCCATGTCTATGGACATCTCATCTCATTCTTAGGCAGGGTTAGGGTTTATTTAATCTATAGGGGTATACAGTTCTTATTCCACTATCTATGTCTATGGACATCTCATCTCATTCTTAGGCAGGGTTAGGGTTTATTTAATCTATAGGGGTAGACAGTTCTTATTCCACTATCTATGTCTATGGACATCTCATCTCATTCTTAGGCATGGTTAGGCTTTATTTAATCTATAGGGGTAGACAGTTCTTATTTCACTATCCATGTCTATGGACATCTCATCTCATTCTTAGGCATGGTTAGGCTTTATTTAATCTATAGGGGTATACAGTTCTTATTCCACCATCCATGTCTATGGACATCTCATCTCATTCTTAGGCAGGGTTAGGCTTTATTTAATCTATAAGAATAGACAGTTCTTATTTCACTATCCATATCTATTGACATCTCATCTCATTATTAGGCAGGGTTAAGGTATATTTAATTTATAGGGGTATACAGTTCTTATTTCACTATCCATATCTATGGACATCTCATCTCATTCTTAGGCAGGGTTAGGGTTTATTTAATTTATAGGGGTAGACAGTTCTTATTCCATTATACATATCTATGGATATCTCATCTCTTTCTTAGGCAGGGTTAGAGATTATTTAATTTATAGGGGTAGACAGTTCTTATTCCATTATACATATCTATGGATATCTCATCTCTTTCTTAGGCAGGGTTAGAGATTATTTAATTTATAGGGGTAGACAGTTCTCATTCCACTATCCATGTCTATGGACATCTCATCTTATTCTTAGGCAGGGTTAGAGATTATTTAATTTATAGGGGTAGACAGTTCTTATTCCACCATCCATGTCTATGGACATCTCATCTCATTCTTAGGCAGGGTTAGGGTTTATTTAATCTATAGGGGTAGACAGTTCTTATTCCACTATCCATGTCTATGGACATCTCATCTCATTTTTATTCACTGCTGCTCAGTTATTGCTTGCCCTGTTTTCACTGTGTCTGTTTTCCCTACCTGCTTAAGGGATTGAACTCACTATTACTATGCCATGAAATTCATGAACCAATGACTTAGTCCATTAGGCTACAGTCACTTGAGATAATTTGAATAAACAGTTTAGGTTGTAATTCTCTGAATGTTACAGGGTTTGGCAAAAACCTGAAGAAGACTAGAAGATAATGGCTGAAACATTGTATTAATAACAACAAAAAAAAAATGAGGACAACAGTCCAAATGTAAATATTGTATATACTCACATATAGTGTTAATTTATATGCTGAGTTGTTTTATGCAAAAAATGGGGGGGTTGCACTATAAATAGGTAACTTTTTTTTGAAGAGGCTAAAAATCATGCAATTTCAGTGACCAGTTGAATTTTTTATAGAAGGGTTAAAATTAATGCATTTTACATATGAACTACTGTACTTCTCTTTGCCATTGTTATCACAATGTTTCGGTCACTGTGCCTTTCAGCCTTCATCAGGTGTATGCCGATCCAGGTAACCTACAGGGAATCCTGAAGAGAACCCTTTATTTAATGCATGATGGTTATTATTCTCATTTCACAAACCATGACTGTACCTACTTGGTAGGTTTACATTCTCATGGTACCTTTGACTAACTTTAATTGTACAGGTAAGCTCCTTTATCCTTAACTTTTTCTAACTGTGGCCACCTTTTAGTCTTTCCTCTGTCTGTACAGCATCTCAATCTTTGTATCAGATATTTTATGGAAAGTGATTTTTCTCAGCATTTTAGGGTAGCTTTATATAAAAAAGAATGAATACTACTTTTTTTTTTTTCAATCATTTCACGCTAAGCAAGGCAATACAGCCACTATGCTGCAAGAGGTTACTGAGTGTTAGAGAATATGAGAAAAACTACTATTAAAGAGAGAGGACAATAAAAGAACAAGAATTAAGAAAACGGAAGATAACAATTGACATTGCATTTAAATTTTGAAAGAGAAAATTTAACTGGGAAGCAAGAAACCAGAAGAGAGCTCTATAAAATATGCCCAGGATGATATCCAGTACTGCAATATTTGACTACATTAAGCCTAGTATTGTTCAGAAGCTGGGGTTGCATTATACATGTATTGTTATGTATGGCAAGAAAGTGTTGGGGTTGGGGTAAACACTGAATCGATTGCTCTCCCAACAACTACAAGGGTAACAGGCAGAGAGGGGTAAGAGACAGGAAGTAACAAAAATAACACTGACTTGGAAACCACAGCAACTTTAGAAAGAAAATGCCCACAGGACTGACTTCACAAGAAACCATCTCTTGCTGAGTACTGCTTTCCTTGTTATTTTAATTGGCATGAGGCATCTTACAAAAACTCAAATCTTGACCAGTTGCAGAGAGGCCTGTATCTAGACATGCCAAGCTGCCTCACTGCTGGTGTTGACAGACATGTCTAGACACGATCCAGGGCCACTTTTGCATCTATATTGACACATGTTTGCCACAGCACAAGCTATATGAAAAAATCAGGTTTTTAAAAAAATATTAATTCAAATTATGTATAGTTGACCTAAAGTCAGCTTACACATATCATTAGCAATACATTTGCATTACACATATAATAGCCTTATTCTATCAGTAATGCTTGCATTCATTCTTGACCAATGACAATCCCTTTCTTCCTCACTTGCAATGCATACCTAAAGTAAAATCATTAGCAATGCATTTTCATTATACATATAATAGCCCTATTCTATCAGTAACACTTACATTCATTCCTGACCACTGACAATCCCTTTCTTCCTCACTTGCAATGCATACCTAAAGTAAAATCATTAGCAATGCATTTACATTATACATATAATAGCCCTATTCTATCAGTAATGCTTGCATTCATTCTTGACCACTAACAATCCCTTTCTTCCTCACTTGAAATGCATACCTATAGTAAAATCATTAGCAATGCATTTACATTATACATATAATAGCCCTATTCTATCAGTAATGCTTGCATTCATTCCTGACCACTGACAATCCCTTTCTTCCTCATTTGCAATGCATTCCTATAGTAAAATCATTAGCAATTCATTTACATTATACATATAATAGCCCTATTCTATCAGTAATGCTTGCATTCATTCCTGACCACTGACAATCCCTTTCTTCCTCATTTGAAATGCATTTCTATAGTAAAATCATTAGCAATACATTTACATTACACATATAATAGCCCTATTCTATCAGTAATGCTTGCATTCATTCTTGACCACTGTCAATCCCTTTCTTCCTCATTTGCAATGCATTCCTATAGTAAAATCATTAGCAATGCATTTACATTATATATATAATAGCCCTATTCTATCAGTAATGCTTGCATTCATTCCTGAACATTGACAATCCCTTTCTTCCTCATTTGCAATGCATTCCTATAGTAAAATCATTAGCAATGCATTTACATTATACATATAATATTTGCAATGCATTCCTTGAAAAAACTTCCCTCTGATTTTCAATTTAGGCTGACATTGGTAAAAAAAAACTGTAGGTTAAATTTGCAAAACTTAGTACTCAATCGCCAGTTTTTCTTACCATCTGATATATTTAATTTATTATTGAAATAAATAACTCAAGTGAAGCAGCAGACAATGGGTGTGGTAGAGAATTGGTAAATAAAACTGTGATAATTACATCACTTTTTTCCTTACCCATTCTCCACTCCCTTACTGTATTTTGGCTTGCACTCAAATGTGGTGTGGTTCAGTTAGAAATACCTTCAGGCTGGGTAACCCAGTTCACTCATGCAGTCGCCAATTGAGGGTGTTTCCAAATATCTAGATGTGGCTCCCAAGTCGCCTTGGCTGACACATCCTTCAAACTTACTAAAAAAAAAACTCTCATTGCCTTACCATTATGATCTCCACTACTCCCACTCATAAACAGAGATGCACGGTGCCTCTGCCAAGCAAACCTATGGCACTAAATGGGATATTTACTGCAGCCCATCTTATTCCACCACAATGTATATTTTAACATTCCAATCAGTTAATATCAGAAGCCACATGAGCTATGTCTGGTATAGCATCAAGGCATTACTGAATAGGATATTTACTGCAGCCCATCTTATTCCACCACGATGTATATTTTAACATTCCAATCAGTTAATATCAGAAGCCACATGAGCTATGTCTGGTATAGCATCAAGGCATTACTGAATAGGATATTTACTGCAGCCCATCTTATTCCACCACGATGTATATTTTAACATTCCAATCAGTTAATATCAGAAGCCACATGAGCTATGTCTGGTATAGCATCAAGGCATTACTGAATAGGATATTTACTGCAGCCCATCTTATTCCACCACGATGTATATTTTAACATTCCAATCAGTTAATATCAGAAGCCACATGAGCTATGTCTGGTATAGCATCAAGGCATTACTGAATAGGATATTTACTGCAGCCCATCTTATTCCACCACGATGTATATTTTAACATTCCAATCAGTTAATATCAGAAGCCACATGAGCTATGTCTGGTATAGCATCAAGGCATTACTGAATAGGATATTTACTGCAGCCCATCTTATTCCACCATGATGTATATTTTAACATTCCAATCAGTTAAGATTAAAATCCATAAGAACCATAGATGGTGTAGCATCAGGGCATCTATTATCATATAACAGATGAGTTGATGGCAAGGGTAAAAACCCCTAAGAGACGTGCTTATTTGGTTACAGTCAGACAACTGACAAGCAAACATGTCATACTGAACAGGATATTTGCTGCAGCCCATCTCATTCCACCATGATGTATATTTTAACATTCCAATCAGTTAATATCAGAAGCCATGAGAGCCATGCCTGGTGTAGCATCAAGGTGTTAATGAACAGGATATTTACTATAGCTCATCTTAATTCACCAAAACAAAACATAAACAATGTTAAGAGCTCCAATCAATTAAGATCAGAAGCCATGAGAACCATGCCTGGTGTGGCATCAAGGCATTTATTATGATTATTATTATTATTATCATCATCATCATCATAATTATTATTATTATTGTCATCATTAGTATCACCATCATCATCATTATCATCATCATAATTATTATTATCATTATTATTATCATTATCACCATCATCATTATCATCATCATCATCATCATTATTATCATTATTATTATCATCATCATACTAAAATCATTATAATTATTATCGTCATTATTATTACAATGTATTATTATTATCGTCATCATTATTATTATCATTATTATCATCATCATTATTATTATTTTTACCATTGTCATTATAATTATTATTATCATTATCATTATTATTATTATTATTGCTGTTGTTGTTCTATTTCTTTTAGTTTCTGGTGTATACTCATTTCTATCTGGGTCCCGACCAGAGATCTAAGGTCAGAAATGGCATCATGACATTTTCCACTGAGCAGTTTTGAAAAAAAAGATTACACATATTTTACATAGATAAAGCCCTTCATAAGATGTGGGCTGTACTTGTGAGTACAATGTTTTGTATTTCTTTAAGGCAACAAAGGATTCCTTCAATGGGTCTACTGGAATCTTTTTCAATCAATTCGAGGGCTCCAACTACAACTGGTATTGTTATCATTATTATTAACACCAAAGATGAACTGAAGGCAAGGATTGGGGCAGAATTCACCAATTTAAACAAGGAGACCATCCAGAAGCGTTGCAGTAGATTCTGAAACCGTCTGGAGGCCATGGTTGAAACCAATGGCAATTTTATTGAATCAATTTTACTCTTTATTTCCAGATATTTGGTAAATATATCTATTAAAATGAGATGTCAGTGTTAGTTTCATTTTTGCATCATTTAAACAACAATGTATCCATCTCACCCTATATATATAAGATACTTAAAAATAAACAAATAAGCTAGCCAACACTCAGAAAGAAAAAATAGGAACATAAGAAACAAATAAAGTAAAAAATTAATTAAATAATAAACAAATTAACAAACTACAAATATGCATATAAACACAAGTAAATTAATAATAATAATAATCAATAAAAATAATTAATGCATAAATACAAAATAAGCTAAGTAATCAATAATAAATAATATTAATAAACAACACTATACAACAGTTACAAATAATGTCTTTCTGATCCACAATTATTTCCACTCAATAGTCTTTAGAATAATTTGAAATATAACCATTGCTGCCAACCCACTAACCATTAGGATAATACAATAAACTGGAAATACCTGACTTTGCTGCCCATAATGCTCCATTGACCAGCATATATAAATAGTTGACATATGACACATGGCCTGAAGATTGCGTTCAAGCATGAAAATAATATCACTGCTGGGTGTTGACCTCTGTGTCCACTTTTATATTTACATATGCTCTGTCTCTGATATTGAGCACGTTTACCCATAAATATGGCATACCTTAAAACTATATTTTTATTTTATATATATATATATATATATATATATATATATATATATATATATATATTAGTGATGGGATGATTCATCAGACTTGAGAATCAGAAATATCAGAACGTTTTAGGGTATTGGAATCGGCATTGCAATCAGAGAATTTTCAACCTAATTTCTGGTTACAAAAACAATTCCTTAAATTTTTTGTTTACAATTTACCATTCCTGGTACTAATTTGATTTTAAACTATCGGTAGAACTAAGATCTATAGATTATAATAACACCTAAGTATGATTTCAAATTTATTTTACTTGTGTAAAAGAAAAAAAAAAATTAATTGTAGAGTTTCTACTCAGTTCTCACACTTTCCATTCAATTCAAAATAAAATTCTTACTTTTTAATTTTTTTTTAAACATTGTTAATTCACCCATTTAATAATATAAATTATTAATTTAATGATTATAATCAAAATTATATAAACACAAAATGAATTCATGTTGTTGTTCTGATGAGCTCTATTTTAAGACAATTTTTATCATTTTTTTTTTAATTTATAAAAAAGAAAAAGTGTTGTCTGCATTTAAAAACTTTAAATAAAAATATAGAATCTTATTATTAGGTTGTCCCAAAAGTTCATAAACACTTGCAAAAAATTGAAATTTTACTCGCCAAGTAATAACAAAAACAACAAAAATTATTCCTCAAAATAAAGACCATCATTTTCCAAGACTTTCTGCTATCGATCTGCATGCTTTCGGATCTGGTGAAAGTACCATTCAGCCAGCTTCGAATCAAAGAATTCTTGACACGCTTCCTCAACTTCATCAAACAAGTCGAAACGATGGCCCTTCAGAAAGTGTTGCATTGAGCGGAAAAGGCCGTAATCTGATGGAGCACAGTCAGGACTGTAGGCTGGATGTGGCAGAACCTCAACGTCGTCCAGCTCTTCAAACTTGTCTTTGGTCTTCCTGGCGGTGTGTGGCTTGGCATTGTCCTGCTGCATCAAAGTGCGCTTTCGGTTGATCAGAGCCGGGTACTTTTGCTTCAACTTTTCGTAGACCCACTCCAGTTGCTGACAGTAAAGTTCGGCACTGATGAGCATGACCATTCAGAACCAACTCAAAATGCATGATTCCTTCAAAGTTCCACCATACGCACAACATGACTTTCTTGCAGAATCGATCTTGTCTCTTGCACTTTCTTAAACCATCGCTTGTCTCAATTGTGCTGGATTGTGTTGCATAAAAATTCAGTTTTTTGCAAGTGTTTACAAACTTTTGGGACAACCTAATATATAAAATTTTATTTTAAAATTCAAATTTTCAATTATTCTTAAATATAAATTAAAAATAAAATTCTATATAACGAGTTTCAATCAGCACTTAATCCAAAGAATCGATGTTTACATTTCAAATTAATGTATGGAATTCCTGCCAATGTCACATTTGATTTCTTCATATAAAATATTGACCTTGTGTCACAAATTGTCCTCATGGAGAGGCAGTTCAATTACAACAATTTCTTGTACACTTTTCAATGTAAGTCTTACAAAAAAATTTTCACTCAAAATATTTGCACATCATTTTTTTTTTATAATAATCTTTAATCCATAAAATCATTTTTTAGTCTCAGTTCTTGAAAAGATTTATTTTTGTTTACATAGCATACTACATAAACAAAAAATAAATCTTCTTTTCAATAACCAAGACTTAAAAAAGTAAACATCCTTTTTTTATGAAACTTAAATTTATTTCAATGAAATTCGTGCATTTCTTAAAATTTTATAGCTTTTGAAATGGATCTTCATCTTTATTTACTTAAAAATAAACAAACTTTTGAAGTTTCCCGAAAAAAAGGTTTTTCACACAAAATTTTATATTAAAAAACCTAAAACTAAATTTCCATCAAAAATTGTATTTAATTTTATTTTATTAATATTTTTCTTTGTCATAATTGAACTTTCCTGTCTTAAATTATTATGACATTTGAAATATTTTGAACTTTTTTCTCATTTATTCCTTCTCAGCACCAAGCAAGATGCAAGTTTTATTTTTTATAAGTAGAAGTATATAAAAAAAATAAAAATGAGTATTTTTAAACTGGTTTTATCTGGTATGATTAATCTATAGTTTTTTTTCCACTTTTAACATGATTGTTTTAATATTTCTGAAATAGAACTAATAAAATTTCATCTTCAATAATTTAATAAATAACTGAAAAAAAAAAAATCGAACTTGTGCAAAAAATATACATTTATAGTTGTTTTCATCCTTATGAAGATTTTAATAATTTTTAATCTTATTTTTATTTTAATGCTTTGTAACAGTTGAACTTCATACCATATAAAATGATCAAGTTGGATATCAGGGTTATTTAGCTTTCAACTTCCTAATATTTTCTTAAAATTTATTGTAAAGTTTGCTGAAATTGCTATTATCGCTTTAAAAAAAATCAAAGGATATGTTTTTACCACATTGTTGCACTTTTACTCTTTTTCTTTTTAACAAAAATAAAACACTTTTTGATTCTTTTTAGAAATTATTAAATTTTTTAGTTGTCAAAAATTTATTTTAGTACAAATTATTAGTGATTAAATTTCTTTGACATAAGATTGAAGAGCCTTCATTAACTATAAAGTTAATTTTACTGATTTATTCCTTGTATGATTACTTCTTTGCGATATGTATGTGTGTGTGTGCATGTATATATATATATATATATATATAAAAGTGCAATCATCAGAACACCTCATGTCTCCTGACAATTGTGTCTAGCATGAAACAGCCTGTCACCTCAGAATGTTGACTTCAATGTTCACTTTTATATTTACATATGCTCTATCTCTGATATTCAGCACTTTATCCCATAAATATAGCACACCTTAAAACTATATATATATATATATATATATATATATACACACACACACACATGCACACACACACACATGCACACATAAATATATATATATATATATATATATATATATATATATTTTAATAAATTAATAAATACTAATAACCCCAAAAAATTAAAAAACAATCCTTTCTTTACAAATTGCTTTGTTTACATTAGGATGCCAAACTGAGCAGATATGTCTATTTCAAGAGATAGAGAAAAATCTGTTTAAAGGCACTATTCAACTTTGCTTGGTCATCAACGCACACTCTAGAGTCAAAAGGTCAATCACGCCAGATCTAATGACGGTTTCTCCTTGGAGAATGCAGGATCAAATCCTGCCAGAGAGAACATAATTTTCTTTAATAAGATCTCTTGAATATATAGGCTGGTAGACAAAAATAAATAAATATACTGTTTAATAAATATATGGAGCATCTACTCAAATATGTGTATCCACTAAAATTAGCATTTAATAAAAATCTGTCAGGTTAATAGATATAAAAAAGTTTTAAAATTCACCCCTTTGTTTATATATAGATATATTGTATTTCCTACAGAAAAAATACTATTTATGTTAGCCATACTATGACCATGTTGTCTTGGTGGTTGAGTTTTCATTTGAATGATATGTCTAACATCTCTAAACATTTACAACAGCATGCTTGTCCACATTCACGATTTAGAAAAATTCTTGTTGAAAATACATCTATAACTTTTCATGAAAATAATAAATTATATAAATATAAACAAAAAATCCTTGAAGCTAGCTACATTAAAAAATTGAAACCAAACCTTAACAAAATTACTTATGACTACTGCAGAAATGTCCTAAAATGTTAACAATAGATAGACTAAAATATCAAGGTCTATATTAATAGTTTCTCATAATATTTTCTTCTTTTTCAAAAAGAACTCTTCACACATCATAATTAGTTACTTCCCCTAGAGTGTAAACATACACTGAATGGCACAAAAATTACCAGTCCTCACTCCACACATAAAATTGTAACTTTCAGATGAACATAACAATTTTGTCTTTGGGAATAATGAACACTACATTTTCGTTTTAAAAACATTCCCAGGGGATGATATTGTGTTAATGTCGAAAGTACTTGGAATAAAACAATATGTATCAACACAGCAATTTTTTCTCTTCTTTTAATATCAACACCAAAAAGCTCATCTAAGAATATGAAAAGTTTTGTTTGCTTATTTTCCTACTGAAAATAAGCAAACAAAACTTGCCTAAATTATTCAATGAAACTTGCCTATATATATATATATATAGTATATATGTCCTCATATATATATATATATATATGTCCTTATATATATATATATATATATATATATATATATATATATATATACACGTTTCATTAAATAATATAGACAAGTGTTGTCTATTTATTTTATGTAAATTTTTGCCGTAACATCTGATAAGTTTAATAACATTATCGTTGAACGAAGAAAGAAATTCACAATATTGATCCATATTTTTTTTAATACAATCTAAGCTTTCTTTTATATAAATTTCTTATTACTGTAGACATTATTTTTAGTGGGTAGATATATTTGACTTATTATCCCTTTTTTTTTTTTGTTATTTTCTTAAAAAAGGAAATTATTCACAACCAACCTAAATTGAGAACTCCACTAAAAAAAGATTGTACCTCTGACAGTAACCAACCTGTAACATCTTTTCCTATAGTCAAAACATACCTTTACAAATTCAGCCATGCAGACTGTATTGATGAAGCAAGGTTTGAATTACTTATTAAAGAAAAGCACATCTCTCATTGGGACTTATACAAATTGATATCTGCAAGCTTCAGTTGCATACCCAAAATGTAAACAATAGTACTTTTGTTCTTTTTTGGTTTTTATCTGACAATATTTCTTATTACTTGTCATACTCCATGCTAGTAGGAATATATACTTGAAAAACAAGGTGGATAAAATAAGTAAAGGTTTATTGTAAAACCAATACAATAAGAATAAAGGTAACAGCTATGCACAAGGTTGTCGCAAATTAATCTAGTAGTGAGTGCTACTATTGGAAGGCCGGTAGTTTTCTTGTAATTCTGAGTCGTACTCAACAGATCCCAGCTAGTACATTTACTAACCACCCTACACAATCAGAAGTGGCACAGGGCCGAATTTAATGTGGGGTATCTGAGCCCATAGGCTCATCCAAAAATTCCCCATAGACCCCGTATAAAACAGTGTCGGGTAGCTGTTTCCCAAGACGAGACTCTACCTTTCAACATAGCCACATCTGGGGATCCTCTCTATCTGGAGGCAGAGAGTTTGACCAGCAAGCTGGAACAGATCCCAGGTTTCCAATTTTGGTGTCGCAATCTTCCATTAATAAATTTTTATTCTTTTCACTGTTTAAGAAATTAAAAAAACAGAGATAACAACTCAAATACGTAAACCAAAATAAAAATAATTTTTATAGTAGTAAAAAATATTGTCAGATAAAAAACATATGTTCAAAAATTGCTACATATGTTTGGTTTCCTTAATCATTTCCCCGCAAGAAAAGGCAATAAAGCAACAAGGGAGTTGCTGAGTGTGAAAGAATAAGGGCCAGGAAAACATTATTAAAGAGCAAGAGCAATAGAAGAAGAGGAATTAAGAAGGCAGTAGATAGCGATTGACATTGCATTTAAATTTTTGAAGATCAAAGTTGGCTGGAAAGCAAGAAGCTGGAAAGGAGTTCCACAAGTGAGAAATGCGAGTTAAAAAGCTTAGTGCAATTATATGTAAATGACTGCCTTATTATTAGGTTGGTGCAAAAATAATGATGTTTTCTCACATAGTAACATATGTGAGAAAACGTCATTATTTTTGCACCAACCTAATAGCATAGCTAAAACATAGACTATATAAATTTCCAAGCAGTAAGGATAAGATAGCTCTCAGTATACAATAGAAACAACTATCATTGGACTGATAAAATACAAATAAGATACTACTTCTTAACAGTTAACAAAGAACTTACAGTTACATTTAGACCAGCGATTCTCAACTGCCATGCCATGGCACACTAGTGTGCCACGCAATCCTCTTAAGTGTAGCATAGCATACCTATATATATATATATGTGTGTGTGTGTGTGTGTGTGGAAGTAGTAATGGTACAGCATTAGTATTTGAATAAACTTTTTTTCAAATAATTCTTTTCATTATTCTTGATGTTATTTTAAATACTATATATTAATATTCATTTTTTTAAAGTATTTTTTTTAATTTAACTTTTTAAAATTTTCCTTAAATTGAATATCAACATTTTTTTCATATAATACCAACATTTTTTCATATTGAATTATATTCAACATTCCTTGTTTAATTCAAAATTTATGGTTTCAATTCATACCATTTAAATGTATACCTTTTTTCATTTGCTCTTAGATGTACCTTTGTTTAAAATAGTTGCGAAATACTGATCTAGCCATTTCAACTGTAAAATGATGAGACCTTACCGCCAATCTAGTACTGTGCTTAAATTAATAAAGTCTAGGTACCATAGTGGAAAATAATCTGAACAATTACCATGAAAATATTTGTCAGGTTACCTCATCTTAATTTTCAAAACTGCTCCTAGGAGACACTCTCAGGACTATAAATAGGCAGTGACATTCTCTGTCATCTTCTTTTTTCTTTTTTCACTCCGGTATGGCAAGATGTAGGTCAAACAAGGAAAACACTTTCCCACTGGGGAACACACACACGCACACACACATGCATCTTTCAGTTCATTTTCTCTAGGACTTTCTCCTACAGCAAACAACACACATAAACAAGTCACTAGTTTAAAAGATTTCTTCATTCATGTTCATTGTTCAGTAACATGCAACAATATTCTATTTTTATTTATACCCTTATTAATACATACATTATCATTTGTTTGTACATATATATTGGTTTTTGTCATTTCTTTTCGTTAATTTATGTGGACCCACATCCCGAGTCTGCCACGTTTGTTGTGGGCATTTCAGGAGACACACGGGTTTATTTCTCAACCCTGACACCGATGTTATTAAGGCCTGCAATAAGTTAGGAAATGCATACACTTGTCCGCAACATATTTATAGAAAAGTCACAGGAAAGCTACATTATGGTGGTGGGAAAGTGACTGAAGCTGAGATGCCAGTTCAAGACCAATAACATTGCAGATACTTTGGATTTCATTAAGAATCTCTAAATGTACAGCAGAAACACAAGATTATATGTGGCAGCAATATCCAAAGCATGAACAAATGGTAGACTTATAAGCATGTAAGATAGACTCTGGTGAGAAAAATTATCTAACATGAGACAGTCAACCAAATTTATACATGTATGTATACTAAATGAAAATATGTGTATATATATGTGTGTGTGTGTGTGTATATATATATATATATATATATATATATATATATATATATATATATAAATATATATATATATATATATATATATATGTATCCAAGTATAGGATTGGTGTATACGAAATAAATTCCAATAACCAACAAATACTATTCTTAAAAGAGAACTCAATACAGAGTAGAGCAAATATAATCATAAACATGTTATAAAATCACTACAAAAATAGCCATTTTGTTTCAACACTTCTGGTGTCTTATCAACTGATGGTGTTGAATGTAGAATAAAAGGTTTTAAAAGATTCAAATCAATCAAACATCCCTCACAAGGGGAAACGCTGTTGCATAAGCTGGAATGACCAATCAAAATACAAGTATATGAAAATTCAAAAAACTTGACAATGCACTATAAGGTTATAATAATTATTTAATGCTTTAATGTTGGGGTTAGACTAAAGTAGAATTCATTCTAACTAATAAATATTAAATTATACTATAAAATCTAAAATAAAAAATTACCAATTTTAAATTTAATCTATATCAAGTTTAAAATTATAAAGTTATTTAAAGAAACCGAGGAAAAAAATATACACGCTTTTTTTAATTTTGTTTTTATTGAAATTAATTTGGAATAAATGTTAAGATCCAATGCTGCTCTGAACTTCATGACAACATAGATACATTTGAAGCAAGAACATGGACAGGGGTGGATGATATCTTGCTAAAGACAATACATACACAATTAGATTATAATACATAAACATGCAGACGTATTTAGATATATAAACACGCAAAAAAGCAATGAGACAGGAAATATCTCTACGATCCTTAAAAAGAAAAAAATTGTGTATATATATGCTGATCTGTACAATGCATGCATATTTTTATCACAAAATGACAACACAGAATAGTATCAGTTAAGCAATATCGAGCCTGGTCAGTACCTAAATGGGTGACCATTTGACCTACTAGGAGCTGTAAGCTTGGATTTACAGATGGTGTATTGGATAATAGTTCAGAATTCTTAATCAGGGAGCTGAGTTCCAATTCTCATTTGGTTTGTTATATTCACTTACATAAAAATACCTTTGGGAAAGTTATGCATCCACCTCTTTTCCTCCCAGCTATGGGTTAATTAGTAAAACTATAATTATCTCAAAATATAAAATAAAATTGGATACAAAATATTTAGATTTTGGCATTAAATAACCCAGAAAGAGTTTGATATGCCGTTACACAAAAATAGTCAACCAACATGATTTTCTGGGATGAAGTTATCATTATTTACACTATTTAGATGTAGACTATCATCATTATCTGGGTACATGGGTGAGTGATTAGAACGTTTGCTCTGTGACCTGGGAACAAATCTCACCATGATCAATTTGACAGGAAGGTGTTATCAGTCTGGGAGAGGCAATTTCAGTGTGTGGCACCTTTGGAAAATGCTTGAAAACCAACTGTGCAATGCCTTGTGAGTGAAATTGGGTAAAAAGAACTATTTGAGGGTCATCGGTGATTGTGCTAGCACATAGTCACAAGTCGACGTGACCGAATGCTTGGGCATACTGACATTGTTGAAAGTGCTGATCATGGCAGATGATTTGGTCTCTCCCAGAAACTGTAACTAAGGTCTGTCCAGCATAGTTGCAATATAAACCACAGGTGGGCTTGGTAGGTGTTGAACAAACATAAATGTACCTAAGCAGGAAGCTGGAACAGGAATTGGCTAACTTGGCTTAGTAGAGAGGCATACTCAAATGCGATCAGCCAGCTACTATTGTTCTCATCTTTGTTGTTATCACAATATTTCAACCATTGTACTCTCCAACCTTCATCAAGTCTAAGATCAGTAATCGACAACATTAATTTTGCTAAAATTCCCCTTACATCTTATTTTCCCCTTTTCTTATTGTTCATTCAAAAACTAAATAATGGTTCATGAATTTAGAGACGTAGTAATTGTGAGTTCAATCCCTGGCCCAGGTTTTACAAACTTAGACCCTGTGGAAACAGGGCAAGTAATAACTGAGACAGGATATATTAACTGCCTTCATCTTGAAGTGATATGGTTAAAAAGAATAAATAACTTTCTCCTTGGATTAAAGTGTTGATTCTTGAATTGTGAGTTCAATCTATAATGGAAGAAATCTATGGAAGAAGCGTTTATTTTCCAATTTAACTTTCCCCTATCATGGGCATTATTATATCCATAAACACCATATTTCATGTACTGAATGGCTGAAAGGAAAAGTAATGACTTTTATATCACTGAGACATACACAAAACGATATATAAACATGTCCCACGCAGAGAATAATATATCATATATCTATACAGCAAGCAGAGTGTAAGGAGAAACAGAAAGGAAGGGTCTTACATATAATATGGAGATACTCCTGTATCTGGAGAAGCCATGTTTAGGACTCCAGATTCAAATGGGCTAGATTCATCTACTATGTACCCGGTGAGGACATATTTCATGAACATGAAACAGTGAGTCTTGGGTTTTCCCAAATTGAGGAATGCAAGCTGGAGTTTCTTTCTATACCTGGGAAAGGTATATATTCCCAAAATGAAATGACACCATGGGTTTGTAAGCTGCTGAGGAGGCAGATTTAACTTCTGACTGGGCTAAAAAAGCAAGCTTACAGTTTGGCTGTTGTAAAACAAAAGCTGAATTTAACTGCTGCTTGCATCTTAGTAGTTTTATTGCCTTGCTAGGGGTGAAATGATTAATTTTTTTTTAAATGTTGTGATAACAACAACAAAAATGGAGCCTGTGTAAATAATATCAATAATGATAACTCCTCATACCAGAAATTTAGAACTGCAACCTGGAGATTCTTTCTATACATGAGAAATATATATTCCCAAAAGGAAACGATACCATGGACTTGTAACATGTAGCATTTATTGGAGGAGACAGATTTAACCTCAGCCAGGGCCCCTTAGATCAGGCACAAAAAAACGACAATTTGGCTGCTGTAAAAACTGAATGACTGGCCATTTCTATCACTGTATGATGTGGCATCACTAAGTGGGTGTCACATGACCCATTTGACTTATCTTCACTAAAGGGAGATAATTACTTTCTGTATCAATACAAATCTTTAGGCCAGATAGTGTTGACTTAGACCCTCAAAGACATAGCAGCTAAAATATTGGGAAAATAACAACAAAAATAGGGACAGTGTAAATAATAATAATGAAAACTCCTCATCTCAGAAATTCAGATAGAAATAATTTCCCTGTTCTGCTTTGATGTCTCCATATCTGTAGGGCCTTTGAAACCATCAGAGTTTATTATTAAGAAACATTCAACAAAGATAAAAGTCTAGACCAGGGGTTGGCAACTTTTTGCTAACTATATGCCAACTTAAGGTTTTAAAATCATTCAGTATGCCAACAGCATACATATTTTTATGCAAGTCAGGGTCAATATACCTGTTCTACAATATATTTTATACAGTAATATATAGTATATATACTTTAGTATATATTAAAATTGAAACAGTTACATATTTTCTTTGCGTTGTAGTAGTTATTGGTTTGGACTTGATGTCATTTGCGACTGCATGCCATTGGAAATTGCTCAGCGTGCTACATGTGGCATGCATGCTGTAGGTTGCTGACCTCTGGTCTTGACTGAATCAGAAGTAATGTCAGGTCACTAATAAATTCAGAACATAAATAGAACACCTCCATTCTCTTTTACATCACTGTTTAGCATCAGTACTCAAAGATAGATTGCCTCAGTGATTTATAATGGCAGAAGCAAAATTTCTTCTCTTGCCTTGGTTCATGTTTGATCACTGAAAAACCAAGTTCTTTAAGTAATTCCCTACAATCCAAAATATGTTTCAGCTTTAAATGATCCACAAAGAATTGGTAAGCTGTAACAAAAACAAAGGAGGCACAGTGGAGTAATGGATAGCGGATCGGTTTGAGGAATCGGCAAATTCAAATTCCAGTCAAATCCATCACATTCACTTATGTGCTAATACCCTTTGGAAAAGTATGAATCCTCTTCTTCTCCCACCCAGCTATGGGTAAATAGCAGAACAGACCAGGTTCTATAGCCTTGGATGGTAACTGGTCTACCGCAGAAAGAAATGGCAACATACTTTTGGAAAAAAATCTGCTTCGTCAGTCATGTATCGAAAGATACATGATCACCTAAGCATGTATCACGCATGATGCATAACTGACTGACTGACTTGCTAATACCCTTTGGGAAAGGTATGAATCTTCTTCTTCTTCTTTCCCCAGCTATGGGTAAATAGCAGGACTGACCAGGTTCTATAGCCTTGGATGGCAACTGGTCTACCACAGAAAGAAATGGCAACCTAGTGCTGGAAAAAAAAATCTGCCTCGTCAGTCATGTATCAAAAGATACATGATCGCCTCAGCATGTATCACGCATGATGCATAACTGACTGAACAAAAACAAATCAGAAATGTTTACCCTTCATGCCCACAAAAAATGATGTGTAAAAAAGGAGAGTTATTCCTTTGACGCTGATATCATTCTATTCACTTTTAAAAATCCCTTAGCAATGTTTATTTGCGTTATAAAAATTTGTGAACCAAATACAATGCAATATTTTTTAACTTTTATAAATATTTATTATTTACCATTTTATAAAGAAATAAATTTGAAAAGAAACCTTTTTCTTCAAAAATTTATAAAAAAAAAATTACAAAATTCTCAAAATATGTAAACGAACTAAAATGCAATATTTTTTATTTAACATTTTATAAATAGCTATAAAAAAAATTTTCATTCATAATTTTATAAAAATATCAATGAACTATGAAATAAAAATATTTGAATAAATATATGATATTATCTGTTTTTAAGACAATAAATATTGCCGAGGGAGTCAAAAGTGCATACAGTAATAATGGTATCAAGGGGCTGTTAGTTCTTTTGACAAACTTTTTTTTATGCCCAAGGAAGTTAAACATTTGCCAACAAATTAATCATTCCCTCACCCTGAATGCCAAGGGCCTCTATGTTACATAAAATGATTACATTTAATTATTAAGAATCATCAGAAGAGATGATCAGAAAAAAGTCTTTGAAATGGTAAAATGATATTAGAACGAAAAAGAAAATAGATATAAAGGCTAGGTGCATTCCTAGGCATTTTGGCCAAATGCCAAGAATGATAACTGCCAGAGATTTGCAGAAAAGAAGAAAGCATAAGAGTTGAAAGATTTTGGTAAGGTAAGCAAGTTTTGGGAATTTGCTAGTAAAATGTAAAAGCAATTCTAATTTGTGATTCTTATGTGTGTAAAAAATAAAAAATAAACATGTGGTGGAGAATGGTGAGATAAATTAAACAAGAACAAGTATTCCTTGATTTGGATTGAATTTGAGAAAACAACTCACCCTCTTTTGGAAAGTCAGGCAATGCTTCCAGAAGACAGTCTCTAAAATCATCAAAACTTGGAATGTTTTTGGGTTGTTTTTGTTTTGTTTTGTTATTTTTTTTTCTTTTTCCGGTTGCTTGCTGAGTCAATTGATGTAGTACACTACAGACATAACTGGATTACAAACCAAATCACTTAAACAGATTTCCCAAAAGGAAAAACTTATGAATGCCGGGTAGGGTATTTAGAAAAAAAAATGTCTAAACATATTGCTTAGAGATCTGAGCATAAATAAAAAATAAAAAATATAAAATAAAAACTCTCATACACTGTTACCAAACAGCACGATGCCGACAGGTAGCTGAAAACTAGGAGCCCATCACATCACTTAGACACCCAGCCAGATCTACTCTGGCAAAGAACAAAGGTCTAAGAGTTGGGTGAGTGGCTGATTATTTAGCCCTGGTGTACTAACTTTAGTTTCTCCCACCATCTTCACCTCAACTGGCCACACCTCTCGTTTACTGATTCATTATTATTGGCAGCCTCGGGTTGGTCTAGTCTGGTGTGAGCTTACTTCAAATACTACCTCCAATAATCACTGCAATGGCTGAAATTTAAACTTTAAAAAAATATCAACCATGGTTTTCTCTCTCTTTCTCTCTCTCTCTCTCTTTCATGTTGCTTGGGTCATAACAATGAAAATAAAATTGATAGTAGGCCTGGATGTCACATTGATCGTGCCTACGAAACTTGGCGAACATCAGCTGATATATTTATAAAGAACCGAAGAGAAGCAGTTATAGTAGCAGATGCCATTATTAGTAGCAACAGCAGTGAAGCGAGGGAGAGGTACGAGAGGGAATAGGCGGGAAGTGAGGACGATTGTGAGAGACAAAGAGTAGGGAGGAGGAGGAGAGTAGGGTTTGGCACCATCACAAAAACTCACTGTTTTTATTCCAATACAGCATCATTATTAAACAATATATCCTTTCTCACTTCTGCTTTTTCTTCTTCTACTGTTGAGGCCTTTTCGTCGCCGTCCGGGTTTTTTTTTTTTCTCCAATCGTTACATTTTAGTCTTTTCTTTTCCTTCTCCCTCATTTACAGTGTTCTTTATTTCTTTCTTTCCCTCTTCGTCTTACTCTTTCTTTGACTTGTGGTTACTTTTCTTCTTTTTTTGTTGTCTTCATTTATTTGTATCAAATTAAGCTTTCCTTTTCCGTCGTCTTCTTTTTAGAGGTCTTCTTTTCTTTCGTCTTTTACTCGTAAATTACGATCTCTTCTTCGTTTTTTTTTTTTAATTTTATGATTTATTCCTGTTACACGGATTCTTTTTCTTTCCCGTTTTACGTTTTTTTTCCTGGTTTTCTATTCGTGTTACTCAAACTTCTTTTTCTTCTTTTATCTTTTTTTTTTTTTTGTTACTGTTCTTTTTTCTCTTCGATATTTAGTGAGTGTTACTGTTTTCTTTTACATGTAGTATTTTTCATCACTTTCAAATTCGAGTTACTACACTACTACAACATGTCTATTTTCCTTGTCTAATTTCTTTTATTACTCGTGTCGCATTTTTTTTTTACGTTTATTTTTTCTTCTTCTTCTTTTTCTATCTTTTCTTATCTTTTAATAGAAAGAAGACCTGTATCACAATTATTAAAAGTAAAACAACTTTCTTTCTCTTCGTCAGAATCTCGATTATCCGAACGTGAAAAAAGAGAAACAAAGTTACAAAACACTGAAATCATTCGAACATTTTACAATTATTATCCGAACTAAAACCAGTTTCTAATATTTCGTCTCCGACAAGCATTTTTTCTTTGGGAATTAAAAAAAGCATCCTCAACGTTTGATAAAATCAATTCACTTAATAATTCTTGTTAATTTCCTCGTAGTTTTACAAAGAACATAGTTTTCTCGTGCCAGAAATTAGAAGCAGAAAAATGCGGGATCAACCGGAAACATAAAAATTGGGGCATTTTTTCATATTAGAATAAAAAATGGTAATACCATATTAACCTTTCCTTACAAGAAATCTCTTCTCATTCATTTACCGAGCAGTCAGTACTACGTTTGGTTGAAGTTTAAAACCTTTCTCTTAAAAACGACTGTAACAGGAGATTTCTATAGAAGAAAAATTTATTCTATCATCTGAATTTCCCCCTTTACGGGCATTATTATATCCGTGATATAGTAACACAAATAACACCATACTTCACGGAAGGAACACAATAAATAAATAGAAAAAGAATAACAAACATCCTATGTTCTCAGAGAGACTTTTATAATACTAAGACATGCACAAAGCTACAAGTATTCACATGTCCCACGCGGAGAATAATATATCACATATATCTACATGGTAAAGCGGGGTGTAAGGAGAAACAGAAAGGAAGGGTTTTACATATAATATGGAGATACTTCTGTGTCTGGAGAAGCCATGTTTAGGACTCCAGATTCAAACGGTCCATGTTAATCTGCTATGTCCCAGGTAAGGACATATTCTACGAATGGGAAACAGCAAGTCCTGTGTTTTCCCAAAGTGAGGACTACAAACTGGAGTTTCTTTCTTTCTCTGGGAAATATATATTCCCAAAATGAAACGGTACCATGGCCTTGTAAGCTGCTGAGAGGCAGATTTAACTTCTGCTCGGACCACGGGAAGGACAGGGCTAAAGAAAGCAACCTTACAGCTTGGCTGCTGTAAAAAAAAAAAAAAAAAGAAGAAAAATAGCTGAATTTGATTGCCGCTTTCATCACAGTATGGAGTGACGTCACTAAGCGGCCATCACGTGACCCACATTACTTATATCCACCAAAGGGAGATATCCACCTTTTGTATCCCGACACAATTTTTCAGGAAAACAGGTTTCTTTAGTCCAGTAGCTGTTATATCGCTCTTTCCAGTATTGATGGGAGTTTCCTTTCTAACTGCTTATTTTTGATTATGTAATTATTTTCTCTTCCAGTTACATGTGCTATCCATTTTATTTGTTGCTGCTGTTGGTAGTCTTCAAGTGATGTGGTTTCTGTTATTTGGTACAGTTCTTTGTCTGTCGTACTGTAGCAGCAGTACATAATGTTCAAAGAAGGACGATCTTTGGTAATACCATAAATCTTCACTCGCACAAGGCCTTTATTTGGCCATTGATCTTTGTAAGGTGTTGTATACAGCTGACAGTTTAGATATTTCTGAACAGATTTGGCACGATACATTACAATTATATTTATATGAAAATGAAAGTCTCGAACTTGCGAGGCTATTCAAGAATATGATACGAGTTTTGTTGATCAGGTTGATCCTTTGTTTTCGTATCGATTTTAACCTTGAACGAAGCGTTTGAAAAATGTTATTTATGTTATAATAAATTGTAAATTTATCTCAGGAAATGACTTTTTTCCTAATTTCTTTTTGATAATTTAGGTATTCAATTGTCTGGAATTCTGAATTGCCGTAAATTGTGTCGTACAAGTCGACCTCAAAATTTTGATCGTAAATTGTGTCGTACAAGTCAGACTCAAGATTTTTATCGTAAATTGCGGCGTACAAGTCAACCTTAAGATTGTTACCTTAAATTGCGGCGTACAAGTCGACCTCAAGATTTTTACCGCAAATTGCGGCGTACAAGTCGACCTCAAGATTTTTACCGTAAATTGAAACGTACAAGTCAACCTCAAGATTTTTACCGTAAATTGCGGCGTACAAGTCAACCTTAAGATTTTTACGTAAATTGCGGCGTACAAGTCGACCTCAAGATTTTTACCGTAAATTGAGACGTACAAGTCAACCTCAAGATTTTTACCATAAATTGCGGCGTACAAGTCGACCTCAAGATTTTTACCGTAAATTGCGGCGTACAAGTCGACTTCAAGATTTTTAGCTCAAAATTCTGAGTTAGAATTTCACTGATAATATAAGAAATATATTTTTACTACGTTTAAAGTGTTAGCCTTGAATAAACGTTTAATCGTCTGGTTTTGGTTTGGTTTTGTTTTTTGTTTTTTTAGAACACGTTCTTTTGAGAGAAGTATATTTTTATAAAGGTTAGGCGGTTTGTGTAAAAAATGGTTAGATATCTTTTTCGGCTCAGCGGTTGAAAACCATCAAAATTGTGAAGGATACATTTATGAAAAATTATTTTTTTCGTATATACTGAACAAAGAGAGACGCTCAAGTAAGAACCCGAATGGAGGTCTTGTGAGCCTAAATTTCTGAGTAAATAGAATTCAGATCAGTAGATGCAAGGAGAAAACATTTTAACAGCAAGGGGTCAAGGCAAATCAACATCAAGAAGCAGAAGGCATTTGACATCAAGAAGAGAGCATCAAGAAGGTACAAAGTTACCAGCCAGCTGCAGAGAGACTAAGGAATTTTGAAGTTCAAGTGAAAATTTTCAAAGGAAAAGAATTCTAAGAAATTTTCCCAAACACGAACTGTGAATTTAAAAAGGACTTTTCTAAAATTACTACATGTCCCAGAGACGCTCATGGGACAAGCAGTGGCATAGCTTGGGTTCCAGCACTTTTGGTCCGCGGTGAGTTTTCAGAAAAGAAAAAAAACAATAGTATAATTTCAATAATTTTTGCAAAAAAAAAGCAACGATAAGGAAAACGATATGGTTCAAATGAAGCCAATTTGTCTTTGATAGCCAGCTATCAATAAAAAAAAAATTGTCTCCAAAACGCGCTGTCAGCTGATGGGCATAAACCTCACAAAACGTGAGCAAAATGTCTGAAAAAAAATTTGAATATTTTTAAATGTCTTGATGTGGGGTTGGATTAAGTGAATTTAAAGTGAATCCACAGTTTTTTCACACCTGTGTGAAAAGTCCAGATTTTGGCGTCAGTTCTTTGATTTTCATTTTTCAAGTCTGTGAACTGTTAGTGAGAAAAAATAAATAAATAAATAAGTGAACCAATTGTGTTTTTTTTTTTTGTTTTGTTTTTTGTTTTGTTTTTTTGTTGTTTTTTTTTATCTTATCATAGGCCTAGATTTAATACGGATATAAAATCGTTACTTTTCATAAATTATAAAATAGATAAATAAATAAATTGAAATAATCCCAATGAACGGAAATTTAAAATAAAATTGAAAATTAATATATTTATTTAAGTGCAGAAACTTTATTTAAAGTCCAAAAATGGACATTTTTTCTTCAATTTATAAGTTTCCACGGTAGCAAAACAATGCAATGTTTTATTTTTTGTTTAGATAATTGAAGTTTTATTAAGCAAAACAGACTAAGAATTAAAAGTATGATAACATTTATTTCAGTTTTTAAAAGTGAAATTAATTTTATTGTACTTTTAATTCTTGGTCTACTACTTTGCTAATAATAACGTCAACTACGTAAAACAAAATAATTTTAAAAGACATTGCATTTTTGACATTGTTAAAAGAATAACGAACTGTGATTCTGTTAATGTGACATTAATTTATGACTCCTCACTTTTTAGAATTGAAATAAATATAAGAAAACTGATAAATTATTAATTAAAAGTACAATGTGTTTTTTATTTTTTTCGTTTTTGTTTTTAAAATAAAACAGATGGTATATCAATAAAAACAAGTTATCTTTCTTTTAATATCGTAAAAAGTTTTTAAAGTTTTCCCGATTTAGAAAAAAAGAAGTAAATGTCATCGTTTTTTTTTTGTTTTTTTTTTTTTACATATCCCCAGTTTTATTTTTCTTAAATAACACAGTTGTACTTTTATTTCAAAATTTATCAGTGAGGAGTTATAAATACCACGTTAACAAAATCACGAGAAAAAACTGGCATCACACGGGCATTAGTTTCTGAGACATGGATAAAAATATTAAAAATTGATGGGTGTAACTGTGTACGAATAATTTTGTCATTGACTGTAATTCATTCAATTCTTTGTTTAATGTTTATATATATATATATATATATATATATATATATATATATATAAGGCTAAAACTAATATTCCATGGTTATAATTTATTACATTGGAGTCGTAATCACGATCCAAATCATCAGACCTACAAATTCAAAAAGAAATCGGAAAATTTCCCGATTTCTTTTTGAATTTGTAGGTCTGATGAATTGGATAGTGATTACGATTTCAATGTAAATTATATAACCATGGAATATTAGTGTTTGAGCCTTTTACTCTGTCCTGGACATTAAGTTCTACCTGGATACTACCCTCTTGGGAATTTATATATATATATATATATATATATATATATATACACACACAAATTTAAGAGAAACCCGGATATAAGAGAGATTTTCTCTGGTCCCAAATTAGAGCCTGTGTTATATAAATTAGACCAAACCCGGATATAAGAGACTGCTTCTCCGGTCCCGACAACTCTCTTATATCCGGGTTACACTGTATATATATATAATATATATATATATATATACTGCCCACTAATATTATCTCTCTCTCTCTCTCTCTCTCTATATATATATATATATATATATATATATATATATATATATATATATATATATAAATGAGTTTACTAATTCCTCATAGTAAGACAGTATATGTATGGAGGGGGAATATACGCACGCATATATACACGCATGCTGACAGAAACACACAAAAATGGAAACAGATCCAAGAACACATAGGGGTCAGTAAAACATTAAAAGATAAAATGCCGATAAGTAATTCATCATTTCGCTTGGACCAACCTTAATTGTTTTATGACACTTCGCGCAGAACTCTTCATTGCCAATTCAAGAAAGAAATTCGGATTACTAACACAGAAAATGTCTCATATCGAGAATATTTAACATTGAAAAACAAAAGAAAAAATTAATTATTTTTAATAATATGTGGAAATCTCCGCTTTTACCTGAAGACGGTCACGAGACCAGAAACACGTGTAGTAAAATTATGTAAAAGAAAACATAATATTTTTTCTAAATAAATCCACATTACAACCAAAAACGTTTACGGCACCTCTCTTCTCTTCTTTTTAATATACATACTTTTCTCTCGTTGGAACCACTACAACCTCTTTCTTTTATATATATATATATATATATATATATATATATATATATATATATATATATAACTTTAAGGGGTTAATGTGCATTGTAATACTGTATTCCTTCTGGGGAGGGGCAGCAAACTTGAGGGCAAAACTCTAGCTACGCCACTCTGGGTAAAAGTAGGTGTTTTTGTTTTTCAACCTTCTTGTACTGCTTTCTCTTTCGTTATTTTTCAAAATCCTTGTCTTTTCCCAAACTGTATTTTTTCCATTGTTCGATGGTAACTTTTTTTTATCAGAAATTCTTATCCTGCCTTAAAAAGGCACACAAAATGAAATACAAACTTTGTATTTTTACCCTTTTTCATATTTTTGTAATAAATGTTTTTCCTTTAAACTTTTACATAGTGATTGAGCCTTATTTTGTGATTTACGCCTATTAAGACTTACTATTCCTACTAAGTTTAGATTTGGTAGGGAATAGCATTTTTGTAATAAATGTATATTCTTTGTATAAAAACAAGGAAATTAACAGGAATTAATTAAACTGATTTTATCAGCTATTTTTCAAACGTTGAGTATGATTTTCTAAATTCTCAAAATGTATAAACTTGTAGCAGACCCGGTAGCATGCAGTGCTGGCCTACGAAAAGGTGACCTTGTGCCAGACACTACTCACGACTACCGAATCCACTAGCAAAGTAAAAAATAAATAAATAAATAAATGATAAAAATGCGATCTTTCAACCGTTGAATTATTACAGTCTCCTCAGTGAGGAAAAAGGGTCATTCAACACGTGTATAAAAAGTAAAAATAGGTAGCCAGGAGGAACGACGAAAACGAGTCTGGTGGAAGAACAAATATAGAAATTTATTTAATAAAAAGTGTTTGTCTCAAACAGTGGAGACTATCAGAAAGGTAAAGCTAGTTCTTAGCAAGTAGGAAAGTTGTATAAGGTTGTGACAAGTAGTCAGTAAAAGAATGTTAATGTTCCGCGCCAAAACGAAAATCAAAGTGGCTAAGGCGGGAAAGGTTTCCTCAGAAAGAAAGTTCTGGAACATAGTCTTCTTATACAAAAGGTATATGCATACACAACAAAGAAAATACTTACCGCGAGATTTTTGTAATGTGTGTGTAATGTTATCTTTCTTTTTTTAACTGGTTCGTAAGGTTAGAGTTCAAAAGGTGTATGTGAAGTTTATCAATCATTAGTGTCGAAAAACTCTACGTTCCCTGTTAGTGAACGGAGGAAAGTTCAAACAAGTTGTTGGCAGAAAGTTGCAACCACATGAAGAGATTCGGCATGATGAGCCAAGGAGTTTACTAGGAAGTTTTTGTAGTTAAGATATTTCGGCCCGCGTATGGGGAAAGGGGCGCGAAATAAATGAGTCGACCTTATAGCTCGGAGACCAGGCAGCGACTGATTTGAAAAACACCGTTCGTCAGTGACGTCAGAGAATGCGCGGGAAAACTTCAAATACTGTTCTAGCTGGAATCAGCAGCAGCCAGCAACTTCCTCACGTCGGCCGCAAACGGCTGCTTACTACTACATCTAGCCGAACATGAAAGGAAGGGGTGCAATACGCGCGTTCACGTACAAGCAGGTGGAATCCCTGCGCGGTTCCACAGAGCCCTTCCCCGGATTAAATGTCGGCAGACATTTAACTAAAAATAGTGAAAGGTTTCGAACTTCTTCGGGAAGGTAACCTTCCGACCGGAACTGGTAAATTTCGGAATAGAAGGAACATGAGAAGTAGGTTTCTTTGGATTCTCTTTAACTTGCGGAATTGTCTGAGTAGCATGGGACGCCGTTTTCTCCAAAAATGCAGGTTTCAACCGATCTATTGACACGTTGTCGGTGTGAATACCTTTCTGAACTAGAAAATATTTATCAGCGCGTTTGAGAACCCGATACGGTCCCATATAAGCCGGCGTGATAGGTCGCCTGACAGCGTCATTGCGAATAAATACAAAATCACAATCCTGAAGCTTATGAGGTAAATATATATTAACCGGGCAGTGCCGCGGTGGTGGGTAACTCAAGTTGGCCATTTTAAGGAGCAAGTCCTGGACAAAGGAAGAAGAAACTGGAGATGTATCTACAGCCGGTGAAAAATACTGTCCGTGTAAGGATAGCGACGTACCAAAAACAAGTTCTGCTGGTGAGCATTTTAAATCGTCCTTGAGAATGTTTCTCAGTGAAAGAAGGATGAGGGGTAGTTCATCAACCCAATTATTATTGTCATGCTTCGTTGACAGCGAAGCCTTGAGGGTACGATGGAATCGTTCCACCAATCCGTTAGCACACGGGTGGTATGCTGTGGTACGTATGTGTTTAGCTCCAAGGAGTTCAGTGAATTCCTTAAACCGACATGACTGGAACTGTGCTCCTCTGTCGGTAGTAACTACTTTGGGAGTCCCAAAAATTGAAATCCAATCACGTAGAAATGTTTTTGCGACGGTTTACCGCAGTGGTATCTTTAATAGAGATGGCAGTAGGCCATCGAGAAAAACGATCGACTATCGTCAAAAGGTAAGGATACCCTTGGCAAGTTGGTAGAGGCCAAACTAAGTCGAGATAAATATTAGAAAAACGAGCATCAGACTCGCTGAAGGTGCCTACAGGAGATTTCGTGTGTCTATGTACTTTGCATTTCTGGCATTGTAGACACGTAGTGACCCATTCACGAATCTGGACATTCATATTCGGCCAAACAAAACGGTCCGAAATCAATTTAACGGTAGCTCTCTTGCTAGGATGTGAGAGTCCGTGCAAGTGGTCAAAAACCTGTCTACGAAGAGACGGAGGGACATAAGGTCTTGGGATGTTCGACTTTACATCGCAGTATAGGACCTTGTTGCTAAAAGGAGCTGGGCATTTCTGAAGTTCCAAAGAAGTGTCGGATAACACATGCTTCAGAGTTATGTCCGCTTCCTGTTCGTCGGCGATCAAGTCCTGACTGAGCGCGTCAGTATTCACGACGAACATCTCAGTTCGAGATAGGGTATCGGCGACAGTGTTATCTGTACCCTTAATGTATCTAATATCCGTGGTGAATTGAGAGATGTAGTCCAGATACCTGATCTCTCTCGAAGTGTATTTATCTGAATTAGTAGACATAATGGAAGTTAAAGGCTTGTGGTCTGTAAAGATGACGAAAGACCTACCTTCGAGGAGATGTCTGAAGTGCTTAACAGCACGAAAGATAGCTAGCAGTTCACGCGAGAAGGTACTATAGCGTGACTGTGCAGGAGAAAGCTTAGCAGAAAAGAATGCTATGGGTTTGCGTTGAAAGGCACGAACTTGTTCGATGACTGCGCCTATTGCGGATTCGCTGGCGTCGGTGGTCAGGTAAATGTCCGACTGAGGGTCGTCCTCTATGAAACTAAGCTTAGAAAAGTTGCCCAGAGCGGTTTTAGCTGCTCGAAAGGCATCCAAAGCTTCATTCTCCAGTGTTATCGCTTTATTTTTTTTCTGTAAAAGGTTTGTAAGAGGAGTCAGAATATTCGAGCAATAGGGAATAAATCTTCGGTAGAAGTTAATCATTCCTATAAAACGTCTCAACTGCTTAATGGAAACAGGGACGGGAAATTCAGCGATAGCTTTAATCTTATCGGCCACAGGAGCGATTCCGTTAGCATCAGTATGATGGCCTAAAAACTCCATGTGGTCCGATCCAAATACACATTTGTCAAAGTTCAGACGGAAACCATAGTAAGACAAACGTTGAAAAACTTCGTTTAAATTACACTTATGAGAGGCAGCGTCCTCACTAGCTATTAAAATATCGTCGATATAGTCAAAAACGAAGGGGAGTCCACGCAGGACTTCGTCCATAAGACGCTAAAAGGTCTGTGCCGCGTTGCATAGGCCGAAAGGCATTTTTAAGAATTCAAATAAACCAAAGGGCGTGGTGACAGCCGTCTTTGGGATATCAGCGGCAGCTACCGGTATCTGATAATAGGCTTTTGTGAGGTCTACTTTAGAGAAAATTTTTGCTCCTTGTAAGCCGGAAGCAAAATCGTGGAAATGGGGAATCGGATAGCGATCCCGGATAGTAATGGAATTTAACTTTCTGTAATCCACGAAAATTCTATAATCATCCTTTCCTGGTTTAGGTACCAAGTGCAGAGGGGAAGCGTAGGGGCTGTCAGATGGACGAATAACACCATCTCGTAACATGTCGTCGAAAGCTTTCTTAGCGAATTTTAACTTATGAGGTGCTAAGCGACGAGGACGAGAAAAGTCAGGTTGACCAGTGGTCTTAATAAAATGCTGTGTCTGGTGTTTGGTTGAATCAATAGACTCAGTAGGACGCAGAAGGTCCTGGTACTGATTCAAAATGTCCAAATACTCCTTACTATGGCAAGTTGCCACGGTGATGCCAGTAGTGGTATGTTTGGAGTAGGTTCCAACAGCACATAGTTTAGTCAGATTATCCGTTAAAGAATGGTTGTTCATTCGAACGGCAAGATCATAGTATGCCAGAAAATCGGTACCTAATATTGGCATTTGAACATCAGCAATAGTGAAATTCCAGGTAAAATCACGACGCATTCCTATATTTAAGGTAAGGGTCTTAGTACCGAAGGTGTTTATGCTGGAGCCATTCGCTGCTTGCAAGCGGAGCTGATAAGGCTTTATTACAAACAGGTAACACACTGATGGCGGCGCCGGTGTCGACCAAGAAACGTAAATTATTACGTGTATCTAACACGTAGAAAAGGCGACTAAGCTTCTGTGAAGGTGCCTTGCCAGCAAGACTAGTCGCTCTCACTTGCTGGCGGTCTCGTTTCCCGCGACCGCAGTATAATTGCAGGGCTTAGTGCAGTAACGTGCTGCAGAAGCAAATCTATGATGATAGTAGCACATAGTGGAAGAAGAGGTATCATCGTCTCGGCTAGACGAACGTCGTCGACTCCTAAAACGCCGTAGGGAAGGAAACCGGTTTTGACCACGGTTTTTCAGAGCAAATGTCAGGTCTCTGACTTGCCGCTGTAGTTCTTCTACAGCTTTCTCCAAGGACCTGTGGTCACTGGATGCTTCAGCACTGTATACTGGTATCGTTTGGTGATCCAGTTGGGAGAAAATACGGTCTGCCGCGTCCGCTAACTGGTCGAGTGGGGTGTCCTCCGACATGGGCGCCAAAATTTGGGTAACGGTGGTGGGGAGGCGATCCAACCACAGGCTTTTTTTTTGTTGTTGTTGTTTTTTTTGGGGTTTTTTCGGTCACGAAGGCCTAAGTTTGCCAAACTTTGAATTAAAAGTTCTTTCGATTTTTAATTTATTCATGAAACTGCGATTTTGTTCACTTTTGGGATAAAAGAAGGCTGGAATCCTGTGTGCTAACCTTGTCCTGTTTCTTTTTTTCCTGTAATTTTTTTACTGTGATGACTTTTTTACTGTGACTTTTTCCTGTTATTTTTTTACTGCATTTTTTTTCAAGTGACTTTTTTTTACTGTGACTTTTTTTACTGTGACTTTTTCTTATGACTTTTCCCTATGACTTTTTTACTTTGACTTTTTTCCAGTAACTGCTTTTTACTGTGATTTTTTTTACTGTGATTTTTTTTTTTTTTTTACTGTGACCTTTTACCCGGTGACTTTATTACCTGGATTCTAATATTCAATGCACGAATAAATAGGAGATTTAAATGTGACGCCAGATTCTGGTGTCACGCGTTTCCTTTTCCTTTACTTTTTTTTTTTTCTTTTCTTTTTTCGTTCTCTTTTACTGTTGGATTCATGCCTTCCTGTTTGTTTTGATCCCTCTTTTTTTTGACTTATTTACATTTCTTCTTTTTTTCCGTCTTCCTCCACTGTGATATTTCTTCTCCTTTAATTTTTACATCTTTTTCTTTGACTTTTTCTTTGATCTATTTTTCTTTTCTTTTTTTTTCTTTTTATACTTTTTTTTTTTCTTTTTTTTATGTTTGACTAAATCTAATAGCATTTTATTCTTTTTCTCCATCTTTACAGCTAAATTTCAATATCTTTTCATTTAAAATCTGGATGTGCGGATGGTGTATAGACAGCGGCTTGGAATGAGAAATCGGAGAGCCGCGTTCAAATTTCAGTCGAGTTCTTCACATTCATACCCAGGGAAACATATGAATCTATCTCTTCTCTGAGAGAATATGAGATATTGTGACATCAAAGCAGAACAGGGAAATTATTTCTATCTGAATTTCTGGGATGAGGAGTTTTCATTATTATTATTATTATTTACACTGTCCCTATTTTTGTTGTTATTTTCCCAATATTTTAGCTGCTATGTCTTTGAGGGTCTAAGTCAACACTATCTGGCCTAAAGATTTGTATTGATACAGAAAGTAATTATCTCCCTTTAGTGAAGATAAGTCAAATGGGTCATGTGACACCCACTTAGTGATGCCACATCATACAGTGATAGAAATGGCCAGTCATTCAGTTTTTACAGCAGTCAAATTGTCGTTTTTTTGTGCCTGATCTAAGGGGCCCTGGCTGAGGTTAAATCTGCCTCCTCCAATAAATGCTACATGTTACAAGTCCATGGTATCGTTTCCTTTTGGGAATATATATTTCTCATGTATAGAAAGAATCTCCAGGTTGCAGTTCTAAATTTCTGGTATGAGGAGTTATCATTATTGATATTATTTACACAGGCTCCATTTTTGTTGTTGTTATCACAACATTTAAAAACAATTTTAATCAAGCAAGGCAATAAAATTACTAAGACGCAAGGTGGGGGGTGCTAAAGAAATATGAGAAAAAGAAAACAACTAAGTAGAGCAAATAAAAGAACAGGAATTAAGAAGACATGATATAACGACTGACACTGCATTAAATTTTTGAAGGTCAAAGTTGACTGGGAAGCAAAAAACCGAAAGAGTGTTCGACAAGTGAGAATTGTGACAGAAGAAACTGTCAGCATATCTCAAAAAATGGTACTGCAATATTCACTTGCAAAAAGGCTATCGGCTATATGACTAATATTCGGCTAATATTCGGTGATTGTACGGGATCACCGAAGTTAAATAACGTCAAGCTTAGTCAGTACCTAGATGGGTGACCGCTTGGAAATGCAAGTTGCTGTAAGCTTGGATGCGTGGGAGGTGGAATGGATAATGGCTCGGAATTGTTAATCGGAGAATCGAGTTACAATTCCAGCTGGATTCGTTATATTCACTTAAACGCAAATACACTTGTATCACTAAATAATTATTATCTCTAAAAAAAAAAGTTCTTACAATATAAAATATCTTCTGGTTTTGAATAACTCTCAAAGGAGTGATAAGCTGTAGAAAATATATCAGTCAATCAATGTTGTGATTTTTTAAAATCATTTCACCCCAAGCAAGGCGAAAATCCCACTTGTATTCAGCGGAGGGAGGGACAAGGAGCGAAAGTGAAGACTGAGTATAGGAAGGATTGAGGAAAGGACAAAAGATGAACGGGATTCAAGAAGAGGGAAGATGCCGATTGACATTGCATTTACATTTTTTAAGTTTTGGGTTATTTAATGCCGACAACATTTTTAGGAGAGATTCGTATGAATAGAATATGTATTCTTTGGTTTAAATTGGTTTGGTTTATTTTGTTTTACGGCATATTAACCTCAATGGGTTATTTAATGCTGACAACAGTTTTTGGATAGATTCGTATGAATATTAGATTGGTGCAAAAATAATGACGTAATAATTTTGTTTTTTGACGTCAAAAAATACGTCAAAAAACGACATTATTACGTCATTATTTTTGCACCAACCTAATAGAATATGTATTCTTTGGTTTAGATTGGTTTGGTTTGGTTTGGTTTGTTTTACGGCATATCAACCTTAATGGGTTATTTAATACCGACAAGATTTTTATTGCTGGTAATATTTTTTTTTCAAAAATGTATTGCTGGTAATTTTTTTTTTTTTAAATACAGCTGGTAATTTTTTTCAAAAATGTATTGCTGGTAATAATGTATTGCTGGTAATAATTTTTTACAAAGTATTTCTGGTATTAAAATCATTTTTTTTACACTTTAATAGTGTTTTGACCCAATTTGAGGGTTAACTATTTACCCTTATCTGGTACCCTAACAGGTGTTACCACCCCGGGTCAGAGTGGATCTGGGAACACCAGCAATTAACAGGTGGTTCCACGCTCCTCAAAACCTCCTGATTAGAGGTCTTGGTGTTGGATGTAGTTTATAGTCTTACCCAAGACGCGGGTGTAGTTTATCGTTAACCCAAAGCGGGTATTTTTCAGGGAAGCAAGGAAACGAAAAAGAATTCCACAGGTGGGAAGTGCGAGAAAAGAGTTCCATAGGTGGGAATTGCAAGGAAAGAAACTGTTAGCGTAGAAGTGGCGGTTGCATTTAGCTATTTCAACAGTCAGTGGGTGACACCTAGATTCCAATCTAGTAAGATGCTTAAGTTCATATATTCGAACCACCAGAGGGAAAAAGCTAGTCAGAGTAGTCGCCATGAAAATATTTGTAGAAAAGACAAAGGGTGCTAGTCACATCAGTAAGAAAGTGAGTGAAGCCTGGTCAGAGTCGATTACATTATAGATTCTTCTTTGGATTTTGTCAAGAACCTCGAAATGTACAGCAAGAGCACCAGACCAGATATGAGAGCAATATTCAATGCACGGATGAATGGTAGATTTATAAATATGTAAAATGGATTCTGACAAGAAAATTTTTCTGACACGACACAGCGAACCAACTGTCCTTGCAGTAGATGCAGCTATTGATTCAATATAGTCGCTCCACTTCAAGTCAGTGGAAAAGGTGATGCCAAGAAGTGTTGCTCTCTCCTGGAGTCTAGCATCAGCAATTCTTTCAGGTGACAAAAGTTCCCTGTTTAGAAATATCACTACACTCGTTGTTAACGAATGTTTCAATCATCTATAGACGCGTTCCTTAATACAACGATGTCTCCGTCTTCTTACCGCTTACCTCTTGACGGTCTCGCTCGCTACTACCATTGACACTCGCGATCCAAGTTGACGCCGTCTGTTTTGCTCACTCTGTGACCTGTCTCACTACCCGCCCGCCCCGATGACGCTGTCAGTTTCGCTCACCCTTCTCGCTACTTTCGACCCCGTTGACGCCGTCTGATTTCCTCGTTCTCTGGTTTGTCTCACTACCCACCCTCGTTGACACTGTTTCGCGTGTCCTCTGGCCTGTCTCACTACAAAAGTCGACGCTGTCCGTTTTGCTCGCTCTTTGACCCGTCTGACAACCCACCCTCGTTGACACCGTTTCGCGTGTCCTCTGGCCTGTCTCACTACAAGAGTTGATCGCTCTTTGACCCGTCTCACTACACAGCCCCGTTGATGCTGTCTGCTTCGCTCACAATCTGACCAATCTCGATACCCACTATTTTTCGCCTTTTGTTTATCTCACTATTTTAACTACAGTGTAACCCGGATATAAGAGACCCTGATATAAGAGAAACCCGGATATAGAGATTGTCTCTGGTCCCAAATTAGAGCCATACTTACCTAAACAAAATAGACCAAACTCGGATATAAGATAAACCCGGATATAAGAGACTTCTTCTCCGGTCCCGACAACTCTCTTATGTCCGGGTTACACCGTATATCTTAATTGACACCGTCTGTTTGGCTGTCTCGCTAACCCAGTTTTCACTCGTCCCGTTATCAGTGATGTTTTCCTCTGCTCCTCTCACCCTTTTCGCTACACCCATTGTCACTGTCTATTTCAAACGCCCATAAACCAGTCTGGCTACCCCTGTTGTCTCTATTTCTTTCTATAATACTTCCGGGCATCTTGGCTGCAGGGGTTGAAAAGATATGTTGGGATAATTAAAAATTTCAGATAAGTAAATAGCTAAATTAAGTCATTTTCTGAAAGAAATTTGATATTTCTATCCTCAAAAACATTTTTCAAGCGTATTTTTATGGGTTTTCCAGTTTATTATTTATGAAAAAATGCATCAATTTTTGTCTGTTTCCGGCTGACCTCGTGTTTTTCTGGCGCTGACTCCGGAAACTGGATTAAAATGGATGTATTTGTAAAAGTGATTTTTGATTGAAAGGCGCTTTCAAATGAGTCGAACATTTCACTTTTCATGGATTTTGAACATTTCAGGAATTTGGACATTTCAACTGTGTTCGTTTAAAATTCTCCAAATGTATTTCACTATGATCTCGATTTGGAGAATTTTCTGTCCGCACCATGTCGCAAACATATAATTTATGCTCAACAGACGACGTTTTATAATTCACTCGCCTTTCACACATTTAACTTGTCCCACTATCCCAGCTAGTACCATCTTTTTCTCTCAAACCTTTGCCCCGTCTCACTATCCCAGCTGTCGCCATCTTTTTTCTCATGCACCGTTGCCCCGCCCCACTATCACAGTTGTCGCCATCTTTTTCTACCACAACTTTTCCCCATCCCACTATCCCAGTTGTCGCCATCTTTTTCTCTCACAACTTTTCCCCATCCCACTATCCCAGCTGTCGCCATCTTTTTCTCTCACAACTTTTCCCCATCCCACTATCCCAGCTGTCGCCATCTTTTTCTCTCACAACTTTTCCCCATCCCACTATCCCAGTTGTCGCCATCTTTTTCTCTCACAACTTTTCCCCATCCCACTATCCCAGTTGTCGCCATCTTTTTCTCTCACAACTTTTCCCCATCCCACTATCACAGTTGTCGCCATCTTTTTCTCTCACAACTTTTCCCCATCCCACTATCATAGTTGTCGCCATCTTTTTCTCCCACAACGTTTCCCCATCCCACTATCCCAGTTGTCGCCATCTTTTTCTCTCACAACTTTTCCCCATCCCACTATCCCAGCTGTCGCCATTTTTTTCTCTCACAACTTTTCCCCATCCCACTATCCCAGCTGTCGCCATCTTTTTCTCCCACAACTTTTCCCCATCCCACTATCCCAGCTGTCGCCATATTTTTCTCCCACAACTTTTCCCCATCCCACTATCACAGTTGTCGCCATCTTTTTCTCTCACAACTTTTCCCCATCCCACTATCCCAGTTGTCGCCATCTTTTTCTCTCACAACTTTTCCCCATCCCACTATCCCAGCTGTCGCCATCTTTTTCTCTCACAACTTTTCCCCATCCCACTATCCCAGCTGTCGCCATATTTTTCTCTCACAACTTTTCCCCATCCCACTATCCCAGCTGTCGCCATCTTTTTCTCTCACAACTTTTCCCCATCCCACTATCCCAGCTGTCGCCATCTTTTTCTCTCACAACTTTTCCCCATCCCACTATCCCAGCTGTCGCCATCTTTTTCTCCCACAACTTTTCCCCATCCCACTATTCCAGTTGTCGCCATCTTTTTCTCTCACAACTTTTCCCCATCCCACTATCCCAGCTGTCGCCATCTTTTTCTCTCACAACTTTTCCCCATCCCACTATCCCAGCTGTCGCCATCTTTTTCTCTCACAACTTTTCCCCATCCCACTATCACAGTTGTCGCCATCTTTTTCTCTCACAACTTTTCCCCATCCCACTATCCCAGCTGTCGCCATCTTTTTCTCTCACAACTTTTCCCCATCCCACTATCCCAGCTGTCGCCATATTTTTCTCTCACAACTTTTCCCCATCCCACTATCCCAGCTGTCGCCATATTTTTCTCTCACAACTTTTCCCCATCCCACTATCACAGTTGTCGCCATCTTTTTCTCTCACAACTTTTCCCCATCCCACTATCACAGTTGTCGCCATCTTTTTCTCTCACAACTTTTCCCCATCCCACTATCCCAGTTGTCGCCATCTTTTTCTCTCACAACTTTTCCCCATCCCACTATCACAGTTGTCGCCATCTTTTTCTCTCACAACTTTTCCCCATCCCACTATCCCAGCTGTCGCCATCTTTTTCTCTCACAACTTTTCCCCATCCCACTATCCCAGCTGTCGCCATCTTTTTCTCTCACAACTTTTCCCCATCCCACTATCCCAGCTGTCGCCATCTTTTTCTCCCACAACTTTTCCCCATCCCACTATCCCAGCTGTCGCTATCTTTTTCTCCCACAACTTTTCCCCATCCCACTATCCCAGCTGTCGCCATCTTTTTCTCTCACAACTTTTCCCCATCCCACTATCACAGTTGTCGCCATCTTTTTCTCTCACAACTTTTCCCCATCCCACTATCCCAGCTGTCGCCATCTTTTTCTCTCACAACTTTTCCCCATCCCACTATCCCAGCTGTCGCCATCTTTTTCTCTCACAACTTTTCCCCATCCCACTATCCCAGCTGTCGCCATCTTTTTCTCCCACAACTTTTCCCCATCCCACTATCCCAGCTGTCGCCATCTTTTTCTCTCACAACTTTTCCCCATCACACTATCCCAGCTGTCGCCATCTTTTTCTCTCACAACTTTTCCCCATCCCACTATCCCAGCTGTCGCCATCTTTTTCTCTCACAACTTTTCCCCATCCCACTATCCCAGCTGTCGCCATCTTTTTCTCTCACAACTTTTCCCCATCCCACTATCACAGTTGTCGCCATCTTTTTCTCTCACAACTTTTCCCCGTCCCACTATCCCAGCTGTCGCCATCTTTTTCTCTCACAACTTTTCCCCATCCCACTATCCCAGCTGTCGCCATCTTTTTCTCCCACAACTTTTCCCCATCCCACTATCCCAGTTGTCGCCATCTTTTTCTCTCACAACTTTTCCCCATCCCACTATCCCAGCTGTCGCCATCTTTTTCTCTCACAACTTTTCCCCATCCCACTATCCCAGCTGTCGCCATCTTTTTCTCTCACAACTTTTCCCCATCCCACTATCCCAGTTGTCGCCATCTTTTTCTCTCACAACTTTTCCCCATCCCACTATCCCAGTTGTCGCCATCTTTTTCTCTCACAACTTTTCCCCATCCCACTATCACAGTTGTCGCCATCTTTTTCTCTCACAACTTTTCCCCATCCCACTATCATAGTTGTCGCCATCTTTTTCTCCCACAACGTTTCCCCATCCCACTATCCCAGTTGTCGCCATCTTTTTCTCTCACAACTTTTCCCCATCCCACTATCCCAGCTGTCGCCATTTTTTTCTCTCACAACTTTTCCCCATCCCACTATCCCAGCTGTCGCCATCTTTTTCTCCCACAACTTTTCCCCATCCCACTATCCCAGCTGTCGCCATATTTTTCTCCCACAACTTTTCCCCATCCCACTATCACAGTTGTCGCCATCTTTTTCTCTCACAACTTTTCCCCATCCCACTATCCCAGTTGTCGCCATCTTTTTCTCTCACAACTTTTCCCCATCCCACTATCCCAGCTGTCGCCATCTTTTTCTCTCACAACTTTTCCCCATCCCACTATCCCAGCTGTCGCCATATTTTTCTCTCACAACTTTTCCCCATCCCACTATCCCAGCTGTCGCCATCTTTTTCTCTCACAACTTTTCCCCATCCCACTATCCCAGCTGTCGCCATCTTTTTCTCTCACAACTTTTCCCCATCCCACTATCCCAGCTGTCGCCATCTTTTTCTCCCACAACTTTTCCCCATCCCACTATTCCAGTTGTCGCCATCTTTTTCTCTCACAACTTTTCCCCATCCCACTATCCCAGCTGTCGCCATCTTTTTCTCTCACAACTTTTCCCCATCCCACTATCCCAGCTGTCGCCATCTTTTTCTCTCACAACTTTTCCCCATCCCACTATCACAGTTGTCGCCATCTTTTTCTCTCACAACTTTTCCCCATCCCACTATCCCAGCTGTCGCCATCTTTTTCTCTCACAACTTTTCCCCATCCCACTATCCCAGCTGTCGCCATATTTTTCTCTCACAACTTTTCCCCATCCCACTATCCCAGCTGTCGCCATATTTTTCTCTCACAACTTTTCCCCATCCCACTATCACAGTTGTCGCCATCTTTTTCTCTCACAACTTTTCCCCATCCCACTATCACAGTTGTCGCCATCTTTTTCTCTCACAACTTTTCCCCATCCCACTATCCCAGTTGTCGCCATCTTTTTCTCTCACAACTTTTCCCCATCCCACTATCACAGTTGTCGCCATCTTTTTCTCTCACAACTTTTCCCCATCCCACTATCCCAGCTGTCGCCATCTTTTTCTCTCACAACTTTTCCCCATCCCACTATCCCAGCTGTCGCCATCTTTTTCTCTCACAACTTTTCCCCATCCCACTATCCCAGCTGTCGCCATCTTTTTCTCCCACAACTTTTCCCCATCCCACTATCCCAGCTGTCGCTATCTTTTTCTCCCACAACTTTTCCCCATCCCACTATCCCAGCTGTCGCCATCTTTTTCTCTCACAACTTTTCCCCATCCCACTATCACAGTTGTCGCCATCTTTTTCTCTCACAACTTTTCCCCATCCCACTATCCCAGCTGTCGCCATCTTTTTCTCTCACAACTTTTCCCCATCCCACTATCCCAGCTGTCGCCATCTTTTTCTCTCACAACTTTTCCCCATCCCACTATCCCAGCTGTCGCCATCTTTTTCTCCCACAACTTTTCCCCATCCCACTATCCCAGCTGTCGCCATCTTTTTCTCTCACAACTTTTCCCCATCACACTATCCCAGCTGTCGCCATCTTTTTCTCTCACAACTTTTCCCCATCCCACTATCCCAGCTGTCGCCATCTTTTTCTCTCACAACTTTTCCCCATCCCACTATCCCAGCTGTCGCCATCTTTTTCTCTCACAACTTTTCCCCATCCCACTATCACAGTTGTCGCCATCTTTTTCTCTCACAACTTTTCCCCGTCCCACTATCCCAGCTGTCGCCATCTTTTTCTCTCACAACTTTTCCCCATCCCACTATCCCAGCTGTCGCCATCTTTTTCTCCCACAACTTTTCCCCATCCCACTATCCCAGCTGTCGCCATCTTTTTCTCTCACAACTTTTCCCCATCCCACTATCACAGTTGTCGCCATCTTTTTCTCTCACAACTTTTCCCCATCCCACTATCCCAGCTGTCGCCATCTTTTTCTCTCACAACTTTTCCCCATCCCACTATCCCAGCTGTCGCCATCTTTTTCTCTCACAACTTTTCCCCATCCCACTATCCCAGCTGTCGCCATCTTTTTCTCCCACAACTTTTCCCCATCCCACTATCCCAGCTGTCGCCATCTTTTTCTCTCACAACTTTTCCCCATCACACTATCCCAGCTGTCGCCATCTTTTTCTCTCACAACTTTTCCCCATCCCACTATCCCAGCTGTCGCCATCTTTTTCTCTCACAACTTTTCCCCATCCCACTATCCCAGCTGTCGCCATCTTTTTCTCTCACAACTTTTCCCCATCCCACTATCACAGTTGTCGCCATCTTTTTCTCTCACAACTTTTCCCCGTCCCACTATCCCAGCTGTCGCCATCTTTTTCTCTCACAACTTTTCCCCATCCCACTATCCCAGCTGTCGCCATCTTTTTCTCCCACAACTTTTCCCCATCCCACTATCCCAGCTGTCGCCATCTTTTTCTCTCACAACTTTTCCCCATCCCACTATCACAGTTGTCGCCATCTTTTTCTCTCGCAACTTTTCCCCATCCCACTATCCCAGTTGTCGCCATCTTTTTCTCTCACAACTTTTCCCCATCCCACTATCACAGTTGTCGCCATCTTTTTCTCTCACAACTTTTCCCCATCCCACTATCCCAGCTGTCGCCATCTTTTTCTCTCACAACTTTTCCCCATCCCACTATCCCAGCTGTCGCCATCTTTTTCTCCCACAACTTTTCCCCATCCCACTATCCCAGTTGTCGCCATCTTTTTCTCTCACAACTTTTCCCCATCCCACTATCCCAGTTGTCGCCATCTTTTTCTCTCACAACTTTTCCCCATCCCACTATCCCAGCTGTCGCCATCTTTTTCTCTCACAACTTTTCCCCATCCCACTATCACAGTTGTCGCCATCTTTTTCTCTCACAACTTTTCCCCATCCCACTATCCCAGCTGTCGCCATCTTTCTTCTCTCACAACTTTTCCCCATCCCACTATCCCAGCTGTCGCCATCTTTTTCTCCCACAACTTTTCCCCATCCCACTATCCCAGCTGTCGCCATCTTTTTCTCTCACAACTTTTCCCCATCCCACTATCACAGTTGTCGCCATCTTTTTCTCTCACAACTTTTCCCCATCCCACTATCACAGTTGTCGCCATCTTTTTCTCTCACAACTTTTCCCCATCCCACTATCACAGTTGTCGCCATCTTTTTCTCTCACAACTTTTCCCCATCCCACTATCCCAGTTGTCGCCATCTTTTTCTCTCACAACTTTTCCCCATCCCACTATCCCAGCTGTCGCCATCTTTTTCTCTCACAACTTTTCCCCATCCCACTATCCCAGCTGTCGCCATCTTTTTCTCCCACAACTTTTCCCCATCCCACTATCCCAGCTGTCGCCATCTTTTTCTCTCACAACTTTTCCCCATCCCACTATCACAGTTGTCGCCATCTTTTTCTCTCACAACTTTTCCCCATCCCACTATCACAGTTGTCGCCATCTTTTTCTCTCACAACTTTTCCCCATCCCACTATCACAGTTGTCGCCATCTTTTTCTCTCACAACTTTTCCCCATCCCACTATCCCAGCTGTCGCCATCTTTTTCTCTCACAACTTTTCCCCATCCCACTATCCCAGCTGTCGCCATCTTTTTCTCTCACAACTTTTCCCCATCCCACTATCCCAGCTGTCGCCATCTTTTTCTCTCACAACTTTTCCCCATCCCACTATCACAGTTGTCGCCATCTTTTTCTCTCACAACTTTTCCCCATCCCACTATCCCAGCTGTCGCCATCTTTTTCTCTCACAACTTTTCCCCATCCCACTATCACAGTTGTCGCCATCTTTTTCTCTCACAACTTTTCCCCATCCCACTATCACAGTTGTCGCCATCTTTTTCTCTCACAACTTTTCCCCATCCCACTATCACAGTTGTCGCCATCTTTTTCTCTCACACCTTTTCCCCATCCCACTATCCCAGCTGTCGCCATCTTTTTCTCTCACAACTTTTCCCCATCCCACTATCCCAGCTGTCGCCATCTTTTTCTCTCACAACTTTTCCCCATCCCACTATCACAGTTGTCGCCATCTTTTTCTCTCACAACTTTTCCCCATCCCACTATCCCAGCTGTCGCCATCTTTTTCTCTCACAACTTTTCCCCATCCCACTATCCCAGCTGTCGCCATCTTTTTCTCTCACAACTTTTCCCCATCCCACTCTCACAGTTGTCGCCATCTTTTTCTCTCACAACTTTTCCCCATCCCACTATCACAGTTGTCGCCATCTTTTTCTCTCACAACTTTTCCCCATACCACTATCACAGTTGTCGCCATCTTTTTCTCTCACAACTTTTCCCCATCCCACTATCACAGTTGTCGCCATCTTTTTCTCTCACAACTTTTCCCCATCCCACTATCCCAGCTGTCGCCATCTTTTTCTCCCACAACTTTTCCCCATCCCACTATCCCAGCTGTCGCCATCTTTTTCTCTCACAACTTTTCCCCATCCCACTATCACAGTTGTTGCCATCTTTTTCTCTCACAACTTTTCCCCATCCCACTATCACAGTTGTCGCCATCTTTTTCTCTCACAACTTTTCCCCATCCCACTATCCCAGCTGTCGCCATCTTTTTCTCTCACAACTTTTCCCCATCCCACTATCACAGTTGTCGCCATCTTTTTCTCTCACAACTTTTCCCCATCCCACTATCACAGTTGTCGCCATCTTTTTCTCTCACAACTTTTCCCCATCCCACTATCCCAGCTGTCGCCATCTTTTTCTCTCACAACTTTTCCCCATCCCACTATCCCAGCTGTCGCCATCTTTTTCTCCCACAACTTTTCCCCATCCCACTATCCCAGCTGTCGCCATCTTTTTCTCTCACAACTTTTCCCCATCCCACTATCACAGTTGTCGCCATCTTTTTCTCTCACAACTTTTCCCCATCCCACTATCACAGTTGTCGCCATCTTTTTCTCTCACAACTTTTCCCCATCCCACTATCCCAGCTGTCGCCATCTTTTTCTCTCACAACTTTTCCCCATCCCACTATCCCAGCTGTCGCCATCTTTTTCTCTCACAACTTTTCCCCATCCCACTATCACAGTTGTCGCCATCTTTTTCTCTCACAACTTTTCCCCATCCCACTATCCCAGCTGTCGCCATCTTTTTCTCTCACAACTTTTCCCCATCCCACTATCCCAGCTGTCGCCATCTTTTTCTCTCACAACTTTTCCCCATCCCACTATCCCAGCTGTCGCCATCTTTTTCTCTCACAACTTTTCCCCATCCCACTATCACAGTTGTCGCCATCTTTTTCTCTCACAACTTTTCCCCATCCCACTATCACAGTTGTCGCCATCTTTTTCTCTCACAACTTTTCCCCATCCCACTATCACAGTTGTCGCCATCTTTTTCTCTCACAACTTTTCCCCATCCCACTATCACAGTTGTCGCCATCTTTTTCTCTCACAACTTTTCCCCATCCCACTATCCCAGCTGTCGCCATCTTTTTCTCTCACAACTTTTCCCCATCCCACTATCACAGTTGTCGCCATCTTTTTCTCTCACAACTTTTCCCCATCCCACTATCCCAGCTGTCGCCATCTTTTTCTCTCACAACTTTTCCCCATCCCACTATCCCAGCTGTCGCCATCTTTTTCTCTCACAACTTTTCCCCATCCCACTATCCCAGCTGTCGCCATCTTTTTCTCTCACAACTTTTCCCCATCCCACTATCACAGTTGTCGCCATCTTTTTCTCTCACAACTTTTCCCCATCCCACTATACCAGCTGTCGCCATCTTTTTCTCTCACAACTTTTCCCCATCCCACTATCCCAGCTGTCGCCATCTTTTTCTCTCACAACTTTTCCCCATCCCACTATCCCAGCTGTCGCCATCTTTTTCTCTCACAACTTTTCCCCATCCCACTATCACAGTTGTCGCCATCTTTTTCTCTCACAACTTTTCCCCATCCCACTATCCCAGCTGTCGCCATCTTTTTCTCTCACAACTTTTCCCCATCCCACTATCCCAGCTGTCGCCATCTTTTTCTCTCACAACTTTTCCCCATCCCACTATCCCAGCTGTCGCCATCTTTTTCTCCCACAACTTTTCCCCATCCCACTATCCCAGCTGTCGCCATCTTTTTCTCTCACAACTTTTCCCCATCCCACTATCCCAGCTGTCGCCATCTTTTTCTCCCACAACTTTTCCCCATCCCACTATCCCAGCTGTCGCCATCTTTTTCTCTCACAACTTTTCCCCATCCCACTATCACAGTTGTCGCCATCTTTTTCTCTCACAACTTTTCCCCATCCCACTATCCCAGCTGTCGCCATCTTTTTCTCTCACAACTTTTCCCCATCCCACTATCCCAGCTGTCGCCATCTTTTTCTCTCACAACTTTTCCCCATCCCACTATCCCAGCTGTCTCCATCTTTTTCTCTCACAAATTTGCCCCCCCCCCATTATCCCAGTTATCGCTGTCTTTTTCTCTCACAACTTTGCACTATCCTCCTATCTCAACTATTGCCGTATTTTTCTCTCACACATTTGCCCCGTCCCACTATCGCAGTTTAAACAACCAAGTAGAAAACTTTCACAACCAGGATATAAGAAAAGGAAACAAACGAATAATAATAAGGTGGTCAAAAGTTCACCATTTCTAAAAATAGTTTGACCAACCAATCAGATAAAGATTTCACAACCAGGATATAGACCACAAGTCAATGAGAAGCAGAGTGGCCTTTTAAGCTAATCTATAGATGTGTATGTAACCAGTTGGAAAATCTACCAAAATCAGAGTTGATAAATTAATTTTGTCCATTCTCCAATGCCGCGGTCATCGTAACATAACAGAGACGAAATACCACATTTCCACGACTAGCTGGTGACATTAAATGGTTAAAACATCTCTGCTACATTGAAAAGAAACACACCTCCCTTCACCACATTGTCAAGCAGCGGCTACTATATTTGCATATACACAACATAAAATTTCTAATCAACGACGATTTATAATTCACTCGCCTTTCACACATTTTACCTGTCCCACTATCCCAGTTAGTACCATCTTTTTCTCTCACACCTTTGTTCCGTCCTACTATCCCAGCTGGTGCCATCTTTTTCTCTCACAATATCGCGCCGTCCCATTATCCCAGCTACTTTTAGAAATCGTGAAATTTCACCATTTCTAAAAATAGTTTGTCCAATCAATCATAAAGATTTTACAACCAGGATATGGACCACGGGTCAATGAGACGCAGAGCGCCCTTTTTAAACAAATCTATGGCTGTGTATATAACCAGTTGGAAAATCAACCAAAATCAGAGTTGATAAATTAATTTTGTCCATTCTCTAATACCACGGTCATCGTAACATAACCAGAGACGAAGAATAGAAAGGAGACATTAGAAATTTAGAATTATGTGGATGAGACGTGTGTGTGCATGTGAAAAAGTTCATTTACTAAGGGGAAAAATGTCTCCATGACTGGAGAGGTCCCAGTTGGCATTTTCACTCCAACATGCTGGGAAGAAAAGAGAGAAATAGGATGAAGATTGGAAGTGTCCCATTTTCATAGTTACTTGACAGCATCCTCTTACAACTTCTTTTTAAAACTGGCAGTGAGATCTGTCTACAAAATTAAATTATGAAATGGAGACATTCTGAAAAAAAAACATTTACATTTTTTCAATTCCACAACAGGAAATACTAAAAACCTGTGTTTTTTATAAAGTCTGTCTACAATCTATCTATTTATAATAAAGTGAAATGTTAGAATTGAAAGTAAAAAATTAGAAGTGAAAGTGAAAGTAGATATGAAAAGCAGCATGTGGATATGAAAGTGGAAAGCTAGAAGTGAAAGTGAACATGGAAGTGAAAGTTAAAAATTAGAAGCGAATAATGTGAAAAATTGGAAATGAAAGTGAAAGTTTAAATGAAAAACAGAAAGTGAAACTAAAAAGTTTGAAGTGATGGTAAAAAATTGGATGTGGAAATGAAAAGATAGAAATAAAAATAAAAATAGCTGAAATACTGGAAATGAAAGTAAAAAAATGAAAGTGGAAATGAAAGTGAAATGTTAGAAGTGAAAATGTAAGTGGACATGGAAAAATGAATGGATAGAACATTAAGTGAAAACTTGAAAAACACCAAATATTAGTAACAATACTGTATCTTAGAAATTCATAGAGAAAGAAGACCTGAAGTGATAGCATCTGAAGTATTGTCAGAAGCTGGTCAAAATGAATCAATATATAAGTCAAAAAACATCTCAGAAGATTAGACAAGAAGAATGTTGGAGGGCAGAGTGATTGGAATGATGTGATAAATAAAGCAAAAAAATTTGCAGTTAAGTTGGTTAATTTGATTATATATAAAAACTTGTTATTTAATGTTGAATACAAGCCTAAAGGGTTAAAAAAAAAAGCCATAGGTCTGGTTTTGCACCAAAGTAAAAAAAAAGTAGATATAGGCCCAGTTTTGAAAAAGAATCGAAATAGAAAGCATAGATTTTACAATAGAGTAAAAAAAGTAGACATAGGTTCAGTTTGACGATAGAGTCAAAATAGTAGGAAAGGTTTAATTTTACAATAAAGTGAAAAAAGTAGACATTGTCCCAGTTTTACAATGAAGTCAAAATAGTAGGCATTTGTTCAGTTTTACAGTAGAGTCAAAAGAGTAGATAAGGGTTCAGTTTTACAGTAGAGTCAAAAAGTAGACATTGTCCCAGTTTTACAATAAAGTCAAAATAGTAGGCATTTGTTCAGTTTTACAGTAGAGTCAAAAGAGTAGGTAAGGGTTCAGTTTTACAGTAGAGTAAAAAAGTAGACATTGTCCCAGTTTTACAATAAAGTCAAAATAGTAGGCATTTGTTGAGTTTTACAGTGGAGTCAAAAGAGTAGGTAAGGGTTCAGTTTTACAGTAGCGTCAAAAAGTAGACATTGTCCCAGTTTTACAATAAAGTCAAAATAGTAGGCATTTGTTCAGTTTTACAGTAGAGTCAAAAGAGTAGGTAAGGGTTCAGTTTTACAGTAGAGTAAAAAAGTAGACATTGTCCCAGTTTTACAATAAAGTCAAAATAGTAGGCATTTGTTGAGTTTTACAGTGGAGTCAAAAGAGTAGGTAAGGGTTCAGTTTTACAGTAGCGTCAAAAAGTAGACATTGTCCCAGTTTTACAATAAAGTCAAAATAGTAGGCATTTGTTCAGTTTTACAGTAGAGTCAAAAGAGTAGATAAGGGTTCAGTTTTACAGTAGAGTCAAAAAGTAGACATTGTCCCAGTTTTACAATAAAGTCAAAATAGTAGGCATTTGTTGAGTTTTACAGTAGAGTCAAAACAGTAGGTAAGGGTTCAGTTTTACAGTAGAGTCAAAAAGTAGACATTGTCCCAGTTTTACAATAAAGTCAAAATAGTAGGCATTTGTTGAGTTTTACAGTAGAGTCAAAAGAGTAGGTAAGGGTTCAGTTTTACAGTAGCGTCAAAAATTAGACATTGTCCAAGTTTTACAATAAAGTCAAAATAGTAGGCATTTGTTGAGTTTTACAGTAGAGTCAAAAGAGTAGATAAGGGTTCAGTTTTACAGTAGAGTCAAAAAGTAGACATTGTCCCAGTTTTACAATAAAGTCAAAATAGTTAGCATTTGTTCAGTTTTACAGTAGAGTCAAAACAGTAGGTAAGGGTTCAGTTTTACAGTACAGTCAAAAAGTAGACATTGTCCCAGTTTTACAATAAAGTCAAAATAGTAGGCATTTGTTCAGTTTTACAGTAGAGTCAAAAGAGTAGGTAAGGGTTCAGTTTTACAGTAGCATCAAAAATTAGACATTGTCCCAGTTTTACAATAAAGTCAAAATAGTAGGCATTTGTTGAGTTTTACAGTAGAGTCAAAACAGTAGGTAACGGTTCAGTTTTACAGTAGCGTCAAAAATTAGACATTGTCCCAGTTTTACAATAAAGTCAAAATAGTAGGCATTTGTTCAGTTTTACAGTAGAGTCAAAAGAGTAGGTAAGGGTTCAGTTTTACAGTAGCGTCAAAAATTAGACATTGTCCCAGTTTTACAATAAAGTCAAAATAGTAGGCATTTGTTCAGTTTTACAGTAGAGTCAAAGCAGTAGGTAAGGGTTCAGTTTTACAGTAGGGTCAAAAAGTAGACATTGTCCCAGTTTTACAATAAAGTCAAAATAGTAGGCATTTGTTGAGTTTTACAGTAGAGTCAAAAGAGTAGGTAAGGGTTCAGTTTTACAGTAGAGTCAAAAAGTAGACATTGTCCCAGTTTTACAATAAATTCAAAATAGTAGGCATTTGTTCAGTTTTACAGTAGAGTCAAAAGAGTAGGTAAGGGTTCAGTTTTACAGTAGCGTCAAAAATTAGACATTGTCCCAGTTTTACAATAAAGTCAAAATAGTAGGCATTTGTTGAGTTTTACAGTAGAGTCAAAAGAGTAGATAAGGGTTCAGTTTTACAGTAGAGTCAAAAAGTAGACATTGTCCCAGTTTTACAATAAAGTCAAAATAGTAGGCATTTGTTGAGTTTTACAGTAGAGTCAAAAGAGTAGGTAAGGGTTCAGTTTTACAGTAGAGTAAAAAAGTAGACATTGTCCCAGTTTTACAATAAAGTCAAAATAGTAGGCATTTGTTGAGTTTTACAGTGGAGTCAAAAGAGTAGGTAAGGGTTCAGTTTTACAGTAGCGTCAAAAAGTAGACATTGTCCCAGTTTTACAATAAAGTCAAAATAGTAGGCATTTGTTCAGTTTTACAGTAGAGTCAAAAGAGTAGATAAGGGTTCAGTTTTACAGTAGAGTCAAAAAGTAGACGTTGTCCCAGTTTTACAATAAAGTCAAAATAGGAGGCATTTGTTCAGTTTTACAGTAGAGTCAAAACAGTAGGTAAGGGTTCAGTTTTACAGTAGAGTCAAAAAGTAGACATTGTCCCAGTTTTACAATAAAGTCAAAATAGTAGGCATTTGTTCAGTTTTACAGTAGAGTCAAAAGAGTAGGTAAGGGTTCAGTTTTACAGTAGCGTCAAAAATTAGACATTGTCCAAGTTTTACAATAAAGTCAAAATAGTAGGCATTTGTTGAGTTTTACAGTAGAGTCAAAAGAGTAGATAAGGGTTCAGTTTTACAGTAGAGTCAAAAAGTAGACATTGTCCCAGTTTTACAATAAAGTCAAAATAGTTAGCATTTGTTCAGTTTTACAGTAGAGTCAAAACAGTAGGTAAGGGTTCAGTTTTACAGTACAGTCAAAAAGTAGACATTGTCCCAGTTTTACAATAAAGTCAAAATAGTAGGCATTTGTTCAGTTTTACAGTAGAGTCAAAAGAGTAGGTAAGGGTTCAGTTTTACAGTAGCATCAAAAATTAGACATTGTCCCAGTTTTACAATAAAGTCAAAATAGTAGGCATTTGTTGAGTTTTACAGTAGAGTCAAAACAGTAGGTAACGGTTCAGTTTTACAGTAGCGTCAAAAATTAGACATTGTCCCAGTTTTACAATAAAGTCAAAATAGTAGGCATTTGTTGAGTTTTACAGTAGAGTCAAAAGAGTAGGTAAGGGTTCAGTTTTACAGTAGAGTCAAAAAGTAGACATTGTCCAAGTTTTACAATAAAGTCAAAATAGTAGGCATTTGTTCAGTTTTACAGTAGAGTCAAAAGAGTAGGTAAGGGTTCAGTTTTACAGTAGCGTCAAAAATTAGACATTGTCCCAGTTTTACAATAAAGTCAAAATAGTAGGCATTTGTTGAGTTTTACAGTAGAGTCAAAACAGTAGGTAAGGGTTCAGTTTTACAGCAGAGTCAAAAAGTAGACATTGTCCCAGTTTTACAATAAAGTCAAAATAGTAGGCATTTGTTCAGTTTTACAGTAGAGTCAAAAGAGTAGGTAAGGGTTCAGTTTTACAGTAGAGTCAAAAAGTAGACATTGTCCCAGTTTTACAATAAAGTCAAAATAGTAGGCATTTGTTCAGTTTTACAGTAGAGTCAAAAGAGTAGGTAAGGGTTCAGTTTTACAGTAGCGTCAAAAAGTAGACATTGTCCCAGTTTTACAATAAAGTCAAAATAGTAGGCATTTGTTCAGTTTTACAGTAGAGTCAAAAGAGTAGGTAAGGGTTCAGTTTTACAGTAGCGTCAAAAATTAGACATTGTCCCAGTTTTACAGTAGAGTCAAAATAGTAGACATTTGTTCAATTTTACAATACAGTCAAAAGGTAGACATAGGCCCTAGTTTTACAATAGCAGGAATAGTAGGCACAGATTCAGTTTTACAGTAGAGCCACGCTAGTAGTAGTATAGGCCCAGTTTTGCAATAGAGTCAAAAAAGTAAACATAGGCCTAGTTATACAATAGGCTCAAAATAGTAGGCATAGGTTCAGTTTTACAACAGAGTCAAAATAGGTATAGGTTAGTTTTACAATGGAGTCAAACTAATAGGCATACGATCAGTTTTACTATAGAGTCAAAATAGTAGTGTTAAATAATAATCTAGCAGACTATTATTTTTTAGAGAATTGTATTTCTCTACTGACTTCTTCATTTTGACCTTTGAGATTATATACAGGAAAACAAAGGAAATCATTTTTGATTGGTTAAAACTAGTATGGGAATGTTGGTTGTAGAAAGGACTTTCAATGAGTTAAATTTTACATGTTGATGAATGTAGACATGTTATTTTGAGTCTGGGAACTTGCTAGTTCAAAGATGTACCCATCGACATAGTTAATAAAATAATAGTTAAGTTAAAATTCTTTTCCTGAAGTTTTCGTTTATCTCTGAACAAAACAACTGACAATCAGCAGCCAAGAAAAAAGAAGGTAACATTATTATTATCAAATCAACCGTCAACCCAGAAGAGGGGGCTATACAACATTTGCTCAATTTGGTGCCACCCCAGGATCACCCATCATGAGGGGGTGCACAATGAGGATTGCAATGCAACATGGAAAAGTTTGAAGAGGATTTTC
>OZ010609.1:59308577-59363577 GCA_963932145.1 Acanthosepion lycidas | reverse complement strand
TCTGCCCTCTTGGAAACTCTGATCATGCCATAATGCCTATTAACGTCTCCTTTTATCCCCACCACCTAGCAAAGAACCTCTTACTAACAGAATATCTTTCTGTTATCAAAGAGCATTCCATGATTTCCTTCATGACATCCCCTGGAATGTGGTTTTTAATCATCCCATTCAAAAATATGCATCTGAGGTCTCCTCCTGGGTAAAAGCTGGCATCAAGGCTTTCATCCTTGCAAGAAAGTATAAAGTTAAATCACACTCATCTCCTTGGTTCTCAGCTGGCTGCTTGCTCAGCTGCTATTGCCCATAGGAATCACTTCTTCCATCTGTACCGAAGTAACATGTCTGATTGCAACAGACATCTCTGTATGTGCTCATAAGGAGTGCAAGCATGTCCTCAGTGCAGCAAAGTTACTATTTGCTGAAAGAATGAAACAACGTATTGCATCTTACAAGTTTGGTTCTAAGGATTACTGGCAGCTCTGCAAGAGCGTGCTGAACAACAGCAAATCCACAATACCTCCTCTATTCAATCAAATTGAGGTCCTGACTTCCTCAGCTGCTAAGGCTGAATGCTTTGCTCGGAAATCCTCATCCAATTCTACGCTCGACACATCCAGAGTACTCACACCTGATTTTCCCCCTAGAACTCAAGCTCTATTGATTGAAATGAGCATAACCCCATCAATGGTATTGGATATCACCTCTAAATTAAACTCTGATAAGGCAAGTGGTGGGGAAAGGATACCAGCAGTAGTCCTGAAGAAATGTGCTCCTGGGCTGTCTCCAGTTCTCTCCAAACTATATAACTACTGCCTCAACGACTCTTGCTTTCCAGGCTATTGGAAGTCCTCATCTGTTGTCCTTGTTTTTAAGAACTATGGAGATTTTCTGACCCATCTAACTACCGTCTTATCAATCTCCTACCACTCTTCGACAATGTCTTCAAGGCTTTGATCGATGACGAAGTGGTTAAGCACTTTACATCTCATGATCTACTCTTTGACAAACAATATGCTCATGGCCATATCTGAATTTGTATACCAAGCTCTTGATAATAATGGCAAAGCTTGAGTCATGGCTCCAGATATCCCTAAGGTGTTTGATAGGGTTTGACATGCTGACCTTCTGCATAAGCTTTAGGGATACGGTATTATGGGGCGATTATTTGTCAATACAATCATTGCTGTCAAACTGTAAAATGAAGGTTGTTTTAAACAGGTTCTCTTCCAGTTCCTTCCATACAAACACTGGTGCTCCCCCAGGCTCTATCCTACACTGTTTCTGATCTTCATCAACAATGTCCCTGATGTAATCAATTCCCAAGTAAACATCTATGCAGACAACACTGCTATTTATTCCTGTCTCAATAGTAAATCTGTCATTGTTGACCAAACTAACATGGCCGTTGGTCTTGAAAACGACTTCTAATCTGTGGTTGACTGGGGCAGGAAATGGCTTGTAAACTTTAATGCCTCCAAAATGAAACTGCTCTCATTTACCCACCACAGAAACCCTCCCTGCCTCTTATCAGAATGGCTGCTGCCCAACTCTTCAAGAGCACCTCTCTGCACCTGCTTCGTCTCACACTGTCTGCTAACCTGAGTTGGAACAACTACATTGAATCAATAGCTTCATCTACCGCAAAAAAGTTAGTTCTCTGTGTTGCGCCAGAAGGTTTTTTCTCTCCTGTGTCCATCCTTCAAATCTACAAATCTACCATTCATCCATGCATTGAATACTGTTGCCATGTCTGATCTGGTGCCCCACTGTTCATCTCAATGTACTCGACAAAATCCAGAGAGAGATATGTGAGAGAGATATGTGATACGTCCTGATCTGACATCTCATCTACAGTCATTTTCTCACAGACGTGCTGTGGCTCCCCTCTGTCTTTTCTACAAATATTTTCATGGCAACTGCTCTGACAAGCTACTTTCACTAGTACCCCAACTGCATGAGTTTAAGCGTGCTACTAGGTTGGCATCTTGGTCCCACCCTTTCACTGTCGAAACGGTTAAATGTAACCGTCTCTTCTAATCCAACAGCTTCTTATCTCACACTTCCCGTCTGTGGAACTCCCTTCCTCTTACTTGCTTCCCTGATAGCTATAATCTTCAAATATTAAAATGTAATGTCAATCAACATCTTCTTATGCCTTGATTCCGATTCCCGTCCTTCTCTATATCCTTTCCTCAAACAACCATCATTACTCTTGCTCTCACTCTCTGTAACCCCTCCCTCTTTACTCTTGCTCTCACTCTCTGTAACCCCTCCCTCTTTACTCTTGCTCTCACTCTCTGTAACCCCTCTCTCTTTACTCTTGCTCTCACTCTCTGTAACCCCTCCCTCTTTACTCTTGCTCTCGCTCTCTGTAACCCCTCCCTCTTTACTCTTGCTCTCGCTCTCTGTAACCCCTCCCTCTTTACTCTTGCTCTCGCTCTCTGTAACCACTCCCTCTTTACTCTTGCTCTCACTCTCTGTAACCACTCCCTCTTTACTCTTGCTCTCACTCTCTGTAACCCCTCCCTCTTTACTCTTGCTCTCACTCTCTGTAACCCCTCTCTCTTTACTCTTGCTCTCACTCTCTGTAATCCCTTGTGTGCTAGTGGCACTCTCACATTGCTTGGGGTGAAATACTTAAAAAAAAAGTTAATTCAAAATATAGTCTGATAATTTTCAAGATAGAATATCTGGCAATGTTCAAATTATATTATTTGATAATGTTCCAAACAGATTATCTAATAATGTTTAAATTAAATTATCTGATAATATTCAAAATAGATTATCTGATAAAGTTCAAATGTTTAAAATAGTTTAACTTATAATGTATGTAATATAGCAACAACTCTGAGTAGAAGCTTATGAAGATGCATTTGACTAATTTAGCTTTAATAAGGGTGATGAGATGTGCTTATTTTCTTACCACAATGTTCAAATTAGAATATCTGATAATGTTCAAATTAGAATATCTGATAATGCTCAAATTAAAATATCTAATAGTGTTCAAATTATAATATCTGATAATGTTTAAATTAGAATTTCTGATAGTGTTCAAATTAGAATATCTGATAATGTTCAAATTAGAATATCTGATAATGTTCAAATTAAAATATCTAATAGTGTTCAAATTAGAATATCTGATAATGTTCAAATTAGAATATCTGATAGTGTTCAAATTAGAATATCTGATAATGTTCAAATTAGAATATCTGATAATGTTCAAATTAAAATATCTGATAATGTTCAAACACATTGATGTTGCACATTAGATGTTTTTGATAAATGAAGACTGAGTCCAAAATAAGCCCCCCAAAAATCAATTATTTTCATTTTTTAAATTATCATAAATGTTCATAAACTGAGTCATATTTTCTCTAATCTACTTGCAAACAGATCATTGATTTATATCATTGTGTTTGTTAAAAGATTTAATATATGTTTTCTAAAACATCAATTGTTGGCTGGTTGTTTGATTTTATGACATGTCAAATCTGATTTAATGTTAAATTTTGTATGAAGTACTCATTGCAGATTACCTTCACTAAACAATGGTCAACCATATTAGCCTCGTTAACCATTACCCTTTACTATAACATTGCATTGGAAATGATTTTACTATGAAAATTCACTGACAATCATTTTGCTATGAAAATTCATTGGGAATAATTTGGCCATAAAATGCATTGGAATTTACTTTACTAAGAAAATGCATTGGAAATGATTTTACTATGAAAATGCATTGCAACTTATTTTACTATGAAAATGCATTGCAAGTGATTTTAGTATGAAAATGCATTAGAAATTATACTACTATGAAAATGCATTGGAAATGATTTTACTATGAAAATGCATTGCATTATTTTTACTATGAAAATGCATTGGAAATGATTTTACCATGAAAATGCATTGGAAATGATTTTTACTATGAAAATGCATTGGAAATTATTTTTACTATGAAAATGCATTGGAAATGGTTTTACTATGAAAATGCATTGCAAGTGATTTTAGTATGAAAATGCATTAGCCAATGATTTTTACTATGAAAATGCATTGGAAATGATTTTACTATGAAAATGCATTGCAACTTATTTTACTATGAAAATGCATTGCAAGTGATTTTAGTATGAAAATGCATTAGAAATGATGCTACTATGAAAATGCATTGGAAATGATTTTACTACAAAAATGCATTACAACTTATTTTACTATGAAAATGCATTGCAAGTGATTTTAGTATGAAAATGCATTAGAAATTATACTACTATGAAAATGCATTGGAAATGATTTTACTATGAAAATGCATTGCATTATTTTTACTATGAAAATGCATTGGAAATGATTTTACCATGAAAATGCATTGGAAATGATTTTTACTATGAAAATGCATTGGAAATTATTTTTACTATGAAAATGCATTAGCCAATGATTTTTACTATGAAAATGCATTGGAAATGATTTTACTATGAAAATGCATTGCAACTTATTTTACTATGAAAATGCATTGCAAGTGATTTTAGTATGAAAATGCATTAGAAATGATACTACTACGAAAATGCATTGGAAATGATTTTACTATGAAAATGCATTGGAAATGATTTTACTATGAAAATGCATTGCATTATTTTTACTATGAAAATGCATTGGAAATGATTTTACCATGAAAATGCATTGGAAATGATTTTTACTATGAAAATGCATTGGAATTTTTTTTTACTATGAAAATGCATTGGAAATGGTTTTACTATGAAAATGCATTGCAAGTGATTTTAGTATGAAAATGCATTAGCCAATGATTTTTACTATGAAAATGCATTGGAAATGATTTTTACTCTGTAAATGCATTAGCCAATGATTTTTTCTATGAAAATGCATTGGAAATGATTTTTACTATGAAAATGCATTGGAAATGATTTTTACTATGAAAATGCATTGGAAAGGATTTTTACTATGAAAATGCAATAGCCAATGATTTTTACAATGAAAATCCATTGGGAATAATGTCACTACAACAATACATAGGAAATGATTTTACTATAAAAATTGTAATGATTTTACAAGTATGTTATTGAATATTTTAACTATCAATACCTATAAAAATTTCACAGTTTTCCCATTTGAATTTTCTGATGAATCTTAATTCTTAAATTAATGTTTGAATATGCTCCTTGTGAGTTCCACAACTATGAAGAAATACCCATGGAGAACATGCAAATCCACTGCACATAAAGTGACTCAAATCATAAGCAAGTAGACTGCTTTAAAAACTGACACAAGTTAATAATAAATCGAACTTGGGTGACTAAGATCGAGTGAAACAAACTGAGAAATTCATTTTGTCTTTTTACAAGCTATTTTGACAACCTTTAAGATATAGCAAACATTTTGTTTGACATAAAATCTGATCTCTGAATTCAACAGCACACCAACGAGTACACATGTGCTTGAATGGCTCATTAATCGCATGTTCAATCCATGGTATTCTTAACATCATCCCTCTGTAGAACTAGATTTCTGTTGCCTCAAATCTGTTCTTCATCTGTGTTACGTTAACCCCATATTTGTACCCTCAGATTTTATAAGTATATTTTCAGTACCTTGTGTATTTGCGACGAAACATATGAAACTTAACTTCTTTATTTCTTGAATATGCAGATTGTGGGATATATTTTTTTTATACCCAGATGAGTCAAGGCCAGTTCTCGGAAAAGAACCTTCCCTCCTCCCCCCATTTCCTACCTGGTCTCTGATGCGTAGGCCAAACAAACGCTGTTTGACAGATAGGTGCAAATGATATTAACCAAGTCCATAATCGTAGGCCAAACGAACGCTGTTTGATAGATAAGTGCAAATGACATTAACAGGGTCCGTGAATGACGCATACTTTTTTGGGGGCCAACACGTGTTGACTCAACATATAGCAGTTTTCGTTTCGCATGTGTTGAGGTAACAACGATCTCAGATAGTTGCTGGCTATCGGAGGAATCGGGCGTCATCAAAACCAGTCTTAGCTGTTTGCCGTTAGAAGAAGCAGTTGTCACCAAAACCAGACTTCGTTGTTTGATGCCAGAAGAATTACATGCCACCAAAAACCAAAGGACCGATGCGAGAATCTAGAACAACATCCTCAACCCAAGTCAACTACACTCCCATGATTTTTCTGTGTGTTCTCCTCGCCATCAACACGGATTGGACGTTGCCAGTCAAAAATTCATGTTAGAACATTGTCAATCCCATCCTTTACTTTCAGAGAAGTGTACGAATATCCTTTTGCTCAAACTGTACCCCGATAATAGTCAATTGATGTCGATTCCAACCTTATGTAAGTTTCTGCATGTTTTTCCATATCTTATAATCTGTTATCTCTGTATTCATATGTATTTCGCTGCATTAGTATCTGTTTAATTGGTAACTTATCTCCCCATCTCTTGTATTAATTTAGTTTTCTTTTTCTTTTTCTTACATTCACACTTTGTGTATTCTATAAATAAAATCTTTGTATTATATATTCTCGTGTTGTTCTGTGTCTGCGTATAGTTCATTTTCTCTCTGCGTTTACCAACGTCCGGAATTGGAGAATTCCCCTCCCAACGTTCTTTTCTTTATTTTTATATCAAACCTTGGGATCTCTTACTTTTTTTTTATTTTCTCGTTGCATCCCGGTTATCGTAGTCCCAATGAAACCCTGGGCGTAACATCTGTAATGAGATTGTCCATCATTCATTGCTATATAGGACAAAGATAGCAAAACTTTGTAGTTGCTGGATTTTCATAGTAAAATTTTTCATAAATATCAATGGGTCACTCACTTACTGATATTTATTTGTAATGAGAAACTTGTTGCTGCATCTTAGTTGCTAATGTTTTAATTTGTGATTCATACTTTGTGTTGTCTTTACTTAACGCATACAGCACTCACACCTTGGGGATTGTTTTTATATAGTTCATGGCGAGCTATATTTCATGACGTCATTTCTTGTGGATCAGATAACCCCCATTCGCCATTTCTGATATAGCAGGACTGATATTACATAACAGTTCAGTACATTTTTTTAAATATTTTTTATAGATTGAGAAAGTACAAAAAAAAAAATTATAAACAAGGGACATAATTTACCATTAGAAGTACGGAGTTACGTTTCTTGGATTCCTATCACTATAAGTTGGCTGAAAGCGTGAAAAAAACAAAGAGAAAACATTAACCCTTAATTGCCTCCCGTCCAAATTTTGTTGCACATGGAAGAAACCAGGGTCGATGCGTACTACCCACGAACTTCCCGACCGGGGGGCTCAGGGAATAGCCTGACTGGGGAACTCGTACAGTCCTTTGTAACACTAGCTATTTTCTCAATATTTGCTTCTTTACGACCCACATTTATATACGTTAAAAATTAAATTAAAAATAAGCATAATTGACTAAAAAACGATGAAAATTTTTTGTCGTTCTGGATCTTTTTTTTTCCAAATCCGTGAATTTCTTTTGCCAATGCTAAGTTTCAAAAACCACTAAAATTCATTATTGCTTATCTACAATGTGTTAAAATTATTCGACTTTTTAATAAGAAAAATCTCAAATTAATGTTAAAAAATTGCTAAAACATTGTTGATTTATTTAAGATAGAATTATCAATTTGAATTATCTATTATGACATGTCTCTAATTTCTATTTAGATACATTGCATTTATTTTCAATTTTTCTAGTTGCCTTGTGCATATGATCCGTTATTGTACATAATTAAGTTACAATAAAATTTGTATTTTATATGAATACTACCATGAGAGGTAGTAGAGTAGAGGACCTCGTATCATAGAGTGGATGGGGGCACAACACCTTTGCACCAGCCCTGTTAGAAACCAATATTTAATATTGGATTTTTATAAAGTTATAATTAATAAAGATTTTTTTTAAAAATAAACTTCTAATTAATAACTGAGAAAAAAAGTACTAACTAAACACAAGATAAGATATCTATAGACATGGACAGTAGAATGAGAACAATCTACTCCCATAGATTAAATAAAGAGTTCAGTTTGAAATTCCTTGAAGGTTAACTGGATTGGAAAGCACCTGATTAAGGGTGGAGGGCACTTTGACAGAAACATTGTGATAGCAACAACAAAGATGAGGACAATGATTTGTAGTGAGTGTGAAATAATAACTCCCTTCACCCACTCCCCTCAAATTCATAGGATTGAGGAAGAAGGAAAGGAATTTGTGAGCCTATGTGAAATTGTTTTTGGACCAATGAAAATCTTGCCTTCACAGAAATTAGCTGATTGGCCAAGAAGGAAATAAATTTACAAGTCTACACAAAATTCCTTTAGATATAAAATGAGGAGAAAAATTAAATTAATCAGAGAAGTATGTCTGAATGTAAACGGTTTCATTTCTGTTCATTGCAACCAGCATTGAAGTTCTTGCCAGTGTAAAAATTACTTACTAATTATATTATTGGCCTCTAACCAGCATGTGAGACTTCAAAGAATTTTCTCTCAACAATCCAAGAAAGCTAAATATTTCAAACAATCTCTCTTTGTCTACTTTTGAGAGTATTCAACTATATAACCCTTTGGTGAGCGATAACCTTTGTATTAAACATTTTTTAATATTATTTTGTGTCAGATCATTTCATCTGTTCTATGAACATTTCCTCTTCATGACAATTTATTAAAACTACAAACTTTAAGAATTCTGATTTATTTTCCTGAAACAAGCTGCGGACATTACTTCAATCATGTAAATTCATAAATAAATTCCTTATCTTGTTTTGTTAAAATGACCCATGTGTTTTCTCGTCATTACCATCCTTTATTAATCTTCTTGGTGTGGGTGAATCAATTGTTTATTGTAACTCCAAAGCCTCACGCCATTACAAGTCCAATGTTGTTGCTTTTTCTGACCTTTCACTAAAAACTTGACAAAAATATATTGGTACAAGTCATTATTTTAGTGTTTGATTATAACTAATCTCTTTTCTATTTCATCTTCAGGTGGTGTTACAGAATGAGAAGGCCAGGGCCAGAATGGTCAACAATTGGCCATAGTGACTCGTGGGCATTCTGACATTGATGGATTACCTTTGTCAGGGCTTTGAATATAAGTCCCAAACTATGTGAATTCCACAGAGGGTCTCAAGAATTCTGACGTGTCAATATGCCTCCCACATCCAGGTTTACGCCGAGCTAAAATCACCCGTGGAGAGATGCTGATTCAACATGTGACATGCATTCCTAACAGTCTACTGCTGCCTCTTAGAATCCAAGCTGCCAGGGTTGATAAAACGAATATCAAAACTATGGACTGGTTTATTTTCCTGAAACGAGCTAGTGACACTACTTCAATCATGTAAATTCATAAATAAATTCATTATCTTGTTTTGTTAAAATGACCCGTGTGTTTCCTAGTCATTACCATCCTTCATTACTCTTCTTGGCGTGAGTAAATCAATTGTTCATTTTAGGCCCCTAAGCCCCACGCTACTATAGGTCAACATGTAAATATAACTTCTCATCCCAGAAATTCAGATAGAAAATTTTTTTTTTCTTTCACCACAAGCAAGGTGATAAAGCCACTAAGATGCAAGGGGTTAATAAAAGTGAAACAATATGAGAAAAAACATTTTAAAAGAGAAGGACAATATAAGAATAAGATTCAAGGAGACAGAGAATGACGACTGATGTTTATTTGGGAAGGCAGCCGAGAATCATTGCAGTCAGGAGGTTGATTTTTGTTTGAGTGATTTTGTGTTTTATGGTTCATTATTTTTTGATTTTGTTTTTTATGGTTCATTATCTTTTGATTTTATTTTTTACGGTTTATTATCTTTTGATTTTGTTTTTATGGTTTATTATTTTTTGAAGGTTATTTAAAGAGAGAAAATATTTTTAGGTGGAAGATTTTTTTGAGGGGAGCGGACGATAATGATTTACTGATACAAGTTGTACTAATTAACCCATGGCTGGGGGGAAGAAGTGAATTAATCCCTTTCCCAAAAGTATTTACGCATGTGAATATCATGAACCTGAATGGAATTTTTAGGTGGAAGATTTTTTTGAGGAGGGGGGGGCGATAATGTTTTACTGATACAAGTTGTACTAATTAACCCATAGCTGGGGGAGAAGAAGTGGATTAATACCTTTCCCAAAGTTATTTACGCGTGTGAATATAATGAACCTGAATGGAATTGGAATTCAGAGAGTTATGTTCCAATTACAAGCCATTACCCATTACAACACCTGCAGATCCAAACTTACAGCACCTGGTATACCCTTTGCAAGCAGTTACCCATCTAGGTACTGACCAGTTTCAATATTGCTTAACTTTTGAAATCAGGTGAGTACCAATGTTTCAACATTATATGGGTTAGGAGCTGGGAGTTTTGGGTTTGTTGGTAATTGTCTGATTCACTTGACTCAACAGATGTCAGACCAGAGAGTTACAGTAATCGATAAACATATTTTTCCATTCATGTCCTCATTTTGCTCTCAACAGGTTTTCGTACACTTCACTCTAACCATTAAATGCTATAAATAAAGGGTCTGTCTAACAGAGAAATAAGCACTAGATATTTTTTATATAGACAACTTTACCTTGTGTCCTAATCACTGCTTCCACAATGTAGATGTTCTTCCTTTCATAGCTGTTCATTTCAGCCATAACTGAATTCATCAGGAGCAGCAACCCCCTATAGATAAAACAGGGTGTCCCAACAGATTAACCATGACAAAACCATCAATGGCTGCCAGGCAACAACGAGAAAATTTAGATTAGATTTCTTCAGCTTACTGTAGCATGACACTATACCTAGGAGACAAGGGTAAATGATTTTATTTCAATTTTAAATGTGTTGTGCTTTTATGACCAGCAATAAAGTCTGTGAAATAAGGTCTTCAAAAGTAGCCACTTGACCAAAAGGAAATAAAATAATAAAATAAAGTAAGAACTGAAAAATTTTAGGAGCAAGTGGCAACAAACCGGATGTTGAAGATTTCCAGTTACAGGATTTTATTAACAGTTGGGATTTTGGGGAATTCGTACCTATCCATTGGAAGGACCAAGCTGAGCACCAAGAAAGTTCTGCTGTCACCCATTAAATAAATAAACAATGAAATATATTGGAAACAGGGTTTTTTTTTTTCATTTATTGTTTCCTTGTGAGCATGCAATGAGACATTTCCTGATTTTGTGCATCCTGACTCAAACAAGAATAAAAAAATTATAGGGTTATTTGTTGGTGGGTGAAAAATCAAGAAATTGCATAAATCCTTTGAATATTATTAAAATTATTCTTTCTCTGGGTATCTTTTTTATTATTTTTTATTTTTAATTAAAGTATTTTTAGTATATGACTAAATGTGGCTGCAAAAAAATGGTGTGTCAAAAGGACAGTTTTTTCATTAACACTGCTATTATTTTAACTACCTTCACTCCTCAGCAATGTTTATTGTTTTAAAAGTGATGATTAGAATTTGAATAAAATCCAAACATATGAAAGTGAATTTATACATTTTCTTTGTTCTTGAGAATTGACTACATAAATATTAAATGTTATTTATTTATTGCCCTTGATCTTCAAAAATTTAAATGCAATGTCAGTTGTTATCTTCTCAATTCCCGTTATTTTATTGTTCTTGCTCCTTAGTAATGTTTTTCTTTTTCTTCCAAAAATCTTTCCAAACTCAGTAACCCCTCTGCAGCTTAGTGGCTTTATTAACTTGCTTGGGGTGAAATGATTCCAAATGAAAATACTGACCTATGTACCAAGGTATTTGAAGTGTTTAGTATTTATTAAATCCACATCCAGTATTTTTATATTTGTCCAAGATATTTGTACTCAATTCAGTTTTGTTTAAATTAAGCAATAATCATTTCTTTCTTTTTTTAACAAGGACACTTGTGTAATTAGAAATGTTTTTTAGTTTGCTTTTCCAGAAAGCACTTCTTTAAATGAATGAAGTTTGGCTGCCTGGCATTTATCTTGATTTCTAACCCAGAAAAAGGTCAAAGAAGTGATTAATTTCTTTTATTGGCTGATCTAATTCGACATTTTCCAACCATTTAGGAGTCACAACCATCTGGATGTTTTCTCACTATGGTTGGAACAGAGAATAATAAAAGCAAATTATCTATTCACAGCCCCTCTTGCCTCCAATGTCTATCAAGACAAAATTTCTCTTTAAATTGCAGTATTCCATATAGAAATAAAAAAAAAAAACAATTCATTTTCTCTTCTTCTTCTATATATCATGTCTTAAAAGGACATGGGTGACAATGGCTATCCATTTTTCTCCTGTCCTTTCTAGCATTTAGGCAGTTGGTTGGTTGATTTTGTTTAGCAGCATATTAACCTCTATGGGTTATTTAATGTCAAAATCTAAATATTTTGAACAAAATTTTATGGTTCAACTAAATATATATTTTGAACACAATTGTATGCTTTAAACTAGGGATAAAATGTATTGTTGGTAACTTTTCTATAAAATGTATTGTTGGTAACTTTTGCTATAAAATGTACTGTTAGCAATTTTACTATAAAATGTATTGTTGGTAATTTTGCTATAAAATGTATTGTTGGTAATTTTAATATAAAATGTATTGTTAGCAATTTTACTATACAATGTATTGTTGGTAATTTTGCTATAAAATGTATTGTTGGTAATTTTACTATAAATATATATTGTTGGTAATTTTTTATATAAAAATGTATTGCTGTTATTTTTACTATAAAAATGTTTTTCTATACTTTCATAGTGTTTTGTTTTTGTTTGGGGGTTCACTAATTGCTCATAGCTGGGACTCTAACAGGTACTACCATCGTGGGTTAGGGTGGATCTGGAAACAACTACAAGAGGTGGTTCCAGTAGCATTTAGTAAATTTTGACTTTTTGTTATCTCTCCTAAAGCCTTATATAACAACCATATACACAAGCTTGTTAAGTACGTCATGTGCAGTTTTCTTCTGTTTCTCTTGCCTTCAATATATCTTGTGAGTATCAAATTTTCCAAGTGTTTTTTCCTCATTATAAACTGTTACAATTGTTCTTCACAATACATTAGGGAAACTTGCAGAAACTTAAAAAATGTATCTATGAACACAAAAAAAGGATCTTATACACAACAATTCATCAAATGCCTTAGTTATACATAGAAATAAATTCAAACACGACTTTGATCTAAAGGATGCCATTATTAAAAGAGAAAATGACTTACTTAAATAGAATATTCTCTAGAGTGCAGCTATCAAATCTTATCAAAATAAAAATCTGCGATTTCAATTTTTTCAAATATCTCCATTCCTGAAAGAATGACTCCCTTCTTAAGCCAACATACATGACTATATTTAGTCACCCCCCCCACGTGGGCATCATGTGGCACAAGGCCGGTTTAACGTGGGATCTCATAAACGGGTTCAGGGTCAGTTTACCTCCCCGAAAGGGAATCCGCCCTTTGGTGTAACCTCGTTCGGGTTCCTCCCCGCCCGAAGGCAGAGTTCAACCGATCAGCCTGTCGACCGACATCGACTGACTGACTATACATGACTATAACAATGTTAAAAAAACTAAAAGAAAACGGTTAAATTCATAACTTCCTGTTATTTAAAATATATAAAATTGCTAACAATACATTTTATAGCAAAATTACCAACAATACATTTTATAGTAAAATTACCAACAATATATTTTTAGCAAAATTACCAACAATACATTTTATATTTAAATATTAATTGCATAAAAAAATCAATATCAATATCATTCACTCATTTTGATTTATTAGACAATAAATTATGTCACTTAGCATCATCCATAATTTACCTTGACTTTTCAGTTAACCTGATGAATATTTATGAGTGCTTCTTTAAACATTCTGAAAACTATTAGGTTGGTGCAAAAATAATGTCGTTTTCTCACATAGTAAAATATGTGAGAAAACGATATTATTTTTGCAACAACCTAATAACAAAATTTTAGTTTTGTTTATAAATACTTAAAACCTCACATTTGCCTTGATAATATCCATCAGAGGAGGAAACACCTTGGTTAAGTAAAGTTTTCCTTTTGTATTCATATATATATATATATATATATATATATTACACATATATTAAAAAAAGCGAAAAGAAAACAGTTAGATTCAGAGGTGATTAGAATTTTGAACCAAAACCTTTAGTTTGTCCACCAGACTAGATTGTTCTAGTTCCACATGCCATACCTCTTCTGGATGTCCCAGTTATTTCCCTTTAACTTAACATTTGTTCACCACTGCTGTGGCCAAGTATTGAACTTATAACCCTTTGGATCAAGTCACTGGATTACTACAACCAACACTTTTATTCCCTGGGACATGTGTTCATGAGGAAATAAAGGATTCAATTTGAAATTCCAATCACCTTTATTTATTATATTTATTTATTTATTATTTATTAGACAATAAATTATGTCACTTAGCATCATCCATAATTTACCCAGAATTTTCAGTTAAAACTAATGAATATTTACGAGCGCCTCTTAAATTAAAAAGTTTTGAAAAACTAACAACATTTTTATTTTTGTATAAAAATATTTATTACATTTGCCTTGATAAAGTCAGTCAAAGAATGAAACATGTCAGCTAAGATAAGTTTCCTTTTGTCTTTATTCATCAACATTATACATGAATAAGACTTGATGAAATTTAGAAAAAAAATAACACAAGGCCTCCGCCATGATTCAAAGAAAAATAAACACACCATTATCGTAACCAAATTCACCATTGAACAAGACGAAAAAGCAATTAAAAATATAATTTACTGATACATATAAATCAATGATCCTAACAAGCACCCAAGATTTAACATTTGTGATGAAAAGTTTAAAACATCTCATTTTATTGTTACCAATAACACCTGACCTCAAAATTAACCCCTATGTAAAAATAAGATTTGATTGGATCTCCAACAGTAATAATAAAAAACAGCATTAAATACTTACATCAGACACACATGAATCACATAGATAGATAGATAGATAGATAAAGAATAGTCATAAAGAGATAAACAAGAACAGACATACATAGGCAAATAAATAAAGATAGAAAGATAAGAACAGACATATATATATATATAGATAGATAGATAGATAGATAGATAGATAGGCAGACTGAGGTAAATGAACAGACTGAGATAGATAAAGAACAGACATAAATAAATAAGAACAGACATACATAGACAAATAAATGAATAAAAATAGATAGAAAGATAAGAACAGACATAGATAGATAGATAGATAGATAGATAGATAGATAGATAATGAACCGAATGATAGATAGATAGATAGATAGATAGATAGATAATGAACCGAATGATAGATAGATAGATAGATAGATAGATAGATAGATAGATAGATAATGAACCGAATGATAGATAGATAGATAGATAGATAGATAGATAGATAGATAGATAGATAGATACATACATACATACATACATACATACATATGAAAATGTGTATTCCCTTCAAATGTTATAAGGTTTAATTTTGAAGTAGGCAAACAATTTGCCAGCATTAAAAATAGAATTTAGTGAATCGAGTTCAATTTTTGTCCAAAGATAATTTGTCTGCATTTCGCATTAATGCCCGAAGGAAACATGAATGCAATTCTGTTTGAAAAAAAAAAAATTGAATTTAAAATCGAGAAAGCAATGGAAAACCACACCAATAATCATGGCAATGCACACTTTACAGATATTAAAAGGAAAAGAAAGCTATGGAGAGCCATGACCACTCATGTTAAGAGACATAGCACTTAAGCTGAAGGTAATTAATGGTTAAACTGTAACTGACGTGACATATATATATATCTATATATCTATATATATATATATCTATATATCTATATATATATTATTTTTATTTGATGAGTGAATAGGAACAACTGCTAAGTACTCAATTACTAGATAAAATTTACTTACCCTTTGATTGCTCAGAGGAATTTTCTAATGACTTATATCCAAATTGGTTCCCTGCAGCAGTCGAAGTTGTACTCATCCCATTGGCAGGAGACGGGCTAGGCTGAATTGGTTGTAGCTCCTCATCCTTGGCATCCATGATTAGCAATTACACACACCCAGATTTTTCTCTGCAAAAAATAATTAAGGGAAGAATTTTTAAACAAATAAATACCCATTAATGTTTCCATAGACCGTCATTTGTTCAGCACGTATCAGAAAATAATATTAACATTCTTGACAAACAACAGTGCCATATCTATTTATTGCAAGGGCATCTCAATGTGATGTAATGATAAACAAGCCTGTCTTGCTGAATCAATGATGAATGAATAGTGAATTTGATACTCACTGGGTGCTCCATACTTTTGGCCTTGTACCACATCTATGCTATACTTAGAAATTTTGGGGGCACTTTAAGGTGGTATAATGGTTACCAAGCCTGTCTCACTAGTTCAATTACAATTGAGTTGTGAGTTTAATTCTCACCATGTGCTCTATATTATCAGCTGTGTGCCACTTCTAAGCTATGCTTAAAAAATCAGCAGGGCACTTTGATATGGTGTAATGGTTAGCAAACTGGTCTCACTAGATTATTTATGACTGAGTTGTGAGTTTGATCCTCACTCTATGCTCCATATTATCAGCCTTGTGCCACATCTGAGCTATGCTTAGAAAATCACCACAACTACTTTTTGTAATGCAATTGACAGAAAGATTACAAAAAAAAGAAAATTGTAAATATATATATGTATATATATATATATATATATATATATATATATATATATATATATATAACCGATCTTGCTAACCAATCGATCATCTGTGGCGAAATCAGTAAAAGCATGTCAGGCTATATGATGGTTTTGTATAGGATACAGGTTTGAATCCTGTCGGAGGATGAATATTTTCTATGAAAATTTCTTGGACATTCAGGCCAGTAAATGTTATTTAATACTGTTTATTATAAACAGAGCATTTACTTAAATATTTGTATCTATAAAAAGAATGTTAAACATAAAAATGTCTTAAAATATATATATATTTATGTATATAATAGAACAGTTTTATAGATGCATTGTTATTTCAGACAGTTTTTGTCATCTCAAGAAAGTAATCCATTGTACAAAAGATATTAGCGAGACATCTTAATTACATTTCATATCAACATTACTGGATTTAAATATAAGCAAAACAGCTCATAAACTAAACAGATTGATGCAAATATTCAATTGTTATATTCAAACAAAACTTATTTTCAATGTGGACAAATTCAATAACATTATACAGTCTGTCAAAAATATCTGGATTTATTTCTGGTACTTGTTGTGTGTTCCTGTAGACATCTTGCAAAGAATGGGAAGGGTGGCAACCACACTAAGTAATGGTCTCTAGTTTCAACATTGATCACATTTTTTTTTGAGAGGTGCTAACCTTATGCCCAAAACAGAAAGCATTCCAGAAAAAAAGAAATACTTGTTGATTAATAATTAAGAATGCTTCATGTAAGAAATTTTGATAAATTAAGCCTATTATGGCTAATAAATAAGAGAAAGGAAATACTAGTCAAAAATGAATAATAATTGACAATGCTTCATCTAAGAAATTCAGACAACTTAAGACTATTACTACTTGGTGGAAAAGCAAGAGAAATAAGATGAAAGAAATACTAGTGAAAAATGAATAATAATTGACAAGGCTTCATCTAAGAAATTCAGAGAACTTAAGACTATTATTACTTGGTGGAAAAGCAAGAGAAATAAGATGAAAGAAATAATAATCAAAAATGAATAATAATTGCCAAGGCTTCATCTAAGAAATTCAGACAACTTAAGACTATTATTACTTGGTGGAAAAGCAAGAGAAATAAGATGAAAGAAATAATAATCAAAAATGAATAATAATTGCCAAGGCTTCATCTAAGAAATTCAGACAACTTAAGACTATTACTACTTGGTAGAAAAGCAAGAGAAATAAGATGAAAGAAATAATAATCAAAAATGAATAATAATTGCCAAGGCTTCATCTAAGAAATTCACACAACTTAAGACTATTACTACTTGGTGGAAAAGCAAGAGAAATAAGATGAAAGAAATAATAATCAAAAATGAATAATAATTGCCAAGGCTTCATCTAAGAAATTCAGACAACTTAAGACTATTACTACTTGGTGGAAAAGCAAGAGAAATAAGATGAAAGAAATAATAATCAAAAATGAATAATAATTGCCAAGGCTTCATCTAAGAAATTCACACAACTTAAGACTATTACTACTTGGTGGAAAAGCAAGAGAAATAAGATGAAAGAAATAATAATCAAAAATGAATAATAATTGCCAAGGCTTCATCTAAGAAATTCAGACAACTTAAGACTATTACTACTTGGTGGAAAAGCAAGAGAAATAAGATGAAAGAAATAATAATCAAAAATGAATAATAATTGCCAAGGCTTCATCTAAGAAATTCAGACAACTTAAGACTATTACTACTTGGTGGAAAAGCAAGAGAAATAAGATGAAAGAAATAATAATCAAAAATGAATAATAATTGCCAAGGCTTCATCTAAGAAATTCAGACAACTTAAGACTATTACTACTTGGTGGAAAAGCAAGAGAAATAAGATGAAAGAAATAATAATCAAAAATGAATAATAATTGCCAAGGCTTCATCTAAGAAATTCACACAACTTAAGACTATTACTACTTGGTGGAAAAGCAAGAGAAATAAGATGAAAGAAATAATAATCAAAAATGAATAATAATTGCCAAGGCTTCATCTAAGAAATTCAGACAACTTAAGACTATTACTACTTGGTGGAAAAGCAAGAGAAATAAGATGAAAGAAATAATAATCAAAAATGAATAATAATTGCCAAGGCTTCATCTAAGAAATTCAGACAACTTAAGACTATTATTACTTGGTGGAAAAGCAAGAGAAATAAGATGAAAGAAATAATAATCAAAAATGAATAATAATTGCCAAGGCTTCATCTAAGAAATTCAGACAACTTAAGACTATTACTACTTGGTGGAAAAGCAAGAGAAATAAGATGAAAGAAATAATAATCAAAAATGAATAATAATTGCCAAGGCTTCATCTAAGAAATTCACACAACTTAAGACTCTTATTACTTGGTGGAAAAGCAAGAGAAATAAGATGAAAGAAATAATAATCAAAAATGAATAATAATTGCCAAGGCTTCATCTAAGAAATTCAGACAACTTAAGACTATTACTACTTGGTGGAAAAGCAAGAGAAATAAGATGAAAGAAATAATAATCAAAAATGAATAATAATTGCCAAGGCTTCATCTAAGAAATTCAGACAACTTAAGACTATTACTACTTGGTGGAAAAGCAAGAGAAATAAGATGAAAGAAATAATAATCAAAAATGAATAATAATTGCCAAGGCTTCATCTAAGAAATTCACACAACTTAAGACTATTACTACTTGGTGGAAAAGCAAGAGAAATAAGATGAAAGAAATAATAATCAAAAATGAATAATAATTGCCAAGGCTTCATCTAAGAAATTCACACAACTTAAGACTATTACTACTTGGTGGAAAAGCAAGAGAAATAAGATGAAAGAAATAATAATCAAAAATGAATAATAATTGCCAAGGCTTCATCTAAGAAATTCACACAACTTAAGACTATTACTACTTGGTGGAAAAGCAAGAGAAATAAGATGAAAGAAATAATAATCAAAAATGAATAATAATTGCCAAGGCTTCATCTAAGAAATTCAGACAACTTAAGACTATTACTACTTGGTGGAAAAGCAAGAGAAATAAGATGAAAGAAATAATAATCAAAAATGAATAATAATTGCCAAGGCTTCATCTAAGAAATTCACACAACTTAAGACTATTACTACTTGGTGGAAAAGCAAGAGAAATAAGATGAAAGAAATAATAATCAAAAATGAATAATAATTGCCAAGGCTTCATCTAAGAAATTCACACAACTTAAGACTATTATTACTTGGTGGAAAAGCAAGAGAAATAAGATGAAAGAAATAATAATCAAAAATGAATAATAATTGCCAAGGCTTCATCTAAGAAATTCAGACAACTTAAGACTATTATTACTTGGTGGAAAAGCAAGAGAAATAAGATGAAAGAAATAATAATCAAAAATGAATAATAATTGCCAAGGCTTCATCTAAGAAATTCAGACAACTTAAGACTATTACTACTTGGTGGAAAAGCAAGAGAAATAAGATGAAAGAAATAATAATCAAAAATGAATAATAATTGCCAAGGCTTCATCTAAGAAATTCAGACAACTTAAGACTATTACTACTTGGTGGAAAAGCAAGAGAAATAAGATGAAAGAAATAATAATCAAAAATGAATAATAATTGCCAAGGCTTCATCTAAGAAATTCACACAACTTAAGACTATTATTACTTGGTGGAAAAGCAAGAGAAATAAGATGAAAGAAATAATAATCAAAAATGAATAATAATTGCCAAGGCTTCATCTAAGAAATTCAGACAACTTAAGACTATTACTACTTGGTGGAAAAGCAAGAGAAATAAGATGAAAGAAATAATAATCAAAAATGAATAATAATTGCCAAGGCTTCATCTAAGAAATTCACACAACTTAAGACTATTATTACTTGGTGGAAAAGCAAGAGAAATAAGATGAAAGAAATAATAATCAAAAATGAATAATAATTGCCAAGGCTTCATCTAAGAAATTCACACAACTTAAGACTATTACTACTTGGTGGAAAAGCAAGAGAAATAAGATGAAAGAAATAATAATCAAAAATGAATAATAATTGCCAAGGCTTCATCTAAGAAATTCAGACAACTTAAGACTATTACTACTTGGTGGAAAAGCAAGAGAAATAAGATGAAAGAAATAATAATCAAAAATGAATAATAATTGCCAAGGCTTCATCTAAGAAATTCAGACAACTTAAGACTATTATTACTTGGTGGAAAAGCAAGAGAAATAAGATGAAAGAAATAATAATCAAAAATGAATAATAATTGCCAAGGCTTCATCTAAGAAATTCAGACAACTTAAGACTATTACTACTTGGTGGAAAAGCAAGAGAAATAAGATGAAAGAAATAATAATCAAAAATGAATAATAATTGCCAAGGCTTCATCTAAGAAATTCAGACAACTTAAGACTATTACTACTTGGTGGAAAAGCAAGAGAAATAAGATGAAAGAAATAATAATCAAAAATGAATAATAATTGCCAAGGCTTCATCTAAGAAATTCACACAACTTAAGACTATTACTACTTGGTGGAAAAGCAAGAGAAATAAGATGAAAGAAATAATAATCAAAAATGAATAATAATTGCCAAGGCTTCATCTAAGAAATTCAGACAACTTAAGACTATTACTACTTGGTGGAAAAGCAAGAGAAATAAGATGAAAGAAATAATAATCAAAAATGAATAATAATTGCCAAGGCTTCATCTAAGAAATTCAGACAACTTAAGACTATTATTACTTGGTGGAAAAGCAAGAGAAATAAGATGAAAGAAATAATAATCAAAAATGAATAATAATTGCCAAGGCTTCATCTAAGAAATTCAGACAACTTAAGACTATTACTACTTGGTGGAAAAGCAAGAGAAATAAGATGAAAGAAATAATAATCAAAAATGAATAATAATTGCCAAGGCTTCATCTAAGAAATTCAGACAACTTAAGACTATTACTACTTGGTGGAAAAGCAAGAGAAATAAGATGAAAGAAATAATAATCAAAAATGAATAATAATTGCCAAGGCTTCATCTAAGAAATTCACACAACTTAAGACTATTACTACTTGGTGGAAAAGCAAGAGAAATAAGATGAAAGAAATAATAATCAAAAATGAATAATAATTGCCAAGGCTTCATCTAAGAAATTCAGACAACTTAAGACTATTACTACTTGGTGGAAAAGCAAGAGAAATAAGATGAAAGAAATAATAATCAAAAATGAATAATAATTGCCAAGGCTTCATCTAAGAAATTCAGACAACTTAAGACTATTATTACTTGGTGGAAAAGCAAGAGAAATAAGATGAAAGAAATAATAATCAAAAATGAATAATAATTGCCAAGGCTTCATCTAAGAAATTCAGACAACTTAAGACTATTACTACTTGGTGGAAAAGCAAGAGAAATAAGATGAAAGAAATAATAATCAAAAATGAATAATAATTGCCAAGGCTTCATCTAAGAAATTCACACAACTTAAGACTCTTATTACTTGGTGGAAAAGCAAGAGAAATAAGATGAAAGAAATAATAATCAAAAATGAATAATAATTGCCAAGGCTTCATCTAAGAAATTCAGACAACTTAAGACTATTACTACTTGGTGGAAAAGCAAGAGAAATAAGATGAAAGAAATAATAATCAAAAATGAATAATAATTGCCAAGGCTTCATCTAAGAAATTCAGACAACTTAAGACTATTACTACTTGGTGGAAAAGCAAGAGAAATAAGATGAAAGAAATAATAATCAAAAATGAATAATAATTGCCAAGGCTTCATCTAAGAAATTCACACAACTTAAGACTATTACTACTTGGTGGAAAAGCAAGAGAAATAAGATGAAAGAAATAATAATCAAAAATGAATAATAATTGCCAAGGCTTCATCTAAGAAATTCACACAACTTAAGACTATTACTACTTGGTGGAAAAGCAAGAGAAATAAGATGAAAGAAATAATAATCAAAAATGAATAATAATTGCCAAGGCTTCATCTAAGAAATTCACACAACTTAAGACTATTACTACTTGGTGGAAAAGCAAGAGAAATAAGATGAAAGAAATAATAATCAAAAATGAATAATAATTGCCAAGGCTTCATCTAAGAAATTCAGACAACTTAAGACTATTACTACTTGGTGGAAAAGCAAGAGAAATAAGATGAAAGAAATAATAATCAAAAATGAATAATAATTGCCAAGGCTTCATCTAAGAAATTCAGACAACTTAAGACTATTACTACTTGGTGGAAAAGCAAGAGAAATAAGATGAAAGAAATAATAATCAAAAATGAATAATAATTGCCAAGGCTTCATCTAAGAAATTCACACAACTTAAGACTATTATTACTTGGTGGAAAAGCAAGAGAAATAAGATGAAAGAAATAATAATCAAAAATGAATAATAATTGCCAAGGCTTCATCTAAGAAATTCAGACAACTTAAGACTATTATTACTTGGTGGAAAAGCAAGAGAAATAAGATGAAAGAAATAATAATCAAAAATGAATAATAATTGCCAAGGCTTCATCTAAGAAATTCAGACAACTTAAGACTATTACTACTTGGTGGAAAAGCAAGAGAAATAAGATGAAAGAAATAATAATCAAAAATGAATAATAATTGCCAAGGCTTCATCTAAGAAATTCAGACAACTTAAGACTATTACTACTTGGTGGAAAAGCAAGAGAAATAAGATGAAAGAAATAATAATCAAAAATGAATAATAATTGCCAAGGCTTCATCTAAGAAATTCACACAACTTAAGACTATTATTACTTGGTGGAAAAGCAAGAGAAATAAGATGAAAGAAATAATAATCAAAAATGAATAATAATTGCCAAGGCTTCATCTAAGAAATTCAGACAACTTAAGACTATTACTACTTGGTGGAAAAGCAAGAGAAATAAGATGAAAGAAATAATAATCAAAAATGAATAATAATTGCCAAGGCTTCATCTAAGAAATTCACACAACTTAAGACTATTACTACTTGGTGGAAAAGCAAGAGAAATAAGATGAAAGAAATAATAATCAAAAATGAATAATAATTGCCAAGGCTTCATCTAAGAAATTCACACAACTTAAGACTATTACTACTTGGTGGAAAAGCAAGAGAAATAAGATGAAAGAAATAATAATCAAAAATGAATAATAATTGCCAAGGCTTCATCTAAGAAATTCACACAACTTAAGACTATTACTACTTGGTGGAAAAGCAAGAGAAATAAGATGAAAGAAATAATAATCAAAAATGAATAATAATTGCCAAGGCTTCATCTAAGAAATTCACACAACTTAAGACTATTACTACTTGGTGGAAAAGCAAGAGAAATAAGATGAAAGAAATAATAATCAAAAATGAATAATAATTGCCAAGGCTTCATCTAAGAAATTCAGACAACTTAAGACTATTACTACTTGGTGGAAAAGCAAGAGAAATAAGATGAAAGAAATAATAATCAAAAATGAATAATAATTGCCAAGGCTTCATCTAAGAAATTCAGACAACTTAAGACTATTACTACTTGGTGGAAAAGCAAGAGAAATAAGATGAAAGAAATAATAATCAAAAATGAATAATAATTGCCAAGGCTTCATCTAAGAAATTCACACAACTTAAGACTATTACTACTTGGTGGAAAAGCAAGAGAAATAAGATGAAAGAAATAATAATCAAAAATGAATAATAATTGCCAAGGCTTCATCTAAGAAATTCAGACAACTTAAGACTATTACTACTTGGTGGAAAAGCAAGAGAAATAAGATGAAAGAAATAATAATCAAAAATGAATAATAATTGCCAAGGCTTCATCTAAGAAATTCAGACAACTTAAGACTATTACTACTTGGTGGAAAAGCAAGAGAAATAAGATGAAAGAAATAATAATCAAAAATGAATAATAATTGCCAAGGCTTCATCTAAGAAATTCACACAACTTAAGACTATTACTACTTGGTGGAAAAGCAAGAGAAATAAGATGAAAGAAATAATAATCAAAAATGAATAATAATTGCCAAGGCTTCATCTAAGAAATTCAGACAACTTAAGACTATTACTACTTGGTGGAAAAGCAAGAGAAATAAGATGAAAGAAATAATAATCAAAAATGAATAATAATTGCCAAGGCTTCATCTAAGAAATTCACACAACTTAAGACTATTACTACTTGGTGGAAAAGCAAGAGAAATAAGATGAAAGAAATAATAATCAAAAATGAATAATAATTGCCAAGGCTTCATCTAAGAAATTCAGACAACTTAAGACTATTACTACTTGGTGGAAAAGCAAGAGAAATAAGATGAAAGAAATAATAATCAAAAATGAATAATAATTGCCAAGGCTTCATCTAAGAAATTCAGACAACTTAAGACTATTACTACTTGGTGGAAAAGCAAGAGAAATAAGATGAAAGAAATAATAATCAAAAATGAATAATAATTGCCAAGGCTTCATCTAAGAAATTCAGACAACTTAAGACTATTACTACTTGGTGGAAAAGCAAGAGAAATAAGATGAAAGAAATAATAATCAAAAATGAATAATAATTGCCAAGGCTTCATCTAAGAAATTCACACAACTTAAGACTATTACTACTTGGTGGAAAAGCAAGAGAAATAAGATGAAAGAAATAATAATCAAAAATGAATAATAATTGCCAAGGCTTCATCTAAGAAATTCAGACAACTTAAGACTATTACTACTTGGTGGAAAAGCAAGAGAAATAAGATGAAAGAAATAATAATCAAAAATGAATAATAATTGCCAAGGCTTCATCTAAGAAATTCACACAACTTAAGACTATTACTACTTGGTGGAAAAGCAAGAGAAATAAGATGAAAGAAATAATAATCAAAAATGAATAATAATTGCCAAGGCTTCATCTAAGAAATTCAGACAACTTAAGACTATTACTACTTGGTGGAAAAGCAAGAGAAATAAGATGAAAGAAATAATAATCAAAAATGAATAATAATTGCCAAGGCTTCATCTAAGAAATTCAGACAACTTAAGACTATTATTACTTGGTGGAAAAGCAAGAGAAATAAGATGAAAGAAATAATAATCAAAAATGAATAATAATTGCCAATGCTTCATCTAAGAAATTCAGACAACTTAAGACTATTACTACTTGGTGGAAAAGCAAGAGAAATAAGATGAAAGAAATAATAATCAAAAATGAATAATAATTGCCAAGGCTTCATCTAAGAAATTCACACAACTTAAGACTATTACTACTTGGTGAAAAAGCAAGAGAAATAAGATGAAAGAAATGCTAGTCAAAAATTAATAATAATTGCGAAGGCTTCAGTCTAAGAAATTCAGACATCTTAAAAGCATTAATTTTCTTTTGATGCTATAAACTAATCTTTAATAATTTACGTTAATTACATTGTTCGGACTGTTGTCTTCATTTTTATTTCCATATTCACGGCGTTTTGGCTTCAGCCTTCTTCCAGTGATTGAATTTTTGAACTGAACCTTTTATTTCGTCTGGGGTACATTGTTCTGGTTCATCGTGCCATGCCTCTTCCGGATGTCTCAGTTATCTCCCTTTAATTCAACTCTCCAATTTTTTTTGTTCATCACTTCAGTAGCCAGGTATTGAACTCACAACTCTTTTTCACAACTGAATCCAACTGACGCTTTTATCCACTGGGCCACGTGTCCTTGAGACTTCAGAAAGACCCAACTTCAAAAATAATTTTTCCACCATTTAAATCTGGAAAAATTTCCTACAGATTTGGTAACGGTTAGTTCTTGGATTCTAAAGATTTGATTAACCCTTTTGGAAAATCGGCACAAATACGGATTTTATTATTTTTTTTCTTTACATACACTTCTGGTGTATGTAATTTTGAATGATCAATTTTTTCAGCTACACCTATTTTTTCAAGTCTGTCTAATTCTTTGTTGACTTGATCCAATGCTGCGTACAACACACTAAGTTTCAGTTTAAACACTAGCGTCAACCCTTTTTTCACTTGAAATTTTACTTTGGAACACTGACCCAACTCATCTGACAGAACATCTGGAAAATAATTTTTCAATTCTTCCTTTAATTTTTCAAATTTGTTTTTTTTTTTAACTAGTAGCTTGTCTACTTACATTCTTGCAATAAATACTTAGATCCCACAAATCAAATAATTCCATCCAGTCAGAAATGAATAAGTTTGTTGTATTTTTTAACACATAAGCCTTAGCTTTTACACACTTGTTATGAAATGAAACATTACAAATCATTTCACCAATAAAAAATAATTTCTTACCTGACACACCATGTGATTTTGAAAATTCTTTTTAATATAGGTTTTCTGTTTGCTTTCCATGTGACTTTGTTAATTAGTGTGATATTGTAGAGGACCGTGGCGGTGTTAAGTATGTATTGTAGAAGAATACACGTGGGTTAGCAATTTCCTGCTATCCGGTCCAACTACATGAGAAAGTTGGACTTTAATAAAGTCCAAAGAAGGCAAAGAAAAACAAACACAAGACCGATAAATATATGTAAACAAATATATGTATTAATAACAAGTACAAGTTACAAGCACACGGACAGTTACATGGGCAAAGTGCGTGTGGTGAATATTATGTGTGTGTGTGTTGTGGTGCGTGTTCGTATGTACGTGTATTGTTCTTAGCATGTTCCCAGAATTTGGGAAACGCTGTATCTGTGAGAGCTCACACCTGCGAGGTGGTATAAGGCTGAACGCCTGAGGAAAAAAGAGGTTGAGGCGAAGGGTCTGCCAGTATTTATAGCCAGAGGAAAGAGACCCCTGGTGAAGGGTTAAGGAAATGAGGAGGAGCTAACTCCGACAATATCATTACCAGTGTCTAGTTGCAATTTTACATCCACATTATAAATTTTCATATATACAAATTTTCTTTGGTCTTCTGTAATTATTTTTTTGCGCTGCAACGCTGAGTACAATTTTCTGCAAGAACTTTTCCTTGATTTAGTTTTACAGTCTGACATTTTATGTTCTATTTTTCTCCACTTGTAGTTCTTTGAATTCCTAAAGGGACGGTCATCTCCAAGATGTAAATTTCCACATCTGAAAATTTTTCTTTTTCCACATTTTTCTTTAGCTTGTATATATGCGATTTCTTTTTCTTCAATTTCTTCCGTATCGCATCTCGGATTTAGTATCCTCTGACAGTCGCCTGATATTTCTAGTCGTATTAGCTTTTTATTCTGTTCAATTTTCATCAGAATTCTAGCACATATTTGTACATCTTTTTTCACCATTAACACTTGAATGAAAATTAACCCTTTAAACATCGCCGGAGTTCATTTAATTTGAATCTTTCACACTCCTTGTTAACAATTCCAGCATATGTTATCTCTTTTATCAGGTTCATACACTTCCAACAAGTATTGAATAACAAAATTTTCTTGCTAAAAATTTTGGTCAGAATATTTATTGTTTCTTCAAAGCAAATTTCTTTCAGTCTTTTCAGTAGTACAAAATTGCAGTATTTTTCATGTTCTACCAGTACTAACTTTCTCAACAAAAGTCTTTTTTCTCATATTCTCTAACACCCAGTAACCCCTTGCATCCTAGTGGCTTTATTGCCTTTGATCTTCAACAATTTAAATGCATTGTCAATCGTTATCTTCTGTCTTCTTAATTATTATATTTCCCACTCTCCTTAATAGTAGTTTTTCTCATATTCTCTAACACTCAGTAACCCCTTGCATCCTAGTGGCTTTATTGCCTTTGGTCTTCAACAATTTAAATGCAATGTCAATCATTATCTTCTGTCTTCTTAATTCTTATTCTGTTATTGCCCTCTCTCCTTAATAGTAGTTTTTCTCATATTCTCTAAGACTCAGCATCCTACTGGCTTTAGTCAAAACATTTATTGTTTTGTCAAAGCAAATTTCTTTCAGTCTTTTCGGTACTACAAAATTGCAGTATTTTCATGTTCTATCAGTTCTAACTTTCTCAACAAAAGTCTTTTTTCTTGTCTTCCCAGTTGATGCATTCTTCTCTGAAATTTTGCTTGTATTTTCTAAAATAAGCAGAAAACGTAATTCCGTCATCTGAATTATATGGCATTTGCTACCACATCGAGAGTGGAAGAACTTGTGGAATTTTCCATTTTCTTCCAAATTATTTTAATTCAATTTTGTTGTTGTTTCTGGAGTTCTAATAACTGCTGTTGTTGTTGCTGTTGTTATATTTTTACCAATTTGGCTAATAATTCTTTCATCTTTAAAGAATATCTCTTTTTTTAACTTCTTTCTCTTTTTTTTTCTTTTTTACACACACAAAAATGTAAACCAACATGGTTCTAATTTCTCATTGTCACTGTTATCATGTACACTGAAACAAAAAGTACTTTTTCCAACTCTGTATGAGTTTTGATCCTTCATCGCCACTGTTATAACTCACTCTTAGTGGTTATAATATTATTCGCACTTAGGCTACTCACTGTGACATTAGAAATTCTCTTTGACTGACTTCAACAGACTTCTTCTCCTGAAACACTTTGAGTTCTTTATTTAAGAATCTTACCTAGTTCATTTGTGTTACTGGGAGTGTCTTATTTACTCCACAACAACCTAACATCCAGTGTAAAATATATATGTGGGCATAGGAAACTCTGGATAGAGGTAGTACCTTTGATATCTGGCTTGCTGAACCTTTGGGTAGATGGGCATCACTGGTTCTGAATCATCTCCTAAATCACTTACATGATGGCTTCAAGTTTCCATACCTTAGTAAACTGCTTCAGTTAAACTCACATGAAAGAGTGCTTAACATGGCACTACTTAGTGAAGGACCTCCTTGACGAGGGTGACTGGCCAGGGTAGAAGCATTCCTCAGATGACCTACAACATCCATGTGAGCCACCTAGTTAGAGGACATCGGCTGTGATCTGGAGAGGGAGGGACTCTGCCTGATTAAAACATTCTAGACATGATGTGCACACCAAGAAACCATTTGTGGAGACCCAGGCTTGCACATGACTGTGACAGATGGAGAAGAATGGTCGACAGCTTAGCACATCGACACCCCAAGACTCCTTCCAGGATTAAAGGCAAGAAAAGAAGAAAAGAAGAAGCTAATCTTTAATAAAATTGATTGAATTTTAATTTTTTGTTTGTTTTATATAGCAAGGTTATTTTGGAAACATAAAATGTTGTTAGAGTGAAATGGAGACATCAGAATCTCTCATTGAGTTGATCAAAGCAGAAAGACATGCCACACAAATTTAAATGTATCAACCATAACTCTGATTTTGTCAGTAAAATGAAAAACAGAATCGTCTTACAGGAGTATTGTTATTACAGACAATTCTTTGTCATCTCATGAAAATAATCCATTATGCAAAAAGAAATTAGAGAAATTTCTTAATTACATTTTGTATCAAGATTCTCTTTCTTTTATAATGATTAGCAATCTTATCATGCTAGATCAATTATGACTGAGTAGTGAGTTTGGTCCTAACTAGGTGCTCAACACTTTTGGCCTTGTGCCACACCTAAGCTATGCTTAGAAAATCATTTTTGAGCACTTTGACATGGTGTAATGGTTAGAAACCTTCTCTTGTTAGATCAGTTATGACTGAGAAGTCAGTTTGATCCTCACTGGGTGCTCAACACTTTTGGCCTTGTGTCACATCTAAGCTATGCTTAGAAAATCATTTTTGAGCACTTTGACATGGGGTAATATTTAGAAACCTTGTCTTGTTAGATCAATTATGACTGAAAAGTCAGTTTGATCCTCACTGGGTGCTCAACACTTTTAGCCTTGTGCCACATCTAAGCGATGCTAAGATAATCATTTTTGAGCACTTTGACTTGGTGTAATAATTAGAAATCATGTCTTGTTAGATCAATTATGACTGAGCAGTGAGTTTGTTAATTCCCCTCTCCAAGTTCTCCACCGACTTAACCAGGTATTGAACTCACACTCTTTGGGTCCTGTCCTAAGGGGAATTAACAGGAGATAACTGATAACTGACACTCATTAGACATGGCACATAGAACTAGAACAGTTTACTCCAGTGAGCGAAATAAAGAGTTCAGTTCGACATTCCAACCACCTGAAGAAGACTAGAGCATACAACGGCTGAAACGTTGGAATAAATATGGAGACAAAGATGAGGACAATAATCTGAATAATGTAAATAGTGTACATAATACCTCATCTCAGAAATATAGACAGATACTGAAGAAGGCCAGAGCATACAACGGCCGAAATGTTGTAATAAATATGGCAACAAAGATGAGGACAATAGTCCAAATAATGTAAGTAGTGTACATAATACCTCATCTCAGAAATATAGACAGATACTGAAGGTCCGAAATGTTGTAATAAATATGGCAACAAAGATGAGGACAATAGTCCATATAATGTAAGTAGTGTACATACTACCTCATCTCAGAAATATAAACAGATACTGAAGAAGGGCGAAGCGTACAATGGCCAAAACGTTGTAACAAATATGGTGACAAAGATGAGGACAATAGTCTGAATAATGTAAATAGTGTACATAATGCCTCATCTCAGAAATATAGACAGATAACAAAGATACATATTTACCTAAATGCCCAAAATAGACTGTTTTTCCAGACAAAAGGCTTCCAACTTCCTTGCTACAAGAGTAAATCCTAAATTATCTGCACTTTCGACATATATCTTGCGTGCTTATAGTTGATGCTATTGTGGTCATGTGATCAAAATCTGAGCTTGATCGCAGCAATTTTCTTGCTGTTGTTACAGTGTAAACATGTTTGCTCTGCTAGCAGTGTACATCAAGGAGGAAGAAAGAGCAGTGATTTGAATCTACAAAAAACATACATCATTTGAACCTCTCAAGTTTGCTGAATCTTTTTGTCAGTGATGGCAATTGATGGGTGTCCTCTCCTTCTTCATGTCCAGCCACATTTAAACTTCTTGATCCACTTGTACACACTTCTATGCAGATTGTCGCTGTATAGTGTAAAAAGCCTTCTGACCAGGGAAATCAAATCACTTCTACTTTGAGTGTCTCTCAGGCTTTGTATTAGGTATAAAAAAGTGATGATGCAGAAGTTTTAGTAAGAAGTTAGTTTGAATGGGGGTTTTAATATATACAGGGTGTTCCAGAAGTCTTGGGTACATTTCAAGTCTTCATATCTGCTGAACTATTAATGGTAGTAAGCTGAAACTGGTACCATTTTAAAACTAAATTCATTAAGTTTTTTGTAATGCTAATGTTTTTACATATTCTTTCAGATTCAGTAATGGCGTTCACTCAACCAGAAAAGGCGTTTTGCATCCTTGAATTTACAAAAACTGAATTATGGACACTTGTCCAACATGTATTTTGCACAAAATTATGGAAAGAGGTACCAAAAAGGAAGTCCATATTGAGATGGCATGGTAAATTCTTGAAGGATGTGTGTTTGTGCCCAGCTTAGAGAACAGAATACCCCTCAAGTTCAGGTGATATGGTCGAGCGAGTTCAAACTGCCCTCGAGCGGAGCCCCCATAAATCAATCAGAAGAGCCAGTAAGGAACTTCAGCTTCCTACAACAACTGTTTGGCATGTCTTAAAAAGACAACTGCACATGACACCTTACAAGCTACAATTAACCCAACAGTTGCAGGACACTGATAAACCAGCTTGTCTTGACTTTTGCATTGCAATGCAAGAGAAGTTGGAAGATGACGGATTTAATGTGTGCCATATGACCAACAGTGCTTACATTGAACATCTTTGAACATTCCATGGAAAACTTGAGATTAAATTCTTTCAGAATATGTCAGGTGCGTTTTTATATCCTTAATAGTTTTTGAGACATTCAGTGTCAAAATGTTCCCAAGATTTTTGGAACACCCTGTATATTTGCAAATCACGTGTGGGTCTTAAGTGTCACTTAAAATTATCACACAAAACTCATAACTTAATCAATTGGTTAAGTTGCCAGATCCTGATACATCAAAACCAATAAATATATATATATATATATATATATGTAAGCAAATATAAATGGATATAAATCCGACAGAATGGCGAAAAATATTTGGAAAAAACAAACAAAAATCCTTAAATGCAATTATGTTGTTTTGATATGAATGAAATGTCAACGTCTGACGTTTCGGTTTAATAAACCTTCTTCAGGACAATATTCATTAAAATACAATTAACATAATCAGTTCAACATGACAAAGACGATGGACATAAAAACAAGACTTATCCAAAACAGATAACTGAAAATTTTTAAAAATTTTTAAATTTAAAAACAAGACTTATCCAAAACAGATAAATGAAAATTTTAAAAAATTTTTAAATTTAAAAATTTTCAGTTATCTGTTTTGGATAAGTCTTGTTTTTATGCCCATCGTCTTTGTCATGTTGAACTGATTATGTTAATTGTATTTTAATGAGTATTGTCCTGAAGAAGGTTTATTAAACTGAAACGTCAGACGTTGACATTTCATTCATATTAAAACAACATAATTGCATTTAAGGATTTTTGTTTGTTTTTTCTAAATATTTTTCTCCATATATATATATATATATATATATATATATATATATATATAGGATGGTCTCTACCTTGATCTTCTAGAAAACATCCTTTAGATCATTATTTCTGAACCCTTTCTTCCATATGGCCTATTTTTGGTGTCTAAAAATTTCAGGCCCACATAATGGGAAGTTATGGAGAGCCACAATCAAAAAATCCAAATCAGAAGAAATCTAGCAAGATTTTCAAAATGATTGATTATTCTGTTTTAATGGCATATCAACTCTGTCAGTTATTTAATACTGAAAATATTTTTTTTTTTAAACATATGGCTTTTAAGCAATCCTTTGGGTTGTTGGTCCCATCACTCTCGATGGTCCCATCACTCTCGATTTATGTTTATAGATTGATTGAACTGTTTTTTTTTATGGCTTATCAACCTTTTGCGGGTTATTTAAAGCCAGAAAATATATTTAGACAGTATTAATTTTTTTGCCAATAATAATTATTTAGCAATATAAATCCTACTGATTAACCCATAACTGGTGGGGGAGGAGAAGTAGGATCATACCTTTCCCAAGGATATTTGAGTGAATATAACAAACCCAACTAGAATTGGAACTTGGCACTCCAATTTTTAATTTTTAGGCGATATGTATTAAACCATCCACACATCCAATTTTACAGCACTTGGCATTCCCAAGCAGTCACCTGTCTGTAACCTGACCAGGTTCAACATTACTTAATAGGCGAGTGTATGTGACAGTGTTCAAAAGATCTCAGACCAACACACTTCCCAAACTCTAACCAAACAAACAAACATTAGAATTTATTTCAAAATCCTTTCCTGGACGGGTCAAGAAAAAATTTAATGCCTTCTTTGTGTAATTGTTTTAAAAATTGATAAATTTATGGCAGAATGCTGCTCAATATCAGTGATAGAGCATTCTGTATACAGAAATAATGCCTGATAAAAATCACATTCTGATGATCACTTAAAGTGTGAAACTGCTAATATAGACTTCTGTGTCCACACTGTTTATCACTCTATTTTTCTCTCATATATTTAATTATTTTTGTTTTATTGTTCACCAAATGCAAATGGAAATAAAAAGTGCATATTATGAGGATATCTAAGTTAGATAATGGTTCACCCTAGATTTAAAATGGTTAACATCATTCTAACCAGGGAGGCATTTTCTCAGAAGTCTGTCCCACAAAGAAACAGTTCTTGGGAAAAAGCTGAGTGGAACATTCTTCTTATCAATGGAATACAAACGAAATGGCGATGACTCAATACTGTGTTAAAAAAAACCCAAAAAAACAATTATATATGGATGTGCTGAAAAGATCTCAACCCAACCGACGACCCAAAATCTAACAGAACATGAGAATTTATTTTTAAATCCCTTCTTGGTTGGGTCAAGAAATTCTTGGTACCTCTTTGTTTGTGTGGGTTATGTAATTGTTTTAAAAATTGATATTGTGCTAGTCCCACATTACTTTGGGATTAACACGAATAAGAATTAAAACTCTATCGAGATTTAATAAAGTCATTTATTTACATTTAAAAACATGAGCAACATGATTAACATAAACACAATGTCCTTTCCAGTATATATAGAATATGTCAGGTGGACTTACCCATCTGGTGGAGTGAAACAGAGCCAGACAACTTGTATTTTTAAACCCTTATAACTGGTACCATGGCAGCAGAGAGAATTCCTTGTCTGTTACTTCAGAGCAGGTCCAAATCTCTTCTCATCAGTTTTTTTCCAAACCCACATGGTTTAATTAACTAATGATAGAGCACCTCATATCATGTGGCCTCTATATATGGGGGGGTCAGACAAATTTTATAGACTTGACATTGATATATTAGTTTGGTGCAAAAATAATGACGTAATAATGTCGTTTTTTGACGTTAAAAAATACGTCAAAAAACGACATTATTACGTCATTATTTTTGCACCAACCTAATATTTATAGCAGAATAGTGCTCAACATCAGGGAAAGAGCATTCCGTATATAGATACAATGTCTGATAAAAAATCCACGTCCTGATCATCACTTAAAGTGTGAAACAGCTAATTACAATTCAGTATTGTCCACACTGTTTATCACGCTTTATCTCTCTCTCTCTACCTCTCTCTCTCTCTCATATATTTAATTTTGTTTTGTTTTATACAACTGTTCACCCAATGCAAAGTTCATGAGCCACTCAAGGTAGAGGCTTATAGAATTAAGTTGTCATAAGTGCATAAAAGGGTGCAGTAAGAAGTGCATATTATGGGGATATGTAGGATGGATAATGGTTGACACTAAATTTGAAGTGGTTAAGATCATAGTGATCAGGAGTCTGTTTCACAATGTAAAAGTTCTTGGTAACATGGTGAGTGGAACTTCCTCCTTATGAATGGAATATGAATGGAATGAGGATGAGTTGACGCAGCACATGTGACATGGCTGGTCCTAGCTGTAATGGCTTGAACTGGTGGAAATAAGGAATATAGCTTGCCTGAACATCTTTTTTTTAATCATTTCACCCCAAGCAAGGCAACAACGCCACTAAGACACAGGGGGTTATTGAGTGTGAAAGAATATAAGAAAAAGAAAAACATTAAGAACAATAAAAGAACAGAAACTAAGACCGAAGATAACAATTGTCATTGTGTCTAAATTTCTGAAGACCAAAGTTGACTAGAAATCAAGAAACTGGAAAAGAGTTCCACAAGCGAGAAGTGCAATAGATGAAAATGTTAGCATAGAACTTACGGTTACATCTAGCCATTTCAACTGTAAAATGATGCCTTGCCACCAATCTAGAACAACGCTTAAATTCATAAAGTCTAAGTACCATAGAGGAAAGTAATATTTATTTTGAAAATACAAAAATGTGGCACAAGGCCAAAGGGGGGGATAGGGGAAGGCTGGTATTCAATCTGTCTTATCTTAAACTTTGCTAGCCACAATTACTGACCCACGACCATAACATAGCTTCCCTGTGCCTTTTCGCTTTCATGGTTATTGTTCTGATGAGCTTTCCTCTTTGGTTTCTCCACTTTATATGAATTTAAGCACAGTACTAGATAGGCAGTTAGGTCTCATCATTTTATAGTTGAAATCGCTAGGCATAGACCTAAATTCTATGCTAACAGTTTCTTTTCTCACACTTCCCACTTGTAGAACTCTCTTCTGGCTTCTTGATTTCCATTTCAACAATTCAAATGCAATGTTTAATGTTCTCTCTCCTTAATAATATTTTTCTCATATTCTTTCATACTCAGTAAACCCTTGCATCTTAGTGGCTTTATTACCTTGCTTGGGTGAAATGATTATAAAAAAATATTAAATGACTAGATATTTGTTAAGGCAATAAAGCCACTAAGATGCAGGGGCTACTGATTGTTAAAGAATATGAGAAAAACTACTATGAAGGAGAGAGAACAAACAAAGTTGACTGGATAGCAAGAAGCCAGAAGAGAGTTCCACAAGTGAGAAGTGCAATAGAAGAAACTGTTAGCATAGAACTTACAGTTACATTTTGCCATTTCAACTGTAAAATGATGAGGTCTTGCTGCTAATCTAGTACTGCACTTAAATTCATAGTCTAGTTACCAGAGGGGAAAGTAATATTTATTTTGAAAATACAAAAGTGTGGCACATGGTCAAAACGGGGGATAAGGGAAGGCTGATCTTCAGTCTGTCTTATCTTAAACTTGGCTAGCCACAATTACTGACCAAAACAGACCACAGTATCCCTTATACCAAAACAACACATTCTTACTTACCATCCTTACAACAGTCACCATAATACCTCAAAGTCTCTATGAAGTCATAGCTAATTCCCATGTGTACAATTTGTCTGTGGAGGGTGAGGAAATAAAAAAAAAACAATAACAAAAAATAAAAAAAACAACTTAAAAAAGATGAAACCTCAGCAAATATTTACAAGATTAACGAGATCATGAGAACAATCACCATGAAAATATTTATAGGAAAGATACAAGGAAGCTATGTTACAGTGGTATGAAAGGGACTGAAGCTGAGATGCCAGGTCAGGACCAATATCATTGCAGACGCATTACAAAGGTTATTTTTCTTCATTACCAAACCACGCATAGACAACTGATTTTAGTTGAGCAACAACTTTAATGTAATAAGTTCACGTTTCCACACAGCTCTATTGTTTAAAAGCAATTTTAAAAGCATGGTATTTCACAAAAGACAAATTTTTGCAAAATTAATCTCTTCTTAACTTTAACAATATATCAAATTTCATTATACACCCCAATGTTTGCAAAATAAAACTGGCATAAACCAGTTCAAAAATCAGGTTATATTTATATGATAAATATGCTTTGTGAATTTCAGATTATAAAACCTGTTTTTATTAGAAATATTTACAATAACTTATTTAGTCATGTAAGATGTTTTTTGTCTGAATTTCTTGGCTTGTCAAAATCCATCTTACACATTTATAAATCTACCATTCGTCCATGCATTGAATATTGATGCCATATCTGGTCTGGGGTTCCTATTATATATCTCAAGATTCCTGACAAAATTCAAAGAAGGGTCTGTAATGTTATCGATCCTGACCTGGCATCACAACTTCAGTCCCTTTTCCACCAATGCAATGTGACTTGCACCTGTGTTTATTACAAATATTTTTATGGCAATTGTTCCGATGAACTTTTTGCATGGGTGCCTCAACTGAATGAATTTAAGCATACTACTAGATTGGCAATTAAGTATCACTGCTTTACTGTTGAACTAACTAGTTGCAGGTGTCAGTTCTATTCTAATAGTTTTTTCTCGCACTTCTCACCTGAGGAAATCCTTTCTGATTTCTTGCTTCCCTGCCAACTACAATCTTCAAAAATTTAAATGCAATACTAATCGTCATCTTCTGTCTTCTTCAATGCCTGTTCATTTATTCTTCTTTCCCTTTACTTAAGTCTTCTCATTTTCTTTGACTCCAAGTAATGCCTTGTGTCTTAGTGACATTATTGCCTTGTTTCAGGTGAAATGATTAAAGAAAAATAAAAGGGAGCTATTTACACTTTTACATGCAAGCTATTGTTGTTGTTTTCTGTCCCATGAAATAATGGCCTTGTGATATAAAACTAATTCATGAATTTGATGGCATAGTAATTGTGGGTTCAATCCCTCAGCAGGGTAGTACAGTCTTAGACCCAGTGGATACAGGATGAGCAATAACAGCAATACTAAATGCAAACAAAATGATATATATTAACTGCCTTAGTCTTGAAGTGATGTGGTTAAAATTAAACACCTACTTCCTTGGATTAAAGTTCTGGTTCTAGAATTTGGTGGTATAGTAATTGTGGGTTCAGTTGTTAAATAATAGTTTAGCAGACTATTTTTAGGGGGAATGGTATCTCTGTTTGGATTTCCTGAGGTTGACCTTTGTGGTCATATGGAAGACAAAACAAGAAAGTCGATTTTGATTATCTGAACAAGGCGAGAATGATGAACAGAGAAAGGGTTTTCAATGAATTGGTTCTTAACTGTCAAACAATGTAGACGTGTTTTCCTTTTGTGTCTGGTTAGTTAGATGTACATGTCGATGTTAATAAAATAGTTAAATAAAATTCCCTTGTTGAAGTTCTTTCCATCTTGAACCAAAACAACTAGCCAAGAAAAGACAAGAAAAGACAAGAGAGGGCCACCCCACCAGTGAGCTAGGCAACACAATCCCTGGGCTGGTTAGTACAGACTTAAATCCAGTGGAAACAGGGCAAGCAATAACTGAGTAGTACTATAAAAAGAATAAGATGAGATATAATAGACATTGTCAGCAGAAAAATAAGAAAACACCTTGTAAATAAATGATCTTTTTCTTAAGAGTCGTAATATACATGTTGTTCTTCTGAAAGCCTACCAGTTTCCAACATTATCTTTGCCAGTGAAACCATAATATTCAGTGTTCATGGTTGAAAATGATGACATCTGATAGATGGAGGCCATAAAGCAGCAGTATTTTCTGTTACCAGCAAGCAATCCCCTCAAAAGGGGGCAAGCAAAAACTGGACAATACTAGATGAGATATCCCCAGACATGAACACAATGAATCCATTCTCCCAGCACACAGAGAAAAACAGAATCAGTCCTGATTTTAGCTATGGCTATGTTCATTTCACACTAATATCCTTGAGAAAGGTATGAATCCACTTCTCCCTGCATTCAGTAAAAACAGAATGCTCATTTTAGTTATGACTATGGCCATTTCACATTAATATCCTTTAAATTTTATATTTACTTCACACTAATATCCTTGAGAAAGACATGAATCCACTTTTCTCTGCATTCAGTGAAAACAGACCCTATTCAAATTCATGCAAATGCTATTTAGTTCAGATCAATGCCCTTAGCACAGGCATGACTCAACTTCTCCCTGCACTCAGGGAAGGCAGAATCCATTCCAGTTATGCCTCAGACATTTTATATTTACTACACACTAATATCCTTGGGAAAGGCGTGAATCCACTTGTCCCTGCAGTCAGGAAAAACTGAATTCATTTCAAATTCAGGCTGATGCTATTCAGTTCACATTAATGCCCTTAGAACAGGCATGAATCTATTTCTCCCTGCACTCACGGAAAACAGAATCCATTCCAATTATGCCTAAGACATTTTATGCTTACTTCATATTAATATTTTGAGAAAGGCATGAATCCACTTTTCCCTGCACTCAGTAAAAACAGAATCAATGCTAATTTTAGTTATGGCTATGGCCATTTCACATTAATATCCTTTAAATTTTATATTTACTTCACACTAATCAATGTGCTTGCGAAAGATATGAATCCACTTTTCCCTGCATTCAGGGAAAACAGATCTAATTCAAATTCAGGCTGATCCTATTCAGTTCACATTAATGCTTTTAAGACAGGGATGAATCCATTCCTCCCTACACTCAGGGAAAATAGAATCCATTCCAATTATGCCTAAGATATTTTATGTTTACTTCATACTAATATCTTTGAGAAAGGCATGAATCCACCTCTCCCTGAGCTCTCCTTATATCTTCATAAAAATATCTTGCCTCTAGCATGCCACAAAAATTAACAGAGAAGAGTGTGAGTAAATAAGCAAATTACAGTCCTCTAACATTCAACACAGGCAGTAATGGCCATAAATAGCTGTTACAACCATTGTCAACTCCAACATAATAATATCAGTGCAAAAGTAAATCTTTTTTTAATGAAAGCACATACTTTTAACAAGAAGACATATATTTGCATAATTCAGAGCTTAATATGTCAGTGATATGGTAAATTAAGTTATGGCTGGGAGAGTCTTGTTAAATCAGGCTGACAATTCAGTAAAGAATAAAACAAGTATTATGGTCATGTATAAATTAAAAAGAACTGAGTTCAAATTGGGACACTTTATTATAAGTATTTATCCATGCACCCACTCACAAAAAATGTGATACAAGGTCACGGTTTAAATTGGAATTTGATATCTGTACAAAAAGTGCTCAAATCCCCTCAGCTCCAGAAAACTTCAGAGAGTGCCAGTGCAAGGATACTGTGGGTCCCCATCAAATCTTTGATATAGGGCCCCACACTCTACTACATCTCAGCTTTCATAAAGTAGTATGATATGACATAACGATATATAATTTTATATAATTTTGTATATCAAGAAAGCATACTGAGAAAATAGTATGACAAATTTGAAAAAAGTTTTTGTGATGTGTTTCATTCATCAGGATTTCATCAGCCTGAGCTTTGTTGATGCTGCCACGTCTACACATGTGCACAAAATGAGAGATGCTGGTAGCTTCAAAATTTTTGAAAAATTGTTTTGAAAGAATAATTCATATATAAAACAAATTTTACCCTAACCCAATTATATACAATATAGGTAAACAATTCAACTAGAAAACATATGTCTATATTTCTGAGATTAGCTATTGCAACTATTTACACTATTTACATTGTTTGAACTGTTATCCTCTTTTATTGCCATATTCACAATGTTTCAGCTGTTGTACGCTCTGAACTTCTTCAGGCGATATTTGTTGGAATTTCAAACCAAACTCTTTATTTAGTCCACGGGGTGGGGGTCGGAGGTAGATTGTTCTAATTCAACATGCCATAACTTTTTTTGGGATATCTCAGGTTCAATTAGGTCACCTCGGGGTGGTGTAACGGTTAGCAAGCTTGTCTTGCTAGAACAATTACGACTGAGAAGTGAGCTTGATCCTCACTGGGTGCCTCATACTTTCGGCCTTGTGCCAAATCAAAGCTACGCTTGGAAAATTACTATCTCAGTTTCAATTATTTCCCTTCAGTAATTCAATTCTCCAAGTTTTTGTTCACATCTGCTGTCGCCAGGTATTGAACTCACAACTCTTTGGGTCAAGCCACTTTTTGGATCACTCAACCAATGCTTTTATCCGCTAGGCCCAAGGACACATGGCCCAGTGGATAAACGTTGTGAATATGGCAATAAAGATAAGGACAACAATTTGAACAACAGTAAATAGTGTAAATATAGTCGACTAGAAAAATTAAAAATAAATACAATGTATCTAAATACAAATTAGAGACATGTCATAATTGATCATTCCATATTAAACAAATTAACAATGTTTTGCATCAATTTTTAACATCAACTTGAGATTTTTTTTTCTTGTTATAAAGAAACTATTAGCATAAAACTCATGGTTACATCTAGCCAGTTCAACTGTAAATTGATGAGATCTTGACGCCAGTCTAGTATTGCGCTTAAACTCAAAAAGTCTAGGTACCATAGTGAAGAACTCATCCGAACATTTAACATAAAAGTATTTATAGAAAAGACACAGAGAGGCAACCTACAAGGAATTCCAAACTGAACCCTTTATTTAATCTGGAATGAGAACAGTCTACCTCTGTAGATTAATTAAAATGTTCAGTTCAAAATTCCCTGTAGGTTACCCAGATCAATATATGCCTGATTAGGGCCAGAGGGCACAGCAGCCAAAATGTTATGATAACAACAACAGAGTTGGGAGACAGTAGTGGACATGTAAATAGAATAAATAAAAAATGGGAAGTTATGGAGAGCTATAATTCAACTGAAAATATGACACTATGATTGGAACACACATATAGAAGAGGAAAATGTGACTTTATTTCGGTCTTAAGTGTTTCTGTTTTATAACCGAGCAGATTGGATTTTTGAAGTGCCTCCCACTTGACTGAAGGGAAAGGAAAGAATAAGTAAAAGAAAGCATTTTGGACCAAGTGACAACAAACCAGACATTTATTTAGATTATTTACATTGTTCGGACTGTTGTCCTTATCATTATTGCCATATTCATGATATTTCGGCTGTTGTATGCTCCAGCCTTTTTCAAATGATTGGAATTTCAAATTGAACCCTTTATTTTGAATTAAAATTCTAATCACCTGAAGAAGGCTGGAGCATGCATTGACCAAAATGTTGTGAATATGGCAATAAAGATAAGGACAACAGTCCAAACAATGTAAATAATTACAATACCTCATCTCAGAAATATAGACAAACCAGACATTGATTATTTCTGGTTACTGGCCTCCTAATCTACTACATCTCAATTTTCATAAGGTAGTAGTTATATAAAATGCAAATTCTATTGTAACCTAATTATGTACAATAATAGATTATATGCAATATAGGTGGACAATTCAACTAGAAAAGATGAAAATAAATCCAATGTATGTAAATAGAAATTAAAAACATGTAGTAGATTGTCCAATCTTAAATAAATCAACAGCGTTTTGCATTTATTTTTAACATCAACTTTTTCTTTGCTAAAACATTGATTGTTTGTTTGTTTGGGGTTTATGGCATATCAACCACTGTGGGTTATTTAATGCCAAATCCAGTTTATATGAATTTTAAATGCCTATTTTGTTATGGAATAAAAAACGTATAGCTGGCAACATTATTCTTTACATAAAACGTATAGCTGGCAACATTATTCTTTACATAAAACGTATAGCTGGCAACATTATTTTTCCCAAAACATTATCTGAGGCCTTGCTGTTGAATGTAGTTTATCGCCATACCCAGGACGTGGATGTAGTTTATCGTCATACCCAGGACGTTCAAAAACGTATAGCTGGCAACATTGTTTCAAAAACGTATAGCTGGCAACATTATTTTTCCGAAAACATTCTCTGAGGCCTTGCTGTTGGATGTAGTTTATCGCCATACCCAGGACGCGGATGTAGTTTATCGTCATACCCAGGACGTGCTAAAACATTGAAGAATTTTAAAGTATTCAACATTATAGATAAAAATTTAAAGCATTCAACATTATAGATAAAAAAATAGGGAATTTTATATACTGTTTTTTTCAAGACTTAGCATGAGCAAAACAAATTCATGGATTTGGACAACAAAAAAAAAGAACCTAGAATTACGTCAAAATCCGCAAAATTTTTATCTAAGTCAGTTGTGCTTAGTTTAATTTGCAACATATATAAATATAGGTAGAAAAAAGCAAATATTGATAAAATAGTGAGAGTCCTAAAGCACTACTCGGGTCCTTAACCAGGCTTGCTTCCCTATCAGTTGGTTAGGTGGGGTAATATGTACTGACCTCTGACCTCAGGTATGAGGTTATAAACCCAGCCCCCACCCAAAGGAGAGGTAATACTTAGGGGAAAGTTACCCTGAGTTTCAAGCCTAATATTCATGTAATCCAACTGAGCCCATCTGGCCAGGTAAGTAGATACTCAGCACTTCCCCATTTGGGGATGCTTCAGGTGTCAGTTAATGAGCCCAGCCCCCACCCAAAGGAGAGGTAATACTTAGGGGAAAGTTACCCTGAGTTTCAAGCCTAATATTCATGTAATCCAACTGAGCCCATCTGGCCAGGTAAGTAGATACTCAGCACTTCCCCATTTGAGGATGCTTCAGGTGTCAGTTAATGAGCCCAGCCCCCACCCAAAGGAAAGATAATGCTTGGGGGAAAGACCCTCTGAGTTTCAATCCAAATATTCATGTAATACCTACTCTAGTCTTGCTGGGAAAGATGTGTAGGTATTTATCTGCATGCTCACGTTGTAACAAGGTTCAGGTTTCTGGAAAGATGTTAAAAAATTGCTCAAGACCTTTTGAGGATGCCTCAGATACTGGGCATTGAACCCAACCCCTGTCTGAAAAAAGAGATACTGCCTGGTGTGGGGAGCCCTGGAACTTGAGTAGATAATAATTTCCAGCCTTCCTGGTTGATACCAGGGAAGTATTGGATAAGTTAACAACATTTATTCTTATATGAGAAAAACAGCTCTCTGAATTAATTCATGATTTTGTTTTTAATCTTTTCACCCCAAACAATGCAATAAAGTCACAAAGATGCAAGAAGTTACTGAGTGTGAAATAATATGAGAAAAAGAAAAAATATTATTATTAAGAAGCGAGAACAATAAAAGAATAAGAATTAAGAAGTCAGAAGATAACGATTGTCATTGCATTTAAATTTTTGGGAAAGCAAGAAGCCAGAAGAGAGTTCCACAAGGAAGAAGTGTGGTAGAAGAAACTGTTAGCATAGAATTTAGTTATATCTAGCCATTCCAACTGTAAAATGATGAGACCTATCTGCCAATCTAGTATTGCACTTAAATTTGTAAAGTCGAGATCCCAAAGTAAAAAGCTCATCAGAATAATTGCAATGAAAATATTTATAGAAAAGGCACAGGGAAGCTACATTATGGCATAAATATATAAATATTAAATATATTTATACAATATATATTATAAAAATAGAAAGATATATCTGTAAATGAATGTTGGTACATGTTTCGGGACTTCTATTGCCTTCATCAGACAAAGATTTACATTCATTACAAATGCCCAAATACAATACAAACTTGTAATGCACAATAATTCAAAATTCTTCGAAAGAAAGAAAAAAAGAGATTTGCACAAAAGAAAAGTTGTTATAATTGTACAAAATTATGTTATGATGAACAAGTAAAAAATTCCTACCCCAAAACAGAATTTTTACCTAGGTACAAAAAATTCTTCTAAGCCATGCGATACATTGTTGTAGATTATCCAGTTTACATCATCAATCACAATTTGTTTAAAAACAGAACATTTTCATTATGGTTCAGTATTTTTTTTTAAATTTACTTATTTGGGAGTATAATGGATATGTGAATAGTTTAATGTGGTTTATTTAACAGATATGTGAGTAATTTAACAAATATGTTGGTAGTTTAATGGATATGTGGGTTATTTAATGGCTGTGAGGTTAATTTAATGGACATGTGGAGAATTTAATTGATATATGGGTAGTTTAATGGATATGAGGAATTTAATGGATATGTGGCTAATTTAATGGATATATGAGAAATTTAGGGGATATGTGGCTAATTTAATGGATATATAGGGAATTTAATGAATATGTGGTTAATTTAATGGATATATAGGGAATTTAATGGATACATGGCTAATTTAATGGATATATAGGGAATTTAATAGATATGTGGGTAATTTAACAGTTATGTGGGTAACTTAAGAAATATGTGGGTAGATTAATGGTTAGGAGCTCGGAAAAAGAAATCATAAAGCTGAGGTCAAATTCCACCAAAAATTTTTATACTCATTTTTGCACAAATACCTTTGCGTAAGGTATGAATCCTTCTCTTCACCCCATGAGTAGTCATGAGTTAAATAGCAAGGCAGACTAGGCTCCTTAGCTGTGGCAGGCAACAAGCCTAGGAAAAATATAACTCTAAATCCAAAACTGTACATAGCCTTGACGAGGGGTACACTCTACAGCCATTGAAAATATTATTAAGTTCACAATTAACTTTGGTGTGGTGCTGTGGATATGATCCCGACTGTGGCCAACTAAAGTCAAGGAAGCCACACATCAAAGTGACTAACATAACCAAGTTAGTGTAAATGATTTTCAGTTCTTTATTTGAATATTTTCAATATGTTGGCTATCTTTTGCTTTGTATAATATCGTTTATTCTCAAGTAATTTATAGATTTTGTATTAGAATTATATTTTTAACTATGGGTGATATAGCAGAGTAGACTTTGCTTTGGTTGGTAACCAGTCTAGGAGAAAGATATTTCTGAATCCAAAACCAGTTAGACATGGGGAGGACAACACCACTTCATAAAGAGCCTACTTTCTATGGAAACCACAGCAGCAACACAAGTGTAGTGAAGCTTTGGTTTATATTCCACATAGAGGGAGAAGGACATGTCTCTCTCGTTTTGTACTACAATGAACTAAATTCAGTAAAAATACATCTGCCAGTTCACATTATTCACTTTCTGTAATAAAATAGAAATAAATAATGCATATGTAATGGTAATATTAACTGTTTCCTTATAGGGAAATATTCAGCATTCAGTGACCTAGCAGCCAGTGCCACTCAAGTTATGCTTTTCTTCACAACCTGGGCATTGGTCACAGATCAAAGTGTAGTATCTGTTCTCATCTCTAATGGTATTAGGTTGGTGCAAAAATAATGTCGGTTTTTGACGTTGAAAAATACGTCAAAAACCGACATTATTTTAGCACCAACCTAATACTATTAAATGTTTCCTTATAAGGAAGCATTCAGTATTCATTGACAGTGCTCCATTTTAATTGAAATTTACAAAGTTTTTCAGAAAAATAGGTTTCTTAAGTCCAGGAGCTGTTATTGCTCTTTCCAATGTTGATGGGAGTTTCCTTCCTAATCTTTTATTTGAAGTTGTGTGGAATGTCAACATCTTGATTATGTCATCATTTTTTCTTTCAGCTGAAATTTATGAAACCTTTCTCTTAAAACAATTTTTCAGGGAAATAGGTTTCTCAAGTCCAGTGGCTGTTATTGCTCTTTTCATTATTGTCAGGAGACTTTTTTCCTCACCTTTTGTTTGATGCAAATTGAAGTGATCCTAAAATGCATAAATATTGGTCCATGCAATAAGGTAACATAGCTGCATGTTTATAGGTCCTGACCTGACATCTCATCTTCAGTGACTTCCCCCCTCCACCATAATGTAGCTTCCCTTTGTCTTTTTTATAAATATATTTATGGTAATTGTTCTGATGAGTTTTCCTTTTTGATACCTAGACTTTACGAATTTAAGTGCAGCACTAGATTGGCAGTTAGGTCTCATCATTTTACAATTGAAATTGCTAGATGCAACCATAATTTCTCTTCTATTAGTTTCAATCCTCAGTGGCTGTCCCATATGGAGTGGCCTTGCACCATACTTTATTAGTAAACAACATTGGAATCCTCAGGATGGGGTATTGGTCAATAAGTAAATCTGATTGAGAAAACCATTATTACTGAGTAGTAAGGCAAATACATTAAGTTTAGTAAATACCAGTATGATCTACAGGATAGGGTACTGTCTAGCAAGTGAGTCTGGTTGACCATTACTACTGGCTAGTGAGTTTGATCCTCACTGGGTGTCACATACTTGTGGTATTGTATCAAAAGCTTATGGAATATGGGGGACCTCAGTGTGAAGTAATGGTTAGTGAGGTAGTAATGGTTAATGATTTAGCCTGGTTCAACATTATTACTGAGTTCAATCCTCACCTACTAGTGGCCTTGTGTCAAAAGATCTATGCTAAGTTTTGTCAGTAACATTGAATGACTCCACATGAGGTAATGGTTAACGAGTTAGTCCGGTTGAACATTATTAGTGAGTTCAGTCCTCACTGTGTGCCCCTAACTTGTGGTCTTGTGTCAAACCAATGCTAAGCTTAGCCAATGACATTGGGTGACTCAACATGGGGTAGTGTTTAATGAGCTAGTCCTGTTCAACATTATCAGTGAGTTCAATCCTCACTGGGCACCCCTATTTGTAAACGTATGCCAAAAATAAATAAGCTAAGCTCAGTAACTCAGAATCGGTTAATTCCAATGGTTAATGAGCTGGCCTAGTTGGCCATTAGTAGTGAGTTCAGTTTTCACTGGGTGGTCCATATTTGTGACCTTCTAAAAAAACGAAGTTAACATTTATTAGTGTTGAAAGTAATGGATAGTGGCTCAGATAGAGAAATCGGAGAGCCAAGTTCGAATTCCAGTCGAATCCATTACATTCACTTAAATTCTAATATCCTTGAGAAGGGTATGGATCCTCTTCTTCTTCCCCCCCCCCAGCTATGGGTAAATAGCAGGACAGACCAGGTTCTATAGCCTTGGATGGCAACTGGTCTACTGCAGAAACAAATGGCAACCTAATGCGGGAAAAAATCAGCTTCGTCAGTCATGTATCAAAAGATACACGATTGCCTAAGCATGTATCACATATGGCACATATCTGAGTGTCAAGAGGACTGGCTTCAGTTTTTCACTAATATGCATATGTATGTGAAGTGGGGTTCCATAAGTTTTACTACTAAAATCTATAATAAATGCGAATGTCAGTGTGTCACTGTGTCACACTTTTTCACCTTTATTCCTAGAGGCCGTAGCCCAACATATCATACTATTTTGGGATCAGGCCAACTCTGTGAGCAAATTAAAAACATTCCAATCTGGTCCTGTAAACTTAAAATTTTAGATTCCCAAGTTTTCATTACTGTGGTTGTTTTTACTGCAATTTTTTTTACATGATTTTTTGGCGACAAATTTTTTTGTACGATAACAATTTTTATAACTTGGAAATGAATTTGGGAATAATCGAAAATCACAAAGGGAAATGAAAATAATTGTTTGTACGGAAAATTTACTGCCATTTAATTTAAGGCTTAAATTAAATGGCAGTTATCGTTGAAAGGTAAGCTTACTTGATGCAGCGATCAATTTTGAGTTCTTCTGTAGTTTATTGTTGTTTATCGCATCTACTTCTCCCTAGCTATTGTGATGAAGGTCCAAGCAAGAGCCCTCCACAGGAACTAGCTTAAAATATTAGGTTGGTGCAAAAATAATGACGTAATAATGTCGTTTTTTGACGTTACAAAATACGTCAATAAATGACATTATTACGCCATTATTTTTGCACCAACCTAATATAAGCTGGTTAAAATGTCAAATATATAATTTGGCAACGATAGGAATTAGCCGAGCGTAGAGAGAAAAACAACAGCAAAAAAAAAAGACTACGATTTTTTGCTAAGGGGTGATTTGAAGGTTTAAGCGTTCATTTAATTTTTTCAGGCATGGATGAATTAAAAAAATTTAAAAAGGAAAATGATTGATAAACCTCGGGTTTGATGTTTAGTTTGTGTTTTTTTACGCAATGTCTTTTTTGTTTTACTTTTTTACGTTTTTCTGTTGGTAAATATGGAAGTCACTTAATTGAATTGCGACAGAGCATAACATTTTTTACTTACAAATGAAATTTCAGATTTTATTTATTCCAGTAATTAAAAAAAAAAAAAAAACAACAAAAAAAAAACGATACAAACAATCAGTTACAATTCAACTGTTAAATAAATAGTCGCATTCGCGTGAAAAGAAATATTTAAATTTAACAGTTGTCTTATAAAAAACAATGGACTGAAAGTGAAAAGAAATATTGGGCTTTGTTTTTAATTCTATTTCTTAATTAAATTTATGAGTGTGCATAATTATTTTCCACGGTTCTGCTGGAGAGGTCGGAGTTTTTGAAAATCCCTACTTTCTGCTGAAACTCATAATTAAACTTTTAAACAGAGGACTGAAAATTTGTCCTCTTGGCTTCAATCAATGACGATGCTACTGATAAGGTGAATTGCAGAGGGTGCGATGGCCACGAGCATCCATATCAAGACGGCATCCAATTAATTAAAGAGTGAAATAAAAAATGTAGCTAATATTAAATTTGAATAATCTGTTTAATGTTTCATCTGTTTTTTGTTTGTTTTTTTCTTTTTTTTTTTTTTACATAATGTCTTTGTTTCTAACATTTCTCGGTATTAGACACTCTAGCCCCCACCCCGCCACACACACACACACACACACACACACACACACACACACACACACACACACACACACACACTAGAGGGGCATACAATCAAGGAGTTGGTCCTAGGCATCACCAAACTTCTGCACGTCACTGGCTGTATCATTTGTCTAAAAAATCTGCCATTATTAATTTTCAAAATAAATCAGCAAACTTCGTTTTCAGTGATTTTATTTTTCTGAAACATTTATGCAGAAAAAAATCTATAGGATTGTTTGTTTGTTTTTTTATTTTATTCCAAAAAATAAATACAAACGAAACAAAAAAAAATGTATTTAAAATTTAAAAAATAACAGATAAAAGAAAAATATTCATTTTTTTTTTTTTATATAATACCAAATAAAAAAAAATGTAAAATCAAGAATGTATATTGAATTATTGTAAACCTTAATATCCGATTCCAGATAGTTTGTATTTTTTTAACACCCATGACAGTTACACTGAGTACAGTAGAAGGAGTTTTGCAACAATTTGCGCAAACCGTTTATTACTGAAATTACTCAAGTTTCACAGAACCAGTTCCTTAATTCCTTTGACCTTTCTATCGACCAAAAACTAGATGTCAAAAAATTTGAAAAAAATGAAGTTAGAGAACTTACTGGTTTCTAATTAAGACAAAAAACTTTTAGAAGCCGTTCCTAAAGCCTTTTTTTAAAAATTCCAGCACTGTGCGGACATTTGCCGGATCATTGTCAATGGTTGAGGTAGGACTCTCCCCGGGAAAATCATTTGCTCCCCGTCTCCTGTGAAAATGACGTGAACTAATTTTATAGAGCGTAAATTCTTACACGAAACCCCGCCCCTCGCCAACCCGCCAACCCCAAAAAACCCTAGAAGGCTGCTCCCGATACAAAATAACACCCTGACGACAGGTTTGAGTTTACAAAAAAATCTTTCAGATCAGTACTAAAGTTCTCATCGCTTTTTTTTTTATAAATAGAAAATAGAGAAACTAAAATAAAAAATAGATTGTGAAAGAGTTTAAAATCCGGTTTTTCAATGTAAAAAAAAACTTGTGCACACTCCTACGACAATTGTGCGCAAAAAAAGTTTTATAAATTATTATTTTTAACTATGTTCATGATTGGAAAAACGAACCAAAAAACTTAATTTCAAATTTTGCTGAAAATAAATTATTATTTTTTAATAAACAATAATTATCATTGTCACTTTTTTTTTTAACTGCAAAGAAAGTTTGTTTAAGTTAGTAACTCCGAAAAAGGAAAGAAAGATTTTTAAAAAAAAGTTTTTATCAGTACTTACCTTAACAAATGTAAAATCGAAATTCGTAATCAATCACAAAGTTTCTTTTTTAACATTCTCTTTTTTATGAATGGTTAATGAAGTCGATTTTCCATCGTGTTTTTAACTGGAAAAACAACAACAACGGGTAATAAAATTAAAAATAAACAAAAATCCTCTTCTTTTACACGGGAGCAAACTCCAGACAAAGCAAAAACAACAAAAAAAGTATCTCCGCTTGTCTGGGTTGCCTTGTGTTAGTGGAAAAAGGCAAGCAATCGGATGCAACCTAGTTTTTTTGTTTTTTTTTTTTAATTATTTTTGTTATACTTTTAGTTTGTAATGCACAAGCATGCATAGACTTTCACATTTAGAGAGAAAGAGAGAGTCTGTATGAATGAAGAAGTTATTGCGGAGGTGGGCTATTTTTTTTCTTTCTCTAAGCGCGAGAAAAAAAAGCATTATTATTAGTAAGAAGACCATTGACAGAAAAAAAAAACACAAAAAATGGATATGAACGATTTAGAAATTAGAAAGAAGTTATGAGAATAAAAAAAAAGTAATCAGGAGTGGAAATATTATTAAAAAAAACAAAATAACTGATACACTCTCTTCGTGTGGTGACTATCCGCGAATATAAATCTTTCTTTTTTTACGCATATTGTGTGTGAACTGTGAAGGTCTTCTTGCGTCTACATTTTTAGGTACACCGTACACACAAGCATACTTCTGCTATGCTCTGTTTTTAGCGATCTCATGAAAGAATTTTTTTTGGTTTAAATGACCCATTGAGGTTGACATGCCATAAAACAAACCAAAGTAAAATTACAAACACTTTTGTTGAAAAATTCACTCATTAAAAAAGTTGCTTCTGGAATTAAGGGCCCTGAAGCTTAAGTTTGTAGGGATAAAAAGACAATTATCTCCTTTTAGTCAAGATGAAGTCATATGGGTCGTGTGACTGCCATTTAGTGATGTCACTTTATAGTGTCATAAAAATGGTCAATCAGTCAAGTTCTAGGAGTCAAACTAAGCAGTCGCATTTTAGTCCGAGACCCTCCCCCCAGCAATGTGGTATGGCTAACAAGCCTATGTCACTGTTTTCCAATGGAAATATAGCTTCACCAAATATAGAAAATATCTCTGACTTGTAGTCCTCATATTGAAAAAAAAAACCAGGCCTCACCGTTTCCTATTTGTGGAATATTTCCTTGCTAGCAACATTAATCTGGAATCCTAAATATGGCTTCTCCAGAAACACAAAAGAATCACGGGTAACTCCAGTTCCCATTGGGAATTATTAAAAGTAAGACTTGTTTTTTTTCATTCACCTTTTCACACTACTTGTTGTTACATACATCTTATATTTTCTCTGCATGGGACATGTATAAATATGTATATATAGTTTTGTGTATGACATGACAGTATAAAACTATCTCTGAGAAAGCATGTTTGTCATTTATTTTCCTTTCAGCTATTTCATATCATCCATTAAAAAAGGTGTTATTGTAACATGGATATAATAATGCCCATAATGGGGGAAAATACAAACTGGGAGAATATTCATTTCTTCTATCGCTCACCCATTATCCGGTGAGATTACCAACATGACATGATATTATTTACCTCCATTAAGTTTAAGCTTCATTAGATTCCACCACTGAACATTTGTGCTGCAAGGCATAATTTCCTTTTCTTTCTAACAACAATCCCAGGATAACAAGAAAAACTATGAGCCAAAATTTGCAGCACATTTTAATTAAGCCAGTATTTAAACTGAATAAATTTTCTAATACAGATAATATTTTAAACAGAAAAAAAATATACATATGATATTTTAAAACCTTGCCATTAAGGAAGCAGCAGGAACAGAAACGGTAAAAATAAGACAACTTAAGTATAAAAAAATAAAAGGAAAGGAAGAAAAATATCTACAAAACTTAGTCTGAGACAAGGCTACAGTTTTGGAGCACTCAGACTTCATATTGTGGAATTGTAGAATTAGACTTCATCTACTCTAAACTATGAGAGTTATGACAAAAAAAAAATTTCACTAGCATTTCTTTCATCTTATTTCTCTTGCTTTTCTACCAAGTAGTAATAGTCTTAAGTTGTCTGAATTTCTTCGATGTAGCCTTGGCAATTATTATTCATTTTTGACTAGTATTATTTCATCATATTTCTCTTGCTTTTCCACCAAGTAATAATAGTCTTAAGTTGTTTGAATTTCTTAGATGAAGCCTTGGCAATTATTATTCATTTTTGACTAATATTTATTTCATCTTATTTCTCTTGCTTTTCCACTAAGTAGTAATAGTCTTAAGTTATCTGAATTTCTTCAATGAAGCCTTGGCAATTATTAATCATTTTTCACTAGTATTTCTTTCATCTTATTTCTCTTGCTTTTCCACCAAGTAGTAATAGTCTTAAGTTATCTGAATTTCTTCAATGAAGCCTTGGCAATTATTATTCATTTTTGACTAGTATTTCTTTCATCTTATTTCTCTTCCTTTTCCACCAAGTAGTAATAGTCTTAAGTTGTCTGAATTTCTTCAATGAATCCTTGTCAATTATTATTCATTTTGGATTAGTATTTCTTTCATCTTATTTCTCTTGCTTTTCCACCAAGTAGTAATAGTCTTAAGTTATCTAAATTTTTTCAATGATGCCTCGGCTATGTTTATTTGATGAATTTTCTTTATTTAAACCTGCACATTCATCTTGCTGTTTTTTTGGTAACTTTGGGTCATTTAGTAAATTCTGAACTAATGTAGTAATATAACAGTATTATTCACCATAATTCTAGTGTAGGGTGTCCTCAGAAATTTAGTTTTATGGTTATACCACTTTAAAACATTGGTTCTTATATGATCACGAAAGTTAAGCAATGTTGAGTCTGGTCATACCTAGATGGGTGAGTACCTAGGAATATCAGATGCTGTAAGGTTGGATGTGTTGTGGCGTAATGTATAACAGTTTGAAATTGGAGTTCAGAGAGCGAGTTCAATTTCCTGTCCCATTTATTATATTGACTTACACTCAAATACCCACCTCTTCTCTCCCCAGCTATGGATTAATCAGTAAAACCACTATTATCTTCCAAAAGACTTACAATTTTAAATATTTTCTGGCATTAAATAATCTGTAAAAGATTAATAAAAGCATACTAATAGTAGATTTATGACAGTATAATGTAATAATTTCCAAGCAACCACAACACAATTTTTATAATTTTCGTAGAAACTATTGTTTCATATTATATTATATATTATATTCAGTTACATAGATAGATAGATAGATAGATAGATAGATAGATAGATAGATTGATAGATAGATAGATAGATAATGAATAGGTTGTTATAGATAGAAATAAACTGAAATATATATATATATAGATAGATAGATAGATAGATAGATAGATAGATAGAAATAAACTGGTATATCTATCTATAGATAGATTGATAGATAAATAAATAAGAGCAAACAGTGCTGTGATAATGAAATCATTTACATATGATCCAATTGACATATATATGTAGTCCTTCTATCTATCGGTCAAGTAAAGGACATTGATTGTCACACTTCACAACAGATAGCTCAATAGACATGATCAGATATGAAAATAGATACAAATA
>OZ010609.1:59086077-59306077 GCA_963932145.1 Acanthosepion lycidas | reverse complement strand
CCAGCAACAAAAAATATTCAATGATATTAAAACTAGATATGAGAAGGTGGAAGAACACAGCAACCATAATGTAAAATTGGAGTATGTACTGAGAAATAACAAGAAAGAGAAAAAATAAGTTAAAATAAAACATGGCATAATATGGTTCAACCTGTCATATGTTTGTATATGTGTTATGTTTTTAGAGTTATAAGGATGTTTTTTTTAATGTTTTTAATCTTGTAAAAAAAGATTAAAATAATAATTATAAAGAAAAAGCTAGCACTTAATAATATTAACTATGAACACACCACAATGTGCTAACTGTATTTGGAAAATAAAACATCTCTATAACACTAAAAACATGCACACAATCCCTACACCCAATTAAAAAGCAAAAATAAATAGCTAAAAGTATAGCTGACAGTACTTAAAATTACAGGACATTTGGGCAGTTTCTACACAGTCTGTGTCCAGAAAAGAATACACTTCTTTGAACACAAGGAAAATTAAATAAAAAGCTTAATCATAGTATCTTGTGTGTTGTCTTTAATAAAACATGTATAAATGAAGAATTTCTGCCTAAATACACAATATATATATATATATATATATATATATATATATATATATATATATATATATATATATATATATTACGAAATGGACAAAGTCCGACAATTTATTTATTAAAGACATTTTTATGTTTAACGTTCTTTTTATAGACACAAGTATTTAAGTAAATGCTCTGTTTATAATAAACAGTATTAAATGACATTTACCGGACTGAATGTCCAAGAAATTTTCATAGAAAATATTCGTCCTTGGACAGGATTCGAAACTGCATCCTATACGGAACCGTCATTTACGCTGACGTGCCTTCACCGCACAGCCACCAAGGATCGTTCGGTTGGCAAGGTCGAATTTACTGTTTATAAACTTCAATCTTCCATGAATCTCGTACATTCATAACTGCTCATGGTGTATTGAATGTAAACATGTACATTACAGGCTTGAATCCACTTTTCCCTGCAATCTGTACCATCACCAAATATCTTGATATGCACACTATGGAGGTTAAGAGGCAGGATAATGGAAGAGTGTATACTCAAATATACCACTCTCCCATAAATAACTTACCTATGTGGGTAGTCTTAAGACACTTCCCAGATGATCAAGATATGAAGTAATTGGATTGAAAGCAGGGAATAGTGGATTCATGCCAATTTTAGGGATATTCATTGTAAAAGTAAAAAATGCTTTCCAAAAGCTAAACCAAGTATTAAGAAACAGGAAAATTTCATTAGCGACAAAAAAAAAATATTGCTGAAATGTTATGTAATATCAGTCCTTTTACATGGCTGTAAATGCTGAACAATTTCCTCACAGATGAAGAAAAGACTTGAGGCAATAGAGATCTGGTTCTACAGGAGGATTCTGAGAATGCCATAGATGGAGCCACTCAGGATAAAAGGTTACTGAATAGGGTTGTATGAATGTAAGAGGAGATAAAAATTAAGAACTCATAATGAGGACATGTAGGAAAGGTAACAATTAACCCTAAACGTGAAGAGATTAAAATTATAGTGATTAGGAAAGCATATTCTTGAGAGCCTGTCCCACAAAGTTCTGGATATCAGGAAGTGAAAATGTCTGTCATCTATCTATCTATCTATCTATCTATCTAAAATTTGTCCTATCACAGTTTGGTTATACCTATCCATATAGTTATCTATCTATCTATCTATCTATCTATCTATCTATCTATCTATCTATCTATCTAAGTTTGGTTCTATCTATCTGTCTATCCATCTGAGTATATTCATCTATCTATCTATCAATTTATTTATCTACCTATCTCAGTCTGTTCATCTATCTAATTCTGTTCATATCTGTCTCAGTCCGTTTATCTATCTATCTATCTATCTATCTATCTATCTATCTATCTATCTATCTATCTAAGTTTGGTTCTATCTATCTGTCTATCCATCTGAGTATATTCATCTATCTATCTATCAATTTATTTATCTACCTATCTCAGTCTGTTCATCTATCTAATTCTGTTCATATCTGTCTCAGTCCGTTATCTATCTATCTATCTATCTATCTATCTATCTATCTATCTATCTATCTATCTATCTATCTATCTCATTCTGTTCATATCTATCTACCTACCTACCTGTCCCACAAAGTACCAGTTCTCAAGAACTCCCTTCTTACCAATGGAATATGAAGTGAATGGAAATGATTCGACCCTCTATAGGTGGCATGGTGGGTCTTAGTTGTAAACGTCTTAACTGGTGAACTAAGGGATGTAACATGTCTGAACATTTACCATGGAAATAGCAACAGAGTAGATTTTGGTTTGTGATGTTTTGTCTGTGGGAAAAGGATTGTAGAGTAAGAAATAATTCATCACCCACAGGGACGTGTAAATGATTTTCAAGTCTGTCAAGGCAAGATTGTCCTCCTCCAGCCCAAATATTGTAGTCATTCTCTATTTTTGGTCTAATCTGAAATCATTTCGCACAGGATGTGGCACAAGACCATATTTACAGAGGGAGATACACAAGTACATCGGACTAGGAACAAAAATTGCTCAGTCTCCCTTGTCTCTTCCCTTTTGTGATGCTTCAGAATTAAACCTGACCCTCTTTTTTTTTCAATAGAATAGGATAGGTGCTGCCTTGGGAAGGGTCTCCTGAAATCCGTTCCATACTGACCAAGATGTTCTTCTTTATGTACCGTGTCCTTTCAGAGCGTACGTGGTCATGGTTCTCCACAGCTTCCTATCCTTTGTAGCTCTTAATAAACTTTGTCTTCCTGTTATTTCTCCTAAGCCCTGTTCTGCCATCCATTTAGTCAAACTCACTGTTGTTTTCTTTTGTCCCTTTTACCCGCTATCCGTTCTGTGAGTATCAGATTCTCCAAGCCCTCCTTCCTCATTATGTGCCCCAGAAATCTCAGCTGTCTCATCCTGATGTTAAGTATTAGTTTCCTTTTTTTTTTCTGTAGAACCACATTTCTCTTGCTTCAAGTCTCCTCTTCATCGTCCAGCCCTCACTGTTATAAAGGAGGACAGATATATGATCACATAGCAGTTTAGTACTAGCTTCCCTGTTTCTAGCGAAATTTTTCTATTTCTTGTAATTCTGCTTAAGCTTTTGGAATTCTTCCTTGGCTATTCCAATACGACCTCGGATTTTTCAGTGTTAAACTTTTCGTCCTCTGTTTAAAACACTTCCCATATATTTAAATTTCCGTACTTCAAATCCCAGATAGCGTCCCTCCCAGGCTTATCTCTTCTTCGCGAGATGACTACGGTCATTACCTGTTGTTCCTAAAAGGGGTAGTTTTGTCTTTTTTAGTCCATGTATGTGTAGGCTTCTATCCCATTTTAAACCCCATTTTGTGTCACACGCCGCTCAAACTGGGCGTGTGAATAAATAAATTAAAGTGCCTACTTATTAAAAAAAAAAAAAAAAGATTCTGTTTTCAAATATGACGCATTCGTAATATGAAACGCGTTAAATAAAAATAAAAAATGTTTCTTAAAATTCCTGCATTAATTGCACAGCCCGAAATATATATCCTGAAAATGTATCTTGAAATTTAGAAATTATGACTGATTTGTGCTCCGTCATTTTAAAAGAGTTCCTAATTTACCTGATACACTTGCTTTATAAAAATCCCAATAATTTTAAAATTCTGTAATTTATGGTGTGCAAATTATGAATTATGTTTAAAATCAACGATCAATAAAACAAGAATAAATGTTAATATTCACGAGAAAAAATCAATGAATTAAGTTTTTCTTACCGTTTTGTTTTTTGGAAGGAACGCTCGTAACTTAAAGAAATTCTTGCGCGAAAAACGCTAAATTAAAAATTCCTTTTTATTAGTTTTTAATTAAAGGCTGGTCGTAAGCCTAGTAATTTTTTTTAACATTTTTTTTTTTGTCATTAAATACAGGGTGTCCATAAAGTTCGTGTGCACTTTAAACAATTTATAACTTAATTTGTATTTGCGATAGAAATAATTTGTAAAAAGGATTAGAAAGAAGTAAATCTATATTTTTTAAGGTTTTATTGATATTTTATTTAAGTTTCCACATGTCCTCCATCATTAGCAATACAAAGGGTAATACGATTTTGCAGTACATGGAAATCATTTATCAATTGATTTTTTACAGTAATGCCTGAAATCACATTAGATATTTTAGCTATAAAACTAGGTACATTATTAAACTTTATAACATTTTTCCTCCCTTTTCTCTTACTTAAACTCCCTGTAATCCTCCCCACCCTACCTCAACCCCGCACACTAATAGCATTTCCGCCTTGCTTGGGGTGTGATGATTAAATTGCTACATAAAAAAATACCAATCTGGAAATTAATAAAGATAATGACACCGATAAAGGACTATACAAGGCATCAGGGTCGGTGCAATGGTCTTGTGCCCCCTCCTCTAAATCTATGATACGGGGCCCCCCAAACCTACTCCATTTTCAAGGTAGTATTCACATAAAATACAAACTTTATTGTATTTATTCATTTGTAACCTCATTTAAATATGTATAATAATGGATCATATGCAATGTAGGGGAACAATCTAAAAATTACAAATTAGAGACATGTCATATAATACTAATAGATTTATCATTTTGAAAAAAGAAAATACGCACTGATTTTAGAAGTATGTTTTACACTGTTTTTAGCATAATCTGAATATTTTGAAAATACTTTTTGACTTTAAAAAGAAACAATTTTAAAAATAAAAATATGCAAATCACTTCTGGTGTCTTATCAAGTGATGGGGTTGAATGTACATTCAACATCATCACTTGAAAAGACACCAGAAATGTTGAAACAAAATGGCTATTTTTGTAGTGATTTTATAACATATTATATATATATATATATATATATATATATATATATATATATATATATATGGAAGGCTCAAATACCAATAATCCATGGTTATAATTTATTACATTGGAATCGTAATCACTGTCCAATTCATCAGACCTACAAATTCAAAAAGAAATTGGAAAATATAACTCCGGGTATAAAAAAAAAATTTTTAGTGGGAGTGTATATTCTTGCTCTGTCCTGGACATAGAGCTCTACCTGGATTCTATCCTCTTGGAAATTTATATAATATATATATATATATATATATATATATATATATATATATAGTCACCACTAATATTATCAATATATATATATATATATATATATACATATATATATATATATATATATATATATATATATATATATATATATATATATATATTCAATCAATATTGATCACTATATGTTACCGCACACTACCGTGGTTCAATCGCTAGGTCTCTCTATGTGGCTGAGTAGCGGACTTATCTCAGTGAGAATCTAACAGTATGATGGACCAGTCGTTCCAATGATAATAACAATGTGCTGTTGAAATGGGTACCACGTTCCTCTGACTTGATTTTTTCTATGAGGATATGTTAAAGAACAGGTTTATATCCCCCACTCTTCCTACAAGCCTAGAAGAACTTAAGTAGAGAATCATTGAGACATTGGAGAATGTTACGCAAGACATACTACAACGTGTTTGGCAGGAGCTGGACTACCGACTTCACTTGTGCCCTATCACAGGTGAAGCGCATATTAAACATTTGTGAAGCTTTATGAAATCTACATCCCTTTGAATATCTTGCTCGAATTTTGATAAATAAATCTTTTATTGTTCAACATGAAGCCTATTTAAGTTTGTTTGCCTGGGACATGTAGCTACTCAGGTATTCACATTTTAAATGATGTCAATTTTGGGGGGACACCCTCTATATATCAGCATTATATACAGGGTGCGATGGGTAAATTGTATTTTTTTATATTTTATATTTTTAATTTCGCGCGTTTGATTTGGATTTTTGCCATATATATATATATATATATATATATATATTAAATAAATAAATAAATATATATATATATATATATATATATATATATATATATATATATATATATATATGGAGGCACGGTGTAGTAATGGATAGAGACTTGGATTGAGAAATCGAGTTCGAATTACAATCGAATCCATTACATTCACTTACGATTGGCAAAGGTGTGAATCCACTTCTCCCTACAGCTATTGGTAAATAGCAGAACAGACTAGGTTCTATAGCCTTGGATGGCAACTGGTCTAGGAGAAGGATAACTCTGAATTCAGAACTTGCCAAGGGTCGTTTGGGGACCCTGTGGCACGTAGTGCACTGAGTCTGTGTATTCGGCACTTCAAAAAGTGTGAATGGTTCTGCACAAAACCTTCACCAGTATAATCAAATCTCATGTGCTGGCGTCGGGCTGACAGTTTCCTAGAAACTGATCTGCTTGACTCTCATACGTCGAATTCGACGGGAGCATATATATGCAGACTGGCTACAATGGGTAAATTGTCGCCATTTTATATTTTTAATTTTGCGCATGCGTGTTTTATGCTTTTGATGTTTTTGACTGCACAGTATACAAGGATCAGTTGGGCGCAATTCATTCCGCCAGACATTTGGAAACGGCATGCTGTACTGCTTAGCAGCGGAAACTCCAATGCGAACATTTCAGAGTGTTTAGGTGTCAATCTGAGGACAGTGCAGAGGATTTGGAAAGAGCTGGATGAATCTAATGGTGATTACGAAGGCGTTAGTGCTGCCCTGGGTCAAGAAGAAGTCTATATCTGGCAACAGGACTCTGCACTATGCTACACAAGCAGAAGAACCTGGTCATAGCTGTCAGACAATATCTACGACCACAATACCCCTTACATCTGGCCATCTAACTCCCCAGACTGCAACCCCTTGATTATTATATGTGGGGCGCAGTTCATCAAGAGACCGACAAAACTCTTTATGACACCAAAGAAAGATGAGCTGAAGGCAAGGATCATGACAGCATTCACCAACTTAAACAAGGAGACCATCCAGAAGAGTTACAGGAAATTCTGAAGTCGTCTGGAAGTCCTGGTTGAAGCCAATGGCGATTTTATTGAATAAATTTACTCTTTAGATATTTTTGTGTCATTTTGGTAAATATATCTGTTAAAATTAGATGCTGGTGTCATTTTCATTTTTGCGTAATTTAGGCGACAATTTATCCATCGCACATTACAAAAAATTATAATTTTAGGACTGTAAAATAAAGTCACTCTTCATAAATAAGCAAATATTGTAATTGTCTAAGTTGTATTTTACACGTTCTTTTGAGAAAAGTGTATTTTTAAGCAAGACAGACGGTTTGTAAAAAAACTATTACGGTTGTATAATTGTCTATTTTTTAGAATTAGCTACATAAGTGGTTTCCAACCGATTTGGGGCCATGCCTCACTTTGGTATTTCTAAAATTCTGCTGCCCTCTGTAATATTTAATTCTTACATGCATGCCAATTTGATATGTACGTACATACACACAAAAATGTAATAATTTGTTTTTAATAAGTTAGTAGTGTGATGAGTACGAAATAATAAGAACTTCCCTTATCCACTTCCTTCAAATTCGGGTGACCTGAGGAAAAAGACGGAAAGAAATTCGCGAATCTACGTGAAATTTTCTTTGGGCCAATGAAAACCTTGCCTTCACAGAGGTTGGCTAGTGAGTTGAGAAAAAGACGGAAGAAATTCGCGAGCCTATGTGAAATTTTCTTTGGGCCAATGAAAACCTTGCCTTCACAGAGATTGGCTGGTGAGCTGAGAAAAAGACGGAAGAAATTCGCGAGCCTACGTGAAATTTTCTTTTGGCCAATGAAAACCTTGCCTTCACAGAGATTGGCTGGTGAGCTGAGAAAAAGACGGAAGAATTTCGCGAGCCTATGTGAAATTGCTTTTGGATCAATGAAGAACTTGTCCTCACAGAAATTAACCGTTAAGTCAAGAAAAAGAAAGAAAATAGCGAGCCTATGTGACATCCTTTTCGTTATAAAATGAGGAGAAAAATTTAAATTAATAAGAGAAGAGTGTCTGAAGTCATGTGAAAGGTTTCGTTTTTGTTCATGCATCTAGCGTTTAAATTTTCGCCAGTGTCAAATTACAAAACAAATATATTATCGGTTTTTAATCAAGCCCGTAACACTTCAAAGAATTTTCTTTCAACAACCCATGAAAGTTAAGTATTTCAAACTATCTCTCTTCGTCTACTTTTGAATGTATGCAACTATATAACTCTTCTGTGAACAATGAACTCTCTTACCTTTGTCTTCAAACATTTTTGAATATTATTTTGTGTCAGATTATTTAATTGGTTATATGAACATTTCATGTGTCAGTAACACGTTTTAGAAAAATAAATCACCCACTTTTAAAGTTAGTAGTTTTAACGAATTGTTATGAAGAGGAAATGTTCATCATCATCATTATCATCATTCCCTTTTCCTGAAACGAACTACTGAGATAACTTCAAGCGTGTAGATTCGTAAATAAATTCCTTATCTTGTTTTGTTAAAATTACCCTTGTGTTTCCTCGCCATTATCTGCCTCCGTTAATCTTCTTGGCGTGAGTAAATCAATTGTTCATTTTAATCCCGAAGTCCCGTTTTGTCTGAAAGAGACTAAAAAAGAAAATGAAGCCTGTTCCCGTTTACGCAAACCAGGCTCGCGACTTTCATCCACCTTTCGTTGAAATCTGCCGATGACAAACGCTTTCTACCAATTCTGATATTCATCCTGAGTTGGTGCCTAAAGAATTCAACTAGATCCTGATAAGTAACGTTCGTATCGCAAGATGCCCTCAATCTGCATCATCCACACCACCATCCGTGTCACGGGTTAGCAGCGTCAGAAACACCATCCGTTTTACTCCAAAACACGGGGGTGACACAATATCGCAGGCATAAGAGAAATCGATGGGTACAAGATGTTCAGGATCGATACGAGCCATCAACTCGCCGACATAATCACAGCCCGGGCACAACTGAGGGCAGTGGTAGCAGGCATTCACAGCCGTTTCTTCTAATCCAAGGTCACACTGAAAACCACGTCACTGAGCGATGGCCTATTTCGGATTAATCGCTATAATAAATTATTCCATCATAAATCAACAATGTTTTGCTGTAATTTTTAACATTAACTTGTGATTTTTCTGGTTAAAAAAGGTGAATGATTTAACACATTCAAAATTATGGATAAAAATAATGAATTTTATCTAGTGCTTTTTCGAGTATGAGCAAAACAAATTCACGGATTTGGACGGGAAGAAAAAGACCTCAGAATGACATCAAAATCCGCGAATTTTGTTCATTCTTTTATAGTTAGTTGTGCTTAGTTTAATTTGTAGCATATATGAATGTAGGTAGAAATGTAGTGAAAGAGATAATCAGCTACCTCGAATAAGTGTTCGTGTTTTGTGTGCGATCTACCGAAGAAAAATTACCTAAAAGTAGTTCGCAAAAATCTACTTTAAGGACGAGAATCTATGCTAATGTTCTTCCCTCCCCTGAATGGCGTGACCAATCAGAAAGATCTTTCGGTGAACAAAAGCCATTGTTTTTCACTTATTAGATTTTCTGAGCTTGGTGGATGGACATGTGTTTTTACAGGTGAGAAGTGAAGGTTGGATGTGTGACCCCATTTTGTCGTTTCTACGTTGCCTGTTGGACTTTTACGACGGACTATCGTTTGAACTCTGATTTGGCTACAAGTGTTGCCGTCGAGCGACACAAGAAATCTAAGTTGATAGTCTTTTTTTTTCTTTTCTTTACAACTACAATGACATCAAAATCAGCGAAAAATTTTAATATGTCAATAGTTGTGTTTAGTTTAATATATAACGTATATAAATGTAGGTAGAACAAAAAACAAATGTTGATAAAATAGCGAAGTTCGCAAAGCATAGCTCGGGACCCCCCCCCCATTAGGCTTGCACCCCCCCCCCCAGGCTGGTGGTAGTATACACAAGACCCGAATATAAGCCTTGCACAAAATTTTCCTTGTGCGGCTCAAATTATCAAGGCAGTTTAGCAGTTCTTTCAAATACAAATCAGTTTTCTTTCAGAAAACTACAGATCGTATAAAGCAAATGTTTTTTTTAACAAAAGGGATTCTAGCAACTTTCTTTTAGCTCAACAGTTCATATACCGTATATACAAGGCGAAGATTTAACCTTAAAATAGTCCCACCCCCAAAATAGGGATCCGTCTTATATTCCAGGTATAAAATATAAAACCTTAATCCTGTAGTTTATGGTAAGTTGTCAACATGGGAGATTGTTGATGATAGGCTAAACCCCTGCTTCGCCTTCTTCTTTTTTTTTATGTTGAACAAAAACGACACACATCGTCTCGACAAGCCGTTTGAAGATCGCATTTGAGAACAGTGAAACAAGTGGATGGTTAGCAGCTAAAAGTCATTCAGGCTACCGTAATAACCTACCAAAAATACAGCATCCACTCATGACGTATTATAGATTGAGGTAGTTAAATGACAATATCTCTCCACTGTCCTTCATTAGAATTTGAGTGAGGAAGTATACTTACTGAATTTATTTAATAAATTCAATACATTTTAAAATAATTTTTGTGTGCGTGGTGGGTGAGGTAGCCTTGTATGGTGAATATAGCCTGAAACGTTTAACTTGAAAATTTGTTGGAGTTGTCTTGTATGCATATATATATATATATATATATATATATATATATATATATATATATATATATATATATATATATATATATCCTTACTTTGTACTGGACCTTGAGTTCTACCTGGATTCTATCCTCTTGGAATTTTTTATACAAAAAATATACATGTATGTGTATGCACCTATGTATATATATTTATATATATCGCATATGTATGTGTATATTTACCACTAATGTTATATATATATATATATATATTCCAATCCAAGCCGCTTGCCAGTTACATTCACATGCGCTAATACCCTTGGGAAAGGTATGAATCCTCTTCTTCTCCCCCCAGCTATGGGTAAATAGCAGAATAGACTCGGTTCTATAGCCTTGGAAGAACAACTCTTAATTCAAAACCTGCGGAGGGTCGTTTGGAGACCCTGTGGCACGTAGTGCACCTGGTCTCTGTATTCGGCCCTTCAAAAAGTGTGGATGATCCTGCATGAAACCTTCACCAATATAATCAAATGTCATGTGCTGTTGTCGGGCTGTCGGTTTCCTTGCTTGATCCTCATACGTCGAATTCGACGGGAGAGTCGAGTCTATATATATATAGTCTATATATATATATATATAATAAAAAGGCTTAAACACTAATATTCCTTGGTCATAATTTATTCCACTGGAATCGTAAATATGATCCAATTCACCAGACCTACAAAGCTTTTTTTTTTGTTTTTAAATTTATAGGTCTGATGAATTGGATCGTATTTACGATTCCAATGGAATCAATTATGACCATGGAATATTAGTGTTTAAGCCTTTTTATTATATCCTTACTCAGTCCTGGGCATTGAGTTGAACCTGGATTCTATCCTCTTGGAATTATTTTTTATACATATATATATGTATGTGTATGTATGTATGTATATATATTTATATAGTTTAGATATATGATTGCATACGTATGTGTATATTAACCACTAATATTATATATATATATATATATATATATATATATATATATATATATATATATATATATATATATATATAAACTAATGTTCTCTTCTAGAGAAAGTTAACTTTTTGCTGATATTGGCTACCACCAACCAGACAAGAAAGTCTTGATTGCGGTCCCATTCCCAAACTTTGGAATAGTGTAAATACACTTGATATGTCGGCATATATGGTGACCTTGTGGCGGACTTCACCACATTAATTTAACTTTAGATTAGGAAACAGGGCTGATGCAGAAAAGGATAAGCCAAAGACATTGTTACACATAAAATATGTATTTAACAAGATGTACAATATCAAACAACGATGTGAAAGAAAGCTTGCATTTAAGTAAGAAAAGGTTGAATAAACCAAGAGTTGTCTCTCTTTATCTGTTATTTTAATGTTCCAAAGTTCACTGGAAGAATGTTCATGAGAGTCTTTTGTAATGTTTATACTTGTAAGCTTTTGCTGTGTAAGAAAAGATTATGTGATTATATACAAGGTATGTTCAGCATGTGAGTGGTGTGTGTGAGTGAGAAGGTTGGCGCATGGTTTCAACTGTCGTGGATTTGTTTGGCAGCTGAAATCTCACTAAAAAGGGTTAGAAAATTCTTGCTTAAATAAGTGACTGTAGGCTCCAGATCGCTGTGCAGGAAGAAATATTCTTCACGTGCAGACGATCTGATTGGTTGGCTTAGACCAATCAGAGAGCGAGCTTTGGGGAGACTTAAGAAAGCTTCTGTGATCCGTTTCTCCCAAAAGTGCACAAAACTGACGACATAAAAATAGAGCGATTACAAAATTGTCGCATTGCTGCAATTTGTAAATTGCCTATCATAACGTAGCGGTGATTAATTAGCCAATGAATGTTTGGCATTGTATGTGATTTGTATTTTTGTATGTATGTATGTTCTTGCGTAATAGATCCGCACAAACTTTTAGCTCCACCCTCTCTCAAAATAGGGAGCTGTCCTATACTCCAGGTATAAAATGTGAACATCAAATCCTATGGTTTATGGTAAGTTGTTAACATGGGAGATTTTTGATGTTAGGCTAACCCTAATTTTGGTAACTCTTGGCCCAAATATTTTCTACTAAATAGTCTAAATTCACATTATTATCATAAAATAATAAGAGTAGCGTAATAAAAGTACTCTTGCCTTATATAATATCTGGTATGATTGCACAGCAACAATAAAATTCATATGCGTCAAGAGAAATATAAACGATCGTCACACACTATAAACGATATCTTGCCTCCTTTTTTTGATGATGTCGAACAAAAACACAACTGGATGTGTGTCTCAACAAGCTGTTTAAAGATCGCATTCGAGAACACTGGAACAAGTGGATGGTTAGCGGCTAAAAGTCATCCAGGCTATTGTAATAACCTACCAAAAACACAATGTCCACTCATTAGGTATTGCAGATCGTGATAGCTAATTGACAATATTTTCCCACCGTTTTTCATTAGAATTTGAGTGAAAAAAATATATGCTTACTGAATAAATAATATTCAATGAAATAAATTCAATGCAATACATTTTGAAATACGATTTGGGTAGGGTCTTGTACGGTGAATATAGCTCGAAGCCTACATTATAACTTCAAAATAGGGGGTCGTCTGATATGTCCAGTCGTCTTGTACGCCAGCATATGCGGTAAATCAATATCTTAGCAATACAAGAAATTTATTTTACTTTACAATTCAAAATTCAAAGCGGGGTGACAAAAAAGATTGACCTACTTCGACAAAACTGATTTTCAAAGTCCTTTTAACGAATATTAAGATTTTTGGAACAGGCGTCCTCAAATTTGAGATAAACTCTCCTGTGTCTATGAAAATCATGCGTATTATGAGAATTTAGAAGATTCTTCTTCTTCTTCTTCTTTCGTCAGTAACAATAGCAGTCTTTTATTATCCCAGGTCACCGTGTGGTCGATTTCTTTTCTCAGCAGCAACAAAATTTACACGCCCAAACAGACTTTTTTGCCTGGTAACAGCCTTTCGTCCGTGTGCCCTTATCTCACCTTAGCAGCAGCAGCAGCAGTGTCAGCAGCAGCAGCAGCAGCACGAGTATGGTTCAACCTTTTCCGGTCTATTATTTTCTTCCTTTGCAATCAAAATTTTCCCCCTGGATAAAAACCGACACGTAAATCAAATTCTAAGGGACCTATATTTTTTTTATATCCACTGGTTAAAAAATCGAAACGTCGCTTCTTCGCTTCTGTATGGCAGCGAATGCTGGGCAATCTCCTGAAAGATGAGGAAGAGACTTGAAGCAACAAGAAATGTAGTTCTACAGAAGGATGCTGACGATATCATGAACCGGATATCTGAGCAACAACGAGGTTTTGGAGGGAATGGAAACAAAAAGGAAATTTACACTTAACATCAGGCAGCTGAAATTTATGAGGCACGTAATGAGGGAGGAGAGCTTGGTAAATCTGATACTCACGAAACATATTAAGGGAAAGAGGGGCAGAGGAAAGTAAGGCCTGACATACTCAATGGTCTTGATCAAATGGATGTTAGAAAAGGCTATCGGAGAAATAAGAAAAAGACAAAACTTATTAAGAGCTACAAAGGACAGGGTGATTTAGAGGGCCATTATTGCCTACACCCTGAAGGGACACGGCACATAAAAGAAGAAAGAAAGCCAAGCCCAACCTGTAAATCTTTTGCTACGGAAATCTTAAACCGACTGGGCTCGTTTTGACGAGCATTTTATGATGTCATTTTGTAATCTATTATTATTATTATTATTATTACAGTGTAACTCGGATATAAGAGACCCGGATATAAAATAAACCCGGATATAAGAGAGATTTTCTCTGGTACCAAATTAGAGCCTGTATTAATGTATATAAAATAGACCAAACCCGGATATAAGAGAAACCATGATATAAGAGAAACCCGGATATAAGAGACTTCTTCTCCGGTCCCGACAACTCTCTTATATCCGGATTACACTGTATCAAATCAATTTTCATTCAATTTTTTTTATACAAACCCTTTGGTTTCATTTGGTGAGTGTTTTCTTTTTCAAAGGAACCTTGTTATTAACATTCTAATTATCTTAATTAGTTTTTAGTGCAATTCAATATTAACTTTTTTATTCAAATATTTTCTATGTTAGTTTTTACACAATTACATATTTTAATGATTATTTTTTTCATACAATTTTAATATTATATTTTTTATTAAAAAAGAAATTTCACAAATTATATATAAAATTCTGTGACTTCCGTTAGTCCGCCCGTCGCACCCTCTAAAATAGCCATACATTGACCGATCAAAACCAAATTTTAGGGAGAAGTGCAAACAGATAAGTAAAAAGTACAGATAGTTTTACTAGGGTGCAATAAATTTTCATTAATTTTTTTGGAAAAATTAAAAGTGTTATTATTTAACATACAAAATACTCCCAATATTTTAAAAACAATTTAATGATTTAAATAAAAATACTTATTTAATAAAAACGTAATATTATTTTTTGCATATCTTTTAAGTTTTTATATACAAGAACCCAGTTTCCAGTTTGCCCTGCGTTTGCGCAAACTATAAACAAATCACGAGGTCAAACGTTTCAAAACGTTGGAATTTGGCCCCAGAAAGAAGTATTTACGCATGACCAGTTGTATGTTGTATGTTCAAGGGTAAGAAATCTTAAGAATTTATTCTTCACTGTAAAAAAGGGAAAAAGAAAGTTTCTTAAAAATATTGTTTAAAATGAAGTCCTATAAAATTAAATTAAAGAAATTATTAAAGCGTGAAATAGGTTCTTTGTCAAGGTTTTTTTTTCCAAACAGATCAGCTTATTCAAATTTCATCGATTGGTTTACGAATTGAACGAAACGTAGAGTTTCTAAATCTCGACAAAAATGTTAGTGATAACTTCAACAAGACTAAATACTGTGAGGATTTTAAAACGCGTCGGAATGTTGCAAAAATATCTAGCATTGTTAAAAGTCCCAGCGACCCACGTTTGTTTTGCTATGCTGTCTGACCTTTTCGTTTCTATTAAGTCGGTGTACCTTTTTTTTGTAAAGAGTATCTTCAATCTTATAGTTTTTGTATTTTGAGTTTTTTCCTTTATTTGAACATTGTATATTTTTAAGAGCCAATGATTCTTATTTTGATCTGTTATCTTGCCTTGTTTGTAATAAGGCGGAGAAAAGGAAAATTTTGTGCACGCCTATTCAGTAAAAAATGTATTCATCTATGTTTTTTAAAGCTTTTCACCCCAAGCAAGGCGGGCGTGCTACTAGCACGCAAGGGGTTACAGAGAGTGGGGGCAAGAGTAAAGAGGCGTGATGGAGGAAAGGATGAAGAGAAGGACAGGAAATAGATCAAGGCATATGGAGATGACGATTGATATTGCATTTGAATAGTTGAAGATTATAGCTATCAGGGAAGCAAGTAAGAGGAAGGGAGTTCCACAGACAGGAAGTGCGAGACATGAAGCTATTGGAGTAGAAGAGACGGCTTTATTTAACCGTTTCGACAGTGAAAAAGTGGGACTGAGATGCCAACCTAGTAGCACGTTTAAATTCATGCAGTTTGGGAACTAGCGAAAATATCCCATCAGAGCAATTACCGTGAAAGTATTTGTAGACAAGTCAGAGGGAGGCGACGGCACATTTGTGAGAGAGCGACGTAATAAATATTTATTCCATTCTAATTTCACATATGAAATTAGAGTCTTGCTTGTTATTTTATGTGATTTTTTTTTATATTTGGGATAAGAAAGGTGAACCTCTCTTTTCTCCCATTCCTGCCCAAGGAAGAAAAATTCTTTTATGTAAGATATTTATTTTCAAAGTTAGTGAACTTTCAAAAATGACTTAAATATTTCTTCTAAAATATCAACCTTTGTGATAAATTTTAAAATATTCTGAAATTAATTTCACATCAAAAAAAAAAAAAATTAAAAATAAAATTGACAAAAATGTGGTTTCTAGCCAATAATGAATCTTGGTAGGACTTCTAATTCTCTCAGAATTGCCTCACCGTATAGGTTGAATATTCCGCTGAGAAGACACATCCTTTTCTATTTTTGTATATCTATTTAATTCATTTTCTATCTGCATGTAGGCGGTTTGTTGCAGTATAAGTTCTGGATTATTTTAATATCCTTCCTAAATATGCCAAGGTTATCTAGCAGTTCCAGTAGTTCTTTGTCATGTACTTTATAAAACGCTTTTGCATAATCTATAAACACAGGTATATATCTATCTATCTATCTATCTATCTATATATATATATATATATATATATATATATATATATATATATATAGCTCTGCATTTGTATTGCTCTTTCTGATATCATTCTGAGCATAAATATTACATTCCTTGTTCCAGTGTCTTTAATAAAACCCCACTGTTCTTGCCTTATTCCCGGTATGACTCTTCTGCGCGCTCTATTCATCAGAATTCGGATGATAAGTTTTGTTATATGGCTCATTAGGCTGATTGCCAGATGATGTTCACATTCGCTTGCCTCTGGCTTCTTGTGCAGTGCTATGAAAATAGATCTACTTAGGGCTTCTACTATATTTCCACAGTTGTAGATTTCATTTATTATGTCTGTAATCTTGTCAATGCCGAAAATATTTAAGGCTGCCGGCATCTTTATTACATTTTCTTCTAGTCATGTTGCTTTGTTTCTATTAATTTGTGCTGATTCCACTTCATTTCCGGTATTACGGTATTTTCGTGTATTGCCGGAAGTTCTCCAATGTATCCGTTCTATTGCTGAAGTATTTTTTCTTTCTCAAATATCAATGTCCCATCCTTGTTTGTTTGTTTGTTTTTTTTGTTTTGTTTTTTTTTGTTTTTTTTGGCATTCTGTTGATGAAAATATCTTTTGTTTTATTAGTTCTCTTATTTTTATTTTTATTTTTTTTCGTGCATATCTGATTTATCTGTGATACTCATTCTTTCTATTTCTGCACATTTTTCGTTGAGTCATTCGTCTTTAGCCTGCGTGCATTTGTTTCTAGTTTCTCTGTACCGAGTACTATATTCTGTGCCGTAACTTGGTATTGTTGTTGTCTCTTTTTCATCATGCCAAGAATTTCATTTGTCAGCCATTTTTTTTTTCCTTATCAATTTTGGAGATGATCTCGATTGCCGATGTTACTAACATTTCTCTTAATGTATCATACTTTGAGTTTCCATTCTCATATCTTCTTTTAACACGATTCATATATTTCTCCTTCACATTCAGGTCATTCAGGAGTTTGTCGTATTGCAATTTGGGTGCTGCCTTGGCCCTCTTCAATTTCCGTAGCTTTACTCTAAATTTACATATCACTGAAAGGTGCTCGCTCCCGCAGTCGGCACTTGGGTATGTTTTGTAGTGTAAAATTGCATTCCTGAATCTCGTATTAATAGTTATATAATCGATTTTGCTTTTCATTTCTCCTCCTAGATTTCTCCATGTCCAAATATGTCATTGGTGAAACCAGGTGTTGACTACTACCTGATCATTTGCCATACACCATTAAACCTATTACGATCTGCATTCATTAGAAATTCCTAGTCCAAATTTGCCAACTATTTCACCATCTCTCTCCTTGTCTATTTGGCATTCAGATGTCCAATGACAATTTTAATTTATTACTATTTGTATTTCTTCTTGTCTACTTTGCCCAGTCACTGCATATACAATTATGATGGCTATTTTGAAAGCTTTCCTTTCGGTTTAACAAGAATTCTTTCAAGTAGCTGACAATATCCCAGAATACATTTCTTCATGTTTTTGTCTAATATCAGTCCTACTCATCTTTCCTTTTCTCTTACTATGCATACAGTGTCCCAAGAAAAGTTTTTAGCCAGGAGAAATAAACTACACCCAAATTCAAAATTTAATTACGTAATCCCAACTCAACATAAATAAACAGTATTTGGAACTAGTATAATATAGGTCCGCCATTTGCTAGTTTCAGTGCTTGTATTCGATTTTTCATCGATTTGATCAAGTTATCAACAATCGTCTGATCCATATTTTGCCACTCCTTTAGCAATGTTTCTTTAAGGGTTGCCCTGCCGTGATTTTGGTTGCACGCTCTCGAAATTTTCGGTCATGGTACTCCCAAACGTGCTCTATTGGATCCATGTCAGGATTTTGGGCTACCCATGGCAGTGACTTGATTCCTTGCGATTCCTTTCAGGCTTTTGCTACTTTGCTCGTATGACATGGCGCTCCATTTTCTTTGAAAAGGTAGACATTCTTATCAATCTGATTGGTTTCAATTATTTAACCTGGAAAAACCTAGCAATTTCTCTATTTGACTTTCCACACTGATACCATCCTATTATTCGCCCTCATTGAAATTCACCAATTTTCTTACTTCCGCGAACTTTCATTGCAAAATATAAGTCAACTATCGTTCATAGATGACAGTAGCTTGATACTAATACGGTATTGTCTGAAAAAAAAAAGAAGAGACGTTATTGCACAAGCCAAAATTGCTGTAATTAAGGGTGACTAAAAACTTATCATAGCCCACAGTATATCGGGTGCGATGGATAAATTGTCGTTTAAATGATGCAAAAATGAAACTAACACTGACATCTCATTTTAGCAGATATATTTACCAAAATTACACAAAAATATCTGGAAATAATAAAGAGTAAAATTGATTCAATAAAATTGACATCGGTTTCAACCACGGCCTCCAGACGGTTTCAGAATCTACTGCAACGCTTCTGGATGGTCTCCTTGTTTAAATTGGTGAATTCTGCCCCAATCCTTGCCTTCAGTTCATCTTTGGTGTTAATAATAATGATAACAATTCCAGTTGTAGTTGGAGCCCTCGAATTGATTGAAAAAGATTCCAGTAGACCCATTGAAGGAATCCTTGGTTGTCCATGCCTTAAAGAAATACAAAACATTGTACTCACAAGTACAGCCCACATCTTATGAAGGGCTTTATCTATGTAAAATATGTGTAATCTTTTATTTCAAAACTGCTCAGTGGAAAATGTCATGATGCTATTTCTGACCTTAGATCTCTGGTCGGGACCCAGATAGAAATGAGTATACACCAGGAGCCAAAGGAAATAAAACAACAACAGCAATAATAATAATAATGATAATAATAATAATAATGATGATAATGATAATTATAATGATGATAATAATAATAATAATAATGATTATAATAATAATAATAATAATATTCCACGTCCCGATGATTATTTTTGTTTGATGTGAACATTCGCTGGATAACAGCTGTCGCTCATGCCTTTCCTTAACGGGCGAGGGATCAATTGACTTAGCGTTATAAAACCCTTTCTGAGAACAAAGAATGTTTGTCATTCACTTTTCTTTCACCTATTCCGTTCCGTCCATGATCCAAGATGTTATTATATTATGGATATAATAATGCCCATAATGGGGGACAATACAATCTGTAAATATTCCTTTCTTTCCATAGTTCACCCCATAATGGTGTCTGCGCTTCACACCGCGAGTAGACATGACTGAAACTAAACGCCAGCAGGTCATAATAAAAATGCACAAAAGATTAGTAGAAATGATTACCAGTGTTTGAAGGTACTCAAAAAACAGCTGAAAACAGTGGCAGGTCCGTGCTGTGACCTGAGAAATATGAAATTGGTTTTGTGGAAATTAGTCCTGGATTATTGATTTAACCGGATTACCGATGGCCAACGTGTATAAAATATATTTTTGTATTGTTTTGACAACAAAAGTTTATACGAATTTTCACTCTTTTGCTGAAGAAACCAACAGGTTTGCTATTTAATAAAACCTGCTGTGGCCTTTCTTAAAACCAGCTGTAACACCTAAGCCAGCAAAGTTAATTTAGTATATGATATTTATATTAAAAAAAAAGGTCAGACGTAGTTATCACTGTAAGCACTTTTTTAATCATTTTACCCCAAGCAAGGCAACAAAGCCACTAAGATGCAAGGGGTTACTGAGTGGGAAAGAATCTGAGAAAAACATTATTATGGAAAGAGAACAATAAAAGAGCAGGAATTAAGAAGATACAAGATAGCAATTGACATTGCATTTAAATTTTTGAAGATCAGAGTTGACTGGAAAACAAGAAGCTGAAAAAGAATTCCATAAGCGAGAATTGCATGAGAATAAACTGTTAGCATAAAAGTTACAGTTACATCTAGCCATTTCAACAATAAAATGATAAGACCTAGCTGCCAATCTAGTACTGCGCTTAAATCCATAAAGTTGATGTACCAAAAAGGAAAGCTCATCAGAACAATTATATTTAGAACAAAGATATTTACAGAAAAGGCACAGGGGAGATACGTTATGGTGGTGGGAAAGTTATTAAAGCTGAGATGCTAGGTAAGGGCAAATAATATTGCATATTCGCCTATCGTCCGGTTCACACACCTCTCCGGGTTTTTTTTAACAGGAGTAGAAGTTTATCTCTTGTTTACTATTTAGGATTGTGTTCCCAGTAACTTCTAAAGTCGTCTCCTCCTCTTTAATTCCAAGCAGCTCCTTACATCTTAATGACATTAGCACCTTGTTTAAGGTGAATTGATTGAAAAAAAATTACTATTGTTATAACAAAGAGTATGAGAAATATTATCTCTATTTGTTGATGAAACCAACTGGTTGGCTATTTTATAAAATCTCCTGAGGCCTTTCTTAAAACTAGTTGTAACATCTAAGCCAGCCAAGTCTATTTAGTGTATGGTATTCACACTCGTCTCTACGATTTTTTTTAATTCCGAGCCGCTATCCGAAATTATAATGAAACACAGATAAAATAAAGGTTACAGATAATTCTGTTGACTTACATAAAGTTCATCTGGGACAGGGCTCCGTCCCTGTGAGGGTGGTATCACGGCTACGACTAGCTTGGACCGGCTCTGATCAGTTTGGACCTGTTATGACAAGCCAAGACCAGCTATGACTAGCTTAGACCAGGTCTGACCAGCTTAGACAAGCTATGACCAGGTAAGACCAGCTTAGACGAGCGGCCCGAGTGAAAACACTTGGGTCGCCACGTTAAAAACTGACCCTGTGTCACAACCTGACTTGGTGGGGGGGGGGGGGTCAAGTAAATATCCATAAAATCCATGAAAAGTTCCACCTTACCTGTTATGGGCAATGAAAGATGTTTGTACTCCATACCACGAGAAGCACCTTTCATATTCATTGGAACCATTACTAGAACTAAACGTCATCAGTTTATAATAAAAATGCACAAAAGATTAAATTATTCATTTAATCGGTTTACAGGCAAGTTTATATTGAATATGCTATTTTAAAATAGGTCAGCCTTCTTATTTATCACTGTAAGTTCTTGTCGGCAGGAGAATATTTTATAAAGATTAAATGCTTTATACGAAAGAAATGTTATTTGGTGACAGTTTTTTTCCGTTTAGTTCTGATGACTTCTTTATTTATGCAGCAAATCTCTAAATTTTTATTTTGATTCTTGATTTCATTATAGTAAACCGACATTATCAACATAGAATAGGCATTAACGTTAGGTTTGAGGTCATCGTTAGAAAATGAGAAGGTGTTGTCCATTAAAAAAAAAAAAAAATTAGAAACAAGTATTCCATTTTTTTCTTTTAAGTATTTCAACCCAACGAGTGAAAAGAGAATGCGAAGACTTTAGCAAGAAGTAAGGAAAAAGACAATAAAAGAACAGAGATTGATAAAATAGGCAAAGAGGAAAGTAATGACTAAAATGAGTAAAAAAATTTTATTCTATCAGGATATTTTTTGGGTAGAGAAAGTTCGAGGACAGTGTTATATGGTAATTTACTCACGAATGTATATTAAGAGTAGGTACTGCCTTTTGGAGAGGGAAGTTTCCAGCCGTCAACTCTGACAATCGAACCGAATATTCTTGCTGTAACACTCTCGTTTGTATATGTTTGTATTACTGTTTCTTTTAATATATTTGTTTAATTCAGTTCCTCTCTTTGTGTCTCTATTTCTGACCCCCAAAAGGCGAACAACAATGAAAAATCATTTCCAATGCATTTTCATAGTAAAAATCATTTCCAATGCATTTTCATAATAAAAATCATTTCCAATGCATTTTCATAATAAAAATCATTTCCAATGCATTTTCATAGTAAAATCATTTCCAATGCATTTTCATAGTAAAAATCATTTCCAATGTATATTCATAGTAAAAATCATTGCCCAATGTATTTTCATAGTAAAAATCATTGGTCAATGCATTTTTATAGTAAAAATCATTTCCAATGCATTTTCATAGTAAAAATTATTTCCAATGCATTTTCATAGTAAAAATCATTTCCAATGCATTTTCATAGTAAAAATCATTTCCAATGCATTTTCATAGTAAAAGTAATTTCCAATGCATTTTCATAGTAAAAGTAATTTCCAATGCATTTTCATAGTAAAAATCATTTCCAATGTATTTTCATAGTAAAAATCATTTCCAATGCATTTTCATAATAAAAATCATTTCCAATGCATTTTCATAATAAAAATCATTTCCAATGCATTTTCATAGTAAAAATCATTGGCCAATGCATTTTCATAATAAAAATCATTTCCAATGCATTTTTCATAGTAAAAATCATTGGCCAATGCATTTTCATAATAAAAGTCATTTCCAATGCATTTTCATAGTAAAAATCATTGGTCAACGCATTTTCATAATAAAAATCATTTCCAATGCATTTTCATAATAAAAATCATTTCCAATGCATTTTCATAATAAAAATCATTTCTAATGCATTTTCATAGTAAAAATCATTGGCCAATGCATTTTCATAATAATAATCATTTCCAATGCATTTTCATAATAAAAATCATTTCCAATGCATTTTCATAGTAAAAATTATTTCCAATGCATTTTCAAAATTGTTATGGTAATTTACCCACACATGCATGGACTCTCCCAGCTATAAATAGGAGCAGGTACTGCCTTTTGGAGAGGGAAGTTTCCAGCAGTCAGCTCTGACAATCAGACCGAACATTCTTGCTGTAACACTCTCGTTTGTATATGTTTGTATTACTGTTTCTGTTAATATATTTGTTCAACTCAATTCTTCGCTTTGTGTCTTTATTTCTGGCCCTAACAAGTCCACAGCAGAAAGTTCCTGAAAGGACATGCAAATTCAAGGAATGTTCATAAAAGAGTCTCTGTAAGAAAACTAAGAATTAGTTGAACTCACTCTGTCATTGATTTAGAGTGAGTGATGTGTCTTAGTGGCCTCATCACCTTATTTGGGGTGAATTGATTAAAAAAAATTACTGTTGTAATACAAGGGGTCACTGAATGCAAAAGAGTCTGAGAAAAAATTATTATTAAAGAGAAAGAACAATAAAAGAAGAGGAATTAAAAAGACAAAAGATAATGATTTACATTGCATTTAAATTTTGAAGCCAGGTGTGTCTGTTACAGAGTGCGCTAATTTTAGCATCCTACCTCAACTTCGGCACAAGGTGAAAGAGGGCTTGCCTCTAGGTATTTTTACTGCACATCCATTCAGCTACTTTTTACACATGCCCCTAAAAAGGGGTCATTGCTTCTGACAGGGTTTTCAATGAGTGCCTAACAAAAACAGTTTCCTATGTGTGGGTTGTGTAATGGATAGCAGATCATAGCCACGTTTGTTTCATTCACTTACATGGAAATAAACTTGAGAAAGAATGAATCCATCTTTTGCCCCACCAGTTATGGGTTAAATAGCAAGGCACAGTGGACACACTAGTTGTGATTGACAATCAGGTCTGAATTGAAATCTATACCTGGTGCTGACACTGCAATAGTGTTACCTTAAGCAAAATCCCTATTAGGTTTTGATTAAAGTTCTGAATCAAAAATAACTCATTGAACAAGTGCTTTGCAAGGATCCATGTAAAGGATTATACAACTATTGTTAGAATGTTTTCATATATATATATATATATATATATATATATATATATATAGTGATAGTATTAATGGTCAAGGTATATATATATATATATATATATATATATATATATATATAAAATATATAAATATATATACAGTGTAACCCGGATATAAGAGAGTTGTCGGGACCGGAGAAGAAGTATCTCATATCCGGGTTTCTCTTATATCCGGGTTTGGTCTATTTTGTTTAGGTAAGTATGGCTCTAATTTGGGACCAGAGAAAATCTCTCTTATGTCCGGGTTTCTCTTATATCCTGGTCTCTTATATCCGGGTTACACTGTATATATATTTATATAAATAAATTACCGAGAGGATAGAATCCAGATAGAACTCAATGTCCAGGACAGAGTAAGAATATAATATAAAAGGCTCAGACACTAATATTCCATGGTTATTCATCAGACCTGAATTGGATTGTAATTACGACTCCAATGTAATAAATTATAACCATGGAATATTAGTGTTTGAGCCTTTTATATTATATATATATATATATATATATAGATAAGAATTAATGGATTTTTATTTATAATCTGACTTTTTTTAATCAATTCAGCCCAAGCAAAGCGATAATGTTACTATGACGCAAGGAGTTACTGGAAGTGAAAGAGAATTAAAAGACTTTAGAAGCAACCAGAAACCCAATCCTAAACAGAAAATAATGGATAAATCTTTACTTTTGTTCAAAAGAGTGTGAACTGGATGATAGGCAAACCTTTGTACTCGTATTGAGGAGAAGAAAAATAATTATCTTCAGCACCATGAACAATATAAATAAGAACTCTCAAACATTGAAGGTAATGTGACAAAAGATTGTAATGTATTAGGTTGGTGCAAAAATAATGTCGATTTTTGACGTATTTTTTAACGTCAAAAACCGTCATTATTTTTGCACCAACCTAATACTTAATGAGCTTATGTAAATGGATGGTGTAGAGTAGATCAGAAGGTCTCATTATAAAAACAGGGCACCTAAAGGGATATCACTGCATCCATCCGTTCGTACCAGTTACATAATAAACAATATAAAAAAAAGCACCATCAAAGCACTGAATCAGTCGTACATTTTCTTTCCTCTGTTCGATGATTATTAATAAAATATATTCATAACCCAATTAAGTTTCATTGTTTATAATTTAAATTAATGAATAAAATTTCAGAGTTAGAAGTATAGAGTTGAAATATTAGGTTGGTGCAAAAATAATGTCGGTTAATAAACCGACATTATTTTTGCACCAACCTAATAGATTTTAGAACGAACACGAAACCCAATCCTAAACAGGAGACAAGGGATATACCTATAGTCCTGTTCAAAAGACCAGGAAAGTGGCTGAACTGGACAATATCTAGTTCACACATTATTTTTATTGGATATCCGTATTTGAGTAGAATCTTCCATGTTTTTTTTTTGTTTTTTTTCTTAAACCAGTGTTTATTTCATTTAATGGCCTGAAGAAAACTTAGCTAAAAAATTTGCTCTCTGGTATGATTCGAACCTGAATCACCCTTCATAGGAGGAACCACCATCTGATCTGGTGTGCTTTAGACCACTCAGCTACAAAGCAAGTTTTTATTTGCCTTAAGGCAACATCTCGTATAGGTTTTTTCTCGAAAATCACATCTGCTTAGTTTCACATCTGAAGTGTAAACAAAGCAATTTCTAAAGAATTAATGGATTTTTTTAATCTAACTTATATTTATTACTTCATGCATTATTGTTAGTGAATATCCATATTTGAGTAAAAAGCACAAGCTGGTAGACAAAATAAACACTGTTTAAAAAGAAAATATGTGTGGAATTCTTTTTTAGTGGTCAGATAGTTTGTTTTTTTTTAGTTCACAAGTAAATGAAAATTGTAAATTCATAATTGAAATATACTTCTAAAATCAAAATCTTTTTGGACAGCATGAATAAATTTCTGTCTGAATTCCACATTCTTTACATTGAAACTATTTTCTAAAGAATGTAATGGATTTTTATTAATCCAACAAGGGGTCATATATCTTTCTTTAATAAGATTTCTCAAACATTCAGGCCGGTAGACAAAAATAAATAAATTTATTATTTAATAAATAAATGAAACGGCTACTCAAACATAGGTATCCACTAAAAATAATGTTCAACTCAGTAGTTCTCAAACATTTCTTTTTTTACCCATTGACTGCTTTTACTCTTAATTTTGTTTGGTGACCCCCCCCAACATTTGATATAAAAAAAGCTTATTTTATTTTTTACTAATAAATAAGTTTAGGAATTGTATTATAGAAATAGTAAATATATATGCTTTATTTTGAAGTAAAACTAATTTAATGAAAATAAACTTATATTTAAAAACTAAATTCTATGGAACATTAATGTACACTAGTAAAATAACTCATAATAAACCATTTTAAAATATCTGAGTAATTAATACATTTTTAAAAAGTGCAGATTTATTCAACGAGATCCCAGTGGATGATGCTGCTGAAGAGGTTAATATTGTTAATCCTTTCTTTATATATAATCCGTATATAATTTATATATTAAATTAATTTTATTATTAATATTTTATTTTTTTACTATTTTATATTAATTTATATTAATATATTAATATTTTATTTTATTAATATCTAACATTAATATTATTATTAATATATTAAATTAATTTATATAATGAATTATAATCTTTATATAATTTTCCTTTATATATATATAATTTAAATAAAAACAGACTACGTTAAGGTTCCATGTAATAAATTATTTAACCACAGCCTTTTTAAAGGACTGCGGATCATCAGACTTTACTTCCAAAGGTTGAAACAAAAAATAAAAAACGCATTTTTTGTTTCAACCTTTGGAAGTAAAGTCTGATGATCCGCAGTCCTTTAAAAGGGCTGTGGTGAAATAATTTATTACATGGAACCTTAAAGTGGTCTGTTTTTATTTAAATTATTTGCCCTGGATTTACATTGAACTCTCTGGATTTTATCCTCCTTGGGTCTACCCATACAGATTGCCTAGTTTTTCATAAACTAAATATATATATATATATATTCATACATGTTTCATTAAATAATATAGACAAGTGTTGTCTATTTATTTTATGTAAATTCTTTTCATAACGTCTGATAAGCTTAATAACATTATCATTAAAGAAAGAAAATCACAATATTGATGCATATCTTTTAATCCAATCTAAGCTTTCGGCTTACATAAGCCATTATCAAAGATGTCAATTTCTGTGCAATATATTAAGCAATATACGGACAAGACAGTGATGATAGTCTGCTATTGTTCCAGTTTTTATTCAACTTTTACGATCTAAACATCCAAAAGAGTAAAAGGGATGCTTACAATTGATACGATTGATTGATGATACACTCCATGGCCGGGTCAGTCTAAAGGATGTCGGATCTAATAATGCTTTCTCCTGCCAAGGGATATATGCATGTTTTAATCCTACTAGAGAGCACATATTTCATTTTAATAAGATTTCTCAAATATTCAGGCCGGTAGACAAAAATAAATAAATTTACTGTTTAATAAATAAACGGAGCATCTACTTGAATATAGGTATCCACTAAAAATAATGTTCAAGTCAGTGATTCTCAACCTTTTTTTTTTTCACCCATTGACCACTTTTACTCTTAATTTTGTTTGGTGAACCCAAATGCCATAACCATTTGATGAAAGAAAAAGCTTATTTTATTTTTTACTAATAAATAAGTTTAGGAATTGTATTATAGAAATATTAAATGTATATGCTTTATTTTAAAGTAAAACTAATTTAATGAAAATAAACTTGTATTTAACAACTATATCCTATGGAACATTGTCTGCATACAAATCCTAGACAATTTCCTTATGAGCAGATACAGGTTGCTACATTATTTCGTAAGATGTATTGAAGTCTGACGTTCAACTTTCCTTTTTTAGAAGTGATGGATTTTTATTTATTAAGTTGACCGATTTTCTTACTTAAACATTCTTTTTAGTGGATACCCATATTTGAGTAGATGAGCAGATATGAAATTTTAGGAATCTGTGATGAGAATGATTTCACTTAAAGGCACTATTCAGCCTGGCTTGATTGGTGAATATATACATATATATATTGTTGTGACCAAGTAAATGGTTAAGTAATAACAAAAACCAGGTTTGCAGATATATAAATAGTAAGAACACCAGAAGAGTATTACATGACTAGTAAGTGTGTGTCATGTGAACTAGCGTTCAATCTGTTCACTGTTCCACTGAACCTTCTCTCCTACTAAACTTATAGTAGGCAGAAGAGTCTAACATACTCTTAGAGAGAGGACACCACAACCACAATATATATATATATATATATATATATATATATATTATAAATTGATTTAAAATATGTTTTTTTCGCTACACAGTTCTAACCATGTTTCAAAAGCATTTTTGAATCATGGTTAGAACTGTGTAGCGAAAAAATCATATTTTAAATCAATTAATTTATAATATTAATGCTCTGTAAATTTACATTGAGCACTATTTTGTAAAAATAAAAATATCTATAAGAACACCGGATTATATATCTTACTGTTCTTTCTTTTAATTTATATATATATATATATATATATATATATATATATATATATATATATAAATTACATTTATTTATATTTTTTTTAGAAATTACTTTGCTTACGTTAGGATATGAGACTGAGCAGATATGAATGCTTCAAGAGTGAGAGAAAGATTTGCATTTATAAGGCACTATTCAGCTTTGCTTGATCAACAACACACTCCATGACTAAGTCGGTCTAAAGCATGCTGAATCTAATGATGGTTTCTCCTGCCAAGGGGGACGCAGGTTTGTTTCCTACCAGAGAGACCATATTTTTCTTTAATAAGATTTCTCAAATATTCAGGTCAGTAGATGATAATAAATAAATACACTGTTTAATAAACGGAGCTTCTGCTCAAATATGAGTATCCACTAAAAATAACGTTGAAGTAATGGGATCTGAGGTCAACGTCGAGTGGCGATAGTCTGTTTCTGTAGATGGCCTGAAGATTGTTTATGAAGTATGAAACAGACTGTCGCCACTCAGTATCCACTTTTATATTTACATACACTCTACTCCTGATACTGAGCACTTTTACCCATAAATATAGCATACCATAAAACTACATTTTTATCATTATATATATATATATATATATATATATATATATATATAAATTACATTTATTTATATTTTCTTTAAAAATTGGTATGTTTACCTTAGCATACAAAACTGAGCAGATATGAATGTTTCAAGAGTTTGAGAAAGATTTGCATTTATAAGGCACACTGCAAATTTGCTTGGTCAACAACACACTCCATGGCTAGGATTGTCGAAAGCATATTGAATCTATCGACAATTTCTCCTGCCAAAGGGGACACAGATTTGAATCCTAACAGAGAGTACATATTTTTCTTTAAAAAGATAATAATAAATATACAGTTTAATAAATTAATGAAGTGTCTACTCAATTGCAAGCATCCACTAAAATAATATTTGAAATGATAAAAAATTCAGACTATTATACTCACCTACATTGTTGCTATCAACTTTTGACCAATGTGCTTTCTGCTCTTCATCAGCTATTTGTCAATCAGGGTAACCTTCAGGGAATCAATAAGCACCTTATGAAGGCTGGAGTTTGAATGGCTGAAATGTTGTGCTAATAATAACCAGGTCTTACGACTGTATTGATTAATTGATTTGTTTTTATTTCTTATCAACCTTTTGCTGTTATTTAAATATTTTTAGATTTTAATAATTTGGGGGAATAGTAATGATTTAGTGATACATGATCTACTAATTCACTTATACCAGAGGGGAGAAAAGGAAAAGTCAGACCTTTTCCAAGGATATTTGGTTGTAAGTGAATATAATGAACCAAAGTGAAATTGGAACTCGGATCACCAACTCCCAATTCTGAGTCATTATCCATTCCACCACCTGCACATCTAAGCTTACAACACCTAGTATTCCCAAGCAGTCACCCATCTAGGTACTGACCAGGCTCAACATTGCTTAACTGGTGACTGTACAAGAACTGGTGTTTTAACATGTGGACATAAGCCATTGAATGTAAATAAGCAAAAATAAAAAAATAAAAAAGATATTTTGGCATTTTAAAAAAGTTTTATTCCAAAACTAAAATAATTTCATACAACCATAACATGGTCATTCGCTTCAAGAATAATTTGGCAAAAAACCCAAAGCGAAGTTCGTTTTTTATTGTTATCATTTTTTAAAATTATTTACAAAAAGTTCTTCATCTTCATTTCAAGACATGGAAAAGATTTTTCCTCAAAGAATTGCTTCTGCTTTCTCCAATGCAGCTACCATAGGTCGAGGATCATATGTAGGTCCAGTGCCGCCAATATTATGAGGTATCATAGATGGGTTAAACTTTTCCCAGAATTTCTCAAGGCTTTTACCATAAAGATAAACCTGAAATTAACAAATTAATGCTTACGTTATCAACACAATACAATTTCAGACAAAATTGTATGACATAATTTTTCATGAATAAAAAAATGCATACTCTTTTTTATATTCTTATAAAAATTCACTGAGTCATACTTTGTAACTATTAAAACATTCTTTCTACCCATAATGCAACTGGGAAAACTGTATTTGATTTGTTGTCTTAATTTTTCTTTCAAATTTGCTCCTTTAGGTAACAGAAACACTTGAATAAAGTTTGGTTATTTATGTCATAAAGTTAGGTCAGTGCTATTAGAAATGCATTGCAAACGAGTAGGAAAGGGATTGTCAGTGGTCAGGAAAGAATGCAAGCATTACTTATTGAATAGGGTTATTTATTATATATATAATGTAAATGCATTGCTAATAATTTTACTAAAAGAAATACATTGAAAATAAGGAAGAAAGGGATTGTCAGTGGTCAGGAATGAATGTAAACATTATTGATAGAATAGGGTTATTATATGTATAATGTAAATGCATTGCTAATGATTTTACTATAGGAATGCATTGCAAATGAGGAAGAAAGGGATTGTCAGTTATCGTTGATAGCTTGGGACTGCCATTCTTTTTACAAAAAGTCTGTATGTAAAAGGTAAACCATTGAAATTTGGTCAGATATATTTGTTCATCACACTCTAAAAATTCTAATTTATCAGATGAGTTTGTAGAGCCTTTTGAAAAGTAGAGTTGGTGCTGGTTTAAATGTCTGTAGGAGAGTACACTGAATTGGACTAAACCCCACAGCTGCAGGAAGGCTTTTTTTTTTTCATATACTAGCAAATTGGTTTTACTGTCACGCTGCCCAATTTTTCAAACTAGAATCTATCTCATATATTTACAAGTCTACCATTCATTCATGCATCGAACATTGCTTTGACATCTAGTTTGGTGCTTTTATGATGTAATTAAAGATTCTCAATAAAATCCAAAGAAGAATCTGCAATGTTATTGGTCCTGATCTGACATCTCAGCTTCAGTCTCTTTCTGACTACCATATGTTTTCTCACATATGTTACTATGTGAGAAAACGACATTATTTTTGCACCAACCTAATATTAAAGGGAGAGGACAATCAAAAAACAAAGTTGACTGGGTAGCAAGAAGTCGAATGAGAGTTCCAAAAGAGGGAAGTTTGATAGAAGAAACTGTTAGCATAGAACTTACGGTTACATCTCGCCATTTCAACTGTAAAATGATGAGACCTTGCCACCAATTTAAATTCATAAAGTCTAGATACCTTAGCAGAAAATTTATCAGAAAAATTACCATGAAAGTATTTCTAGAAAAGGCACAGGAAAGCTACATTATGGTAGTCAGAAAGGGACTGAAGCTGAGATGTCAGATCAGGACCAATAATATTGCAGATACTTATTTGGATTTTCTCTTACGCTCTCTCTCTCTCTCTATATATATATATATATACATATATATAGCAGAAGCCACAGACCAGATGTGACAGCAATATTCAAAGCAAGGACAAATAGGAGACTTAAAAATATGTAAGATAGATTCTGGTGTGAAAAATTGTCTAGGAGGACACAGTGAACCCACTTTGCTAGTATATATAAATATATATATATATATATAATGTCATCCACAGACAGACTGTTTCGCTGTATCACAGCTCATCAGTGCGGCTAGACATCCAGTTGCCTCTAGCTAGGATCGAAACCCGACTGAATTGGTATCAGGCGGATATTCTACCACTAAGCTGTCGGCGCACGGTCGGGATGAAGGTGGATTTTTAGCGTATTTATTTTTGGAAACACGGCCAGTGACCGACAGTGACTCAATTTGGCTTGCGAAGAGTCTCGCTATGTTTTTTTTTATATATAAATATATATATATATATATATATATATATATATATATATTTATATATAAAAAATATATATATATATATATATATATATATATATATATATATATATTTATATAAAAATAAAGAAAGAAGATATAATTTCTTATTAGAAACTTACCTTGTTTAAAAGTTTATTTCTTAAGAAAGGTCGTACGAGTGCAAATGTGTGACTAAAATACCATGGTTCATAAATAAAATGGGCTCCTCTAAAACGAACTGGAAATGTTCCCTGCAATTTAAAGAAAATATACACTTAATCCATTATTTATTAGAGAAATGTATCTTCTACTATACTCTTAAATCCTAATAATACCATCTAGTTTTTAAAACCAAGAGAGGAAAAGATAAGAAGACAATGTTAAAACTTTAAAAGACCTACTATGTATTTTCAGCTGGTACATTGGTACAGAAAGGTGTCTGTCACCTATCTGTTAATGCACATGGTCCCCCAAATCCTAATAGTATCTACTTTTTATAACCAAGAGAGGAGAAATTAAGAAGGCAATGTCAAAACGTTAAAAGATGTACTATGTATTTTCAGCTGGTACATTGGTACAGAAAGGTGTCTGTCACCTATCTGTTAATGCACATGGTCCCCCAAATCCTAATAGTATCTACTTTTTATAACCAAGAGAGGAGAAATTGAGAAGGCAATGTCAAAACTTTAAAAGACGTACTATGTTTTTTCAGCTGGTACATTGGTACAGAAAGGTGTCTGTCACCTATCTGTTAATGTACACGGTCTCAAAATCCTAATCATATCATCCAGTATTGAGAACTAACAGAGGAAAAATTTGGAAATTTTAAAAATAACAAAACTTACGTAATCTTTTCAACTGGTACATTGACAATCTATAAAGGCGCTCTTACAGTGGAACTTTAAAATTACATGAATTTAACATTTAAGAAAAATGACAAATTCAACACATGGAGGTGTTTTATTTAAATTAATATAAAAGAACAATTCACTTAAGAAGAGAAAGAGAAAATTACATTTCTGTATATCTTTCTTTTTATTTACCACTAGCAGCATGGCCCGGCGTTGCCCGTGCTTGATTCAAAAATCGTACGACTCATACAGCAATCGCTATCACTTGACTTAGAATATGTTTGCCCTTCCTTGCCTTTAAAGGAGTGCCCTTTGCCGTGCTGATGTTGCTACATGCCTTACTTCTTGCCTATCTCACACTGCGAATTTTTTCGAAGCTCTATACTAAACATTAAATCTGTTACGAAAAAAGAACTAAACAAAATGAACACAAAACGATCAGCTTTAAAAAAGGACTCATAACTGGAAAAACTGATTGAAAAAAGAATGTTAACTACAAATACTTTTTTACACCCAACCCAGTTCTGCGGAATCAGAATCAACGTTGAATTTAAGCAAGTGAATGAGCCAATTGGAGTAAAGTGCCATGCACTTTTCCCACTTGTGATGAATACAGTTATCGATTTTTTTGCATGCTAGTTAACATTCGTGTCAGTCAGCTGTTGGCTTTCACGCTGGCCAATAGAATCTTCCTGCCTATTTGTGACAGCCAGCAATAGGCTCTCACTCTGGCCAGTACAAAATGGCCGCAAACTACATAAAACTGCCGTAGAAGCATGAAAAAATCGATTATTTCCACTATCGATGGGAGTTGGGAAATACAAAGTTGGTCTTGGCCTTCCCGCTAACTTGAAGCATGTGCATGTAAATTTTGGTGCAAATCCGTCGAAAATTGCGGCTGTGCATTCGTTACACACACACGCACACATCCTGCCTTTTATAGATAATTTCTTTTCAGGATGTAGGCGATCATGGCTCTCCACTTCTCCCTATCCCTCGTAGCTCTCAATAAGTTTTGCCACTCAGCTACCTCCCCCAGACCGTGTTCTGTCATCCACTTGTTTAAGGTCACTAGGTATGTCATGTGTTGTTTTCCCTTGTCTCTCTTTTCCTCTATTCGACCCGTGAGTATAAGAGTCTTCAGCGCCTCATTAAGTGCCCTAGAAACTTCAACTGCCTCTTCTTGATGTTAAGTATAAGCCTTCTCCTTGTTTGCATCCTCTCCAAGACCTCATTGTTGCTCACACGCTCGGTCCATGTTATCCTCAGCATCCTTCTGTAGAACTATATCTCCATCCCCTCCAGTCTCTTCTTCATCTTTGAGGAGAACATCCAACATTCGCTGCTGTAAAGGAGGACAGATGTCACATAACAGCTCAGTACTCTATTCTTTGTTACCAAAGAAATCCTCCCGTCTTGTAATACTCTGCCCAGCTTTTGGAATGCGTTCTTGGCTATCCCAATACATCTACGGATCTCAGTGTCACACTTACCGTTCTCTTTCAAAATAGTTAAAAAAACAGAAAAAAAAACATGTGTACTTGGTAATAGTATGCGTGTGTGATGTTCGCATGTTTGCTTTGAAATTACGTATTCAATTTACTAAATGTAAGAAATTACCCTGATAAATCCTGATGTTGTCAGTAAATCGAGGAGCAAAAAAAACGGAAGTTTATGTGCCTTGTTTATGTAGTCCTGAAGAGAACTACACCTAGTGGGCATCCTGGCAGACAAGGTGGGGTAATCCTCACACTATGATATTACTTTCTGGGAAAAAAAAGTATTTCCATTAGGAATAAAGGAATTGGTTGTATTATCAATTTTACTGATAAAAATGTTGATGCTTTTAAAAATTAACTGAACTGTTGTTATATTTGAATGGAGTTTTATTTACTCTCCAGAAATATAAGATTATTTTTTGGGAAAAGCTTTCAATCAGGAATAAAAGAATTAAAATGTGTATGCTCCTAAAAGAGGAGTTTCACTTCTGTTCGTCTTAAAAGCGGTTTTATTTAAAAATTGTTTTATTTAAAAGTGTTTTTATTTAAAACTTGTTTTATTTAAAACTGGTTTTATTTAAAACTGGTTTTAGTTAAAACTGGTTTTAGTTAAAAGTGGTTTTATTTAAAACTGATTTCATTTAAAAGTGGTTTTATTTAAAACTGGTTTTATTTAAAACTCTTTTTATTTAAAACTGGTTTTATTCTATATGAATTTTCAAACAACCAAATATTTTATGATTATTGCTGAGGAATTTGCCATACCTGTACACTTTCGGCCATTTTCTTCAATTCGGAAATCTTCATCGATAGAGCTTGGTAAATTGTGTAGTTCTTGAAGTTCTCTACAATAGTGATTCCATTCATTTGTGTCTCCTCATTGGTTAATAAATGCTTCAGGAGAAACAAATAAGCACGAACGACCGTGTCATGGGAAAACATCTCTCTTCTCCAGTCTCCAATGCTAAAAAGTAACACAACTTCACCCTGAAATTATTTAAAAGTTTATAATAGAAACAAAACTTGATTAAATATGCACTAAAAAAAACAAATACATAAAATAAAATAATGCTTTTTTTTTTTCAAACTACTGGGTAACTGTTACCAATGTGTGCTCGTAGTGTAGCGGTTATCAGCATGGATACCGGAATTGGCATACTGAGTTCAAATTCCAACCAAATTTGTTGTGATCACTTTCACACAAATACCATTGAGAAAGGGAGGAATGCAGAAGTATATTTTATGAAATACTTTCTCACAGATGTGATGTGACTTCCCTCTACCTTTTCTACAAATATTTTCATGGCTACTACTCTGATGAGCTTTTTTCCCTGGCGCCCTAACTACGTGAATTTAAGCATACTACTAGATTGGCATTTAGGTCCCACCCACTTACTGTTAAATAGTTAAGTATAACAACTGTTCAGGAATTTGAGTCCCTTAGTCTTTGCATATTCTCAATATTGGAAGCCCTCCTGGCTGCTGTTTGATTTGGATTTTCATTTACACAGGACTTTCTTTTCCTCGCTGCAGTCTTGGCTCTTTTGATTGTAATCGGGTCCTATGTTGGTGGAGATTTTGTTTTTGCGAGGCATACTGCTGCTGTATGCGATAGGCAACAATAAACTACAGAAGAACTCAAAATTGATCGCCACATTTAAGCATTGCATTAATATTTAAGCTTACCTTTTAAAAGTTCAACGATAATTCTTCTAGCGCCACTTAATTTAATAAACAATTTGATGTACGTAGGTTCTTACTTTCCATACAAACCATTATTTTTATTTCATGGGTGACTTTCGTTGGATTTCGCAATTAATTTCGATTATTCCCAAGTTTATTTCCAAGTCATAAAAATTTTTATTGTTCAAAAAAATTTTTCGCAAAAATTCACATAAAAAAAACGCAGGAGTCGCAGCAATGAAAACTTGGGAATCCAAAATTTGTGTAACATTAGCTATTGAAAGTTAGAGAGTTGTGTCCCTTTAATTGAGAAAGTGTGATACAGTGACACACTGGTATTGACATTTATTATATATATATATATATATATATATATATATATATATGGGTACATGAATAAATGCACAAAACTCAATAAAAAGTTTTATCATCAAAATCTTTTATGTTATTATTAAGAGGAAAGAACATATTTTTAGATCCTTTCTAGAACATTCAAAATTTTGGTTAAAAATCTTGTTTCTTCGCCATTAACAGGACACTATAAACGTTGTAATAAATATGGCAACAAAGATGAGGATGATAAATAAAATGTAAATAGTGTACATAATAACCTTTAGTAACCCTCATTTCAATTTCAAACATTTTCTTGAATTTCATTGGTTGTTAAATATAAAATAAGCATAGAGAAATTTCCATAACAAAACAATCAAATTTTGTGCAAAAGTAGGCTCAGCCGAAGTAAAAAAAAAAAAAAAACTCTTTCTCAAATTCATCCCTGATTTAAAAGGTTCAAGAAATCCTATTGGCTCAAAAATAAAAAATACAACATTCGCCCACACATTTCTCAGAAAAATTTGCAACAGCCAGTGGCGTAGCTAGAGGGGGGCGAGGGGGCGGACCGCCCCGGGTGCCAGCACAGGAGGGGTGACACAATGTCACCCCCAACAAAATTTTTCAACCAGGCTAAGGTGCCAAAATTAGTCTGAAAACAGTGGTGGAGGTACAGGGTTCCGCAGGCGGGCATATGACCCCCCAGAAATAATTTATGACCCGCCAGTTTTGTCCCCCCGTCAGAAATTTTCTAATAAATTGTCGGGAAATTTGTGAGTAGGAAAATAGCAATGTTTTCAGCTTTCAGGTGTTTCAGTTGCTACAATGTTGGTTACTAACAAGAGACATTGTTGTAACATTTTATCGGATGATATGGTGTTTTAACTCTGCATGATTAATATTAGGTTGGTGCAAAAATAATGACGTAATAATGTCGTTTATTGACGTTAAAAAATACGTCAAAAAACGACATTATTACGTCATTATTTTTGCACCAACCTAATAACAACAAAGCGAAATACGAAGCCAAAAGTGCAACAATTTCAGTCTTGCCTGTGTATCAATTCGCTGAGATACAATTTTCCATTGAGTGAGCGATATACTTTTGAATATATCTACTAGTGTTGGGACGATTAATCGGAATCGGAATCGAGAATCGGAAAAATCGGAACTTTTTGGGGTATCAGAAACAGTATCGAGAATCGGAAAAATTTGTGCCTATTTTCCGATTCCAAAAACGATTCTTTTAAATTTTTAACTTAGTTTTCCATTATTGGTACTAATGATAAATATTTATTGTTTTTAAATTATCACTAAAACTAAAATCATAATAACACCAAAATACGATGTAAATTTATTTTACTTGTATAAAGAAAAACAAAAAAAATAAACTTTGCATAAATTCTCTCGGTAACCTTTAAAAGAATGCAGTTGATTTACAATGTTCCGAAAAATGCTTAAAAATTAAATAGAACATTTTTGTCAAGAAAAATACTTTCAAACATCATTGATAATTAAATGGTACCCAGAAAATGATGCAACGGAAAATTGGACACCGGAAAATTAGCAACAGAAAATTACGTCAACGAGCCAGTCGAGACTGTCGGATCTGGCTGTGTTGCCCATTGAAAACGAGCTTACAAGACAAACAGATTTTGACGATGTCATTGACCAGTTTGCCACAATGAAAACAAGAAAACATTCATTCTAAGACCATAGTATCGAATGTCATTCTTTTGTGTATTGCCGTGTTTTGTATTTAGTTGTTCTGAAAGTGAACAGTTGCATTTTAAAAATCTTTTGATTTGAACTGATTATTTTGTGGTATTGTCTTTTGTCTTGGATCATACATGTAAACAGTAACGTACCGGTCAGTAGAGTAAAGTAGAGGTAGATCATGTATGAAAATTTAGCTATAGCTAACCATTCAGCATAGGGTGAATCGGGGTCATTGGGGTGACATTTGAACGGACCGCCCCGGGTGACGTTTACTCTAGCTACGCCACTGGCAACAGCTCCCAAGCCTTGTGGAGCCGATTCGTTATTAAAAAATTAGAAATAGAAATAGCAAACGAAATTTCGTTGCATTTGAGACTCACACACGCGAAAGATACACACGGGAATTATGTGCCGCCAAAGAAACAAAGTTCCTTTATGAAAGATTAGAAAAATTTACACAACAAACTTTTCACTCAATATCTTTCATAAAAAAAGCAATTTTAAATACAACGTTTTAAACAACTTTTCAACATTGAACATTTCCGAAACAGCAAAGAACTTTTTCTATTAAATATACTTTTGCACACATCATTACAAACAAAGAAATTGTAAATTGTGTATATAAAATTTAATTTGTTGTTTCAAACATGTATTTTTTGTCGTGATTGAATATCGTTACCATTTGGCCATTTCTTATAGTTTATGTTTGTGGATATTGCATATTTTATTTGCAGCACAAATCTTAAATATTCACGCAGCCTTCCTAGATCCACTACAACCTCATCTCAGAATTATAGACAGACACCATTAATTAGTTTGGGAAATTTGAGCGTCTTTTTGCGACGAAAAACATATAGATCTGTAAAAATCATTTAATTGTCGGATTTTAATGACACTTTCAGGACTTATTCACAAATGAATGAAATTATGTTAGAAATGTTTCTTTTTTTAGAAAGTATTGGTAAAGATATATGTTTTATATTTGTTACCCAGCACTTATTTCCTTTTGTGAAATTTCGAGAAATTCTTTTTCTAGCGCTTAATGTTTATTGTAAAATAACCACAACCGCAATAGTCGTAGTAATTCTCAATTACTTATTCTCGTACCAACGAGATACAAATACAAAAATATATCTGGCCCCTGGCCAGTCAGCTGTTTATATAACACTGAACGAAATAACATGTCTGCCTGTGGAAGTCCCCCATTATCTAATCTGTTTCTACTCTATATTCTACCTCCCTCCTCTGATTACAGGACAGATTGACGTGGTCAGTTGAAGATTTTGATCCAGAATATGTATACAATTGTCCTCGCATTTGTGGGATAAAATTCGAGGTGTGTGTTTCGGCATGAGCGTTGACTTGGGGCTGGTATTGTCTGATATTGGTGTTTATCAATATTATTTTATATTGGGCGCACTGAATCCGCGGTGTCGTCAATTTCAATTTCTTCTGGTTCGTTATTCGCGGTATTTAGTTTAATTTGTAAGTTGGACGATAAGAGATTATAATCCATATCAATCACCATAGAGAATTTACCGGGTCGCTGCAGTCGGACCCCAGGACCTGCAAAGGTATTATACAGTCCTGGTCTAGTTATGGTTAATCTATTTTCCGTGTTGTTATCTTGAACCGGCTGTAAATCGGGGTGCCATGAGGTCGAGTGACTTGCTTACTGGGTAGAATGTTGTGAGAACAACTGGGTGGATCTTATGGAGGAAGCGACGGTTGCATAGAGTTATCCGATTGCTTCCATCCACCCACACATGGTACTACCGGTTACTGAGTATCTCCACGATTGTCCCTGTTTTTGTCCACCGACCATCTTGATTCTGGATCTGAACAGAATCGCCAATTTGTAATTCCCAAAATGGGCGACGATGTTCATTGTAAAAGTGTTCGTTCCTCATGTGTCTTTTAGCCATTGCTGCCTTTCACCAATGTCTCTTCACTGTTTATGCATTTGGTATTTGTCCCGTAGGACAGGGCGGTGGTCTTTGATAACATAACCGTATAACATCATAGCAGGAGACATGCTAAGATCCTGGACAAGAGTGTTGCGTTGGGTCAGCAAAGGACGGGCTGCACGATCATGACAAAGCTGACCACATCTGTGTTGTCTGCGAATACACGCTTAGCTGTTTTGACGGCCAGTACTTCCTGGCCTTGCTTTGTGGGTAGTAAGATGACGAAGTACGCTTCCGTAATTTCTCAATTCTTAAGGAACGAGCAGTATTCTTGGGAATCAAAAGGTGGTCCCCCGTCGGAAGAAAGTTCTTCAGATGCACCATATATGCAGAACCAAATTCTCAGGGTGACGCATACTTTCCTGTCATTCCCAGATTAAATAAGGGCCAGTGTACAGATCTGCATATATAACATAATTTCTACCGTGTAAGTCGAAAAAGTCAGTCACGGTTTTGTTGGAATGAGAATTCAGGGTTAGACGGCGACATCAATGATTTCTTACGCTGTGACGGATGATAGAGTTACATATCTGGCATTGGCCCCTGGTCTGTCGGACGCTGACATCCAAACCAGGCCCAAAAGAGGCGCTGTCTCACATTTGCTAGCATGCCATTTATATCCTGATGTAGGGATTCAAGTACTTACGCACAAAGTTGTCGATGTATAAGGATTTTATTCTCCTTGATCGGCACTCCTTCAACACAGTACAATCCCTCGCACATTGGCCAAAATCGAGAGATCACTGACGGGAGGTCATGGCGGGATTTGGAGAAACTAATTCGTATCTGTTCCATCAGTGTCCGCCATTCTTCATCAATGGGTGCCCTGGCAACGATCCCATCCTATGTGATAGCCCTCAATCTAGGGGCATGTTCGTATGTGGACATAAATGCAGCCTTGATTGCACTGTTAATTGGTTCGACTGCATCAGTTGTAGTCGCCTCGTAGAATGACCGTCGCATCAAGGACAAAGGTAATTCCAGTGGCTTTCCTATCATGGGGTGTAAGGGTTGGTGTGTGCATGTATTAAATACGCTGGACTTGAAATGGTCACATATCGAACATTCCAGTAGGTGCCTGTTGGTTTTTCCCGGAAGAAACGGGTTAGTATTAAGCATCGCTGGAATGGGTTTTCTGTGTGGGCATGTGCACAGGGCATTTTCCTTTGCGCCCTTCAGCGCGTTGAGCCGTGATGTCTGGGAAATCAGGTGGTAACAGATGTAGGTCATTCAAAGCAGATTCTGATAAGTAAAAACCAGACGTGTTGTTTAACACATACACCACCTGTCGTGTCTCCCTCAAGCCAATTCTTATATGCATGAACAAAACGCCCTTTATATGAAGTTGGTTGTCTGTGATGTCACGTATTCGATGTCTAGGTGGCACGAGGTACTCGTCGTCTGGGTACCTGAGTAGTTTTAATATCTCTGGTTCACTTGAACAAGTTTGAGCCCCTGTATCGGCGAATGCGAGGATGCAATGACTACCATGGCTAATCGGACAAGTCTGAGTGTGTCCAAATGAAGCGTGGGTTTGATGCCTTCTTGTCATTTCTATTGTCGGTGACAGCGATGGATTTCGAACACCTCCTTCAAATTGCTTTCCATTCCACGCAATATGAAGCACAGCACCAAGCGGTGTCAAACCGGGTTTTTTTACGGCTCCATTTTGATCTGCCAGCATAGCGAATGACGCGGGTGGTGAGAACTTTCAGACTAGTGCTTGAGAGAGAAAAGGAATCATGCACTGTCTCCTCGCACCTTGTTGATCCGTTCCAATTTCCTTTTCAGTAGATTTCTAGCATACCCTTTTTTTACGTGACACCTAACCCCGCAATTATGACATGCCAGTTTAGCTGATGGGCAATCTCTCCTACTAAATGATCCACCTGGTTGCAATGTCTTCTTGCAACCAACACAAGGATTCTTATTCGGCGAAAAAACAGGAACATTATTTCTTCAGGGTTGTCGAAGGGCACGGCGCTTGTGGCCAGATATCTGTAGGTAGGATGAGGCTAAATGGCTAACATCACTCAGCTGTTTATATAACACTGGACGCGGTAACTTATGTCTGTCTGTGGAAGTTTCCTATTATCTATTGAGACCTTCCATTTCTACTCTACATTTATAAGGAAAAGTCCTCGGAGAATTTAAATCCTCAAATTTTGGGGGCTAAACAGGACCCCAGTTATAGAAAATCTGCTCTGAATCATAAAATAAAAAATCCAATAAAACTAAAACATTATTTAATTAGAATTGTGTTTTCTATTATGGACATGTAGTGGTGCTGTAAGTATTGTTGGCTAGGGTCACCGTGAATATAATCAAGAAGGAAAGCTGTGTTCTTGTAAAACAACACCCCACATGAATAATGTACAATAAACACGAGAGAAAAATAATCAAGCTCAGTGAACATTAATAAAATATTGTATTAACAATGATATACATATTTCAACAATAAGTATAAAGAAAGTTGCTTCCCTTTTTCCGTAATAAAAAGGGTAAGTTTAGCTAATTAATGTTGAGTACAATATTGAATGTTATTGTTATTTAACTCCAAAGTTCAATTGAGACCTTAGCTAAATAAAGAATAGTTCCACGGTGTTTTATCAGTGTAGAAAGATGTAATGTTCATGAGTGATATCAATAAGAATTAGTATGATTACTCGAATGAGTAATAATTAAGAATTAAAATGTCAATATGGCGCCGTGCCTTATTTTCCAAGAATTGAACTGCTACTGGCTGTTGGCTAACAGCGAGAGGATTTATATAGCTACGGATAGGCTCCAGAGAGCTTGGCGCTAAAAATATAGAAAAGATACTAAAATACGCGATTGGTCAGGAAATGGACCAATCCGTGATTTTAGAGAAAAATTCGAGTTACTTGCGATGGTTAAATTGTCATATAATAAGTATCATATATTTATGAACCAATGACATTTAAAGAAAGCGGAGGTGTGGCACACGTAAGTGATCACCATAGACATTATTGTCTTAAGAAAAATACTTTTTTTGATTAATAATCAAATTTTACAAGAACTGTTTTCATTTTTAAAAATTTTAATTAAAATAATTTATAAATTTTAAAATTTCAAAAAATTCTGTACTAATTTGTATTTGGTCAAGTGATATAGGTATTAAATTTAAAATAAAAACTAGATTTGCTAATCATAAATAGAAAAGCTTTCTACAATTCAGCGAGACCAGTATTTTAAAAAGAATATTGAATTTGTTTTTGTGTATTTTGTCTATAAACTTGTTATTGTCTATAAACGTACCAATTTTTGTAAATACGGAAGTCCATATACAACAAAACATTATCAGAAAATAAAAGCAGTAATTATAGTAAATTTTACATTTATTGGTAATTTTCTAACATTCTTGTAAGTCTATAAAGCCAAAGTGCCTAAAATTCAATAAAATATTAGAATGTTTAAAATATTTCATTTTTTTTTAAAGATTACTCAACTGTGTATTTAAAAAAAAAATACATCCAAAAAAAGACGTATACGTTGTATTTATCATGTAATTTTCCGACAAGTATTCCCTCCCCTTAGATAAATCTTCTAAACATCAGGTTGTCGATAAAAATGTATCAGTACCTCATAAAAACATCCATTTCCATGTTAAAAGTGTTTATCTGCGGTATTTTAAACTTTAAGTAAATAATATTTGCTTTAATTCTGATTAATTAAACTTTAAATGAGTTAATCTTTCTTAAATATACTCAGAAAATTATATTTTATTTTTGAAACGTATATATTTTTTTATATTTTGTGTTTTTAGGCTAGCGATTAAAAAAAATACTCATTCCAATCAATTTAAATTAGTTTTAAAAAGTATTTTGCTTATTATAAATATAGAATTTAATCTAATGGCTTGAAATTAAAACTAAAAGCCTCAAGAAAGATTGTTTTTATTTTTTAAAAAACAGTTAACTAGGCTAAAATTTGCGGGATTGAAACAGGAAAGTAAATCACTCACACAAACACGAAAGCAATAACAAATTCCATAAACAAAAAACAGGAAAGCCTATCCAACACCTACGAGAGAAATATACCAAATTTTTGCCCTGTATGTTCCCTTTTAAAAATACTGTTTAAAAAAATAATGCAAGGGAAGCAACTCTGCAAAACAACATCAAACACATGCATGAGTAGCTTCCCTTGCACTGATAAGCAAAGTGAATCTTATTCAGATGTTGATTTTTCAAGTTTTGCATTCATTTATTGCGTTCTGATCGAAGCTTTCCGGTCGTTACATTCTACAACCCATTTTAAGATGAAAAGAAAAATGATTATAAAAATTAATCATAAAAATACTTCATCCAAGCAATTCAGACGATTAGTCGACATCTAGGAAGCGTTTTTTTTTTTTTAACAGCAGATGAAAAATGTGCCACCCAAATTCAAAGATGGCATTCCAAAAATTAAGTGAAGTACTAAAAAGTAGAAAAATTTCATTAGAAACAAAGGAAAGAGTGATGGGGTACTTTGTCCTTTGATTGAACCTGATAATATTTTTAGTTTTTACCTGATCTCCTCTTGATGGAAGAATTCCTGGGAAACCATTCAGTAGACAATCTCGAACTGATTCCAATGTAAGATTCTCTGTTAGTTCAGGATATTTTTGGCAGAAGTTTAAATGCCCTGGAAATAAATAAATAAATAAATAAATAATAATAATAATAATAATAATAATAATAATAATAATAATAATAATAATAATAATGGTGCGTTTGTGCGCTGAGAAAACAATGAGAAACAGGCATTCGTTATTGACGTGTGTGGAGTAACCTGAGCCACTTGCTCAAATTGTATGCCTTCCCTATGCAGTGAGGGCGAATAACTGCTTCATCAGAAACCTGTAAATGTTCGACGAGCTCACCAAAGATTTTCTTACTCTATGGCCATCTTTAGGGCCACATCATACATGACTTGTGATCGGCCATAATTTTAGCCCAGATCAAAACAAAAAAACCCAATCAAATTTCTTAAAGAAACCCATTAGTAATGAACTGGCACTGAACTGGAATTTCAAAATTACTACACGACCATGACAGAATATGAAGACATTGAGAAAATATCTGCTTTTTATTTAAAGAGATTTTTCCCAACTCGCCAATAGTTTATTTGAAATGAAATAAAAACACAAAACAAATTTTAACAAATGCAAGTGTTCACACTCAAAACTCCATTCAGCTGGAGAGAAATTGGTCAGAGATACAGTGTAACCCGAATATAAGAGAAACCCGGATATAAGAGAGATTTTCTCTGGTCCCAAATTAGAGCCATACTTACCTAAACAAAATAGACCAAACTCGGATATAAGAGAAACCCGGATATAAGAGACTTCTTCTCCGGTCCCGACAACTCTCTTATGTCCGGGTTACACTGTACAAGCAAAGTTAGGAGTGTCAGTTCAAGCTCGGCTCAGCCCTACTCTTAAAGTGTAGGGCTGAGGTCTGCACTTTGTATATCTTACACCTTATCCTTTACTGATTGTTGGTATTTCCTCTGATCATCATATGAAGGTGTCCAAGCGCTTGATTTTCTCCCTGTTGGGGATTGGGGTAGGCCGATGGTCATGGGGTCTGGGAATGTCACAATTAGCAAGTCACCAACATGCCTCAAAGCTACTTTTCCTGCACCACACATTGATAAAGGATCCTTTGTGGCTTAGGAATATTAGGGTTGCTTTCTCTAACTTTACTATAACTCCTTTAAAGCCCAGGGTTAAGTGTCATTGTAGGCCCTGGCCCCAAAAGGCTTTCCCCAAAGACTCTCAGCAGGCCTTGCATGTTCCTCTTTCGTCCAGTGACCCTTTCAAGGCCTATGAAGACATTGCATCAGACATTAGTGGAGAGAGTTGTGTCAGACCTGCTACATGGCTGGTTTGGTTTGTCCACAGATGTTGCACTTTTTCTCACCCTGGGCACCATCATAGAGTGATTTAGTCCCAAATGCTTTGCCTGTCAATGACGTGGGTTTCAAGGCGAGTTTGGCAGACATGCCTGATTGCCATCAGTGTGATTCTGGGTTGGAAGAAATGGTCGAGCAGGCTTTCTTCTACTGTCTGCTGGCACACCCATTATGGTCCATATTGCAAAGCTGACAACACGTATCGATCCCGAACATCTTGTGTCCATTTATCTGGCATATGTGGACAACAATGTGTTTCTCCCCATGGACTGGGGTGAAACAATTGTTGTTACTCATGCTGCTTACTATGGCAAGAATAGTGGTGTGGGTAATGCAAATGGATTAAATCTTGCAAAACGAACGCTATTCTCATCAGGATCTGATTGTATTCTCTAAGCTTGAGCTCAAGGTGAAGATAACAACTGATAAAATGTGAATGGTTTCAGCAGATTTCAGTGAAAGTTGGGTACGTGTTGCAAGCCTGGATGTCCTGGGTAAGATGATAAACTACATTCAACAGCAAGGCCTCTGATCAGAAGGTTTTGATGAGTGCAAAACCATCTTTTAATTGATGGTGTTCCCAGGTCCACCCTAACTCGGGGTGGTAGCACCTTTTAGGGTCCCAGCTATGGGCAAATATTTAATCCCCAAACTGGGGTCAAAACACTATGAAAGTGTAAAAATAGGTTTTAATACTAGAAATACTTTGTAAAAAAAATTTATTACCTGCAATACATTTTTAAAAAAAAAGATATTACCAGCTATACATTTTTGAAGAAAAAATATTACCAGAAATATATTTTTGAAAAAAACAAATATTACCAGCAATAAAAATTTTGTCAGCATTAAATAACCCATTGAGATTGATATGCCATAATACAAACCAAACCAAACAAGCCTGGTTTGTGTGAATTGGCCCAAACTTGATTTCCTTTTTTAGCCCCTTGAAGTGACAACAAACTAGTCTTCTTGTCCTTCTAGTCACTATTGTTCTTTGTCCCCACTTTTGTTATGGTTCTTTTCAAGATTCCCTACCTTTCCCAGTTTTTATTCCCATTTTTGTATCTTGATTTTTACACTTATACATTCCCATACTTTTTTCCCCCATCCCCATTCCCACCACTAGTGAGTGAGCCACTTGATTTTGTCTGACGGCAGAATACAATGGCAACTTTCATTTTTGTTGGGTGAGCAGTACCTAAGACATTTTTAATTTCTTTCAAACTGTTTAGCTGATCTTTTTATTTGATTGTATGGTCCCCAACTTTCTTTTTCATATAATTGTATATATTTCATCACACATCACAAATTTGTATATATTCCAGATTGAAGAAGATGGCTGTAACAGCTCTTGGAAGACACCCTACTAAACAATGCAGTCGGGACGTGATGACAATTTAGAAGTTTGCTATGCAATAAAGTTTTGTGTGAGCAAAAGAAAAAAATAGGCTGATACTTTTATGAACCTTATTTCAGGAAGGGTCATGTTCAGTGCTACTAGTTTTGAGGTTTCAAAAGTTATTGCCCAACATGGGAAGCCACTCAGTGATGGGGGAGCATATTAAAGAAGCTTGGCTAGAATTCCTTTTTGGCATTTTTTCAGAAAAGGAAAAGATTATTCAGTGTATTAAAGATTTGTCTGTGAGTAGGAAAACATTTAAGGATAGGATTCTTAAGTAGGAAAGTAATACAGCTGAACAGTTTTTTTTCTATTTGTGTTTATGAGTATTATGGACATTACATCATCAGCTAGGCTAGCCATATTTTCTCAATTTTGCAAGGGTGATGAAGTATGTGAAGAGATGGTTACCCTTGTAACACTACCTGAGAATACTACCATGGCTGAAATATGTAATGCAGGTGTGAATGAAGGAAACACATGGATTTAGTTGTAGATATCTGTTGCAAGTGAGAGTCGTGTTGATAATAGCCAGTACTCTGATATATTAATGTTTGTTTTAAAATTTGTTTTGAGTAGAGTGTGGTGTGTGTGTGACATAACTAGCTGAAAATTGGTGTGTAGTTAGAGATATATGTTTTTTTAATAATTATATAAATCTGGCTTTAATTTGTTATCTCTATGTGTAAATTATTTTTTTCTGCTACATATGCAACAGCTACAAGCCTTTCACCACTAGTTATGCACAATCAAGAGACCCTTAATTTGCTTTCAGCCAACAAGAGTGATGTAATGAATATGCATACACCTGGGTTCCCCCTCACAGTAATATGATTGGCTGGTGTCAGTCATAAATACAGACTGATGTGGAGGTACAGGATGATGCTTATTGACTATACCTGTTGCCTATGCCTATTGCCTACTACTACGACAAGGACCAGTCCATTACAGTTACCTGCTAGATTGTTCTACTTGGTTACAGTAGTCCCAAACCACTTTGCTACTTCGAACAAATATATCCCTTTCTGGGACATATCACAGAGCATGACAAAAAAAGGTAGAGGATGACCCAGAATGATCTATGTAAAACATATAATTACACTATTTATATTTGGACTGTTGTCTTAATCTTTGTTGTTGCTATCACAACGTTTTGGTCATTGTGCCTTCTAGCCTTCCTTGAGGGTATATAGATCTGGGTAACCTACAGGGAATTTTGAACTGAACACTCTATTATTTACACTATTTATATTCAGACTATTGTTCTTATCTTTGTTGTTGTTATCACAATGTTTCAATTGTTCTGCCCTCCAGCCTTCTTCAGGATGTATATCAATCTGGGTTATCTACAAGGAATTCTGAATTGAACCCTTTATTTAATCTACAGTAGTGGCTCCCATATTGTATTTATTTCTATGCTAGGCCTACTAATGAGATCTTCATAGTGTAGCATATGCGCTGATTATTTCAGACATCTAACTTTCCAGTGTTCTTCACTGTCTAGTATTTTGACTTCATTCCACAGGGGCTGATGACTACCCCTTTCCCTCCATACATGATCAACCATGTCCAATTTCATTGTCTCAGCTCTCACTATGGCTTTTCACTGTTCCTCCAGCCTTAGTTTTAGAGAGCATCTTTTTTCATCTTTATATTCATTGCCACAACTGCAAAGAATTGAGTATATGCAATTCTTGGTTATGTTCTCTTTCATGTTGGGGACTGTTTCTGAATATTGTCCTAATGTTGTATAGTCCTCATCCTAGAAATTCAGACATAAAATAATGAGAACATCACACAGAAAACAGCTAGGGAACTGTGGATACATGCCTTGGACAGTGAAGAACGGAGAAGCATGTTGAAGCTGTGTGACCCACATACTCCCAATTAAAGAAAAAAAAAAAAAAAAAAGAAGATGAAAACTAAAGAGTTACCTTTCATCAGTTCAAATGCTTTTTCCACTTTAAACTTGCGAGCTCGAAGATACTGAAGCAAATGGTTATTATCTTTGGATCCAAAGTATTCCAAGACATTTCTGTCTGTCTTCATCAAGTCTCTTAACTGAGACAGAGATTCCTGGTGGCATCCTGGGTGTTCATTAATTTCTCTTTGAGCTCTTTCCAAAGACTTAGAAGGAATCACAGAACAACTTTTGAAAAGTTCGTCATAAAATATTTCCATAATAATTTTGGCAAAAAAATCTGGAAAAAGAAGAACAGAAATAAACATGGTTAATTTCTAATGGCAAATCAACATCTACAGGGGTTTTGTAGTGCTAGAATCTCAAGAATTGTGAAAGGATTTCAAATCTAATTCTATTTTTATTTGTTAAGATTTTTTGTATTCTTTTCCACCCAAAACAAGGTCCAAGAGCCACTCAAAGTAGAGGATTACTGGATGAGTGTTGTAAAGGGAAGAAATAAGTGCAATACTCCATTATGGGGGTTGGATGTGAGTTTTGCAAAGGAAGATCATTGCAGGACAAATCAGATATTTTTCCAGAGCGCTACAGGGAACCAACAATTTTGCCATGATCTTTAGCAACGGATCACATATATGAGTTCCACTCATAAATAGTGACAGCAAATACTAAAAGTGTACATGAATTGGAAATTTCTATTGAAACATTACGTAAATTATAGTAATATGCAAATGCATTGCTTATAGGTTTACTATAGAAATATACTGTCAGTGATATTACTATAGAAATACATTGCATATTTATATTAATCCTTCTTTTTTCCTATGCCACATCATAGATGATCATAACAATCCTCTACTTTGAGTGGCTCTTGGACCTTGTTTTGGGTGGATAAGAATACAAAAAATTTTAACAAATAAAAATAGATGATCATAGCTCTCCACAACTTTCAGATTTTGTTACACTTGCACCTTTAACACCCCTTTTAGTGTTCTGCAACATTTCTTTCATATGCCATATCCTTTCCCAACATAGGTGATTATGGCTCTCCACAACTTCCAGTCTTTGTTACAATTGCACTTTTATTACCAACCCCTCTTAATACTTGTTATGTTAGCCATTCAATATTTCCTTCATATGCCATATCTTTTCTTGACATAGGTGATCATGGCTCTCCACAACTTCCAGTCATTTGTTACTTTAAGTAACACTTGTCACTTTACTACCTCTCTTTCTCCATTTTCTGCTAACCATTTACTCAGATTCGCCGTCCTGGGTATGACAATAAACTATACCCGTATCTTGCGTAAGACTATTGTCTTACCGAGAATGTAAGGCCTCTGATCCAGAGATTTTGAGGAGTGTGGAACAACCCCTTAGTTGCTGTTGTTCCCAGGTCCACCCTGACCTGGGGTGGTAGCACCTGTTAGGGTCCCAACTATAGGTAAATAGTAACCCCCAAACTGAGGTCAAAACACTATGAAAGTGTTAAAGTAAGTTTTAATATCAGAAATACTTTGTAAAAAATTATTACCAACAATAAATATATTGTTGGTAAAAAATATTACCAGCAATACATTTTTGAAAAAATAAATATTACCAACAATAAAAATTTTGCCGGCATTAAATAACCCATTGAGGTTGATATGCTATAAAACAAACCAAACCAAACCATCACTCAAACTTGTCAAGTTACTCATTATTTTTTGCCTTCAGTACATTCCTGCATGTTTTAAATTCTTCAAACCATTTTTCTTCATTATGTGTCTCTTTCTGATTGTTAGCAACAGTTACCTTGTAATTCCTATTCTCTTTAAAACTTCCTCATTTCTCACATAATCTGTCTATGGTATTCTCAGAATTCATTGGTAAAACCACATGTCTGTCACTTCACTTTTCATCTGTGTAGATTGTCCAGCATTTAATACCATACAGGAGATTAGATATTACATAACTGTCCAACACTCTTTCTTTGCTTCTACAAACATTTTCCTATCTTTTAATGTTTTGCTTAGTTTCCAGAAGGCATCTTTCACTATGCACCGTCAGGTTTCTGTGTCGCTTTTTACATCATCTGTTACTGAACTATGCAGAAAGTTACCACCTTCATTGCTGCATTGTTATCGCATTGTTGCCTGGCTATACTGGCTCGTTCTGGGAAATATAAGAAACTACTATCTACTGGAAATAAATGTCTATAAAGATGATGATAGTGATTTGTCATGGACAGTGCCATTTTGGTTTCGATCCGATGTTCTGCAGTACAGAATGAACTGAATGACACTTGCAACACAAAATATTATAGAAATGTGGCACAAAAATAGGTTGTATTGTATGCTACTCTATATCTACACTGGTTTGGAACCAGTGTAGTTTTGATTCAGACAAAGGAAGTCTTCCTACAATACAGACCCTATAATGGCTCTTGATAACGACTGCAAAAGTCAAAAGTAGTTGAACAAAAATAACAAATTACGGACTTTCCAGAGTTTACCTACGACTGCAAGCTTAATACTCAAGATCTTATTTGAAAATTAGAAAAATATAATAATAATAATAATAATAATATATATATATATTAGGTTGGTGCAAAAATAATGACGTAATAATGTCATTTTTTGACGTTAAAAAATACGTCAAAAAACGACATTATTACGTCATTACTTTTGCACCAACCTAATATATATATATATATATATATATATATATATATATATATATATATTGTTATATTCTGTGTTAATAGGAATATATACTTGAAAAACAAGGTGGATAAAATAAGTAAAGCTTTATTATAAAAAGACAATACAATAAGAAGAAAGGTAACAGTTATGCACAAGGTCATCGCAAGTTAATCCAGTAGTGAGTGCTACTATTGGAAGGTCAGTAGTTCTTGTGTAAGTCTGAGTTGTACTCAACAGATCCCAACCTGACAATATATACCAGCCTCCTCACAAGATAGAATGTGGCACAAGACAGAATTTAATGTGGGTCAATCTGAGCCCATAGGCTCAGCAAAAAATTTCCAGTAACCCCACATAAATGGATTCAGGTCTGTCTACCTCCCTGGATGAAACTGCTCTTTGTTATAGCCTCATCTGGGTTCCTCTCTGCCTAAAGGCAGAGAGTTTGACAACAGCCAAGATCTGAATAACAGATCCCAGCTAGTATATGTAGCTACCCTCCCACGAGATTTGCATGTGGCACAAAGCCGGTTTAACATGGGTTCTCTGAGCCCATAGGCTCGGCCAAAAATATTCCCTTTTGAACCCGTATAAACAGGTTCAGGGGCAGTCCACCTCCCTGAACGAGACTCTGCCCTTCGGCAGAGCCTCATCCACGTTCCTCTCTACCCAAAGGCAGAGAGTTCGACTGTTTAGCTGGAACAGGTCCCAGCTAGTATATTTTGCTACCCACCCCACGAAGGTTGCATGTGGCACAAGGCCAGTTTAACGTGGGTTCTCCAAGCCTGTAGGCTCGTCCAAAAATATTTCCTTTTGAACCCGTATGAACAGGTTCAGGGGCAGTCTACCTCCTCGAATGAGACTCTACCCTTCAGCAGAGCTTTGTCCAGGTTCCTCTCTGCTCAGAGGCAGAAAGTTCAACTGTTTAGCTGGTACAGGTTGCAGCTAGACTCTGTAGTCCATTGAGTTACAGATACTTACAGGCAGTTACTACCTATAGTGTAGTCACTCATGGAGGGGGTGACAGGTTATTCCATTACATCAATTTTAAACAATGAATTCAATATCAAACTAACCTAGCAATTGAGAAGTCCTGAAAAAAGAAAAGTATGCTTCCTGACAGGAAATGTCGAATTGTTAGAATTCATCTAACAAAATGATTTTCTTGACAAAATAAGGGAATGCTGGTTTGTTACCTGTCTTGATGAATATTTTTTGCTAGTAAGGAACATTTCTAGGCTGGTTGACATTAATTTTATGGCTTTAAAATAACAGGTACATCAAGTCAAACACATGCATCCATTATAAATAATGTTTATAATAATAAGATATAAAGTTGTCTTAAAAAAATCCATTTAAAAATTACTTTGTTTTCATATGATTTTTTTATTTGATTTAGTGGGTTTACAGCCCCCCACCCACCACTCCTTTTATATATTTTTGTCAAAAAAAAAAAAAATAACAATTATAAATATATCATGGTTGTATTATTAGGCCTACTGTGAAAACACAAACTTTTGGTGCATGTTCGAACCAAATAGTGAAGGATGAGTTTTTATGGTGTTTGTTTAAATTGTTAGAATGCATGGGTCATGAATCGAATGAGCTAGGAGCAGGATACTTACTGATGTCCAACCTCTCCTTTCTTTCTTGTGCCAAACGCATTCTATTTTGCCAAATAAACAAAAAGGATCTTATGCACAGCAATTTATCAAAGGCTTTAGTCATACACAGAAATAAGTTCAGCCACAACTTCGATGTAATGAATGTCACACTTATTAAAAGAGAAAATAACTTACTTGGAAAGTTCTTGAGAGTGCCACTATCGAATTTTGCCAAAATGTTAAATTTCACCCCAGATTTTTTAAATATCTCATTTCCAAAAGAAATACTCCTTTCCCAAAGCAACAGACATGCCCATAATTTTTTTTTTTAAATTAAAAGAAAAAACTGTTAAATGAAAACCTTCTGTTATTTAAATTAAAATAAAATAATATATAATAATTACATTAATAAATAAAAGAGTATATATATATATATATATATATATATATATGTATACATTAAGAAAATATAGATTTAAAGTATGCTATGTGTATGAGTTAAAGTGCTCAATATCAGGGATAGAATGTATGTAATATAAAATATTCAATGTACACATTTATATATATAGATATATATATATATGTGTCTGTGTGTGTGTGTGTGTATACCCCGAAAAATTAATTCTGGTTGAGCACTCTGTAAAGAAAGCATGAATTTGTAAACAGTCACTACTACTGCTGATAATGCAAAGCTCTTCTATGAATTGAGCCCTCTTGGTCACTGGTGTGTTTATTCAGAAGAATAAATACACAAAAATTCACCTTCCTCTCTACCGGGCACTGATAGCTTAGGGGTAAAATCTCTGACTGATGCGAAATCAGTTGGGTTTTGATCCCGTCTTAAAGCAATCAGATGTGTAGTCACACTGATGAGCTGTGACAGTCAAACAGTCTGTCTGTAGTTGACAATATATATATATGTTTTGAACAATAAAAAATATTTAAAAATTAAAATCTTCAGACACACTGTGTTGTATATTAATATTCATTCATTTTTATTATTTTAATTCTGCTTGTTAGTTGCAGTGAATTACAGAAATGAATGACTTGATGGAGAAAATGAATTTGATCTGTAGTTTTCATTTGTTTTCTTTTTTTATTTTTTATCATGAATTTTGGTCAGTCCCGGTGTTGATCAAACAGTCTCTTAAGTTGTTATTTAAGATAAGAGCTGGATGGATTTATGTTGCTCTGAATTCCCTTTGTATGTATATATATATATATATATATATATATATATATATATATATATTCTGAAAGATCACAACTCTATATATATATTAGGTTGGTGCAAAAATAATATCGTTTTTTGATGTTAAAAAATACGTCAAAAACGATATTATTTTTACACCAACCTAATATATATATATATATTTGGTTGGATTGATGTGAGTTTGTGACCCTGGGTTTCACGCTTTTGCGATCATCAGACAATTTATTTATATTTATATACACACACTTTTCACATATATATATATATATATGTTTTGAACAATAAAATATATATATATATATATATATATATATATATATATATTCTGAAAGATGACAACTCAATATGTTTTTCTATATGATTAGTATGTGGATAGTGAATTTAAAGTTATGTTAAAAATAGAAACTGGAGGAAAATGAAATATATATCAATAAATAAGAAAATAAAAAATCAACACCAACAATAAAACATTTACACATTTTCATTTATTAGGCACAAAAGTACATCACTTAGCCTCCTCCATAGTTTTCCTTGACTTTCACAGTTAGGCTAAAGAATATTTATGGGTGTTCGGAAATTTAAAAATTTTGTAAAACTAACAATGTTTTTACTTCTATTTATAAATATATGTTGTAAAATAAAATCTTTACATTTGCCTTGATAAAGTCCATCAGAGGACGAAACGCATTGAAAAATGCATTGAGAGTGCCTGATCTCAGAATTCCCAGCGTTAAACCTAAGACCAGGCTAATACATGATATCACCAATTATTGCAAAAACAATAGCAGAACAACGTGGTATACAAGCTAATAGAGAGAATAACAAAGATCTTCTTGGAATGGGCCAATTCCAAATTCTACAGAAATTAACAGATTTAATAATATGAAAAATTTTAAAAAACACACAGCTTTGTCTTTCATTCTGACTGAGATAGATAGATAGATAGATAGATAGATAGATAGATGAAGACTGAGATAAATAGATTGAAATGATAGATAGATAGATAGATAGATAGATAGATAGATAGATAGATAGATGAAGACTGAGATAAATAGATTGAAATGATAGATAGGTAGATAGATAGATAGATAGGTAGATAGATAGATAGATAGATAGATAGATAGATAATGAACCGAATCAGGTAGAAATGATAGATAGGTAAACAGATAGGTAGATAGATAGATGAAGACTGAGATAGATAGATAGATAGATAGATAAACAGACTGATAGATAGATAGATAGATAGATAAACAGACTGATAGATAGATAGATAGATAGATAGATAGATAGATAGATAGATAGATAGATAGATAGATAGATAGATAGATAATGAACTGAATCAGATAGAAATGATAGATAGGTAAACAGATAGGTAGATAGATAGATGAAGACTGAGATAGATAGATAGATAGATAGATAAACAGACTGATAGATAGATAGATAGATAGATAGATAGATAGATAGATAGATAGATAGATAAACAGACTGATAGATAGATAGATAATGAACTGAATCAGATAGAAATGATAGATAGGTAAACAGATAGATAGATAGATAGATAGATAGATAGATAGATAGATAGATATTTATTGAAACAAGTTTTCAGATCATAAAATGATTAAAATATCTTTAAACTAAATTTCAAAGGCTAAGTAGGTGATAAATAGTAAAATCCCAATCATAAACAAAACACTATGAAAGTATAAAAATACATTTTCATATTAGAAAAAAAAAACTAACAATACGTTTTTGTAATAAAAACGTTTTTGTAATAAAAAAAATTACCAGCAATAGATTCTTGTAAATAAAAAAATTACTCAAATTCCAAGAAAATTAAATTTCGGCATTCGGTGACCCATAGGGAGTTGATATGCTGTTAAACAAAGAAAAAACAAAAATATTGTTACACTGAAATTCAAATGAGGAGATCCTATCTGAAAGGATGGTGAGGCTCATTACTGTGCATATATTATTCTTTTTATTGATGTACAACAACAGAACAAAATTGAAATCCTGTCAGATTGAATTTTAGCAGAAACAAGATTTGTAGAAAAAAAAAAGACAAAAACTAACCTCAAAATTCTCCTATTATTCCTCAGGAAGAATTTATCTTCATGGTAAACGAGTTTGACACTTATTGGAATTTGCCAAATAACAACGGCACTGACTTGTTCCCTTCAGTTCTGACAGATAACTGAGATTCTTTTGGTGAATGCACACATCTCAAATTATACAAATTCTTCTGCAGTAACCAATGACCATTAACCGTCACATACAGAGCTTGAAAAGTAATTTATATTCTGATTTATTTTTTCTTTGTATTTTACAAAAAAAAATATAAAAAAAAATGCTTTAGAATAGTTCAGAGTTGAGATTAGATTAAATAGTTCAGTACACACGCTCATAGGCCAAATAGTGACACACATACATGCAGATAATTAGAGATAGCTTCATATCAGGCCAGATACAGGAAAGGGTTGAAAACAGAGTTTGTTATCCTCATGGATGGGTAGGCTTTTACATGAGGAAAATTACCAAGCAACAGTCAGTATCATGCTTGTAAAATCCAGGAAATTATTGGATATCAATTACTACCTCTGTCCCATAATAATAGTTACACTGAGTATATGAAATGTATATGCAGTTGTTGCAATTGTTCTGGAACATGGAGAGTAGAAATGCTACTATTGTCTCATAATAATTGTTACATAGTAACAATGTTAGTATATGAAATGTATATGCAGATGTAGCAAGTATTCTGGGACAGGAATAGTAGTAATGTTACCTCTGTCCCATAATAATTGTTACATTGAGTATATGAAATGTATATGCAGATGTAGCAAGTATTCTGGGACAGGAATAGTAGTAATGTTACCTCTGTCCCATAATAATTGTTACATTGAGTATATGAAATGTATATGCAGATGTAGCAAGTATTCTGGGACAGGAATAGCAGAAATGTTACCTCTGTCCCATAATAATTGTTACATTGAGTATATGAAATGTATATGCAGATGTAGCAAGTATTCTGGGACAGGAATAGCAGAAATGTTACCTCTGTCCCATAATAATTGTTACATTGAGTATATGAAATGTATATGCAGATGTAGCAAGTATTCTGGGACAGGAATAGTAGAAATATTGCCTCTGTCCCATAATAATTGTTACATTGAGTATATGAAATGTATATGCAGATGTAGCAAGTATTCTGGGACAGGAATAGTAGAAATATTGCCTCTGTCCCATAATAATTGTTACATTGAGTATATGAAATGTATATGCAGATGTAGCAAGTATTCTGGGACAGGAATAGTAGAAATATTGCCTCTGTCCCATAATAATTGTTACATTGAGTATATGAAATGTATATGCAGATGTAGCAAGTATTCTGGGACAGGAATAGTAGAAATATTGCCTCTGTCCCATAATAATTGTTACATTGAGTATATGAAATGTATATGCAGATGTAGCAAGTATTCTGGGACAGGAATAGTAGAAATGTTACCTCTGTCCCATAATAATTGTTACATTGAGTATATGAAATGTATATGCAGATGTAACAAGTATTATGGAACAGGATTAGTATTTCTACCATTGCTGTCCCAGAATACTTGTTACATCAGCATATACATTTCCTTTTTTGTTTTTATCATCTCACCCCAAGCAAGGGAACAAAGCCACTAAGAAGCTGAGGATGAGGGTGTTACTGAGGGTCAAAAATATGAGAAAAAGGAGACATTATTAAGGAGCAAGAATGATAAAAGAACAGAAGTTAAGACAGAATTGACGTTGCATTTCAATTTTTGAAGATCAAAGTTTAGCTGGGAAGCAAGAAGCCAGAAGTGAGTTCCACAAACAAGAAGTGTGTTAGAGAAACTAAACTGTAAAATGATGAGAGCTTACTGCCAATCTCGTACTGCACTTAAATTCATAAAGTTGAGGTACCATAGCAGAAAGTTCATCAGAAGAATTATCATGAAAGTATTTAGAGAAAACACACAGGCAAGCTACATTACAAAAAGTGGGAAAATGCCTGAGATGCCATCTCAGGACCAATAACATTGCAGATTTTTCTTTGCACTATATCAAGAATCTCTAAATATAACATTTTTTTTACTCTCTCTGTCCCAAAACATTTGCTACAATTACATTTCATGTAACAGCTACTATGAGACAAAGAAAATAAAAAAGGTTTTGTCCCATAATAATTGTTACATTTAGTATATAAAATGTATCTCCTGATGTAACAATTATTATGGGATAGTAAAAATGATGTCTCTGTCCCATAATGGCTGCCACATTTTGTGCATGAAATGAGAATGCAAATGTAAGAACAATTATGGGACAGAAATAGTAAAAAATACTACCTCTGTCCCATAATGTTTGGTATATTTAGTGCATGAAATTTGTATACAGATGTAATAACCATTATGGAACAGAGACAGTAAAAATGTTACCACTGTCCCATAATGGTTGATACATTTAGTGAATGTAATTTATATACAAATGTAACAACTATTATGGGACAGAGACAGTAAAGATGCTACCTCTGTCCCATAATGGCTGATACATTTAGTGAATGTAATTTGTATACAAATGTAAAAGCTATTATGGGACAGAGACAGTAAAAATGCTATCTCTGTGTTATAAGGGCTGATATATTTCTGTATGTGAACCTAAAAACTATTATGGGATAGAGGTAATAAAAATGCTACATCTATCCCATAATAGTTGTTATATTTTGCATATGAAATGTGAATGCAAATGTAATTACTATTGTGAGACATATAATAAAACATGCTTTGTCCCATAATTGTTACATTTAGTTTATTATATGCTATATTATCTGTTACATCTAGTATATCATCCAAGGTATGATGATAAACTACATCCGGCAGCAAGGCCTCTGATCGGGGGTTTTGAGGAGCATAGAAACACCTCTTAATTGCTGTTGTTCCTGACCCAGGATGGTAGCACCTGTTAGGGTCCCAGCTATGGGCAAATAGTGAACCCTCCCAAAGTGGGGTCAAAACACTATGAAAGTATAAAAATACATTTTAATAGTAAAAATACCAGCAATATATTTAAAATAAAAAATAGCAAAGCTCCCAAGAAAATTAAATTTCAGCATTAAATGACCCATAAGGAGTTGATGTGCCACTAAGCAAACAAACCAACCAACATATACAGATGTAACAACAAATATGGGACTGGGATATGAAATGTATATGCAAAGGTAAAAACTATTTTGGAATGTATTGCAGAGATATGATAAAGTGAAACACCTGACATCTGTGGAGGTAAACACATGACATACATTGAGATTTTTCAGGTCAGCAGCAAAGGTTTAATATTACTTCTCAAATTCCAGGTCAGTGATACTTATTACAGTACCCACCTAGAAAATAGACATCCCCATTCAAAATGGTTTTATTTCAGCTTTAAAGTAACCTTTGAAACGATGAAATATAATTGAATTTTTTTAGATTGAATTTAAAAAAATAAACCAACAGAAATGTGGTTCTACAGAAGTATTCTGAGAATACCATGGACCGGACATGTGTACAATGACAAAATTTTAGAGAAAATGAAAACAAAAAAGAAAACTTATACTTCTAATCAGAAAGAGTCAGTTTTACTAATTAACCCATAGCTGGAGAGAGAAGAGATGGATTTATACCTTTCCCAAGGGTACTTGCACACAAGTTAATATACCAAACCCAATTGGAATTGGAACTTGGCTCTCTGATTAAGAATTTTAAGCCATTTTCCATTACACCAGGGATTTTCAAACTGTGGGTCCCGAAGCTTCAGTGGGTCATACGATAAATAAAATGGGTCATGACAAAAAAAGAAAGAAAAAAAAAATCCGCAAGTGAGAGCAAAGAGCAGAATATAAATAACTAAGTGTTGCACAACACTCATAAATCATCACTAGTTTTTCACTGAGGTAAGCTCGTAATTTATTTTATTTTATATATATATATATATTGGAAAACGTTTTTTTATCAATTTCTTTTCTTTATAACAGAAAATAATAATAAAGTAAGATGTAATAAAACAAGTCAAATAATTAATAACATGTTAATGCTTTTGTCTCATCTTACATATTCAGACAACTTAAAATTTTTATTTAACAAGCTTAACAGACATCTGGTTATTTACTGTACCTGGCCTAGCCAGAATCCCATCTAGGTTAAAATTTACTCTCAGTGCCCCTGGCTGGATTGATATTTTGAGGACCCTATGCTAATAAAATTATGGTTTTAAAAAAAGTTAAGTGGCCATAGCCTGCAGAATAAAGGATAATCCAATCCTGAGCTCTAGGCTTCAATGTATACTAGTCTAAAGGATAATCTGGTGTGGACACCAAGCAGCAGCCTATACTAGTCTAAAGGATAATCTGGCCTGGGCACCAAGCAGCAGCCTATAGCAGGATATCTTTCCCTCAGCTGTGGGCTAGGATCATTGACAGGGATCTGAGGTATCCTTAAAAAGGAGATGTACTTAGGAAACTGGATAATTTTTGGTCTCTGGTTCCATATATGGTGGAGTGGTTTCCTGTTGCATTCTTAATTACCATTGTATAGTGAGTTTGATATTCCTTAACTTGCTCCATAGTTTGAACAGAATATCTGGCAGAGAAGTCCAGTTCCGTGGGACCTGTCTCCCCAGGCAATATCTCTCCTTTAGCAAGTGTCTCAAATCATTGACAGGGATCTGAGGTATCCTTAAAAGGGAAGATGTGCTTAGGGAACTGGACAATTTTTTTGGTGTCTGGTTCCATATATGGAGGAGTTCCAAGTATGGAGCAATCTAAGGAATATCATTATTCAATGGTAATTAAGAATGAAACAGGAAACCACTCCACCATATATGGAACCAGAGACCAAAAAATTATCCTGTTCCCTAAGCACATCTCCCTTTTAAGGATACCTCAGATCCCTGTCAATGACCCTAGCCCACTGCTGAGGGAGAGATATTGCCTGTGGATATAGGTCCCCAGAACAGGAGTTCTCTGGCAGACTCATTCACAGACCATTAAGCAACTAAAGTTCATTTCTTTTTTGTTTCCTTTTTCATTTGCATGTTTCCATTTCAGGTTTTTAATCTGCTCCTTTATTTATTTATTAATTTAATTATTCCAGTATCTATCCAAAACTGAAAAGCAACACAACAGACAAACAGGCAACAGACAAACCCTGACCTTTAAACTGTCCCAATTATCTCTTTGTATTACATTAACAGACAAGCCTTTTCTCAAAATGCTCTTAGAAAGAGGTCAGTGTTTGCATACAAATAAAAGACAATTTTGAAAATAAATTTTTTTCTCCCCATTCACAAAAAAATATTACAATTTTGACTTCTGTGACATGAAAAAAAATGTCAAACTTAATTAAAATAATTAATATTTTAAAACTTGAATATTGTTGACAAAATAAAACAGTTTAATGCAAAGTGATTTGATATGATTTGATTTCTTTAACCGCATATCGAAACCCGTATGGGTCATTTAATGCTAAAATGTAATTTCCTTGGGAGCTTTGAAGTAATAAAAATATATGTTATTCTGCTTTCACAATTGAATGCATGGTAGATGATACACAGCTTTTGTTCATAATATTTGTGTGGACATAATTACTAGAGGTGGAGATATGTGTGTTTTATGTTGTAGTTTTGTTGAAGTTATATTTTGGAATATTGTAGGATATTATATGGATTAACATTGGCTATCACTTGTGGCTAAGAATAACCAAATACTATTCACTTGGGTATTGCAGATGGGTTCTCTAAATACAAGCTCTATCCCCATTCAAAGAATGATTGATATGTTTGTTTGCTTAATGGCATATCAACTGCTTATGGGTCTTTTAATGCTAAAATTTAATTTTTGGAAGAGCTTTGAAGTAATAAAAATATATGTTACTAGCAGTAGAGCCCGGCGTTGCCCGGGGATGTAACAGTAAGAGATAGATCAAGTATTGACCATAATAAAAACTGAAATATAAAATTGACAAATATTATTGTTTAAGGTTGACGGACACGCATGTCTTAATTTTTTTTTTTATGAATTGGTCAAACTCAAACAAAAACATTGTTTTCAATCGTTATGAGTCTACCAATTGAATAAAATTTTATTATAAACAATCGTTTTGAAAATGGAATTTTTAAAGCATTCTGAAAGTAAAAATAAAGAAAAAAGTGTGCAAGACAATAAGAAACACTACCTGCCAAAAAAAAAAGTAAAGTTTTGTTGAAATCGGTTGAAAAATGTAGGAAATCCGATCCCATATATAAACGAACACACACACACACACACACACACACACACAAACAACCAACCTGGGTTTTATAATAAGTATAACTCGATAACTTGATATTAATAAGTATAACTCGATATGAGTTGTCCCCCTTTCATTAATGCCTCTTAATCGTGTTTTCAAATTGATTTTGTGCAAAAATAATTGTGTTTTTCCAATTTTTGGCGCTATCAGAACCACCGCAAGGTAATTTTATGTAGTCCTGTGAAGTTTTGTTGAAATCGGTTGAAAAATGTAGGAAATCCGATCCAATATATAAACGTACAGAGACACACACACACACACACACACACAATCTGCGTTTTATAATAAGTAAGATTCTGCTTTCACAATTGAATGCATGGTAGATGATACTCAGCTTTTGTTCATAATATTTGTGTGGACATAATTACTAGAGGCGGAGATATGTGTGTTTTATGTTCTAGTTTCATTGAAGTTATATTTTGGAATACAGTTTGAATTCTTTAAGAAATTCTTTCATGTTGCATTGTTGATTTTTTTTAACAGGATATCAACCTCTATGGGTTATTTAATGCAGAAATCTAAATATATGGTGCGATAGGTAAATTGTCGGCATTTTATATTTTCAATTTTATGCATGGGCATTGTTTGTTTTTGGTTTGCACAGTATAGTAGGGTCAGTTGGGCACAGTCTGTAAAAAAAGAGTACCATAATACAATTCACTCCACTAGAAATTTGGAAACAGCATGCTGTACTACTTGGCATTCATGCTGGAAGCTCCAATATGAACATTTCAAAGTGTTTGGGTGTTAATCTGAGGACAGTGCATAGAATTTAGAAAGAGTTAGATGAGTCTAATGGTGATTACAAAGGTGTTTGGAGTGATCACTAGTGATGGCGACGTTATACCTCCATTCATCTTCCCACAGGGCCTCAGACTCAACATGGAAACCTACATCAAGTGCTTTGAAGAGATAGCACTGCCCTGGGTCAAGAGGGTGGTCATTGGAAGACCCTGTTTGGCAACAGTACTTTGCACAAAAGCAGGAGAACCCAGTCATGCCTGTCAGACAATTTCTGCAACTACATCACCCCTACATCTGGCCACCTAACTTCACAGCCTGCAACCCCCTTGATTATTATGTATGGGGTGCAGTTGAGCGAGAGACCAACAAAACTCTTTGTAACACCAAAGATGAACTGAAGACAAAGATTATGGCAGCATTCACCAACTTAGAGAAGGAGACCATCCAGAAGAGTTGCAGGAGATTCTGAAGTTGTCAGGAGGCTGCGGTTGAAACCAATGGCAATTTTATTGAATAAATTTACTCTTTAGTATTTCAAGATATTTTTGTGTAATTTTGGTAAATATATCTGTTAAAATGAAATGTCAGTGTTATTTTCATTTTTGCATAATTTAGATGACAATTTATCCATCGCACATGCATTTTGAACACAGTTTTATAGCTTTAACTAAATATATACTATGGATAGGTATTGTTAGTAATTTTACTAGAAATAGATATTGTTGGTAATATGTATGTATAAAAATACATTGCTGGTATAATAAAACATATTTTTATACTGTTATAGTGTTTTTAGTTTGTTTGAGAGTTCACTATTTGCTCATAGCTGGTTCCCTAACCGGTGCTACAACCCCAGGTCAGGGTGGATCTGAGAACAACAGCAATTAAGAGTTGGTTCCTCACTCCTCAAAACCTTCAATCTCCTGATCATAGGCCTTGCTGCCAGATGTAGTTTATCATCATACCCAGGACTATAATGCAAAGTGTATTCATAGTACTGTCCTATAAACAATTGTTAACATCTGCCTATGTACTTTGGGACAGAAATGATCCCCGACACTGTTGACAGGGGAGAGCTTCAACTACTCTCACCTTTTTGCTGGAAGTAGAAACTAAACAGTAGACTGAATTTGCCCTCAATCTGTGATATTGATCAGGGTTATATCATTTCTTTATTTTCAAATAAATTCTAAAATTCCCCGCCACCACATGCACCAAAAAACTGATCAATTAATTTTCAATGCTTATCAACCCTTTGCTAGTTATTTCAAGCCAAGAAATAATTTTAGATTGCAAGAATTTTTTTTTTAGATAATAGTGGCTCTTAGTGATAAAAGTCTTACTAATTAACCCATAGTCTGCATGGAGAAGAGGTGGATTCATACATTTCCCAAGTGTATTTGCATGTAAGTGAATATAACAAACCCAACTGAAACTGGAACTCAGCTCTCCAATTAACAATTCCAAGCTATTGTCTATTACACCACCTGCACATCCAAGCTTACAGCACTCCTATTTCCAAGTGGTCACCCATCTAAGTAGTCATCAGGCTCAGTTAGTGAACAAGCAGGAACCAATGTTTTGACATATGGCTGTAATCCCTTCTTCTTCTATGTCACTTCATGACATTGGTGAACATGGTTCTCCACAACTTCCTGTCCTTAATAAATTTGTCTTTTTATCTTTCTTTTCCTAGATAGGCTGTGTGTCGGAAGACCCTCTTGCCTTCAATCTATCCAGTGGCAATATAATATATAATCTATATATCCCACAGTTTCTTAAATCAAACTGTATTTCAAAGTGTACACATCACTGCCTCTAGTAATTATATTTTCACACAAACATGTATATGCACAAAAGCTGAGTATCATCTACCATATATTCAATTGTGAAAGCAGAATAACTTATTCTTATTACTTCAAAGCTCCCCCCAAAATTAAATTTTGGCTTTAAATGACCCATAATGAGTTGATATGCCATTAAACAAACAAATCAAATGAGATCATTTGTCAGGAGGTATCAGCAGTTATCTGCCAATTTTCTCATTTTTGTTATTTTTATGTTGTTGTAGCATACCTATGGATGATAATGGATATGCCCCCATTCCCATAAATACAGTAGTAAATACTGTATATTGGTCTGCAGTTAGAGATTTGTCTCCAACTGTGCTGGTCAAACTATCTGCCTCTGGGCAGAGAGGATCCCCAGATGAGGCTATGTTGAAGGACAGTGTCTCATCTCAGGAAACAGCTACCTGACCTTGTTTCATACGGGGTCTAGGGGAAATTATGGCCGAGCATATGGGTTCTGATACCCCACATTAAATTCAGCCTTGTGCCACATCTGACCATGTGGAGTGGTTGATAAATATCCTGCAGTTGGAGATTTATCTCCAGCTGTGCTGATCAAACTCTCTGCCTCTAGGCAGAGATGATCCCCAGACAAGGTTAAATCGAATAGTAGAGTCGTGTCTTGGGAAACAGTTACCCAACCCCGTTGTCTGTGGGGGATTTTTGGCTGAGTCTACAGGCTCGGATACCTCACATTAAATTCAGCCTTGTGCCACATCTGACCGCGTGGGGCAGTTGATAGATATCCTGCAGTTGGAGATTCATTGTGGAATTCATTTGACTCACTTCTAGCAGTTGATTATTTCTTCTATGTGCTGCTGGCGAATCTTATATGTGTTGTTCTTGTCCTAAGTATTATCGTTCATTACCAACCTTCATTTGATTATTCTATTCAATAACCTTCACTAGGATACAACATATATGAAGCTAAAAGAAAAATTATATGCTTTTTATTGGTGTTAGATTGATTTTTTTTTTCTTCTTTGTTTGTGCTTGTGTACATATGTGTAATATATGTATGTATATAAAAATAAAAAATTAGTTTTTAAGTATGCTATATTTATGGATTAAAGTGCTCTCTCTCTCTCTCTCTCTCTCTCTATATATATATATATATATACTGATCATCTTGTATCTTTTATCACACTACATACATTTTGGGATTTGATTTTAAATACATTTTTTTTTCTTTTTGCTTGTACTTATAACCTGAAGTCTGATCTGTAGACTTTTTTTCCATGTATAAGAAAACAACAAAAAGAGTACTGAACTGTTATGCAATATCAGTCCTCCTATATGACAGCGAATGCCTGACAATCTCATCACAAATGAAGAAGAGACTTGAAACAACAGAAATGTGGTTCTACAGAAGGATGCTGAGAATACCATGGACCAAACATGTGAGCAATGATGAAGTTTTAAGGAAAATGGAAACAAAAAGGATACTTATACTTAACATCAGAAAGAGACAGTTAAAAATTTCTAGAGCACATAAGGAAAGGGGACTTGGAAAATATGATACTCACAGGATAGATTGAAGGCAAGAGGGTCTTCCAACACATAATCTACCTCGTCACCTTGAGTAAATGGATAGTAGAACAGGAAAAATAATAAAAAGAGAAATTTATTAAGGGCAGGAAATTGTGGAGAACCATGATTGCCAATGTCCTGAAGTGACATGGAAGAAGAAGAATGGCTTATGGCCATATCATGTTGAAACATTGGTTCCCATTTGTTCACCAATCGAGCTTGATAAATGCTTAAATGGGTAACTGCTTAGGAATACTGGGTGCTATAAGGTTGGATGTGCAGGTGGCGTAATGAATAATGGCTTGAAATTGTTAATTGAAAAACAGAGTTCCAGTTCCAGTTGGGTTTGTTATATTCACTTACATGAAAATGCTATTGAGAAAGGTATTAATTCACCTGTTCTCCTCCAGCTATGGGTTAATTAGTAGGATTTGTGTCACTAAAAAAACATCTCAAAAATGTTTCTACAATCTAAAAATATTTTCTGGGTTTAATTAATCTTGATAGGGTTGATAAGCCGTAAAAAACAAATCAATCAATAAATAAAAAAAAAAGAATTGTTTTTTTGTTGTAATTTTTTTTTTTAATCCCAATTTGTACGTTAAAAAAATCATTTTGATGGGTAATATGCTATTTAGGCTAATTAAAAAAAATCACATTTTTCAATTTATTAATAAAACAAGTCATACGCTAATAATGTCTATACAAAGATTTATTTAAAATAATAAATGTTTTGATTTTTTTACTATGAGTTTTTCAACATTTTTCTGATTATCGAATTCTCTTTGCAACAAAAAATTATAGTCTGAAGATTTAAACAATCTTCCTCCGCCTTTTTTGGCTCAATAAAAATGGAAACAAAAAACAAAAACAAACAAACATTATTAAAAAATATAAAATATAAAAATAAAATCCAATAGATCCTTACCTTAGGCTTTTTTTTTTTAAATCCTTTTTTTGCCAGTGCGTTATTCGTTATTTCTTCAATCAAAAAATGTTTTTTACAAGCTTTTTTTTTTGTGGAACAAGTTTTTTAGTATATATATTTTTTAACTGAGGGTTATAAATAAATCTATTTTCCTATATAAATTAAAACTAAAAGTAAAAGTAAAAAAAGCAGTTTGGTAAGAATTTAAAAAAAATAGCAACTGAAAACAAATGTTTTTTTCTTTTTCTTCTTTTTATTTCTGTTATCATAAAACTACAAAGTAAAGAAGAAAAAAAAGACAATCTCCCGAAAAATATTTGGTAGTTTGTAATAACGAAAAAAATACTTCGTCTCAGAAATTAAACCTTTTTTTTTGTCTAAGCGTCAAAAATTCGAATGTGATTTGATGTTTCGTAAAAAAACAACAAAAAAAAAGATCTTTCTTTGTCATTTTCTTTCAAATAAAATGTTAAAAATTAAAACTACTTTGAATTTTAGCTAAAAACTTAAACGAAACCTGATAAATGAGAAGCTGAAGATAAAAATAAATAAATATGGAAATCGGTTACGGTTTTAGGGTCCGTATATCAAAATAGGCGATTGGTATGCCGAAAACATGGGAATCAGATTCGTCTCTTTTACGATCCGCGAGGGAAACGACCCTAACTAAAAGACTGCTCGCTATTATTATTCAACAAAGAACTAGCTTAGCTACAACATTTTTTGTATTGTTTCAGCATTTATAGTCCTACTACTACAAAAATAAAAGCCACCTAATGTTTAACGATAGCATAATGAAGTCTTTCTTCAGATTGTCCCAAAAAAAAAAAGGAAAAGAAAGAAAAAAACGAACGACGTTTGTGTGTTCTATTTAAAAATAGTGAAAAAAAATAAAGAAATGCCAGACTCTGGAAATATTGGTAAATTTAGCTTGAAATCAATAGAAATTCTGCTTTTTTTTAATTTTTGTTTTATTTTGTTTTATTTAATTTCTTACACTAAAATCCTAATTTATTCACGCAGTAAATATAACCTACTTTTTTTTTTACTGATCGGGAACACTCACACAATTGTGTACTGTACAACTAATTTCAAAAGAGCACTTCGCTGTGGTGGGTATATTTTTTTTATTTAGGCTAGCGAGCCACTCACAAGCCGACTACTTACCGTATTTGACGGCATATAAGACGCACCCCAATTTTAGCAGAGCAAATCAAGAAAAAATTGATAATTAGTAAAATTACTAAAGAAACCTACATACACAGGGGAATTTTAAAAGATATTTTTTAGTTAAAAAAAGATGTGCCTTATATGCCGTCAAATACGATTAATGAGCTACAAAGCACAGGAAGTTGTAGAGAGCCATGATCAACAACGCACTGAAGAGACGCAGCATACGGAAGAAGAATGTTCACACAAGGCCCAAGAGCCACTTAAGGTAGAAGGTTACTGTGTGGTGTTATATGCGTAAGAAAGGGCAAGAACGGTAAACCTAGACTTGAAGAAGTCAAGAATGGAGTTTTTTTAAGTGTAGCTTAGATGTGGCACAAGGCCGATAGTATGAGATACTCAGTGAAACTAACTTGCTAACTACACCACGTCGGAATACTCCAAGGTCAAGATTGTAATGTAGTGACAATGTGAATGTAGTGATATTGGGGAAAAAAACACGCTGCCGAATTTAGGAAAATTCGGTAACGGAAAATTTGATAATTTTGACAAGGTAAAAAAATTCGATAACTATGAAATAAAAATCGATTAAAAATTAATTTTATTTTTAGGGATGTTTTTCTGCCATTTATTTTTAAAATGAAAATCGTGGGGTCCAGAAAACCCCACCATCACAATACCAAGACCGTACTTGCAGAGAACTAAGCCTCTAGTCTTTCCCCAATATTTTTTAAAGTATTTTTAACTATGGAGATCGAGATAAAACACCACTACAACAATACCAGGACCCCCCCCCCACACACACACACACACCTCATGTTTAAATAAGTATTGACTAAAAAAATCACGTGTTCAACTCCACTGCAACAATACCAGGGCCGTAATTTCTAGATGGGGATTTTAAAGAGTTAAGCCCATCTCTCCTATATTGGAGGAGGACTTAGACCCCCCACCATCCAAAACGACCCTAACATCAATTTTCAATCGACTTTTATTTCATAGTTACCGAATTTTCCGATCTTGTCAAAATTGATGAATTTTCCGTTACCGAATTTTCCGAGCACCCTACCTGCCAAGAGCCTGTTCAACAAAGAAGCAGTTAAATGAGATTAATTAATTTAATTATTTATTTACAAATAATTTATTCTAATATGGTTCGATTCAAACTAATCAATAAAACAGTTAACTTAAAACTCAAATTACGTCATGAAGAAACGGAGATATATTGAACAATATTGCCGAAAAAAAGAGGGTGACGAAAATCCCATTAGCGGCTATCTTTTCGTTCGATCATCCTTTATCGAAGAACGTTGATAAGCTTGAAATAAACAACAAAACAGAATTATCAATAAAAAAACGTTTTGCCACCTCAAAAATAAATAAATTAGGGTGCAGTTAGTTAAGTAGGCAACTTAACCAGGCAATTAAAGGAATAAAGAAAGTCCTTGTTTACAAAAAGTTGATTCTCGGCTGAAACTTAAAAAAAAAAAAATTAAGAGATTCCAGATTCTTTAAAAATAGAAAAACAACCGTGCAGCAGTTCTAAAATGTAAAACAGTCATTTAAAAAAAAATTATTGTCCAATCGCTGAGTCCTCTGGATAGGCGTCAATGTTGATTTTTTATAGTTCACTCAATGCAAGACCCAAGAGCTACTCAAAGCAAAATGTTATTGGATTAGGTTGTTCTCAGGGCGTAAAAAAGTGAGGAAAGTAAGAGGTGCATATTATAAGGATATGTAGGATAGATAACGTTTTGACCCTAGACACAAAGTAATAGTTCTGGAGAAGAAGCTGCCTGAGTGGAACTTCTTCCTTATCATTGGAATATGAAGAGAATAAGGGTGTCGATATTTTTTTTTTATTCATGCCTTTCCTAAGAGTATTTGTGCAAAAATGATTTTATCGATTCCGACTGACAGTTTGTCTATCAAATATACGTCCAAACATTAAAGAAATCACTAAGACTCGCCAGGCTCATATTTCTCATAAATACAAGAATGAATAAACTTAAGTGTTGGAATTTAATTTGAGAACAACAAGTTCACATTCTCGCTATTTTTCTATCCTCACTCCAACCTCTTTTTTAATTTCAAAACCGGCTCCCAAGGCCTTGATTCTTATCAGAGATAAGAATATATTTTCTAACTAAGGAGAGAGCTGGAAAATATAAAAAGGAATTCTACCAGCATTATTCTTTCCATGGTGCCATAAGGTCTGGGGGGAAACCTCACAGTTTGTTCACTCCAACCTGTTTTCATTACTTACAAACCCGGCTCCCACATCCCTCATTCTTATTAGAGATAAGAATGTGTTTTCTGACCAATAGAGGGGCCAGGAAATTTGTACAACGATTTTGGGGGGAAAAGTCATCGATCCATCGGAGCCTACCAAATCTACATAAATTTGGAGAATCTTTACCTATTTGACAGTGAGAATTCTGCCCACCGTCTGTGAGGTTGACATTAAGGAGCTCCAGTCAACTTCAGAACCTCTTTCAACCAAAGAAGAACTACCTACTAAAGGGCTGTCAAGAACGATTCAAGACCAATCCAAAGCTGCATCCCTTCACCACTGTTTCTAACGAGCCCGCTGGACTTCTGTCGTCGACCTAACTGCAAGATTCCTATATCTGCAAACAATTTTCCTAGCATAAGGCATGTCCCATTTTATACTTTTATTGCATTATTTCTTTTCGGAAATATTTTTCCGAAATTTGTACATAATGCGCCTACAATTATTAGTATGATTCCAAATGCGTCCTGACTTCAAAATGTTTGAGAACTACTGATGTAGAAAATGCCATGAAAAGATTTGCAGATCTAAAGTCTAGAAAATTTTAAATAATGTTTTTTTTTTTCTTTAGCTTGTATTAAGTTGTATATTGTAATAAACTCATTATTCCACATTTTAAGTTTTTCTCCTTGTGAAAATTAAAAAAAATATATACTTGTAAGTGCGCCGAAGTTCAGCTTGTCCGTGGTGCCAGCAACCTTAGGGCCGTCACTGGTTAGAGAGCAAGAAATTGAGTGACAGGGTTTATGTCCCTTTCTTTTATAGTCCTAAATAGAACATCGCCACGCATCGTTAAGTGAAGTCCATTCGCAGGCAAGTCGAATTAATTCCACAATGCCACTCCCCAGATTGGAAAAATGTATTTTACAAATATGTAAAAATCTTTTAATCTGTTCTGTATGCGTCACGTGTCCATGTGCTGCCATCCATTTACCCAAGTTTGTTAGTTAGGTTACTTGCTGTTTCACTCTGTCCCTTTAGTATATTCGGCGAGTGTCAAATTCTCCAAGACCACTTTCCTCATTGTATGTTCTAAAAATTTCAACTGTATCTAAGTAAAAATGTCCTTTCTGTTCCCATTTTCCTTAAAACTTTCTCATTGCTCATATATTCTACCCATGATATTCTCAGCATCCTTCTGTAGAACCACATCGCTGTTGCCTAAAGACTTTTCTTCATATATGAGAAAATTGTCCAGAAAGCACTGCCATAAAGAAAGATTGATATTATATAGCAGTTCAAAACTTTTTTTTTGTTTTTGATTAAAAAAAAAAAAACTTCCTCTTTCTTAATACTTTGCCTGGCTTTCGGAAGGCATCTTTCGCTGTTCTAATGCGTCTTTTCATATGTATTTTCATCATCCTTCTGTGGGACCATATTACAGTTACTTCAAGATTCCTCATCATGTGTGAAGAAATTACACCGCGTTCACTATCATATAAAAAGAATGATATTACATAGCAGACGAACGCTCTTTTTGTTTCTGATTAAATTTTCCTGTTCCATATTACTTTGCTTAGCTCTTGGATGGCATTTTTCATTATTCCAATACGACTTCGGATTTCTGTGGGGCATTTTCTGTTGTTTCCAGATTTCTGCAATTGCTGAAATTAGGCGTTTCAAATTCGTACCTCGCATCAAGGAAACATTTTTAAGGCTAGAGTCGTCGTTAATTGTGCAACAGGCCAAGTACTTCACTTTCAAGTGGAGGCTGAGCAAGAAACTAAAATTTAAATAAATGTAAGTATCTAATTAGTGGTAACGGATGAACGCAAACATATTTTTATAACAATTGTTCGACTGATAATGATGATGATGATGATAGTATATATATATATATATATATATATATATATATATATATATATATACACACATATATATATATATTATAAATTAATTAATTTAAAATATGGTTTTTCCGCTACACAGTTCTAACCATGTTTCAAAAATGGAAGGTCCGAATTTAATTTTGTAATTAAATTAAAGACATTAGTTCCATTTCATCCTCAAGCAAATTTTGGAGTAACTTTTAAAATTACTGGGTTTTAAAGACACAGCTAAAATCATAATTCACGTTTCCAAGGTTACAGATTAATTTACTTCTACTAGACAGGGGTGTTTGCGTGTTCTTTATGTCTATATTTTGATGTATCCGTTATTAGGTACGTTTTGGTAGGGGGCAGGGATGTATTCTCCAATGAAATCTGACATCCGTTAAATGCATGTCGTGTGGATTTTATGCATTTAAATTTAATTACAAAATTAAATTCGGACCTTCCATTTTTGAAACATGGTTAGAACTGTGTAGCGAAAAAACCAAATTTTAAATCAATTAATTTATAATATTAATGCTCTGTAAATTTACATTGAGCACTATTTTGTAAAAAATAAAAATATCTATAAGAACACCGGATTATATATCTTACTGTTCTTTCTTTTTATTTGTATATACATACATACATACATACATACATATATATATATATATATATATATATATATATATATATATATATATATATATATATATATATTATGCACTGTTACATTAGAACATGTACATACCCACTGCAAAACTGTACATCTTGTTTCAACGTTAAAAATTATGGTACTAATTTAGGTGATTTCCCACCTGGAGAAACGTTAACTTTTAACGTTGAAACAAGATGTACAGTTTTGTAGTGGGTATGTGCATGTTCTAATGTAACAGTGCATATTAAATAAATATTTATTGCCCTACTTTTGTTTTGTGCTCTGTTTTAAATGAATGTTTTGAACGCTGAAATTTTACACTTCGTTCATTTACATTTGAATATATATATATATATATATATATATATATATGTGTGTGTGTGTGTGTGTGTGTGTGTGTGTGTGTGTGTGTGTGTGTGTGTGTGTAAATAATCCAAGTGAATCCTAATAATATAAAATATTAAAACCGATCCACAAAGAGAGCTCAACGTATCTATTATAACAGACCAATTCCGGCAATCTAAAATCATCATAATTTCAACAAATACAAAACACTTAAAATATTGAACACACTGAAACTCGAAAGTAATCGAATCTAACAAAACAAATGAATTTTGAACAGTTTGTTAATAGTAATACATTTAATTCCCATCCGAAACCCCGAAGTCGGAAATTGGAAACTATATATATATATATATATATATATATATATATATATATATATATATATATATATATATTCCTTTATTATGATTTTATCATATAGACAACCATTTTACTCACAACAAAGATGCAACTTGGTTGTTTACAGGAGAAAATATGTATCATTGAACTCTTGGACAACACCCAATTATTAAATCAAAGATATGAAACAACCATTTTCTGTAGACACACTAAGGATCTAACACTACAATCTTGTTAAATTCTTAATTCCATAACTATAAACGGTTTAAAATTATAAATCACCTCCTTCGATATATTCCCCACCCTCTTATGTACCTCTCCACTAATTAGATTATGTTTCTTAATTTTTTTTTTCATATATATTAACTGGTAATATTTTCAGATAAATCGTTTTTACATCCATACTTATTCTACACGCTATACGGTCTAAGAATATGTCAAAATTTGATTATAAAAGGTTATATTAACATACCTTTTTTTTAGAGGAAATCACCAGTTCTAAATTTTAATCCACAAAACACGTTCATTGATTAGAGAATTAGTAGTGATAACCCCAACATTAATACATGATATTCGGCCCTAGAATTTTTATAGTAGACCAAAAATAACATTCCCAATTACTACTAGAACTATCGCTACAATTTTTACCTACTTAAACGTAATACTATCCGCTATCTCCATCTCTCCTCCCCTACCTCTCACTCTTAGGATGCTTGTGAGATGATGTGCCTGGACTTTTGGCCGGTGTTTATCACCAAGGAAATTTCCACGGACCAGTCAACATTAAACACCCAATCCATTCATCACTAAACTGCTATCAACAAGCATATTGTTTCACTCCGTCACATATATATATATATTTTTCTCAAACAAATGTAAAAAGGAAGTGACGTTTCACATACGGATTGCCTACAAGCAGGATTGTACATAACCATTTTCGATTCTGACCCGTCGAAGTGCAGATGAAATGCACTGAAACCAAGTTGCATCTTTGTAGTGAGTAAAATGGTTTTGTCTATATGATAAAATTATAAAAATAACTGTTGTTATAAAATAAAATAAGACATATCTCGGCTGATTTGCAGGCAAATAAACTAACATACTTAAGAGCGAGAGCCGGATGTGAACGGGACAAGGCCCCGTCACAAAATGACCATTATCATCGTCTACGCATAAGCCCGACGCACGAGTTCCGGTCAAAAAATAAAATATTTTAAAGTGTTTCTATTTTTCGACCAATAAAAATGCTTCCCTCCTAATTATACTCGCGTCGTTTTTCGAGCCTGTTAAGCCTTAAAAACGCCATAAAAGGGGTCACACGGGGAAGTACAACAGCAGTCAACAGGAGGCCAGGGAAGAGACCTGTCACGGTCAGTCAGCAGCAGTCAGCAGCAGTAGCGCCACGCCAACCAGCGAGAACTACTATGAGAGATCAACACAGGTCGGCAGCCGGCTTATGGACTATACCACAAGGTAGCTGTCCCAAAACCACACGTTCCTATTGAAATAAATCACGTATATCTATTTCTGCTGTTGTATTTCTTTCTTGCGACCATACGCTTGTCTATAACACTGTGAACGTTGGAATTTATATATTACTTTCGTTCTCATCGCATCGGATATATATATATATATTCGTGTATTTAGGCAGCAAATTCTCTTTCAGCCATGTCTGATTGAATAAGTTACAAACGTTATCCTTTCATATTCACGAATATTTTCCCGTATATTACAATTAAATTAGGCAAGAAATGCACTGTAAGAATGAGAATCCTTTTCATTACCCAAGTACTTTCTATCTCTTTCTGAGTTCATAATCAGGCGTGCAATTGATAAAGCTAAAACTATGTACAGCTATCCATTACTGAATTTTTTTCTTCTTTTGCGTTTTGATATGTCCCGGAAAGAGATACATTTGTTCGAAGTAGCAAAGTGGTTGTTGACTACTGTAACCGGTTAGGACAATCTACCAGGCAACCGTAATGGACTGGTCCTCGTCGTAGTGGTAGGCAATAAGCGGAGGCAGTAGGTGAAGACAATAGGCGTAGTCAATAAGCGTAGTCCATGTACCTTCACATCAGTCTGTATTTATGGCTGACACCAGCCATATTACTGTGAGGGGGAACCCAGGTGTATGAATATTCATTACATCACGTTTAAATGCTATGGCTGAGAGTTATGCTTTAGCGTTTATTAAAACGTGAATAGTTATCCATTATGGATTTTTTTTTCTTTTATGTTTAAATGTTGTGGTTGGTAAAGCGTGAAAACTGTTTTTTTATGTATGTATGTATTTATGTATGTATATTTTAACCGGCTCATTTACGAAGAGCTTTCACTCAATAGTGTCTTTAAGTGAAATCTCTCTCGTCATATATTCCTCGAAATTTTCACATCTACTTAGTTTCGTATCCAAACATAAACAAAACAAGAAGTAATGATCTTTTTTATTTATTAATCCGACCGATTTTTATCAGTTTAAACGTTATTTTTAGCGGATATTCATATTTGAGTAGACGTTCCGTTTATTTATTAAACAGTATATTTCTTTATTTAATCATTTTCGCTTATCGGCTTGAATGTTCGAGAAATCTTATTGAGGAAAAAATGCGCTCTCCAGCAAGATTTGAACCTGCGTCCCACTGTGCAGAGGGAACCGTCGTTAGATCCGACGTGCTTTAACCGACTCAGCTATGAAGAACTTTTGCCGGTATATATATATATATATATATATATATATATATATATATATATATATATATATATATATATATATATATATATATATATATATATATATATATATATATATGTTAATGTATATTTGGGCAGCAACCTTTATTTTCTTAATTCATTTTTTATTTAGTTTTTTCAGCGTTTTTACATTTTTCCGTTTAGTGGGAAATTGTCCATATTGTCTATTGCCCAAGCGCTTTCAACCATTTTTTTTTTTTTTAGCTATTTCAAGGGAATTTGCTTTGAAGTGTTGTTAATTTCTCTTCCTATTTTAGATGTAATTTTTTGTATGTGTTTGTTTTTAATACTAGTTGGAGCGTGGAATTTGAGTGATATATATAAGTTACATTGAAAACTATTGGAATCCGTCTACCCAGGTTTTTATTTTTATCTGAGTGTCGGGATTCCAAATATTTAACAACAGCAACAACAACACATCTTTTAAATGAAACATATAAATGGTTATTTTCAGGGGTAAAAGTGTAAACAGAACGTCAGTTGAAATAATATTTATATGTTCTTTTCGAAAATATAGAATAAAATAATCAATTTTCCATGCAGTACAGTTTGTTTTCGGAAGTAAGTGAATATTCCTATTGCTGTATAAAATTTGTGAACAGATTTAATAACGGTCAACCTAATAAGTTTGTGAGTTCGTAGACAAAGACTTAGTAGGCGGTTACTGGCTAATCCCTTCTACTGTTTGATGTCAGTGCCTGCTGTCTGTCTGTCTTCCATTGTGTGCGTGTGTATGTGTGCGTGTGTACGCAAATTTGCCTCTGAAATTGTTTTCAGCCCCGAGAAACAGTATGCTTCTATTTTTATATACATAAGAGGATTCAAAACCTAATTTCACGTAGAGGTGTGAACATTTTGAAGACAAGGTTTTCATTGGTTAAAAAATAATTTCACACTGGCTCACGAAAATATTTATTTCGAATTTGCGGGAGCAGTGAAGGGAGTTATTACTGTTATTTTCTAAATGATCCCAAAAAAATGACACATGGTAGATCTACAACTACGTTCGCAAGTATTTTGGCAGTATTTTCCCTTGCAATTTTTGTTTATCCCCAAAACCTTCTGATGTAATTTTATTGGCTGAAAAATATATATAGGGTTTAATTCCTTTAAGACGACTGACAAGGCAATATCATTAAGCTTTTCAGTAAATTTTGGCACTCGTCCAAGTGATTTATTTTCTGGATATAATGTGTATGTAAAAATTGTTCAAATGATCTGTAGATCTGTGCACTTTCGACTAATCTGTTAGCCATTATCAACGATGTTTTGTTTTTAACTGAATATATATATATATATATATATATATATATATATATATATATATATATATAAAGAAATATAGTCTTAAGGTGTGCTATATTTATGGAATAAAGTGCTCAATATCAGAGATAGAGCGTGTGTAAATATAAAAGTGAACATAGAAGTCAACACTTAGAGGCGGCAGTCTGTTTCATGCTATATGCAATCGTCAGGCACACGTGGCCTGACGATTGCATATAGCATGAAACAGACTGCCGCCTCTAAGTGTTGACTTCTATGTTCACTTTTATATATATATATATATATATATATATATATATATATATATATCAGGCACGTAATTAATCAGGGTAAGCTTGTGACCATTATGTAGTAAATCTACAAAAAATAAAATATTTTGCATAATAATCTTCATAATTTTGTTGGATTACGTGGATATTGTGCTACAGAAGGAAAATGTAGCTGCTGATCTATTTTATTTAGCGTAGGCACTAGACGGACGTCGCGTCCCTTCTCTCTCTCTCTCTCTCTCTCTCTCTCTATATATATATATATATATATATATATATATATATATATATGTATGTATAAGGAACGCGACGTCTGTCTAAACATCAGGTTATCGAAAGATGTGTCAGCACTTCATAAAAATATCCAACTCTGTGTTAAAATGCTTCTTTTTTGATATTTTAAACTAAAAGTAATATTTATTTCAAGTCAAATTATATAAACTCTTAATAAACTATTTTTTATCAAATAACTTTTCAGAAAAAAGTACATTTTATTTTTGAAAGTTTTTTTTAATGAAGATTATAATGTTATGCTCACAGATTTGTGAAATGGATGATTTTATAGATTTTGACGATAATCAGGAAACAAATTATTCCAATCAATTTAAATTGGGTTTGAAATAGAGCAAAGTATTTTGGTTATTGGAAACATTAAATATAATCTATTAGCTTGGAATTAAATCTAAAATAAAGCTTCAAGGTAACGTTCGTTTTGGAGGTACCATATATATATATATATATATATATATATATATATATATATATATATATATATATATATATATATATATATGTAGTGGATGTGTTAATTACAATGGGTAAATACTTGTTGGGAATAGGCTGCGTGATAATTAACGATTTCCACTAACATTAAATCTCTATATTCATACATAGAATAAGATACAAAACTCAACGGAATGATTTCAAAACATAACAATTAGATTTATTAATGTCTGATGTACAAGCATGCGAACTGAAAAGGTAGAGTCGTGTCCCTTTGATTCGGTAATAGTTGTACCGGAGTTCATATTAAGAAGAAGTAATATTGAACTTGTAATTTAGAAGAATAAAGTTTGGAATTGTGAGTTCTAAAATTGGTAAAAGTTCAGGAGTGATTTCAGAGGTTGGCGAGTAAGTGTATTGGAGTTGTTTCGTGTTAAATAAATTTAACTTTGCAACTTCAAAAGTATGAGTGACGTGGAGTAGTTTAGCAATTGGTTATCCGTCACGAAGCTCACTGATAAACTTGTGTTCGTGCCTTGTATTTATTTACATTTCTGGTCACGTGTGTGGTTCGCGAACACATTTCAAGATTTTTGGTGGTATTTTGTGTTTAAACACGTGTGTGTAGGCGTTGTTATTACTTTGAGATATATTGGCCAATCAGAAGCAATTATTGTAAAACTTGCGTCTGGAGCCTGGATTGTGTTTAGCTTGCACAAAAATCTATAACTAACATGAAAATGTAATTTGAAATATTTTTAACATTTCTTGCCCAATGAGGATGTAGTGCACTCAGTAATTGGTTCTGATCCACTGGCATATAGAGGTTAAGCTCTCTCTGTCTCTGTTTGTCTCTCTCTCTCTCTCTCTATCTATCTATCTATATATATATATATATATATATATATATATATATATATATATATATATATATATATAATGATACGTAAGGATATACCTAAAATTATATAATTTAACTTATATCAAAGTGAACAGGATGTTTATCAATAAAGTGCTCGATAGTTGTCTAGAGCAATAATCACTGAATCACAAATGTGTAAGCTATGACAAGAAGAGAAACTAGTTACTAGCTATAGCAACGTATAAAGACAGCACCGAATTACTGAACGGGAGGTCATAAATCATGACCAAGTGTAGACACGTTAAGAAGTTCATTTTGGGGCTATTTGAACCCGGATAAAGTTGGAATTTTTTTTTTTTTTTTTTTTTTTTTTTTTTTTTGCTTCATCTCCTCCCATCACTTCCGGTTTCGAACGGAAGTACTTAAGTTATTGACCTCCATTTCATTGATTTGCTGAAAAAACAACTTAGGAGACCGTAGTTGTCGAAACCTCGGTAGTGTTCTGGTCAGTATACATTTTAGAGAGAGGGACAGACAGTGACAGAGGTGGGATATAGGTTTAATTCTTATAATTGAATTATAATTATTGATTTGTAAAATTAAATAATCTTTTCAGAATTATATTCATAAGGAAGCTATGGAAAAACATGGACATCCTCGGACTAAAAACTAAAGTATCATCACACACACACACACATGCACGCGTGCACGCACGCACGTACAAAGACACACATAGTCAAGTGAGTCTTTAGAATTTTAAATCATTTAATTTGTAGTTTTATTTAGGAAATTGAAGATTGAGTTATTTTATTATAATTTTTTTCACGTATTTGTTTTATTAAAGTTTTTGTTTTATTTAAATTCCCGGAATAATCAATTAATTTTGTTTTAACAAATTTTGAAAAGTCTCTGTCATAAAATTGCCCGTGTCTTCAGATCACGACAAAATATTCTACTGATTACCGACAGAGTTATTTCCCTTGTACTCTCAAATGATCGGCCAAAGTTATCTCTGCATTAACGTATAAATCACTAGGAAAAGAATAATTGATTGTTTATTCTTTTTTACAGCAACGTTTTCGGATGGCAAATGTGTTCTGGGACATTCTTTATTAATAAGCTATATTGTGTGTGTGGAGGGGGACTAATATTCAAGTTAATACTTTCACGATAATTTCATTATTTTATTATATATTTTGTTACGTCAAAGAGAGAAATACTTGTAATAAAATTGAAGAATATATAGAGCCAGAGTGTTAGGATAAAAAGCAACAATAATAAGATGGAATAACACTAATAATAAAATAATAGTAATAATGAAGAGTGTATAGAGCCAGAGTGTTGGGATAAAAAGCAACAATAATAAGATGGAATAAAACTAGTAATAAAATAATAGTAATAATGAAGAGTGTATAGAGCCAGAGTGTTGGGATAAAAAGCAACAATAATAAGATGAAATAAAACTAGTAATAAAATAATATTAATAATGAAGAGTGTATAGAGCCAGAGTGTTGGGATAAAAAGCAACAATAATAAGATGGAATAAAACTAGTAATAAAATAATAGTAATAATGAAGAGTGTATAGAGCCAGAGTGTTGGGATAAAAAGCAACAATAATAAGATGAAATAAAACTAGTAATAAAATAATATTAATAATGAAGAGTGTATAGAGCCAGAGTGTTGGGATAAGAAAACAGACATCACCTTGCCAACAGACGCTGCCTGCTTGTTCTTCGTGGTAGAGAACCAAAGTGTTTCCACTTTTTGCTTTGAATCTTTGATTCAGTTTCGAAGTGGTGAACCCAGGTTTCATCCTGAGTTACTAATCTGCAATGGAAATTCCAAGGGCGAGCCAGAATGCCCTGGAAATGTCAACCCATTTCAGCTTTTGCTCTGGTGTTAGCATTCTTGGACTCCACTTTTTAGACAGCTTGCTCATTGTCATGATCTCAGTTAAAACAGTATGGATGGACCGAAGCAGAAATAATGCCGAGGAACTTAGCTATCTTCTGGTCAGTAAGACGTCTGTCATCTAAAACCATACGGTGAATGGCATCAACTTGTTCCTCTGTGGTTGACGTTTTTGGGCGACCTGACCGAGAATCATCTTCTGAGCTGTTCCTGTCCCGCTTGAATTACGCAGCTCACTTCTTCAGAGTTGCATAGGAAGGGGAGTCATCAACAAGTGTTTGTATCATGTCCTCATAGATTTCGTTGGATGACATACCTTTTTTGCGGGTATTTTGACTGCACGGAGCTGTTTTGTCCATTTTTATTTTTGTAGCACACCTCTCAACTTTCGTATAGGCCTCACCTGCACAGAAATTAAAACAGAAATCTGAATTCTTTTTTCTTTTTATCAGAAGTGTTAGTGTGTTACCACAATAAAAATGTTCACCTATGGCTCTTCTTTCTGAGTGAGGCTTAGAACTTTTTGAACGACCCTCGTAGATTTTTTTTAATGTCTGTCATTTACTTGTGAAAATTTTAGTTGCTTTTTAGTTGAACTTGACGGTGACCGCAGGAATACGGTGTTTTTTGTTTGTTTTGTTTGTTTATTTTTTTTGTTTTTTTTACAGTAAGGTTCGCTCTGTACAAGGCCCAGAGGCCATTTGATGTAGAGGATTGCGCTAAGGGGTAGTTTATACGCATATGAGGGGAAGATAACGATTAACTCTAGACTTGAACAGGTTAAGATTGTAGTGATTGGGAAAAAACAAAGCAGAGCAGTGGTTCTCAGGAATAAGCTGTTCGAATGGAACTTACTTCTCAGCGATGGAATATGGAGGGATGCGGGTGGTTTGCTACAATATAAGTGGCATGGCGGGTCTCAGCCGTGAACGTTAGACCTAGCGGAACCAAGGAACGTAGTTCGTCCGAGCACTTTCCATGAAATTAGCGATAGAGTAGTGTGAGGTTTGCTACTTCCCGCCTGTGAAAGAGAGGTTGGAGGATAGAAAATAATTTGTTACCAACAAGGACTAGGAGACGCTTTATAACTCTACCAAGACTGGAAAGTGAGGACTAAGCAGCTCCCCATCCAAATATGACAGCAGTACTCCATTTTCGGCCTGACTTGGCTCTTATAAAGGTAGAAGATAGCATGGGGAGTTAGGTCCTTACTGGATCGTTACAGAGAGATGACAATTTTTTGCCTGCATCTTTAGCGATGGATCTCGTATATAAGGGTTCCACTTGAGGTCAGGCGTGAGTTTGAGGCCTAGTATTCTCTCAGGGCACTTTATCTCCTCGAAGGCACACCCATTCATCGTAACTGGCGGTAGTTCGGGGTCAGATCGGCGGTGATGGAATTTAACCAGTTTGGTTTTCAAGGCACTGAATGTAACCAGCCACTTTTATCCCCACTCGTACTAGATCGGAAGAGAGGTCAGCTGCCAATGTCTGATCATCGAGAGTTTTTAAGGTGCGTCCGTATATCGTCATATCAACGACATAGATGTTTACAAATGATCTGAGTATATTCTTAGACAGACCATTTATGTAAATCAGAAAGTAGGTTGGCCTAAGAAATGAAATAATTCTTGGTGGACGCCTCCTTTGACTTTAATTGGTTTGTTACTTTGTAAGTGGCATGGCGAGTCCTACCCATAAAAGTCAGACTGGCGAAACCAAGGAATATAATTCGTCCGAGCACTTTCTACGGTAGTAGCAACAGAGCAGTGATAGACTCACCACATCCCGCCTGTGAGAAAGAGGTTGAAGGGTGGAATAATTCTTCGAGGACTATATTGAATTTTATGAAGACTGGAAAGTGAGGACCGGGCAGCTCCCACCCAAATATGGCAATAGTACTCTATTTTGGGTATTATCTGGCTCTTATAAAGGTAGAGGATAACATGAAGAGTCATGGTCTTACTGAAGCCGTACAGGGAGACGACAATTTTTGCCTGCATCTTTAGCGATGGATCTCGTATATAAGGGTTCCACTTGAGGTCAGGTGTGAGTTTGAGGCCTAGTATTCTCTCAAGGCACGGTGCAACTTCGAGGGGACATCCCTTCATCGCAACTGTCGGTAGTTCGGGACCAGATAAGCGGTGATGGAATGTAACCAGTTTGGTTTTCGATGCACTGAATGTAACCAGCGACTTTTATCCCCACTCGTACTAAATCGGAAGAGAGGTCAGCTGCCAATGTCTGATCATCGAGAGTTTTAGAGGTGCGTCCGTATATCGTCATATCATCGACATAGATGCCTGAAAAAGATTGAGAGAGGGGCATCTGTCATATAGGACTGAAAGCTGTCCCAATCTGTTTTCGCGTAGTGAAAGATTTTTCTATGGAACGGTAAATCAGGGAATATCATTGGCTTAACATCAGTTTGGACACTGTCTAGGGAATGGTCTGACGAGCCTATAGTGGGTAAAACTTTTGCTAAGCATTTTTCAGGGCAGGATGTTAGAAAAAGATCGAGGAGGTTCACCTGCTGTGACGTCGTGTCTAGGACACAAGTAGGTTTTTTGATGATCTAGGTTAGTTCATAGCCGATGGAGAAGTCTCTGCAATATTTGCCTTATTCATCGGTTTTGTTCGAGTGGACTAACTACTCTTTATGTTGCATATTGAAGTTGAGGGAAATTCAGTGAGCATATTATCAATCTTCTCAGATATTTCATCGAAGGTTACTGACCCTTCATCCTGAAGGCGATAGAGAGCAAAGATCAATGTGGTACTATGGATAAGTATCACACGGGAGCACGTATACAGGAGATCAGATCCTCGTTTTTTTTTGTTTTTTTTTTTTTGTTTTTTCGTTCCCGCCACAGGGAAATCTGCCCTTGATGTAGGTTTCGAGTCCGTGACCGTGGCGATTTAGGTGGTCGTGTTTTGTTATAATGGGTTAGTAGACCGGGATTGTAAGCTGCTGTAATGGAATTGCGGAATTGATACCTGCTTCAGACGGGAATAGGAGGTCGGGTTTGGACTGATGTTGGAAACGTAGACACTTTACATTATTGTAGGAGATGATATATATATATATGATATATATATTTCTATTTTTTATTTTATTTTTGAGGTTCAGTTTGGGTTGAAAAAATAAATGCCTGGCTAAATAGGAAAAAAAGGAAGAGGCACTATTTAAGTATTCAGGTCCACTCATAAAAATGAAAGCGGCACTGTTGTAGACCGGTGGTTGTTAGTGTGTTGTATTTGAAACACGTATGTAACTCCTGGTAGAATATTAAAAGGTCCAACTACAAGAAAATTGCCGGACCTGAATTAAGTCCAACTGATGATAAAGAAGACAATCAAAACCGATATATATATATATATATATATATATATATATATATAGGTAAGCAAATATATGGATATAGATCCGACAGTATGAAGAAAAATATACGGAAAAAAACAAACAAAAATCCTAATATGCAATTGTGCTGTTTTAATGTTAATATAATGTCAACGTCTGACGTTTCAGTCTAATAGACCATCTTCAGGACATATTCATACAATATAATTAACATTAGACCATATTCAATTCAACATGACGTTGACATTATATTAACATTAAAACAGCATAATTGCATATTAGGATTTTTGTTTGTTTTTTCCGTATATTTTTCTTCATATATATATATATATATATATATATATATATATATATATATATATATATATATATATATATATATATATAAACAAATATATGTATTAAACAAAACAATTTTACAATAGACATAGACAATAGTATTTGTGTGTGGGTGTGAACGTTTGTGTCTGTTTTTTGGTGCATGTTCGTATTTTGGTGAATGTTCGTACGTACGTGTATGTGTATATCATATTCATGACGTCTCACACAAATGGGAAGACGCGGATCTAAGAGAGCTTACATTCTAATCGCTGAAATGAAGAAATGAAAAAGAGAACGAGGCGAGAAGTCGCCCACTATTTATAGTATAGTGAGAATGTCCCCTAGTGACAATTTGGGAATTAAGGAGGAGCTAACACCGACAGCACTATTTAAATATTCATATAAAAATGAAAGAGGCACTATTTAAATAGTCAGGTCAACTCTTAAAAATGAAAGAGGCACTACTTAAATAGTCAGGTCCACTCATAAAAATGAAACAGACACTATTTAAATAGTGAGGTACACTCATAATAATGAAAGGGGCACTACTTAAATAGCCAGATCCACTTATAAGAATGAAAGAGGACCTATTTAAGTACACAGGTCCACTCATAATAATGAAAGAGGCACTATTTAAATAGTCAGGTCCACTCATAAAAAGGAAAGATATACTACTTAAATAGTCAGGTCCACTGATAAGAATGAAAGAGGCACTATTTGGGTACTATAGTCCACTCATAAAAATGAAATGAGCAGATATGGAACAAAAACTAACCCGAAATAAATTTAATTTTCAATTTTAATTAATATCTGTTATTTCATAAGTAAGGAAAAAAACTTGATAAAATACTAGTTTGAAAGTAAATAGTCAGGTCCACTGATATGAATGAAAGTGGCACTATTTAAATAGTCAGGTCCACTCATAAAATTGAATAGGCACTATTTAAGTGCTCAGGTCCACTCATAAGATGAAAGAGGCACTACTTAAATAATCAGGCCCACTTATAAAAATGAAAGTGACACTATTTAAATAGTCAGGTCTACTCATAAGAATGAATAGGCACTATTTACGTACTCAGGTCCACTCATAGAAATGAAAGAGGCACTACTTAAATAGTCAGGTCCACTCATAAGAATGAAAGTGGCATTATTTAATAGTCAGGTCCACTTATAAAAATGAAAGCGGCACTACTTAAATATTCAGGTGCACTCATAAGAATGAAAGAAACAGTATTTAAGTACTCAGGTCCACTCATAAGAATGAAAGCGGCACTATTTAAATAGTCAGGTACACTCATAAAAAATAGGGAAAATTTGAAAAGGGGATAATTTTTGAATATTAGTATCATTTAAATCTTTCTTAGATAAAAGTATTTAAATTTTTTTTTTTGAATGTTTATATTACTATAAACATGTCAATTTTTGTAAATCCCTGTTTACAAAAATCGATATTATCAGAAAATAAAAGCAGTAACTATTAGGTTGGTGCAAAAATAATGACGTAATAATGTCGTTTTTTGACGTTAAAAAATACGTTAAAAAACGACAATATTACGTCATTATTTTTGCACCAACCTAATATAATGAATTTAAAATATAAAATATTAGAATGCTTAAAATATTTTAAATGTTTAAGATTCCTGGGTAGTAATGTAATTCCTGCGTAGTAATGTAATTCCTGGGTAGTAATGTAACCGCCACTTTTACTCCAACTGTTTCCTTTCTCGCTTTTCCGCCTGCCGCCTGTGGAACTCCCTTCCGTTTAATTTCTTTCCTGAAAACTACAATCTTCAAAAATTTAAATGCAATGTCAATCGCCACCTTCTGTCGTCTGGAACCCCGTTCATCATTTAATCTTTCCTCAATTCCCCACTATACCAAGCTTTTTCTCTCACTTTCACTCTCTGTAAGCCCCCTGTGTAATAGTGGCATTCCCGCCTTGCTTGGGGTGAAATGATTAAAAAGAATGTGTCGTCCCGTACAACATCTCCGTCAATGAACACTTTATTTCCTTTTTTCACCGTTTTACTCTTGAACGAGCCAAATGCCACCGTCTGTTATATTCTAAGAATTCCTTTTCTCGCCTGTGGAACTCTCTACCGATTTCTTGCTTCAAAGATTTTCAATGCCAATCGACATCTGTTTTCCTGAATCCTGTACCTTTATTGTATTTTCCTCGTTTCTCCTCAGTAAAAGTCTTCTAGCGACATTACCGCCTTGATCGGGCTGAAATGATTAAAAAACGAGTTATTTACACTGACCAAAGGCAGATGTCTCAATCAAGTCGATTAGTTTAAACCAACGCTTCTTAAAATTTTTTTTTATTCATGGCCCTATTTTTCATGACGAGGTATTAAGCAACTACACTGAAAATATATCCGTTTTCCCTGAACAAGTCGAAACGGCGCCGCATACGCAGCGCATGCGTGGCGCATCACGTTAAATATTGGGCGTTTGTGAAATAACATAGAAACTGAAATTCAAGGATTTGAATTTAATTTACGCGACCCCAGGATTTCCCGTCGCTACCACATTTGGGGTCGCGACCCATACTTTAAGAAGCACTGGTCTGAACGACTAAAACAGTGGCGAGCAAAGAAAAAATTTCGATTTTCCTCAAATCGTTTTTTTTATTTTTATTATTTTCAATTTTAGTTAAAATTCAATGGAAATACATGACAAATCTACAATAATTTATTCATTTAATCTTATGAAAAAAATTATTAGGTTGGTGCAAAAATAATGACGTAATAATGTCGTTTTTTAACGTATTTTTAACGTCAAAAAACGACATTATTACATCATTATTTTTGCACCAACCTAATACCATATTTTGTAAAGACAACAAGGTTATTAGGTCATTTCATAGTAGGTCATTTCGTACAACGCAAATTGGTCCAGTGTATTCAGCTTACCATATGACACATTAAGAAGAGTCATGGTTTTCATCGCTTATTGGTTAATAGTATTGTCAATGCTAGTGTTTTTATATATGTTCATTATTCAAGTATTATATATATATATATATATATATATATATATATGAGGTGTGCTTTGAACCTATCAAACAACACATATGGCCCTCCGAAAAATTGTTTGATCACACTGGTATAAAATGAAACGCAAAGCCGATTTATTTAAAATATGATGGAATCGCCCCACCAACAAGTAGAGGTTTGTCCTTTTTTTTTCCTGTTTAGGATTGGATTTCCGGTTCTTTATGAAGTCTCCTTCAACTCTATACTCCTCACATCTCCGCCTGAACTCTGGAATTTTATTCACTATTTTTTTCTTTCTCTCCTAATAGGAGTAGATAGGTTTGTCCATCGTCCGGTTCACACTCCTCCCGGGTCTTTTGAACGGGTATAGATGTTTATTACATTTTTCTTGTTTAGGATTGGGTTTCCGCTTCCTTCTGAAATCTCTGTCAACTCTTTACTTCTAACATCTCTGCCTGAATTCTCTGATGTTTATTTACTTTTTTTTTTCTTCTCTTCCAGTAGGTGAAGAGAAGTACCTCTATCGTCCGGTTTACACTCCTCCCTGTTCTTCTGGACAAGTCTAGATGTTTATCTCTTGTTTCATGCTTAAGATTGGATTTCTGATTCCTTCTAAAAAAATCTGCTCATTTGTTTATGTTTTCCCAATCACAATAACCTTGACCTCTCCAAGTCTAGGACTAACCGTTTTCTTTCCTGTATAGTCTCAAGAACTCCACTTCCTGCCCTTTATTACGCTTATGCAACACCACACTGTAATCCTTTACCTTGAGTGACTCTTGAGCCTTATATTGGGTGAACATTAGTAACAATAAAAAGTGATACAAATTTACTTTCAAACTAGTATCTTATCAAGTTTTTTTTCCTTATGAAATAACAGATATTAATTAAAATTGAAAATTAAATTTATTCGGGTTAGTTTTTGTTCCATCTCTGCTCATTTTTGTAGTTACCGATGAAACAAGGGAGATAACTTACAGATGAAACAAGGGAGATAACTTACTGTGGAACCCGTCTTTCTTTTATCAGAAAAGTTTGCTCTGAATTTTAATAAACTGTCGTTGTCTCGCTAATACTGTAGGCATCGCGCCTATCTCATAATGAAACATGTCACGGTTTGTTATCTGAAGGCCATTAGTAAAATCCTCACCTGATACATTAATTTGTATGTGCAAGTGGAGTAATGGTTAAAGGCTCCGGACGAGAAATCAGCGAGCTGAGTTCGAATTCTGGAACGAAAACGTTATATTCACTTTCGCACAAATAGCCTCTGAAAAGGTATGGATCCATATATTCTTCCTTAAATAGTTAAAATAATAGAACAGACTTGACTCTCTAGCCGTGATTGGCAACTAGCATAGAAGAAGGTCAACACTGAATTCAAAGTCGTATATGTCCTTAGTAGACATATAATTAATGTCCGCTCATCATAGTTTAAGTATAAAAGTTGTTTCTCTGGTTGTTAAGGAAGCACAAATGGTCCTGAGCATATAGGAATTTTTCTATTCACCCCAAGAAAGACGATATCGCCACTAAGACACTAGGGGTCACTGGAATTGAAAAAGAATGCGAAGAATTTAGAAGGAACTGAAAACTCAATCCTACAAGGAAACAAGGGATAAACCTCTATTCATGTACAAAAAAACTGGGAGCGGGAAGCCTGACGATGTGCAAATCTATCTACTCTTATTGAGTAAAAAATAAAAATAAATATTAAATAAAATTTCAGAGTTTATGTGGTGACGTTAGAAGTATAGAGTTAAAGTAGACTTTAGAGGGAATCAGAAATCCAAACCTAAACAGGAAAGAGAGATAAACCTCTGTTCCTATTCAAAAGAACCTATCTACTCCTACTAATAAAAAAAATAAAAATAAAAAGTAAATAATATTTGAGAGTTCAGATAGTGACGTTAGATGTACAGAGTTCAAGTAAGCTTTAGAAGGAACCGGAAACCCAGTCCTTAACAAGAAATAAGGGATAAACACTCTACTCCTGTTAAAAAAAACTAAGCAGGAAGGAGTGCGAACCGGACGATAGACGAACATATTTACTCATATTAATGTTTGAAAATGAGCAGTCAAGCTAAAGATCATATTGATTTACAGTATACCTTCAAATCGGAACAGCTCTGATTATGATTTAATAAATTTTGATGCAGTTTGCCTGGATTGACAAGCATATGATGAAGGCCGGAGGGCGCAGCGGCAGAAACATTGTGATAGCAAAAACAAAGATGGAGACAAGAGTAAATAAATTAAATACCGATAACTTTTCATCTCAAAAATTAAAACAGAATTTGCTAGTGATAAATTTAAAATCATTCTTTGATTTGTTTCTTTGAGCGTGTGTATGTGTTTCATTTAGAGGGATTGACTACAAGTAAGATTTTAAAAGTAATATTAACATTTTAGAAGATATTCATTTTTAAAATGTCTTCTGAAAAGGAAAGTTTAGAATGTCAGAATATAAAAATTTGTAAACAATGTTTTCAACAGAAGAAATCACAATATCAGGAAAAGAATTCATCCGAGACAATATTAACATTTATGTGAGAAACAAATAGGTCCACTGCTTCCTTTCATTATTATGGCGAGTGCTATATAAGCCCGCAAGCAGATATTGATTGACGGAAGACAACAACAAACAACACGAAGATTTGAGTAAAAAAATATATTGCCAAGTTTATTTTTGTTAGAAAAAAAAAACATAGACAAAATAAGGTTACAGTGCACTAGGCAAAAATATATCTGCATGTTCATGTAGAGGGTGAGAAGAGCATTGTCCTAAGAAGGGCAGTTTTGTAGTCGCTGAAAAGCGTTGTTTTGAAAAGGACAGCTTTGTAGTCGCTGAAGGGTGTTGTCCTGAAAAGGACAGTCTTGTGGCCGTTGATGAGTGTTGTTCTGAAAAGGACAGTTTTGTAGTAGCTGAAGTATGTTGTCCTGAAAAGGAGTCTTGTAGCTGTTGAAGTGTTATCCTAAAAAGGACAGTCTTGTGGCCGTTAATGAGTGTTGTCCTGAAAAGGACAGTTTTGTAGTAGCTGAAGAATGTTGTCCTGAAAAGGACAGTTTTGTAGTAGCTGAAGTGTGTTGTCCTAAAAAGGAGTCTTGTAGCTGTTGAAAAGTGTTGCCCTGAAAAGGTCAATTTTGTAGTCGCTGATAAGTGTTATTCTAAAAAGGACAGTCTTGTGGCCGTTGATGAGTGTTGTCCTGAAAAGGACAGTTTTGTAGTAGCTGAAGTGTGTTGTCCGGAAAAGGACTCTTGTAGCTGTTGAAGAGTGTTGTCCTGAAAAGATCAATTTTGTAGTCCCTGAAAAGTGTTGTCCTAAAAAGGACAGTCGTGTGGCCGTTGATGAGTGTTGTCCTGAAAAGGACAGGTTTGTAGTCGCTGAAGTATGTTGTCCTGAAAAGGAGTCTTGTAGCTGTTGAAGTGTTATCCTAAAAAGGACAGTCTTGTGGCAGTTAATGAGTGTTGTCTTGAAAAGGACAGTTTTGTAGTAGCTGAAGAAAGTTGTCCTGAAAAGGACAGTTTTGTAGTAGCTGAAGAATGTTGTCCTGAAAAGGACAGTTTTGTAGTAGCTGAAGTGTGTTGTCCTAAAAAGGAGTCTTGTAGCTGTTGAAAAGTGTTGCCCTGAAAAGGTCAATTTTGTAGTCGCTGATAAGTGTTATCCTAAAAAGGACAGTCTTGTGGCCGTTGATGAGTGTTGTTCTGAAAAGGACAGTTTTGTAGTAGCTGAAGAATGTTGTCCTGAAAAGGACAGTTTTGTAGTAGCTGAAGTGTGTTGTCCTAAAAAGGAGTCTTGTAGCTGTTGAAAAGTGTTGCCCTGAAAAGGTCAATTTTGTAGTCGCTGATAAGTGTTATCCTAAAAAGGACAGTCTTGTGGCCGTTGATGAGTGTTGTCCTGAAAAGGACAGTTTTGTAGTAGCTGAAGAAAGTTGTCCTGAAAAGGACAGTTTTGTAGTAGCTGAAGAATGTTGTCCTGAAAAGGACAGTTTTGTAGTAGCTGAAGTGTGTTGTCCTAAAAAGGAGTCTTGTAGCTGTTGAAAAGTGTTGCCCTGAAAAGGTCAATTTTGTAGTCGCTGATAAGTGTTATCCTAAAAAGGACAGTCTTGTGGCCGTTGATGAGTGTTGTCCTGAAAAGGACAGTTTTGTAGTAGCTGAAGTGTGTTGTCCGGAAAAGGACTCTTGTAGCTGTTGAAGTGTGTTGTCCTGAAAAGGTCAATTTTGTAGTCCCTGAAAAGTGTTGTCCTAAAAAGGATAGTCTTGTGGCCGTTGATGAGTGTTGTCCTGAAGAGGACAGTTTTTGTAGTCGCTGAAGAATGTTGTCCCGAAAAGGACAGTTCATCGCATATCATTGTTGCTGGCGAGGATGGCTGGACCTGGAGTCCTGCTAGAGATGGTTGGTTGGCTGGAACGGTAGCCGACGACGAGTTGGAGCTGTGCCTGATGATGATTGAACAGGTACCTACAATTTGATCCTAGTCATCTTGGCCGCGGAATGATTCTTTTCGGGCTTTGGGGCTTTTTTATGTCCTGAATCAGTTTTACAACAATCGCTGGTCCTGGAAAGTTACGCTTCTACTTCCGGTTCTTTTTTTGTTTTTTTTTAATTTAGGAGTGTCGACAGGATACGACACTATCCAGTGTGGCAAATGCTACACTTGCTCTCGTCATACGCGGATGCCTTAAAAATCCTATTAACAGCAGAGATCCCTCTTCAACTTTTGTGTATGTGTAAAATTACGGAGAGCAAAAAATCTCTTTTAATCTTACTTATTATAAAATGCAGATTGTGTGTGTGTACGTTTATATATTGAATCGGATTTCCTATATTTTTCAACCGATTTCAACAAAACTTCACAGAACTACGTAAAATTACCTTCCGGTGGTTCTGACAGTGCCAAAAATTGGAAAAACACAATTGTTTTTGCACAAAATCAATTTGAAAACACAATTAAGAGGCATTAATGAAAGGGGGACAACTCATATCGAGTTATACTTATTAATATCGAGTTATCGAGTTATACTTATTATAAAACCCAAGTTGGTTGTGTGTGTGTGTGTGTGTGTGTGTGTGTGTGTGTGTGTGTGTTCGTTTATATATGGGATCGGATTTCCTACATTTTTCAACCGATTTCAACAAAACTTCAGTTTTTTTTTTTTTTTGGCAGGTAGTGTTTCTTATTGTCTTGCACACTTTTTTTTATTTTTACATTCAGAATGCTTTAAAAATTCCATTTACAAGACAATTGTTTATAATAAAATTCTATTCAATCAGTAGACTCATAACGATTGAAAACAATGTTTTTGTTTGAGTTTGACCAATTTGTAAAAAAAAAAATAAATAAATAAAACTAATTAAGACATGCATGTCCGTCAACCTTAAACAATAATCTTTGTTAATTTTATTTTTCAGTCTTTATGATAGTCGATACTTGATCTATCTCTTACTGTTACATCCCCGGGGCAACGCCGGGTTCTACTGCTAGTCCATTATAAATCGACTTCCAATTTCCAAATCTACTGAATGCATTGAACTAATAGAGGAACTTTAACGGTCCACAAAACTTACGTCTGACGAGGACCCTAATACGGACACAATTCAAACTTCATCAAGAGTACGTCAAGGACATGTGGGCCCCAGTCTATTTAAACATTTCCAAGACTATGCCCTTCACATTTACCAGCAGAAATATGAAGAGATGGGCACTGATCATCTAAGCATTCCACCCCTCATCCCAAACGAATCTACTGTAGCGATATGCATCACAAATATTTAACCGACGTGGAAAAGGACAAGCAAAGACGCAGGAGGTTAACAAACATGTAGCAGTCACAATGCAATTTATATTTGACGTAAAATAGCACATAGTATAAAATACAAGTCAGAACGTAATGATTCAAAACATAACAATTAAATTTATTAGTGTTTTGGTGTACATGCATATAAGCTGAAGGTTTGATAGAGTTACGTCTCTTAGATTTGGGAAATATTTGTACCGGAGCTCAGAAAGTTGAAGCAATTATTAAACTGAAGTTTTAGAAGAATAAAGTTCCTGTTGCATGTTAGGAAATGTGAATTGGTAAAGTTGGTATGAATTCAGAAGAGTTAAGAGTTCGTACTTGCGTGAAATGGTAATGTTCTTTAACGTCTGACCGCATGGTCAAGACGGGAGTTCTTGAAAGTTACATTTTGGCAGCAAGGAATGAGACGCGAGAGAGACTGGAGAGATAGAGCTTACACGTGTTTTGTTTATATAAGATGGTGTATCACGTGTCTGGCTCAAATCTTAGTGAGCGAGAAATTTCATTCCTCGCATGCAGGATATCTGATTGGTCGGAATTGACCAATCAGCGAGATAGTTTTGAGGAGATTAACCAATGAATGCTTGTTGCATGATTTGTATGATGGTGATGATAATCACTACACTACCACTAAAAGACAACGATCCTACTTTCTCTCCCGAGGCCAATGTATTGATGATGAAGTGGGCCATGCTGATGATATAGGTATTAAAAGTTGGGATAAGAATGATCTTAAAAAAAATATCCTCTACCAGGTATTTCCAGAAATAATACTCAAGATAAACATTTCCAAAACATAAATTATGATCTGGAATTTGAATAAAAGCAGTGATGGCAGATAATCTGAATCTATCATGAACATTCACAATGTGGATTTAGTAAATACTAAACACTTAAAATACCCCGGTATATGGATCAGCTATAACAAATTCAAAATAGGAGGTCCATAATCATCTGAGAGACCCCTTTCTGCCTTCCATCAGCATGGCTGATGCTAACCTCTAGAAAAGTCACTCGTTGCGCCATCTCAGGCTAACGTTCTCATCTGACATAAAGTGGAAAGACTCCATTGAATCCATTGCTAGGTAAACTTCTAAGAAAGTTAGTTCAGTTAGCTTTCTCAGATCGAGTATCAAAAAAGAATTCGAACGAATGAAACCTATATGTTTAGCGAGGACGAACGTTCGTCGAACCTTGTGGATTGGCGCTACAGAATCACAAAGAAAGATCAGAAAGCTGCAGTCAATTTAATCTTTTCCTAGATTATATCCTACGCATTTACAAACACAAATGTGAGGTGATGGGCACTGATCATTTAAGCATTCAATACCACATCCCAAACGAGTCTACCAATAAAAGACAACGACCCTGATTTCCCTCCCGAGGCCAATGTACTGATGATATGAGCGGGAGAGGGGAGCTATGCTGATTACATAGTTATTCATAGTCGGAATAAGAATGATCTTCAACAAAAAAATCTATATCCTCTACAGGGTATTTCTAGAAATAGTACTGAAGATAAACATTTCCAAAACAGAAATTATGATCTGGAATTGGAATGAAAGCACTTACGGCACGAACCCTGAATTAATCATAAAAATTTAGGATGTAGAATTAGCAAATACTAAACATTTCAAATACCTCGGTGTATGGATCAGTTATAAGAAATTTAGTAGAAGGAAATTGAACATAGAAGAGGCTGTGCTAAAGAAGTTTCGTGCAACATCATAGATTTCAAGAAAACCAATAATTTAACCTTAAAACTCGAGTCGTATTCTTAAATAGCCTGGTAGGATCGAAATTTTCATATGGCATGGCACGAAACCTGTTCAGAAATATCTAAACTGCCAGCTGTTGTTATGTATTTCTGTAACTCATAAGCCACACACATATACACAGAGTCTACATTTAACGACCAATCTCTCGTTCCCATCTCTCTAATAATATAAGATATGAACTCCCTCTTTCTCTTTGGACATATATTGAATACAAAGTCAATTAGGTCAAAAGGCACTGACGACCACAGTAACAGGTAAGAGCCGAAGCTAAAAATAGATTCTCATATATGCGACGAATCACGTGACCAAATGCGAACGATTGAGCGGGAAAAGATCGACCGAAACCAGTTGGGGTAATGGAGCTCGAAGGAGACTGACCATCTATTAAATTCTCATGTAAATTGATTCTCCGAACTGAAGAGAAGGAATGACGTCCCCAACTCACATAAACTTCAAATACAGAATCAGGCGGAACGTGTCTTGTGCGAATAATCCATCTTTTGTTTGTTACAGTCAAGCAAAAAAGATCATAGGATAAAAGACGAACCCCAATTCAACTCAACACTATTCTGCTTACATTAAAGGAATAGGTGAATCGTGAATCGTGACAGTCACCTAAGAAATGAATATGTGATATATATTCAATTGTACGAAGGATCCATGAATTCTGCACAGTTAAATATATAACTTATACAGTTCCAGGTTTTCATAACCGAATGTACGACTTCTATAGCGCTGAACTTCGTCAACAGACTATTGAAGGCGATATTGAAGAAAGTCTAGATCAAAGGACGCCACTATTTGAGCGAACAAACTGATTTGTTAGTAAAGAGGACAAAGAGAAATATGAGAAAGAGAGGGGAAAAGGAAATGCGAAAAGAGAAAATATTATTTTATTTTGGAAGAAAAACTGAAGCAAAGTTTTTGTTTCAATTCTTATCCTCATAAAATAACGCATGCATCTTTCCACACATAAAATATATAGCATATCTTTACATGCCTTCTCTTGCCTAAATGTTTTCATGTATTGTCTGGTTATAATTAAATGTTCTTAATTTGCATATTGTCGTTTTGTTGTTTGTCACTGTTGGTTATCTTTCCAAATTCGTGTCTTTGACCCTGCTAAGAATCCATCCATTATTGAGTGGTAAACCTGGCGTCTTCTAGATGACAAGTTTTTTTTTCATCTTTTCTTTTTAAACTTTGTGCTGCGGTAATTGTCCGTAACACTGTTTACAACTGCTTCCTGAAATCAATGGTTAAAAATGGCTTCTCCAGACAGTGGGAGATGTTCCCGGTTATAAACACTAAAGTCATGCATATGGACACTAGGATCCTTCCTAAAGAGAGAAAGATAGCCAGAAACCGAGAATTCAGAAGAGGGGATTGAAGAATTAAGATTAGTTTCTATTGTGGAGTAAATAGTTCACCCCCGTTTACTATATGAACTAGTCCATAACTATAAAACTCCCGGTAAGAGAGCATTCCAGACAAAGATGAGGACTATAGTCCGAATAATCTAAATAGTGAAAATAATACCGCATCTCAGAAATATAGACAGATACTGACGGGCCGGAACGTTGTAATAAATATGGCGACAAAGATAAGGAGAATAGTCTGAATAATGTAAGTAGTGTACATAACACCTCATCTCAGAAATATAGACAGATACTGAAGGACCGGGACGTTGTAATAAATATGGCGACAAAGATAAGGACAATAGTCCGAATAATGTAAATAGTGTACATAATACCTCATCTCAGAAATATAGACAGATACTGAAGGGCCGGGACGTTGTAATAAATATGGCGACAAAGATGAGGACAATAGTCCGAATAATGTAAATAGTGTACATAATACCTCATCTCAGAAATATAGACAGATACTGAAAGGCCGGGACGTTGTAATAAATATGGCGACAAAGATGAGGACAATAGTCCGAATAATGTAAATAGTGTACATAATACTTCATCTCAGATATATAGACAGATACTGAAAGGCCGGGACGTTGTAATGAATATGGCGACAAAGATGAGGACAATAGTCCGAATAATGTAAATAGTGTACATAATACCTCATTTCAGAAATATAGACAGATACTGAAGGACCGGAATGTTGTAATAAATATGGCGACAAAGATGAGGACAATAGTCCGAATAATGTAAATAATGTACATAATACCTCATCTCAGAAATATAAACAGATACTGAAGGACCGGAATGCTGTAATAAATATGGCGACAAAGATGAGGACAATAGTCCGAATAATGTAAATAGTGTACATAATACCTCATCTCAGAAATATAAACAGATACTGAAGGACCGGAATGTTGTAATAAATATGGCGACAAAGATGAGGACAATAGTCCGAATAATGTAAATAGTGTACATAATACCTCATCTCAGAAATATAGACAGATACTGAAGGACCGGAATGTTGTAATAAATATGGCGACAAAGATGAGGACAATAGTCCGAATAATGTAAATAGTGTACATAATACCTCATCTCAGAAATATAGACAGATACTACAGAATGAACAACCTTTCTTAGCAGATGACCTAGTAATGGATTCAATCAGACTGAATTTCTATTTAATAAAACTTTTTTAAAATAAGACTGTAGCTTTTTTTTTCTTTCTCCCTTTTACATCAAAATAAGGATTTGTCTTATAATCTGGGGCATCTTATATTCCAACAGATACGATATTTATTGCAGGGTTTGCACGTATTTGCGTATTAGCGTTCTCTCTACTTTTGAGGATATTTATTTGAATGCCACTAACGTCCAGTCTTAACCTAAAAACGAATGCGTCCGGTTCTGCCTGATTGCCGGTTTTGTTGCAGATGGCAATGGTCTATCGTCGGAAACACCTGGGCTCTCAGCACAATTCTCTCTCTCTCCCGGACAGACAGTCGTACACAGAGAAATACAAACATACAAATATACATATTTTTAAATAAATTTAAGTATTAGAAAATTGCTATTTAGGCTTACGGTCTAAGCAACGTCGAAATTGATCAGTCGATTGCTTAAGAACATCAACTAGGGTAAGCAATTTGTGGACTTGTGCCAGACTCAAGCTAATCGAAGTGGGTTCATTCTTAAAACTTGTCACTACTCAGGTAACTACTTACAAATATCAGGTATTACAATTAAATTTGCAAACTTGTGTCAGACTAAGTAAAGTTTAGTTGATTGTTATTTACTTAGCTTAGCTTAGTTTAACACAAGATCAGAATTATGGCGCACCCAGTAAGGTTGGAACTCATTACTGAGTAGTAATGTTCAAACAGACGGGCCCGTTAACCATAGACCTATGTCAAAACCCCCTTAGACTGACACAAGGCCAAAAGTATGGAGCGCCACCGAAGATGGAACGCATTGTTTAATAGCAATGGACACTCAGACAATTTCGTTCACCATTATTTCACATAAAAATGCCCTTGACAACTAAGGTTAGTGTGGCACAAGGTCACAATGATGGATGGATCATTGTAACAATGGTAATCCAAACGAGCTCATTAACAATCACCTCACATCAAAACGCCTTTGGTAAACCTAATCTGACTCAAGGTTACTAGTATGGTGCTCCCAGTGAGAACAGATCACATTACTCGGTACAAATGGTCAATCAGACGGGATCGTCAATCATTACCGCATGTCAAAGTGCCGTTGATAAACAGGTTAATCTGTCACAAGGCCACAAGTATGGCGCACCAAGTGAGGATGGAACTCATTATTTAGTACTCATAGTCAATTAACTATTACCCCACGTCAAAACACTCTGGATGTTTGACACAAGGCCACAAGCAGGGAGCATCAGTGTGGATGGAACTCATTACTTGAGTCTACTATGAAAATGGATTGCAAATGATTTTATTATGAAAATGCATTGGAAATGATTTCTACTATGAAAATGCATTGGCCAATGATTTTTTAATATGAAAATGCATTGGAAATGATTTTTAATATGAAAATGCATTGGTCAATAATTTTTACTATGAAAATACATTGGAAATGATTTTTACTATGAAAATGCATTGGAAATGATTTCTACTAGGAAAATGCATTGGCCAATGATTTTTACTATAAAAATACATTGGCCAATGATTTTTACTGTGAAAATGCATTGGAAATGATTTTTCCTATGAAAATGCATTGGAAATAATTTTTATTATTAAAATGCATTGGAAATGATTTTTTTACTACGAAAATGCATTGGAAATGATTTTTACTATGAAAATGCATTGGAAATGATTTTTACTATGAAAATGCATTGGAAATGATTTTTTTACTACGAAAATGCATTGGAAATGATTTTTACTATGAAAATGCATTGGAAATGACTTTTTTACTACGAAAATGCATTGGAAATGATTTTTACTATGAAAATGCAATGGCCAATGATTTTTACTATGAAAATGCATTGGAAATGATTTTTACTATGAAAATGCAATGGCCAATGATTTTTACTATGAAAATGCATTGCCAATGATTTTTACTATGAAAATCATTGCCAATTATTTTACTATGGAAGTGATCAAAGCCTGATTTATTAAACAAATTCATCAAAACTTTCATTCGGTCTAATATTTGCATTTTGATTGACACGAGAACATTTTTTGTTGGATTGTTACGCTGTTTGCATTTTATTCTAGTGAAAGTAGGTAAGAATCCGGTTTTTCTTTTAGCTGCCCACTGACTTTACTGCTACTCCAGCCCTCAGTCTTATTTTCTGTAGCATTAAAACATTACACTAAAGTGAATGAGTCTGTGTACACTAATGCCTGCAAGATAATGGTCGCAAGGATTGAAGAGTCCTTGTCCCTATCCCATATGAACCAATCAAGTTTCACATCCTAGTAAGATTAAAGAAAGATGTCTTCCAAATGCTAAGCAAAGTATTAAGATACAGAAAAATGTTATTAAAAACAATGAAAAGAGTACTGAACGGTTACATAATGTCAGTCCTCTTATATGTCAGTGAATGCTGGGCAATCTCATCACAGATGGAGAAGAGACTTGTGGCAACAGAAATGTGGTTCTACAGAAGAATGATGAGAATAAGATGGAATGAACACGTAATCAATGAGGAAGTTTTAAGAAAAATTGAAACAAAAAGAACACTTATAGTTGACATCAGGAAGAGATAGGTGAAAATTCTCAGGAACATAATGAGGAAAGGAGGCTTGGAAAATTTGACATCCAGAAGACATATTCAAGACAAGAGAGACAGACGGAAACAGTGCATAACCTCTGCCTAGCAAGCTTGTGTAAATGGATATTAGAAAAGATAGAAAAGAGTTTAGGAGAGATTGCAAAAAGACAAAATTTACTAAGAGCTACAAAAGAGAGGAAATTGTGGGGAGCTATAATCGCTAACGTCCTAAAGGGAATAGAAAATAGTAGAAGAATCTATGCTCTTCCTGAAAAGAAAACCCATTAAGAAGTTAGGGATCGATTTGACACTCTATTTACATTATGAACATGTCCTCTCCTAAATGGTTAAAAAAAATTATTTTGAAAAATGTCGTGAGTTAGGAAAAATTTAATGAATGATAATCTATAAAAATTATTCTCTTTTTACCATTTTTTATGAGGAAACCTTTCAATTTAAATATTGCCCTTAAGTCCTTAATAAGAATCAAACGAATAACAGTTAGGTGTCTGGGATAGTAACGATAGAATAACGACAAAAAAAATCTCTGATAGATTAGTTGTTGGAATGATTGGACAGTCCGGCTCCTTAGTCCATAAGTACAAATCAAGTTCCACATGGTACCCGAGCTCGGTCAGTACTTACATAGGGCTGCTGATTCCTCCAATGTGAAATATGTTTTCAGATTTTAATAAACTGAAAAGAGTTGATAAGCCGCAAAAAAAAAATCAATCAATCACATCCTACAAGCATAGCGAGTGCCAGTAAATACAGGATCAAAGTGTAGCATCTGTTATCTTCTTGAAAAGTGATACGAACAGAGAAATATAGTTGTTCGTTATATAGAGAGAGTAAAGACGTATCAAAAATTGTGTAAAATTAACCAAAATGCAATTCTTGTATGAAGTTGTTATATATATGTTTTTTTTTTTTTCTGATTTTCTACGAATGATCGCGAAGAATGATCTTTCGTAGCAGTTTTTGCTTCTTAGTAACTTTGGTCATCCTGCGAAACTGTTGTCTAACATTATTGAAATTTTATTTCAGATTAGACAGCCCTTTGAGATGGAATTCCAAATGAACAAGAATGAGCATGCTCGATATCTTCTTCTCTTTACTTTTAATCGAGGTCATAAAGCTGCTCGAGACATCTGTGCTGTGTACGGCGATAAAATTCTTCAAAACCAAATGGCCAGTGCTAAGCCGTATATTGAACAAATGAACAGGCTCAAAGATGCAATTCAGTTGAACAGACCAGACGGGCGATACAGTGTGATCCTTCACCATAAAAAGGCTCACCCAACGTCAGTAACGTCAGCAAACATGAAGTTAATTTCTCAGTTGAGAAGTTCTGCCACAACAAACATATTCCCCTGATACAACTCCTTCAGGATACCTCCTTTTTTGGTTGCAAACAATTTGAGGGGTGTTTCGTTGAACAACGATGTGGCGCTAAAGATTATTTTTCGAGTCAAAACTTAGTGATTTCTATCGTCGAGGCATTGAACAGTAAGTAGATCGTTGACAGGAGATTGTAAATAATGAAGGAGAATACATTGTTGAATAATTCATTAAAACTATTAATAAATAATTAGTATTAAAATAAATTATAAAAAAAATCAAACGAATTTATGTAACAACCTAATAAAATAAAAGAACAGTCTTTCATCAAAACGTAATGTAAAAAATATTAGGACCTTGACGTCTCTCTGCTTCAATTCGTATGGCAACCAATGTACTTGCTTTTGAATTCCCCGCAAATACACTTTCTTTGGCACGAAATCTAACATGTTTAACACTATGAAAAACAAAGTTGTTTACACTTCGGTGAAATGACATACACTAAATTTCAAGCTTGCTTATAGTATATCCTTATAGATGCGTTACCATCTGAAAACACACGCACGCAGTTCTGGAAAAGCCATCTGTTAGAAAACAGCGAGAACTTATTCAAGGTCTTAATAGATATATCAGAAATGAACCATAGAAAGTTATATGCAACGAATCTGAAGTTGAACTTAAAAATGATATTGAATACTTAAAGCAACTCAACAAATACCAGCATGTTATGCGTGAAGGGTAAATTCTTGTTTCCACCCGAAGCGAACCTGCTTCATGTTACCATTATATCGATATACCTCATTACTAATTAATGAGCACAGGTTACTAATCATCATCCAATTAACAATTCTGATACGGATGATAAAGGGTGTTCCAATAAATTGGACCTATTTTAAATGTGAATTAAGTTTAAGCGTCTAATGACCTTTTTTCTTTTTCTTTCAGATTTGGCAGAAATTTGGGCGATATTATTTTTCACACATAATTGCCATGATTTAAATAACATGATCCAATAGAAAAATAAATAAATTTTCACCAATTACAACTGATTTATTTACTGCTGACTTTGATCCGTCTTAATGAAACACATTCTTTAGTTTGTCGTACACGTGGTGTAGATGTTGGCAATACAGTTTAGCGTTGATAGCGCGACTGTGTGGAACAAGCTCGAAATGCAGTACTCCTTGGAAACTTCACCAGACAAAGATCAAGATTTGTTGTTTTCTTTCCTAGGTAAATTATTATTATTATGAATAAATAAAAATAAAATATAACATAATAATAATAATGAAAATTATAAGTAAAATAAAGTAATAACATAAAAACGCTGTATAAAATAAATTAAATAAAAATGTAAAAATACTCCCAGCATACAACAAAAACTGTCCCTGCTGGAAATACGGACATTCCGCGAAAAAGACGTTAGATTCAATCTCTTCACCACGAACCTTGGTACGGGCAACACGTGTCCAACTTCTCTCTGTGATACTACGGAGTAAATTTATCCCTTTTATCACATGTACCATAAAACAATTGTGACCTAAAAAAATACACACAAAAATTATAAATAAATTGTATGAAATTAATATACAATTTACCATGCTTTTCCTGTTATTTCTGCACGTTTTATTTTCTGTCAAGTATGCATTTATCTCCGTGAATACGAAGCAAATTTCTGCTGCTATGATGTGAGTTACGACCCCACAACATTATGTTGACCGCCGTTCACCCACACTTTCCGCTTCCTAAGTGAGTCGGGACTTTCTTGCCAACCAAATATATATAGATTTTTTTTTTCATTTTAGTTTTCTTTGTTTTGTTTTTCTCAAGTTCAAAGTTCAACTGATTTCTAATTAATGAATTAGCGACGTGGAAATTGACCCTAACTTTGAGATTAGACATAGATTTACTTGAACAATATGAACCCTGGAGAGGTCGATCAACCTAACCCAGATATATGTCAAGAAAATAAAGAAAAGATAAATGCAGCAGGAAAACGTTAATTTTATCAATGACCGTGAAAGGTTTGATAATGGAGGCCAGTGTATAATAAACAAGGTTTTTGTTTACATTTGCTAAAACTTAAATTATAAACAGATCCTTATAAACCTATAATGCAGGATTTAAAAAAAAAAAATAAAGCTATAATTTATAAGGATTTTTAAAAATAAAACTATAAGTGATGTCAGTTTTTTGTTTTTTTTTAATAAAACTATAATACGGGATTTTTTTCTTAAAAACGTATAATCACTAACGATTCCAAGGAGTTTTTTTTTTAATTTTTGGATCTGCGATGATCTTGACATTTTTCAATGACTTCAAACTCCATTTTGACGAATGGTTATTTCGTTTAGATCAGGGGTGGGCAATTACCTTTTCTTAGTGGGCTGCATTGATACTATGGACACAGCTACTAGGCTAGATGTTTTTGAAGGCTGTATATTGACAGCATGAAACAGTGAAAGATTTTCATGATTAGTCAATTATTAAGAACATTTTGCTAGTTGTAAAGTTTAATTACAATTTACTGCAATATAAAAATTGTATCATAGCATAAATAATTGACAAAATACAAGAAAAATGTATTGTAAGAACAATAGCAGGTGTATAATTAATGAGATTTATGTAGTCTACTGCAGTCGTTGATTAGTTTGCTTATATCTGGCTCCAAGCTGCTTCTGTTAATTCTTAATACTGCTTGAAGATTTGAATTTGTCAAAAGAGATCTATTTTTGCTTTTGATAATTTTCATACTTGAAAATTTACTCACATATGTAAATCGATGCAAACAGAACAAATAATTTTCTTGAAAAGTCTTTTAGATTTTTGAAATGCTCTGGGTGAAGAGATGCATAAAATTCAATTAAAGATTTGTTTTCAAATCTATATTTCAAAGAATTATGTCAGCTTGGAGGTCTATGAGTTCCATTTATTAGACGCGGTTTAAATGTCAGGGGTGAATGGAAACCTCAGCATGCTGAACTGCGGCTCTATTGCTTTGAAATATGCAAATCTCTTAGTAAATTCTTCCTTTTGGCTGTGATCTGTCCACTGTATTTTTGTGCAGAAAGGGGAAGTGGGCAAAGTTTTGATTAGACAGTTGTTTAGCAAAAAGGGTAAGCTTTGTCTGAAAGGATTTTACAGCCACAAATGAATTATGAACAAAGACACCTTTACCTTGAAGTTTTGAGTTGAGTCCATTCATTTTTGCATGGTATCTGTAGCAAATGTAAAATCACTCAAAAATGAAAATCTCTTTTCAAAAGTTTTCCAAGACTTAGCCCCCTTACAACCCATCAGAAAAATCAGACTTCATTTCTTGCAAAAAATTTTGAAACTGTCTGCGGTTTAGACCCCCTTGATCTTATCACGTTTACTGCACATACCACTGGATCAATCACATGTTTAAAATCCAATTTTGCTTTGCAAAGACTTTCTTGGTGAAATGCAAAATCGCTCGGTAAATAAAGGTTGTTGTTTTTTGCTTACAAATATAATGATTTTTTGAGCTTGGTGGGCGAAATTGCGTTTCTGTTGATGCGAAGTAAATGTTGGAATTTTGACCCTGTTTTTCATTACTACTTATTTGAACTTTGTGTTGGTACACGGCTTCTTTTTTTATTCTACTAAGCCCTTTGTTTGATACCCAAACAGCTGAGTTAAATTGGCTACAAGTGTCGCGGACGAGAGAGACAGAAACAATTGATCGCTACAAGTTTACATTTTTTTTATTACAACACATTATTATTTGTGTGTGTTATGTGTCCTGTTCTGTATCCTGTAGAGCTTAAACCAAATATAATTATAATAAGTCATATAATTGATAGCACTTTTTTATTATTATTCTGTTGAAATTATTATTATTATTATTATTATTATTATTATTATTATTTGTGTGTGTGTGTGTGTTATGTTTCCTTCTCTGTATCCTGTAGAGCTGAAACCAAACTATGATACTTAGGCCCTGCAGGAGAATTGTCATATAATTGATAGCATTTTTTTATTATTATTCAGTTGAAATTATTATTATTATTATTATTATTATTATTTGTGTATGTGTGTATGTGTGTTATGTTTCCTTCTCTGTATCCTGTAGAGCTGAAAACAAACTATGATACAAATACAAGCCTCCACTGTGAACCCACTCCATAACAATTATTATTATTATTATTATTATTATTTGTCTGTGTGTGTTATGTTTCCTGCTCTGTATCCTGTAGAGCTGAGTCCAAACTATGATACTTAGGCCCTGCAGGAGAATTGTCATATAATTGATAGCACTTTTCTGAGTATATGTGCTGTTCCTAGTAGGGCGATCTTCTGGGCAACTTGTATGTTGATGTTACCCGAGACACTGTTAGTAAAATTGCCCATTCCTTTTCTCACGAGGTCCAGAGTTCAATTTACTATTGTAAAAATTAATCATTCATCGCAAAACAAAATTTCTTCTTACGACGATAGTGTCCTTAATAAATCTTATTTATCAAAACAAGTAAAATCTTTTCTAATTAAATAATGTCATGGTTTTATTGCTTTTTTTCATTTTACAATTTATAGCAGATTTTCGGTGAAAGGTGTAACTGTTTAACAAAAAAAACAAAACAAAAAAAAACAAAACAAAATGATGATTTACTTTCTCCAAGGAATCCATCTTTTAACTAATAAAAAAATCCAAACCCTAAAAATTACATTAAGTGAAATATGTAAAAACAAATGTTTTAGCAGGATTTTCTGAAAAAAAAAGTTTAAAAAATAACTTCATGAATTTCTGAATATGTCCTGAAAGTTTCATTAAAATACGACAATTCTTTGATTTTGGCAAGAATTTCCATTTCAGTTCTTCATAAGAAAAAGCGCAAAAAAAAAAAAAAAAAAAAAAATTAATTGTTATCATAACGTCGGCTGCTGACGTAAACGACAAAAAAAGATATTGAACCAAAATTTCGAACGTGTTAGAAAGGATTTAAAAAATTGCATAAATAAATAAACAAAAATGCTTTCGCCTTTCCTCGTAATAATAACATAAACACTTTGATGACAAAACTTTCTTTTTATTGAGTTTGGGGCTTTTTTTTCATCATGCTATGAATTTTTCCGCGCAAAAGTGAAGGTACCTACACTCCATGTTTAAACAATAGGAAAATGACACCGAATGGAATATAAGCAACAATTGTAAAAACATAATTGTAAAGTTCGTTTGTGTTTTCCGTTTCCTCTCAAGAGTATATTTGTGCGTCTCTCTCTCGATTGTCTGTTCAGTCTCATTTCTTCGAGTATTTTCAGAATCATAATCATTTTCTTAAGATTAAGATCATTACATGAATTCAGCCGTGGGTTCTTGAAATTTTTATTGTCGATGGACCTTCATAATAGATCCATTTTTTTTTCTTCTTCTTAAAAGCAAATATTGGCACTCCATGTATTAAGTTGGTGTAAAATAATGACGTAATAATGACGTAATAATGTCGTTTTTTGACGTATTTTTTAACGTCAAAAAACGACATTGCTACGGCATTATTTTTGCACCAACCTAATATAATTGATGGGGAAATTACCCCGAATGGAATACAAGCAACACTTGAAAAAGAATAATAATTGTAAAATTCGTTTGTGTTTTCCGTTTCCTCTCAAGAGTATATATATATATATATATATATATATATATATATATATATATATATATATATATATATATATATGTATGTATACACACACACATATATATATATATATATATATATATATATAATATATACATATTGTCTGTTTAGTCTCATTTCTTCGAGTATTTTCAGAATCATAATCATTTTTTTAAGATTAATATCATTACATGAATTCTGCCATGAGTTCGTGAAATTAAGTTGATGGACCTTCGTAATAGATACATTTTTTTCTTCTTCTTAAAAGCAAATATTGGCACTCCATGTATAATCGATGAGGAAATTACCCCGAATGGAATATAAGCAACACCCGGAAAACAATAATTGCAAAATTCGTTTGTGTTTTCCGTTTCCTCCCAAGAATATATTGGAGCGTCTTCTCTCTCGATTGTCTCATTTCTTCGAGTATTTTCAGAATCATAATCATTTTCTTAAGATTAAGATCATTACATAAATTCTCTTCTGGCTTTGTACAATTTTCCCTGACGATTGACCATTTTAATGGACCGATTTATTTCCTTCTTCTTAAAAGCAAATACTGGTACTCCATGTTTAATCGATGGAGAAATGACACTGAATGGCCTCCGAGAGTTCAGTATACCAATACTTCATCTCTTCTTATTTCTTATGACTTTTTATCATATACGTCTGCACAAGTTAAAAACGCGACGCTGGCTGTTTTTTCTCTCTTATAAACGGAAATGTTTTGACGTCATTGCACGTTTCTAATAAATGAAGGAATTTTCGCTGCATATAATTTTTCTTCTTTTTTTTTTTTTTTACAAATATGCATTGTCGAGATTTATTGTAAATAAAATACAATTTGGGTACAAGGCCTGTGGAAGATTCCACATTTGCCAGTTACACCCCGCGGGAAATGCACTCTTCCCCTGTGGTCATTATCATCACCATCATACATACAGATCATGCGACAAGCATTCGTTGGTATCTCCTCAAAACTAGCTCGCCGATTGGTCAATTCCGACCAATCAGATATCCTGCACGCGAGGAATAAAATTTCCCGTTCGCTCTGTTGTTATTAATGAAATCTAAAATACCGTTGTTTCTTATTGAATTAATTCGTTTTTAGTGCCCATCTTTTTATCTAGCCTTCTTACCATTCAAACCCTCTGATACTTTCTAACTCTTCACACATCCCCAACAGGCCTAAAAGGTGAAAGGCTTAAGGCTGGTTGTCACTTGCTATCTTACACGTAGCTAATCTGATTCATGATCCATTCACTCGTTACAATTTGCACATCCACCATAAGAACTCATCTATCATTATTCAATGCTCCATATACCACAATACTGCAATACTCTCAGGGGACTTAATAAAACATATTCCCATAACATAAAAACTTTAATGAACATGTATAAATCTATAAAAATCTGCAAATGATACGCGATGAGTGGTGGGGAGGGGATGAGCCCCAAAAAACAAACCAAAAATATCAAGAAACAAACAAAGATAACTGATGTTAGACCCGTCAAACCCTCAAAATATGCATTGTCGCTGGCGCATGGTAGGTTTCAGTGTATAGAGACCTTTGGTTTTTCTTTGTACTCTCTTTGTCTTTTATTTGAAGATCGAGGAACCTTCTAACGTTATAATACGTCCAGAATCAAGGTAGAGTAGTTAACATAATTGAAAGATTGTGTTCGACCGCGGAAAATGAGCACCCACAGGGAGCATTTTTCCAGCCTGGTGAAAGTGATCTCTCTCTCTTGTTATTGTAACGGCATTCACCCGAGGTAGGTTGAGCCGGCTCCAATATTGAAGTTTCATGGGAATTTAGAATTCACAAGCGGTCCCCAACCCGCATGTATAGCACATGAGATTTGATTATAGTGGTGACGGTTTCGTGCAGGACCATCCACACATTTTGAAGGGCCGATTACAGAGACCTGGTGCACTACGTGCCAAAAGGTCCCCAAACGACCCTCCGCAGGTTTTGAATTCAGAGTTTTCCTTCTCCTAGACCAGTTGCCATCCAAGGTTATAGAACCCAGTCCGTCCTGCTATTTACCCATAGCTGGAGGGAGAAGAGGATTCACACCTTTCCCAAGGGTATTAACACGTAAGTGACTGGAATTCGAAATCAGCTCTCCGATTCCTCAATCCAAGCCGTTATCCATTACTCCACCGTGCCTCGTTGGTGAAGGTGATGGCGTTCAGTGTCTATCCCATCTTTCATAGGGACTTCCTCGATTGGTATGGGAAGATGGAATTTCTAAAATAGGCCTACCCAGCCATATATGCAAGCCCCCACCCATGTAAGATTTGGCCTCATTTCTCCGGCATGTGGCCATCACACACCTCCCGCCTACGAGCAGCTTGAACACTAAAGACTTCCAGTTAAGCCACAGCCTGCAGCCCCCACCCACGTTAACTCCGCCTCATGCATCATTCATTTATTAAGTCACCACTCCTCCATTATTTCTGTTGTAACTGTGCTTCATGGTGACATCCAAGGTAAAATAGTGCAATGGCTTGCCGGTTGAAGTTACACCGTCCCTCCTCTCAGAAGTTCCTCCGTTGACCCCTGAGACGCAGCTCTTACGCCCAGACTAGTCGATGGCCTTTGTGTAATGGTGGGTTAGAAGAGAGATGTTCTCTTTCGCTGTTCGGGTCGGGAAACTCTTTCGACTACCTTCACACAGTTCAGCCTGCATGTCGATGCGGTTGACCGGGATGTGTCCGTCGCAATGACCATGCGACGTCTTGGAGCCATGTGTGAGAGTTGTATGTAGGCCGTGGACCAGTACAGTTCCGCATCACGTTTCAATTCACTGCAAAGGTACTACCACTGACGATACACCCATAAACACACATATATATTAAACAGTACTAATATAGTAAATAGTGCCACTTATTATTATTACGTTAACTGACAATAATACAAAGCAATCAATAAATAAAAAAAGAATAAAAGTGTAAAATTATCATCAACATTTTTTATTATTATTGTTTTTTAAAATATTTGAAAGATAAATGATACAGGAAGAAAATGACTATTCTGAATCAATCGTAAAAAAATAAAACAAATTAGCGTTAGGCTTCGAAATACTTTTCCTACAGATTTAAAAATACTTCCTCGTCTATAAAAAATGTTACGTTACTACGATCAATAAATAACCAAAGGATAAAAGAATTGGCAAATTTTGTAAAAAAAATTTTGAATGAATGATAAATGATAGGGAAAGAAATCGATGATGCTGAACCAATACGACTCGAAATGATTTTCCAATAGTTTCGAAAATTACGTCCTCTTTCCTAATAAAATAGAAATTTTACGCTTAAATATAAAAAGAATAGAATTATTATACATATTATAAGTATTTCAACAAATACAATGTATTAAATGTTCTTAACGTAATAATTCTTATTGATATCAGGCATTCTTAATAAAGTTATACATAATGACAAAAATGTATAGATCGGAAATATCTTGATTATGTTCAGTTATCTTTTATGTACTGCCTAGCTTAAGGTTAATGGATTGACTTCTTCCAGCTTATCAACCTTTTGTATATTTTTAAAGCCACAACATATTTTCGTATTCTAATAATAATTCTTTATTTTTTTTTTGTGAGTGAATAGTGTATTAATAATTTCTTGTAGGTAATGACGATTTCAGATAATACTATTACTATTTAATCCAGACCTATTGGGAGGGAACCATTCATATCTTTTACAAGGGTATATGAATCTATGAACCTGACTGGAATTCGAACTCGGCTCTCCGATTTCTCATTCCGAGCTGTTATCCATTACACTGCTTGTACACTTGAAATTACAGCCCCTGATATTTCTAAGCGGTCACCCATCTAGATACTGATCAAGCTCGGCGTTGCTTAACTTCAAATATCGAATGAGAACTGGTGTTTCAACGTGATATGGTCATAAGGCGTGTCTCTTAAGGACGTAGGCTATCTTATTCCATAGAGCACTAAGCACGTATGTCTCTTCCCACCTCATTTTATGTACCGGATCCTTTTATACACTCTTATTAAGTAGGTTTAATAATATTTGAATATTAAGTGAAACAGATGATGAACATTTCGAGTTCAGTTACTATCTCACCGACATGACGTGGCTTCCTTCTCTCTTTTCTACGAATATTTTCACAGCAATTGTTCTAATGAGCGTTGCTCTTTAATGCCTCGTTTAAGCGCGCTACTAGATTGGCGGCTAGGTCTCATCTTTTTTTACTGTTGAACTAGCTATAGTTCTTTTCTAATTGTTTCTTTCTCCGTCTGTGGAATTCTGCTCCGATGTCTTGATTCCTTGTCGCCCACAATCTTCAAAAATTTAAACGCAATGTCAATCACCATCTTCTGTCTTCCCGAACGTTGTTTCTTTATTGTTCTTTCCTTTACTTCTACTCGCGAAATTATTTTTCACTCTCAGTAACTCTTGCAACCTAGTCGCATCACCGCCTTCCTTGGAAAAAAAAAAAGACAATTAAGAAATTAAATTTCAAAGTAGTGGTGACCTTTTTAACAGCGGTTCAAAGCTAAGATACTTAATTGAACTAGTGTCATTCATAATCTGCTGTTTGCAGATGATGCTGAACTTCTTTTTTTTTTTTTTCTTTTTTTTTAAAGTATTCAACTCCAAGCAAGGCGGGAAGCCATTAGCACGTAGGGGGTTACAGAGTTGTTAGCGAGAACAAAGAGGAATGATAGAGGAAAGGATGAAGAGAAGGATAGTGGATAGATCAAGGCATCTGAGACGTCGACTAATATTACATTTGAATAGTTGGAGATTATAGCTATCAGGAAAACAAGAAATGGGGAGGAAGTTCCACAGGCGAGAAGTGCGAGACATGAAGCTATTGGAGTAGAAGAGACGGTTACATTTAACAGTTTCAACAGTGAAAGGGTGAGAACGAGATGCCAGCCTAGTTGAACGCTTAAATTCATAAAGTCTGGGAACCAGCGAAAGCAGCTCATCGGAGCAGTTACCGTAAAAAGTATTTGTAAAAAAAGACAGAGGGGGCAACGGCACGTCTGTGAGAGAGTAACTGCAGACGAGATGCCAGATCAGGGGCAATTACATTGCACATCCGTCTCTGGATTTTATCAGGGACTTTGAGACAAACAGAACGGGCTCCAGACCATATATGGCAGCAATACTCCATGCAAGGACGAATGGTTGATTTGTAGATTTGAAGGATTGACTCCGGCGAGAAAATTTTCCTGGCGCGGCACAAGGAGCCGACTTTCCTTTGTGGCAACATCCCTAAAAGAATCCCAGGATCTCGTCAACCGTTTCTCTGTTGCATTCAAAGCTTTTGGTCTTATCATTAGCATAACGAAAACAAAGATAATCCACCGTTCGCTTCCTCGTCTGAAGCAGATTCGGGGTGTCAGAATCTGTATTTGTATTTTTTATAATAGATACATTTAATAAATATAATTACCTATTATAGAAAATTAAAAATATCCAACCTTATCATTAGCAACAACGCATTATCGACAAGATCAAAATTATATCAGACTAATATTATTTCTTTCTTTTTATGTGCCATGTCTCTTCAGAACGTAGGCGATCATGGCTCTCCACCCCCTCCATTCCTTGCAGGTCTCAACAAGTTCCTTCCCTCTGCCATCTCCTCCAGACCACGTTCTGTCATCCACTTGCTTAAGACCGCTACGTATGACATGCGTTGTTTTCCTTCTATTCGACCCGTGAGTATCAGATTCTCCAGGCCACCCTTCCTGATTATGTGTCCCAGAAACTTCAGCTGCCTCTTCCTGGTGTTAAATATATGTTTCCTTTTTGTTCAGTTTTCTCCAAAACTTCCTCGTTGCCCACATGTTCGGCCCATGGTACCCTTAACATCTTTCTGTAGAACCTCATTTCTGTTGCTTCTAGTCTCTTCTTCATCTTTCATCGGATTGTCCGGTATTTATGGCGTATTTCAATTCATTACTGGCAGCAAGCACCATGTATGCGCATAGACAACGTGTTCAGCGAATATACAAAAATAGAAAGGAGCGTAAGACAAGGATGCGTCTTCTCACCGGACCTGTTCAGCCTATACAGCAAGGCAATTCTGAGAGAATTGGAAACCCAACCAGGATTTAGCATTAACAGCCACAATCTTAACAACATAAGCTATGCAGATGACAGTACTGATAGCAGACACGGAAAAGAAACTATAAAATCTCCAGAGAAGGTAGTGGCGGAGAGTGAGAAGAAGGGACTAAGCATAAACTACAAGAAGACAGAATGCATGGTCATCAGTAAAAGGGTGAGCCCGAAATGCGATTTGCAGGTCGGGAACACTATAACCAAGCAGACGCGGAAGTTTAAATATCTGGGAAGCATTTTGACAGAGGACGGTAAGTGCGACACTAAGATCCGTAGAAGTATTGGCATGGCTAAGGGCGCATTCCAAAAACTGGGCAGAGTATTGCGAGACAGGAGGATTTCTTTGGTAACAAAGAAAATAATACTGAGCTGATACGTGACATCTGTCCTTCTTTACAGCAGCGAATGTTGGACGATTTCCTCAAAGATGAAGACGAGACTCGAGGCGACGGAGATGTGGTTCTACAGAAGGGTGCTAAGGATATCATGGACCGAGCGTGTGAGCAACGATGAGGTCTTAGAGAGGATGCAAGCAAGGAGGAGGCTTATACTTAACATCAGGAAGAGGCAGCTGAAGTTTCTGGGACACGTAACGAAAAAGGAGGGCCTGATCTGATACTCACGGTTCGAATAGAGGGAGAGAGAGACAAAGGAAAACAACGCATGACATACGTAGCGGTCTTAAGCAAGTGGATGACAGAACGTGGTCTGGAGGAGATGACAGAGGGAAGGAACTTGTTGAGACCTGCAAGGGATAGAGGGAGGTGGAGAGCCATGATCGCCTACGTCCTGAAAGGACATGGCACATAAAAAGAAAGAAAAAAATGTTAGTCTGATATTGTCCTGATCTTGTCGATAATGCGTTGTTGCTAATGATAAGGTGGGATGTTTTTAATGTTCTATAATATGTAATTATATTTATTAAATTATCTCTTATAAAAATACAAAAATAGATAAATACCAACAAAAAGTTCTTTGTTAAAGCTTTTTTTTCTCTCTCGATTTCGGCCGACCTATTCTTTCCGGCTTCCGTTAAAATTCAAAGCAAAATTGTCGGATGCCTAAGTACTTTCAACGTTTATAGGTCATTTGGCAAGGTGTTTTTATTGATAATATTAGGTTGGTGCAAAAAATAATGACGTAATAATGTCGTTTTTTGACGTATTTTTTAACGTCAAAAAACGACATTATTACGTCCTTATTTTTGCACCAACCTAATATTTCGACATGATTTGTTAAAGCGCAAATATTTGAAAAAACAATTAAGAAAATCAGGCCCCCCAACAAAATGCATACACATAATCATATAAACAACAAAAACTCAATGCCTTATTAAAGCCTAAAGAATGCTGAACAATCTCCTCAAAGATGAAGAAGATACTTGAAGCAACAGAAATGTGGTTCTACAGAAAGATGTTAAGGATACCATGGGCCGAACATGTGAGCAACATAGAGGTTTTAGAGATACTGGAACAAAAAGGAAACTTACCATCAGGAATAGGCAGTTGCAGTTTCTCGTGCTCGTAATGAGGAAGGAGGTCTTGGAAAGTCTGATACTCACGGGACAGATTAAGGGAAAAAGGGATAGAGGAAAGCGCGTAATTTACTTGGTGAGCTTGAGTAAATGGATGGCACAACATGTTTTCGGAGAAATAAAAAAAAGGCAAAGCTTATTAATAGTTGCAAGGGACAGGAAGATGTAGAGGGTCATAATCGCTTACGCCCTGAATGGACCCAGCACAGTACATTTTTTGTTTATTCGCCCCTAGATTTCGTTATTTAATATCGACAAGTGGGTATGTGGCTTTGGTAGCTTTCTCCGAATGTGGATCTCGTTCTCGCGATGATACTGTTTCTTTTTATCCTTTTCGGTCGGTTGAACTTGTGACATTGCTTATATAAATACCATTCATCTGGTTGTCGTATGTGTGCCCATTCTAAACGCATTTATGCCGACCGCCTATTTATACGTTAGAAGCAGTACTGACATCCTCTGAGGAGCGAATACAAACCTGGTGGCTAAGAGGAGATCTCACTTACTCATATGAGTTATTTGATGCTCTACTGTGGCACCAGGAGCAAAACCTCGTTTCATATCATCACAGATGAACTCTTAGCACAAAGCTTCTTTGCTGACATTTTAACTCAATGCTGACCATCTGGTCTTTCTTGGTGCGAATCGAGCACTACACATTGTTTAAAATTTGTTTGATAAATTTACAGCACTCAATTTGTACTCTGTGCATTCAAAGTTTTGAGGTTCACTATTTCCTCATAGTTGGAATCCTAACAGGTACTACAACCCCAGGGTCAGGATGGACCTGGAAGCAACAGTAATTAAGAGGTGGTTCTACACTCTTCAAATCCTACCGATCAGAGGACTTGCTGCCGGATGTAGTTTATCATCGTACACAGGGAAGCTGTTTAGATATATATACATTTATATATAATGTTCTCTATTCTCTAATAAATAACAAATTATTCCACATGACTTTACCTGTTGATCATATGTCAAAAGTGTTCTTTCGTTTTCTTACTTATTACTCTTAGGTCTTAAGGTGGCGCGAAGCTCAATGCGAGCATTGCGTACATGCTTAGTAATAAACTTCGTACCATACGGTGGAGTAAAGGATAGCGGTTCGGATTGAGGAATTAGAGAGCCGAGTTCGAATTCCAGTCGAATCCATTACATTCACTTACGTGGGAAAGATATGAATCTTCTTTTCACCCCAGCTGTTGGTAAATAGCAGGACAGACAGGGTTCTATAGCCTTGGATGACAACCACAGAAAAAATGGCAACCTACTTCAGGAAAAAATCTGCCTCGTCAGTTATGTATCGAAAGATACTTGATCGCTTAAGTGTGTATCACGCATGGCATATGACTGACTGACCATCTTGTGATCGAAGGGGCGTTACTGAGGCCGATCTCACGTAAAAAGGTCTGCTTTCTGGGGTTGTACACCTCTTTAGTATCCTTACTCGCTGCAGCAGCTTGCATTTCTGCGGCTGTCAAACCTCTAGGTGATATTTTTTTCACTGAATATTGAGCTTTGCTTCTTTGAATTGCCTTACTAGCTCTCGTTTCTTTATTAACATTAAATTAGTTTCTAATCATCTGGTATTTTCTGGCATGGACCACATACTAAAAAAGATTATTACAGTATGAGATCAAGTGACAACAATCAACGCAAACAAGATGGCGTTGCATCAATTTCCAACCATCATTCGGTATCTTGAACATTTATAATTCTAACAGCTATGGGAGAAAGGTCTGCCACAAAGGAGACTGCAGAATCATAATTCTGCGACAAATATCAGCATTCTCTCCTAACCTTATTACTAGGTAAGCGTTCTGGGATTGCAAAGGAAATATTTATCACAGATTATTTCCACAACGCAGAGAATAACTCACTGTAAGTTCAGACTCGAATATCGGGGGCAGAAAGAAATGCCGAAAACTCGATTCGCAGGTACTATCTCACAAACCACAAAGCACGTAACCAGCCAGAAGAATAACTCACTCGCATGCGGTAGCCAAAATATACGAATTTTATGTTCTTTCCGCCGACTCGAGAAAACCAACTGCTTTTATCCGCCGAACATTTTTCCATTCGTCGACAAGTGAGAGAGGACGCCCAATTTTTGCATATCAAAATACTTTTATGGAGACTCCTACGACTAACTTGTTTATAATTTTAATATTCCGTCGAGTGCGTAAATTCCTCCTTGGAGAGATGTACACATTCGGATACTTACCGATTACAGGGCTCCGACCCAGTGCTGGTGGTATCACGGCTATGACTAGCTTAGACCAGCTATGACCAGCTTGGACAAGCTATGACCAGCTTAGACCAGTGGCCCGAGTGAAAACACTCGGGTCCCCACGTTAAAAACTGACCTTGTGTCACAACCTGACTCGGTGTGTGTGGGTGGGGGGTCAAGTAAATCTCAATTTTAATATTCCGTCTTCAGCATGTCATGCGGAATACGTGCCCTTTTGTTTGTTAAGTAATTTTCTTTTTCGACACATTTTCCTTCGTATGATACACGCGACACGCTGTCGCTTGGTTTGACGAGGTAAGTCGCCGTTTTCTTCACTATAAACTAGTTTTGCGTTACTTGTTAATTGATAGATGCATATCAAGTCTCTGCACAAACACTAAGAGAATCTAAATAAAATGAAATAAGGAAAATTACGCGCCTATTTTTAGCATTGTGAGATCGCTGTGTACATGCTAAGTGAGGTAACTTTAAAGGATACGATGCAAATTAGAAGTTACGGTAAATAATTCTCTTTGGTGGTCGGATTCCAGAAGCCTTCGGGTAGCATATCGTAGTTCTATATTCCAAAAAGCGTAACACTTTTGGGCTGTCAGAAGCATCAGGCTGCATCAAAGAGGAAAATATTGTAATGGTATTTTGTAGAATCAAGATTTTGGTGTACAAATCGAACTTCAAATGTATTGAATGTATATATAAAAATCCTTGTTGATAACATTTTCATTCTAAAAACGGCGAATTTCAAAAGACGTGTCAAGGTAATTGAAGCACGTTTGATTCCACCACTCAAAAACAGTGCTATGAAATATACCGGAATGTGTTAAGAATGTTTTGAATGCGATCTAACATGGAATTACGATTAATCAACATAGCTTACAATTACTACCATTTCTCTAAGACATAATTTTGGTGTAGAAACACAGAAACATATGCTAAAAACAAACCCTTTGAAAATTTCAAATGAATTAGCCGAAACTGCTTGCGAAAATACACACGAAGGAAGTAGTACTATAAAGGAAATTGTTGTATAAAGGAAGATGATCTATAAAGGAAGTTGTACTATTATATAAAGGAAATTGTTCTATAAAGGAAGATGTTCTATAAAGGAAGTTGTTCTATAAAGGAAGTTGTACTATAAAGGGAGTTGTTCTATAAAGGAAGTTGTACTATAAAGGGAATTGTTCTATAAAGGAAGTTGATCTATAAAGGAAGTTGTACTATAAAGGAAATTGTTCTATAAAGGAAGTTGATCTATAAAGGAAGTTGTACTATAAAGGGAATTGTTCTATAAAGGAAGTTGTTCTATAAAGGAAGTTGTTCTATAAAGGAAGTTGATCTATAAAGGAAGTTGTACTATAAAGGGAATTGTTCTATAAAGGAAGTTGTTCTATAAAGGAAGTTGTACTATAAAGGGAATTGTTCTATAAAGGAAGTTGTACTATAAAGGAAGTTGATCTCTAAAGAAAGTTGTTTCTCACAATAATTTATCGCCGCTAGAACAAATATATCTATGTATCTGCATATCTGCAAATTTCTACAAAACCAAACCGTTAACCTAAAAACTTAGGGGTCATGTTTTTAAATATCCACGTCAGATCGAAACTTTAATATGGATGTCATATATGGCACCCTTTCAGAAATATCTAAACTGTCAGTTGTATACAACCGCTTTCACAGATCGATGATTAAAAATGGTTTCGTTCGAGGGAATTATGTAGATCTCATTGACGACCATCTGTTTTCAAAACTTGTGAAATGGCGCTTCAGAATCACAGACATAGAATTGTTCAAGATAAGAGAAACTACATCAGTGGAATACCAACAGCATCAAACAGCTAAAATGGATATCACATGTCACTCGAAGAGAAAATGATAACTTAATCATGATGTGGACATTCTACATTACTTCAAATACAATGTTAGGAAGGAAACCCCCATCAATACTGGAAAGATCGATAACAGCTCTTGAGAAATTTTTTTATATAAATTTCAACCCATAACTGCTGTTCGGTTAATTACCATATATATATATATATATATATATATATATATATATAAGAAACAATAACACATAGAATCAATCAGCAATATTAATGCGATTAATGGCGAAATCACTTCGCTAGTAGAAACATAATGTATGCATTAAAATACTGTTAATCCATTGAATTAAACACATTAATATTGCTAATTGATTCTATGTATGATTGTTTCTTTATATATAAAATATATGCTGCCTAATTTAATATGTTTATAAAAAACAATTAATCCGCAAAACAAAATTCGTGAGAAAAAAAACTAAGACATATCACTATATTAATTGAACTATATAATTAGTTTATGCCATGTTAACTGAAAAACACTTGTAAAAAAAAGAATTCGTGGATTTACCATATTACAAAATTCATATAAAAATTCTCACTTGAAATTTTGAACTTTAGCGTTGCGACTCGCACGTTCAGAGATTGTACAACCGTCAATAAATAGCACACTATTGTAGAGGGTGCAAAGAAATCCCTCAAACAAATAATAAAAAGAAAATACACTACAAATAAAGTAAAATAAACTTTTGTTTATTTTCGTAAAAAAAATATATAAGAATTATTTTTTTTGTACAAAAATGAAATTGTCCGTAAAGCTGTGATGTCAGCTTGTCGCTGTACTCCCTCTGGTCTGATGAGAGTTTCTACCTTCCTTATATCTGAATGATGAGGCTCCGGGGTGATTAAGAAATGCGTTTCTTATGTCGAGCCCTGATTGGTCAATAAAATCATATTTTTGACCACGTGGTGTGCTTTCCACTACGTCCGAACTTTTGGGTGCGCCGTCCTTGTTTTTGACCCCACAGGGTATGGTAAGGAGAGAGTTCCCGCGCAATTGTATTTTTTTGGATACACGTGGTGTGAATTAATTTTTATTGTGTGTATGTGTGTGTGGAAAATAAAATAAGAAACAGCACACTATTAAAAAAAAACATCTTTCGGTCTACAAACAATTATTTCGTCTTCAAGTTTTAACTTTAAAGGAAAAAATTACAGCCTGACGATGAAGGAATTATTCTTCGAAAGTACTTGCTTAACTTAAAAAATATATGCACTAGAAACATCTGGCAACAGTTTTATAAATGAGGATCACATCATTCAATGTATTAACAGTATTTTAATGCATACATTATGTTCTACTAGCGAAGTGATTTCGCCATTAATCGCATTAATATTGCTGATTGATTCTATGTATGATTGTTTATATCTCAAACATATGCTGCCTAATTTAATATGTTTATATACATATATATATATATGTGTGTGTGTGAATGTATGTATGTCATATATATATATACAGTGTGGCAAATCGATTTTGGAACCGTGGGGTTTTGTAGGATAAACAAAATAATTTTTCCAAATATTTATCTCTTTTGGGCGAGGGGACGATTTTACAAATAAAGTTTAGGTTCAAAATCATAACGTTGGGATTTCATTCCGGGGACCAGCGAAAGCCTTACAGCACAGCCTTATAAAATTTATAATTTAATGAAGTTTTACAAATTGTATATGGTCGAGATGAACGGCACAAGCACATTATTATTAAATCATTCTATCATCAAATAGGACCTTCATTTATTTCAAAGGAAAATTATACTGAATAATTTAGCTATATTGTGATGTAATATATTATATAGTGCTGTAGTTTTAATTTGATTTTCAAAAAACAATGCAAATTTAAAACATTTTGTCCTATAATTTGTGCCCAGCAGTATTATAGTGTAATATACATTTTTACAGGTTATTTTTTAATTATGACCTATCAAATGATCTAACGAATCTTATTCATTGAGTAGCCTTTTTGTAATCTCATACATTTTTTTCACATTTTTACTTGAACTCTTTAAGCATATATTCAGCCATAAATTAGAAACATGCGACACCACGACTTACGGGCTGACCTCACAGAACTCCCACTAGACAGACGCACATACACAATTGCGAATACACATTACCATCTGATGCCCACTTAGACATACAAGAATCTTCACAAACTTACATACATATAAAATTATCTACGACTTTAATGCACGTGACACGTAGCTGACCATTGAGAACTGACGCAAACATAATTGAAAAGACCAGTGTTTCTCGATTTTTATCCGTTTGCTCTCATTCTTTGACGAAATTTTAATAAAAGTGAAACATTTTAGATTGATTTAAGTTTCCTATTTGTTCTTTATTTTATCATCTTGTTGAATTTCGATCCATATTTGATCTGAATTTGATCTTTAACTCATATGTGTGTGTGTGTGTGTAAAAATCGAATAAGTAAATGGAAAAAACTCCTGACGTATGTCGTTCGACTCAAGTAGAAACATCTTCAGACTATTAATGATTTTATTATGGGAATGTTATATATATATGTGTGTGTGTGTGTGTGTGTAATACAGCAAGAACCGGTTATAATTTTGCATTGAAAACATTATAGATACATCGACCCTTTAACATTTCGATCTATCCTGATTGTATTCCGCAAGCGCACGCACCCACACACACGCACATACAAATACACATACAAATACACACACATACATATTGTTATGGTCCAGGTTAGGACCAAGGAAGAACAACACGAACAGAAGAGTAGAAATAACGAAGGTATATTACACGAAATAATAATACAAGATGTGGAAGGTGTTAGTATGACGGTCAGTCTGGTTTGGAGTGAACTACTATCGGCTCGACTCGATTCGATTCTCTCGAGAGAAAGAGGCGTAGTATACATAGTGTTAGGAAGACTTAATTCTGTAGTTATAGGTAAGGACCCATCACACACATACACACACACACACATATATATATATATATATATATATATATATATATATATATATATATATATATATATATATATATATAAGAAATATAGTCTTAAGGTGTGCTATATTTATGGAATAAAGTGCTCAATATCAGAGATAGAGTGTGTGTAAATATAAAAGTGAACATAGAAGTCAACACTTAGAGGCGACAGTCTGTTTCATGCTATATGCAATCGTCAGGCCACATATGCTGTTATTTTTCTCGGCTATTTATATATATACGGGTTAGTGGTGCATTGTGAGTATTCTGTTATGGCGGTTATTTCACCGGAAGTCGTTTGTTTATCTATTTAGGTCAAATTATATTGCTTGTTTTTATTTTTTTGTTTCTTATTTTATTTATTTATTTATTAACGTAGTAAAAATTTGTTTATATCACTTATTTAACAGTTTTGTTTTGGTTTGGGAATTTAATTAAAGCTATTTGTTCAGTTTTGGGGTTGATTGTTGTAGTTCATTCTAAGTATTATTTTGGCGGGGACAGTTATATATATATATATATATATATATATATATATATATATATATATTGAACAAAAAAATATTTAAAAATTAAAATTTTCAGACACATTGGGTGGTATATTAATATTTTTGTTTTATTAATTCAATTAGGTTTCTCGACTAGTTTCGGCCAGCATGGCCATCATCAGGAGAAAAAATCCCTCCTTGTTAGTAGCAGTGAACTACAGGAGTGAATGTTTGTTTCTGAAAAAATCGAACTTTATCTGTAGTTTCCATTTGTTTTTTATCGTTAATTTTAACCAGTGTTTGTATTGGTTAAACGGCCTCTTTCAAGTTGTGTTTTAAAATAGATGATGGGAGATTTATGAGTCTCAGAATGCCCTCCTTGTTCATTTTGACAGTTTTATTGGTTGCTGGGAATGGAATGTGTGTGTAAGTTATCGTTTAGTTTTTGGGAGTATGTGTGATGTGTGTATGTCTATATATTTGTGTGAGTGTGTGTATATTTGTGAGACTTCAACACTTCTGAAAGTATATCTGTCTTGTATGGGTAAGAAATGTGGGTAGGGCTTAATTTATGGGTTTATATATTAATTTTATGTGTTGTCAAATTTGTGATTAAGTCCGTCTGGACAAAGTGTTTTGAGGCGCAAAATGCATTTGTCTATATGTTCCTCTAGTATTTTTCTAAGGTTAACTTTTCTGTTTATTTCTATTTTTCAATTGTAGCGAATTTTGCATGGATTTTAAAATCATGTTTTTCTATGCGGAAATGTTGTTCTACACGTAATGTTGTTCTACACGTAATAATCTTTCGTGGGGAGCCAACTTGATCCGATTCCGATAATTATTAATTCTCTAGTGAAAGGGCCATTCACATCTTCTCACATACTGTTTCTGGCATAGTGTGCATTCTAATAAGTAAATTATGACTTCTTCAGTTAGAGTTGTGGTAGTTTTTCAAAGTAGATTTAGTGACTGAGCTAGTGAACGAATTGGTATGTCTAATGCGGTTACAGTATAGACTCCTTTTTCGTTACATGATCGTGAAAAAATGTTGTTTTTATTTTTGTTTGTTTACGGTTTACCTTATCATCTGAAATTTGGTTACTACCTATAATTTCCTTAAGGTTCTTAAGTCTACGATATGCTAGAAGGCCGTGTCCCTCAATATATATATATATATATATATATATATATATATATTAACTGATTTAAAATATGGTTTCTTCGCTACACAGGAATTACCAAGTTTCAAAAACCGAAGCCAAAAACTTCAAATTTAATTATATAATTAAATTAAAAGCTGTTTCATCTTCAAGCGAATTTTGGAATAACTTATTTTTAAATTTACTGAGTTTTAAACGCACATTCAATTCATAATTTTCTATTTCCAAAGATACAGAGAAATCCAATCATTTAGACAGGGGCGGTAGCGTGTTCATTTTTATTAACTATTGTTGTATCAATTATCAGTTACGTTCGAAAAAAGAGGTTAAGTTTAGGGAGAGCAGGGGTGCATTTTTCAACGAATTTTGACATCCGTTCAACGCATGTCGTCTGTTTTTTCGGCATTTTTTTCCCGTTAAATTCGTACTCGTATACTTAAAGATTCTTTCTAAAAATGAGTGTTTGGATTAGAATACGTTATATTGAACAAGAATTTTAAAATATTATTTTTACTCTTATATATACAAGGTTAATGGTCAGAGTTGAATCTGACCAGGAAACCGTAGTATTAAAAGTGCTCAATACACTTGTGAAAAAATATAAATAAAAGTAAAAATAACATGCAGATCTTTTTAACTTTAAAAATAAGGAAATCAATTAAAATATGCGACCTTGGTTTCGACCTGACGGTCTCTTCGGGCGATATTTTTTAAAAATGACCATCTTAACGCTTTATTTAAAAAACAAAGAACAAAGAACGCTACAAAATTATTTTTCAAAAATAAATTAACAAGCGCATGACGATCGAAAAACGACATTGAGTGTAATAGAAAGGAAGGGGGTATGGAGAAGAAAGAAGAAGAAAAAAAAGAAGGGTGAAGAAAAGAAAAGAAACGAAAAGAAAAGAAAAGAAAAGAACAGGAATGCAAGTGTATTGTAAATGTATACAGTAAAGAAGAAAAATAAATATGTAACTTAAATGTAAGGGAAGATAGGGAGGCGAGTGTATCTTAAGAATAACAGTGCGGTTTTAAATTAGATTTTTTTTATCGGCCTCATATTCACTTAATAAAGATTTTTTGATATGAGAGCAACGACTTAAAATTTAGGAATTTTAGTTTAAAAGATTTTTTGGATCCGGAAATATTAGTGATTATGACATTCCCGGATCCAAAATTGTTTAATTATTAAACAGTATATTTATTTATTTTTGTCTATCGATATTCGAGAAGAGCGCATATTCCTCTCGAATAAATTGAATAATCTGTTGAATAAATATACGTAGCATCTACTCAAAGAGAGTTTCCACTAAATACACTTAAGCAATATATATATATATATATATATATATATATATATATATATATATATATATAGGCATATTTGATTGAATAAATTACAAACATTATGTCTGCTTATTTTTGTAATAATCCTTTTATATTCACGAATATTTTCTCTATATTAAAATTGTAATATATTGTTATAATTATATATTATTCAATTGTAATATACGGAAAATATCCATTCATTTAATCTACTCAGCAGAATTGTTCATAACTAATTTTGATTCTCACCAGTCGAGGTGCAATTGAAACGAAGTTGCATCTTTGTAGCGAGCAAACTGTTTTTGTCTATATGAAAAAATTAGCTCTCTATGCTATGTGTCATTTAGAGAATGTACTCTTGAAAATATCGGAGTTTACAATGGAAGAAACGCTAATGCGATAATTCCTGATCTCAAAAATTTAGACATGATGTGCCTCAGAATTTATAGAAAATTCTTAGAAATTCATTTACCTCCTTGCTTTTGCAGCCACTCAAACTCAGCACGCCGTTTACTAACCTTTGGAAAATCTACATCACGGAAGAAATTCTGCATCTTTTCTCTATTTTCTTCAATTTCCAATTCAATCATTCTCTATCAGAAATCACCATTAGATCAGACTGCACACTGTTCTGTAAGTTACCATAATGGACATCAGTGGTCGATTAACAATTTGTTTTTTTTTTGGGGGTGGGGGTTGTTCGATACACAGACGTTTTTTTTTTTTTTGTTTTGTTTTTTTTTAATATTAGACAAGGGAGTCATTGGGTTTGGAAAATCCAGACTCATGCCAAGACAACATTCAACATCAAAATCCGGCCTAAGACAAAAAGTTCGAGTTTGTGTTTAATGGAAATACAAAATAATATTTTTGATTACAATGCGATGTAACCTGGACATCTCCTTACCAAGCAAAATGACGGTGGCGTTTAGACTATTCTATGGATGCAGTTGAAGGGACATGAGTTTATTTTTACTCGGAAAAGAAACTGACCACTAATTAATTTCAACCATGACCCCTATGTTGAAAACGAGAAAAAACAAACGATCAGTGTGTTTGCATGGCAAATTCTTCCTATCATTTCACACTCTTCAGATATTTTTAACTAAATGTTCTTCTGATACAAGACACAAGAGTCATATATGTTAGGGGGTGTTAGTTCTCTGGAAAATGCTGTCTGAATATAACTTCTTGCAATTCGAATGGCATGACGAGTTTTAGCTATAAATTAGTTATATAAAGTACTTATAGGATTAATGTGAGTAAAGTTTTGTCACTTATCTGACTGATGCTACCCGACTCCATTCAACTGAACCATCGGTCACGATGACTTGTGACTTCGTGCTACCACAACCACCGACGGCTCATAATGGTTCCGTCTACCCAATTTTACATATATATATATATGAGGCAGATTGGAGCTAGTGACAGTAATCGCTAGACTCAGTCTGTTTGTGAGTCAGCGATTGGACTTAATTTGTTCAACAACACGGGTTGCGCTTCTGAATACGTTCACGGAGCGTTCATGGTGCTGCATAGGGCAAGGTCGATTAAAAAAGTTTCATCTACCGACTTTGTGCAGGCAGAAGGAGAACTTTCTTCATTCCTTGTGTCTCATGGGTGGGTCGTGAGTAAATTTTAATAATTTATATTTACTAGGAGATTATTTACACAGATTTGTATGGCCGAAGCTACTGAAAGGTTCAATAAGAAAGAAAGAGGAATGTACATTAAAGTAATTTGATATCTGTGACTTCTACCCAATAAGATCCACTGACAGCCGCTAATAATTTCGTTTCTGAATATGTCCTGAAAGTTTCATTAAAATCCGACAATTATTTGATTTTTGCAAGAATTTCCAGTTCAGTGTTTTTCACCGGAAAAAGCGGAAAAAAAATAAAATAAAATAATCTTATCATACGTCGGCCGCTGAAGTAAACAAAACAAGATTTTTAACCAAAATTTCGAACGTGATTAAAAATTTCAAAAAATAAAAAAAATATTTTGGTCTTTCCTCTTAATAATCATTTTGATGACAAAACTTTGTTTTTATTGAGTTTGGGCTTTTTTTCATCATGCTATGATGTTTCTTCTGCGAAAAAGTAGAGGCACCTACTCTTAAATGTTGTTGTTCCCAGGTCTACCCAAACCCGGGGTAGTAGCACTTGGTAGGGATCCAGCTTTGGGCAAATAGTAAACCAAAAAAAATCCAAACGCTAGGAAAGTATAAAATACATTTTTATAGTAAAATACTAAAAATACATTTTTATAAAAAATTACAAACAATACATTTTTGTAATGAAATTACTAATAATATATTTTTATAATAAAATATGTAACAATATATTTTTTATAGCAAAATAACAATCAATACAACACTAAAAAGTTTTAAAATACATATTTATAGTAAAATTAGCAGCAATACATTTTTTAAAAATTACCAACGATACATTTTATCATCAAAATTGCATATTTTACATAAAGACGTTTGTAAGACGTGAGCTATGATTGTAAGAACTTGTTTAGTATTTCTTTAAGGCATGGTCTGCTTTCAATGAGTTTATCAGAACATTTTGCAATCCAACCCAGGGTCCCAACCCCGACTTAAATTATTGATGTCTTCATGTGCCACATTTTTTAGGTTTCCATTTTGATAATGTTTTGAGATCTTCAAAGATACATTTTCCGTCGGTACTAATGCTAAGTAAATTTAAAAATCGACGTCTGGTTTATTTCTGCTACTCTTTGGCTCGTTTTCTTCCCACTCATTCCCACTCACTTTTTACTTTCTTTCTCTCTCTCTCTCTCTCTCTCTCTCTCTCTCTCTCTCTCTCTCTCTCTCTCTCTCTCTCTCTCTATACGTGCGTGGGTGTGTGTGCGCACATATGCACGTACGTACATATTCTCTCTTTTTTACTATTTAATGTCTTCTCATGCGGTTCGCCTTTGGTATTTCTTATGTTCGGGAAACGTTCCAGTTTTTAACCAATTTATTAACTCCAGCTTCTGCACCAAAGCTGAACATTTTATGGGTTATTCTTCTTATTTAAGACTTTTATTTATTTTAATGTAAACTACATTTATGAAGCAGGTAAAAGCTGGCCCCACTTGGACTCCTCGGAAAAGAGTAATGGTTAAAAAGAGCTAATCGGATCTTTTCTGTTTTGTTAATTCACCCCAAAATAAAAAGAATTTATATTTACTAAAATTCAACCAAATACTCCCAGAGCGAGGCACTTCCATTGCAGTCGGGTTGAGATGACCTTTGCGATCGTCCCAAATGTTTACGATTCGGATGGGCTATTTTTAAGTGTGGGGGTCTGCATTCGCGCTCACCCCGATAAACAAGCCAATTTTTTTCTTCTTTTTTTTTTTAATTGTAAAAAATTCCTTAAGTACCTCAAATATGATCCGCATTTACGAAATGTGAATAACTCCCTGATTTTTGATAATTTTTCATTCTGATCGTTGGAGTTGATGTGAGGCAAGCTAAACAAATTTTGATTTAAAATTTATAATTTCAAAAGAATGCCAAAAATTTAATAAAAAAAAAAAAAGAAACTTTGATTTAAAATGTATAATTTCTTGGGATGAATTGATATTTACGATAAAGTAACTTTGCATTATTTGAGGTGAATTAGCAGAAATGTTCCAGCTAATCAGTTAGCTATTACTACTTAGTATTTTTTTTTATAATCATTCCACTCCAAGTATGGCGATAATGCCACTACGACACAAAGGATTACTGAGACTGAAAGAGAATGAGAAAATTTTAATGAGGAGAAAAGACAATAAAAGAATAGGATTGAGAAAGACAGAAAATGGCGATTGACGTTACATTTGAGTGAGTTTGATCTTCAATCGATGCATAACACTTGTGGTCCTGTGCTAAGATTATTAACTAAATAGCGTTTCAGCATAAAGCAATGGTTAGTATGCTGCTCTGGTGGTCCAATATTACTGAGTTGTGAGTTCGAACTTCACCGTGTACTCCAGACTTGTGGTCCTGTAGTAAACTAAGCTAAAATTATTAAATAAATGACACTGGGTAACTAGCGAATCTGATTGAATATTATTACTGAGTAGTGAGTTCGATCCTCACTGAGTACCCCAGACATATGGTCCTGTTAAAATAAATAAAAAATAAAATATGGTCCTGTTAAAATATTCACCTGATACAAGGCACAAGAGTCATATATGTTAGGGGCTCACTGAATGAGTTCGTTGGATGGACGTAAGAGTAGTAAAGAAGCGTAAATTATGAGACTATGTAGGATAGACAATGTTGACAGTAGACTTGGAGAGGTTAAGAGTGTATTGATCGAGGAAGCCACTTTCTGTGAATCTGTTCCACAACTTACCAGTTCTCTGGAAAATGCTGTCTATTCTATTTTATGGGTGCAGTCGAAGGGACATGAGCTTATTTTTACTCGGAAAAGAAACTAAGCATTAATTAATTTCAACCTTGATCCCTATGTTGAAAACGAGAAAAAACAAACGATCAGTGTGTTTGCATGGCAAATTCTTCCTATCATTTCACACTCTTCAGATATTTAATATCTGAAGAATATATGTTAATATGGTCCTGTTAAAATAAAATAAATGATAATTACTTACATTAATTACATTATTCGAACTGTTATCGTTATCTTCATTGCCATATTCACAACGTTTCGGCCGTTGTACGCTCCAGCCTTCTTCAGGTGATTGGAATTTCAAACCGAACCCTTTATTTCGTCCACCGGGGTGGATTGTTCTAGTTCCACGTGCCTCTTCCGGATGTCTCGGTTATTTCCCTTTAACTGAACTCCAAGTTTTGGTTCACCGATACTGTAGCCTGGTATTGAACTCACAACTCTTTGGGTCTAGTCACTAGATCTAACCAACGCATTTATCTACTGGGCCATGTTTCCTTAAGGATACATGGCCCAGTGGATATGGCAATAAAAATGAGGATAACAGTCCGAATAATGTAAATAAGATAAGTAATCATAGTACCTCATCTCAGAGATATAGACAGATATTAAATGATAATTGTGGAGTAATTCTTAGCAAGCTATTCTGGTTAACTATTGCTCCTCACTAGGTGCCTCATGCTTTTGACTTGATGACAAGTTAAGCTTTGTCAATAACAACTGTTGGGTCTGTAAAAACGCTATGATTCAGCAAATTATTTGCTTTGAGAATTTATAATTGGATAATAATCCAAATCAAGCACATGTTTAACTTTAATTATTGTATAAAAAGGGAGAAACGGAGTTGATAAAAAGCAACATAATCCTGGCCTGATCCACTCACTCACTATAAATCTAATGCCGATTCCACCCATGAAAGCAGAGGCGACTCGGTTGGCTTTAGCGACGAACCCCATGGCAGTCAAGCTTAACCGAACGCGGCAAACTATACGACTGGCCAGGCCATCAGCAGCGACACGAAGGCGCTTTCATTAACAGAGATGCTTTTGGCCAACAACGAAATCAGCAGCAGCAGAGACTAACTCTCGACTATTACAATGCGCTAATTCGTGGAATATTTTCTCACACGAATCTATCTCACTTAACTACATATGCAACTGATTTTCTGATTTACTACCTTGTGTACCCCCGTAATGAACTCTCAATCTCCCACGACTGATATACGATAACCCAGTAAGAGCAGCCTTGTAAATCACGGGAAATAATATAGATATATTTTACTTATCTCAACAACGTCTTATCTCTGTTCGTTGTTTTTCACTCCATTTTTTTTCTTTCTTCTTAACGGCAAGGTCACAATTACACTGTTATGATTAACGATCGAGATCGTCATGCATTTAGGATTAAACTCAGAGTGATGCATCATTAGACCGATTGCAAGGTAAAACTACTGATAAAAATATTGAGCAACAGAAAAATATTATTGGAAACATCTACATGCTTTTAAACCGACGATTGGCAGTTGATCTTTCAACCGATTTAGCGCTAACATCTCAGTGGAGGAAAAACTGGCTGGTTACATTCAATGCATCGAAAAGCAAACTAGCCGCATTCCATCATCGCCGATCGGACCACCAGCCACGATGAATGGATATCCCCTCGGGGAGGCTCTATGCTTTGATAGACTATTGGGCTTTAAACTCACCCAGACTTCAAGTGAAACTCGTACATACGATCCATCGCTAAAGATGCAAAAAAAAAAAAAATCGTTGGTTCCTAGTATCGCTCCAGTAAGAACCTGACTCCTCGCCAGATCAGGCCTAAAATGGAGTACTGTTGTCATATTTGGGCAGGTTTTGTACATAAAATCAGAAAAAGACAGTTGAAATTTCTTAGACACGTAATGAGGAAAGAGGGCTAGGGAAATTTGACACTCACAGGACATACTGAAAGCAAGTGGACAGAAGGAAACAGTGAGTAAACTACATAAAGAGCATCTGTCTATATTTCTGAGATGAGGTATTATGTACACTATTTACTGAGGGGAATTAACAGGAGATAGCTGACATCCATTAGACATGGCACGTGAAACTAGAACAGTCTACCCCAGTGAGTGAAATAAAGGGTTCGGTTCGACATTCCAACCACCTGAAGAAGGCCGGAGAGTACAACGGCCGAAACGTTGTAATAATTATGGCGACAAAGATGAGGACAATAGTCCGAATAATGTAAACAGTGTATCTAAAGAGCGTTTGTGAATATATGGCAGAATAGGGTCCAGCTGGGATAATATGGAGAAAAAAAACCCTCCTTAGAGTTACAAGGGATAGGGAATTATGGTTAACTATGATCGCACACGTTCTGAAGGGACACGGCACATATAAAAAGAAGATCCTATATACAAGTAGTGTAACGGTTATCGGCGCTGTAGGTGGAATTGGAGAGCTGAGTTCAAATTCCAGTCTAAATTATTGCGCTCGTTTTCGTACAAACCTCCTTGGGAAAGTGATGACTCCATTTCTTCTCTTCTCTCTCCCATCCAACTGTAACCGTCAACCCCTTTCTTCAGTTGCTGTTTCCTCAAAATTTGTTGAGTAACACAGACCGTATCTTTCTCAACCCCCGCCCCTCGGTTGAGCCGGCGTGTAGCCTCGGGAGGGTTGAATTGGGTTTCCCAAAATTTTACGATATTGGAGTTGACTGCGATGTCTAGTGGTGTCTTGTTCGGCCCCGTGGGTCCTCGTTTATATAAATAACCCCCTACAATTTCACATATATATATCTAATTTATCCACTTCCGATCGCCCTATCTTAGGAAATCTTTTCCTACATGGTTTTCTTTGTTTAAGAATTTCGATCACACTTTTTCTGTAAAAATGATAGCGTTTTGGGTGTCTTTCCCCAAAAGATATGGCAATTCACAAATAAAAAAAAGAAAAAAAGAACCTGTGGAGAGCCATGAAAGAACATTGGATTTTAAAATAGTTTACTTCTGGGAATATATTTGCTTTAATTTTAAATATACTTCTCCTGAGAAGGCGCAACAAGTCACACTCCCGGAAATTAGCATCAGCCAGACTGATGAAAGACAGGAAGAGGTCTCTCAGATGATTAATATCGAGCGGTTTTGTTTTGGAGGTGTTAAAATTAACAAGACATCCTTTGCTCCAGATAACAACAGACTGTAGGTTCATTTTGAGATTAGCCGCCAACTTGACCTTATCGATCTGATCAGACTTACTATCGAGACATGAGTAAATGGTTGTGTCATCAGCATAGATACCAAGTTGACAGCTGGTGCCATCAAGAAGGTCATTGATGAAAACTAAGACCAATGTAGGTCCAAGGATAGAGCCCTGGGGGGGCACCTGCATTAGTACGAAATGCTCTAGAACAGGGGTCAGCAACCTTTTGCTGTGTGCCGACTTAGGGTTTTAAAATCATTCAATCTGCCAACAGCATTAGTATTTTTATACAAGTCAAGGTCAATATACCTGTTCTACAATATATTTTATATAGTAATATAGTGATTTTCTAAGCCCGGCTTAGATGTGGCACAAGGCCGAAAGTATGGGGCACCCAGTGAAGATCGAAATCACTATTCAGTCGTAATTGATCTAGCAAGACAAGCTTTCGAACCTAATCATTACACTACGTAAAGGTGCCTTATACTCCAAGCATAGCTCAGGTGTAGCACAAGGCCGAAAGTATGGGGCACCCAGTGAGGATCGAACTCCCTACTTAGTCGTAACTGTTCTAGCGAGACAAGCTTGCTAACCATTGCACCACCTCGAGGTGCCCACCTTCTCCCCACTACGCATTTTCAGCATTTTATTTATGTGCCATGCGTGATAGACGCGTAGGCGATCATGTATCTTTTGATACATGACTGACAGAGGCAGGTTTTTTTCCCGCAGTAGGTTGCCATTTCTTCTGCGGTAGACCAGTTGCCATCCAAGGCTATAGAACCCAATCTCTCCTGCTATTTAGCCATAGCTGTGGGGGTGGGAGAAGAAGAGGATTCATACTTCCCCAAGTGTATTAGCACGTAAGTGAATGTAATGGATTCGATTGGAATTCGAACTCGATTCTCCGATTCCTCAATCCGAGCCGCTATCCATTACTCCACCGTGCCTCCTGAAACAGTTAAATATCTTCTTCGCGTTGTAGTAATTATTGGTTTGGACTTCGTGATGTCATATGCGGTTGAGTGCCATTGGAAATTACAATGGTGTGCCATGTGTGGCACGCTTGCCGTATGTTACCGACCCCTGCTCTAGAAGAGTGCCGTTCAGGGCAACTTTCATTTCGCGATTTGATAAGAAAGACTGAACCAGTTCATAATTCGTCGGGAGACACCATAACTTTTCAACTTGTGAAAGAGTCAGCCATGTATCGAAAGATGATCGCCTAAGCGAGTATCGCGTATGGAACATAACTGAACTGACGCCAAGCCCTGTCGAACGCTTTCGAGATATCCAAAGCAACAACCCGAGCTTCACTGTTCTTGTCTAAAGCTTGACAGGCTCTTTTCACAATTCGTTAATACATCAGCAGTTGGCTTAGAGAAACAAAAGAAATATTGCTTGTCTGAAAAAAGGCCCTGTGATGAGTTCGAATTCCAATCGGCTCCATTGCAATCACTTACGTACAAATACCCTTTGAATGGTATGAATCCATCTCTACTCCCCCAGCTATGGGTTGAACAGCAAGACGAACTGGGTCCTATAGCATTGGTTGGCCGGTCTATTGCAGAAAGAAATAGCAAGCTACTTATAGAAAATCTTCTACCTAGTCAGTCATGAATCAAAAGAGACATGATCGCCTAAGCATGTATTGCGTACGGCACTTAACTGACTGATTAGAGATAAGGAGAACAGATACTACACTTTGATCCCTGTTCGATGACCAGAGAGTGAAAGAAAAGCGAAACCCAAATAACACTGGCTGCTCGGTCAGTGAATACCAAATCGTTCGACACAAGGAAAATGCTAATTAGTATTACTGATGGGTTGAACAGCAGAACTGATTGAGTCCTATAGACTTGGTTGGCAATCAGTCTACTGTAGAAAGACTGAACCAGTTAAAAATTCGTCGGGAGACACCATAACTTTTCAACTTGTATCGAAAGATGATCGCCTAAGCGAGTATCGCGTATGGAACATAACTGAACTGAAGCCAAGCCCTGTCGAACGCTTTCGAGATATCCAAAGCTTCACTGTTCTTGTCTAAAGCTTGACAGGCTCTTTTCACAATAATCGTTAATACATCAGCAGTTAACCTAGAGAAACAAAAGAAATATTGCTTGTCTGAAAAAAAAAGGTCCTGACATACTAATGTTCTAGATACTACCAAAATAGATGTGTTTTTTTACCGAAATGAAAGCAAAAAATATCTACACTTGTTTAAAATATTTGACAAAAATTAGGGAATTATCCAATTCAAATAAAATTTTCAATAATTATTTATTAATTTATCAATTGCATACTAAATATGTTATTGTATTGAAAAACGCTCGAATTTTTTGGTGGGGGGAGGGGATCTGTTACCCGCTTTTCGATATCCCGTGTGCACTTGTCAATTTGGTAACGGGGTTCGTCAATTGTTTTCTAGTTATATAAAGAAAAATCTCTGACGATATTATTTCAGTAAAAAAAAAAAAAATAAATGCAATATCAAATGTTATAGGGAAAATTTGTCCTGAACCTTAGCAAAAATCATTGGATAAAACTCAAAAAATAATTTTTATGACAGTTGATGTTTGCATAATTTAATAAAACACGTTATTTTCTTTCAAACTGGGCAGAAAAAAAATCTACATCTAATATTCATTTTTAAAAATTACTTGCAATTTTTAGTGCAATTTTGAAATTCTTTCCGTTACTGTTCGTAAGATTTTTTTTAAATAGACATGTTTGAAGAACCTAAAAATGTAATGTTTAATGTCATTTTCGAGTGTGAACCTTTTTTATACGATTTTTTTTTTTTCATTTTAGCAACTGTTTGATTATTTTTGGTATGGATGTTCAAAAGGGAAATAATTCTGAATTATCGCTTTTGACTTAAACTAGTACGAAAATAATCTATACAATAAATACGTCAGTGTGGTACACTTTTTCAACTTTACTCCCAAAGGCCGTAGCTTAGCATATACAGTGTAACCCGGATATAAGAGAGTTGTCGGGACCGGAGAAGAAGTCTCTTATATCCGTGTTTCTCTTATATCAGGGTCTCTTATATCCGGGTTACACTGTACTATTTTGGAATCAGACGGACTCTGAGCAAATGAAAAAACATTCCGGGTCGGATTCGGACCCGCAATCCTGAAATTTGGAATTCCCAAGTTTTCATTACTGTCATTGTTTTCGGCGATTTTTTTACGTGTTTTTTTTTTTGCGACGAATTTTTCGTACGAAAACAATTTTTATAACTTGGAAATAAATTTGTGAATAATCGAAATTAATTGCGAAATCCAGCGAAAGTCACCCATGAAATAAAAATAGTTATTTGTACGGAAAGTAAGGACCTACGTACATCAAATTGTCTTTAAATTAAGTGACAGCAGAAGAATTATTGTTGAACTTTTAAAAGGTAAGCATAAATATTAATGCAATACTTAAATGCAGCGATCAATTTTGAGTTCTTCTGTAGTTTATTGTTGTCTAACGCATCTACTCCTCCCTACCTATTGTGATGATGGCCCAATCAAGAGCCCTCTGCGGGAACTAGCTTAAATATTTGTAAAAATAAGCTAGTAAAAAATAAAAGCAATATATTAAAGGTTGTAAAAATTAAAAGCAATATATTAAACCGAAAAGTCTCATTTAACTAAAAAAATACTTTCAATGTAGTATAAAAATAAAATTATTCATTCTAGTGTTGTTCATATAATCGTATAGAATAAAAAATTATATTCTTAAAGTATTGGCTATATAAGTTTAAATATAATTTAATTTATACATAGATACAAATGTATTTATTATTGCACTGCTGGTGTTCCGTATTTCTTTAATTTTTGTTTACGCACACTTTTTAAGTCACATTTACATACGTAAACATCCAACGCGACCCTCGCCCAAGCTATCCACCGACCGTCCAATGATTACGCCACGTTGCATTTCAATCCTCACTCTCATCGGTGTTCGCCAAAAGCTGGGAAAGGGTGTGATGCTTGCTCGTCAGGGTGTGTTGGTAGGTGATATTTGGGACAACTTCTGCTATGTCAGCTCTTCCCCCTATCAACTCCACGCCCATCTACTCATCTTAAGGTAGTGGGTGGCATTACGAAATGGAGGCTTCGGAATCACGACAAGGACAAGGACAAGGACAAGGACACGTCTGTCTCACCACAAGAGTAGATCAGAATTCTCCTCGATCCCAAGCACGACTGTTAATATACACCAGCACACGGATATACCTTATTTCCAGTTTTGTTGCCACTTGATCCCCAAAAACCCTCATTCATCCATTTACTTCAAGAAAAGATCTAAGTTCGAAAGGAACTATCTGCTAGTCCATCAAACAGAGACACTTGAGATCAAGATAAAACCCCTTCTTACCTTTCTATGCGAATGTTTATATAGTATCAAATTATACATTTTTTTAAACTTTTGACCACACAGGCTACCACGCATAAATAAACGTTAATTTTATTAAGTTTTAAGTAAGAAGTAGATATTACTTTTATAAAATCTAGCTAATTAATTTTTAAGTTTTCTAAATGACTTCTCTACGATAAATATCGGATTTTTAAGAGATTTTTTAAATTTGTAGTTTACATTTTTCGTCTATGGCGGCGGGTCGATGTGAACGCGCCAATATTTTAAAAATGCCTAACACTGTATTTATAAACGGAAATTAATTTTCCTTTTAATTCGGATAAACGGTAGGCTATTATCTTTCAAATAAAACCGAAATTTAAGTTCAAAGAAGGCATTTCAATTATTTAAAATGCGTTTTTGTGAAAGTCCGTGGTGGTACCCATAATGCATTAATAAAAATTCAGCTAATAACTGCGTGCTAGGCTACGAACTTACTAACCCACTCTCGTATCTCTGAAAGTTTAAAGGTATTCCTCAGTACATTTTACTGTCAAGTCTTTTACTAAATTATCAACACTATTCTGTTGTGAAGGTACTTTTCGCGATAATCTGAACTTTGTTTTAACTTATCGCTATCACAAACTGTTGTATATCAGAAATTCAGGTACACAGAGTACAGCAATCTGATCAGAAAATATTACTGATAAACACGCAGAAACAAAATCCAAAGTGTCAGCCATTTTGAAAGTTTCAACACAGAGCGGCTGCTTTGGTAAAGAATAAAAGTTAGTGATGCTAGTCTTGCAATGAGTTTCTTACTGGGGACTTATGGGCGTGGTTCAAATTGGCTGGACCACGCGTAAAGAAATACTAGTGTTTTTTTTAATTCGTAATAGTATGCAGTTTTATTTTTATCATTTCACCCCAAGCAAGGCAATAAAACCACTAAAACGCAGGCGGTTACTGAGTGTTAGAGAAAAATACTATTAAGGGGGAGAGAACAATAAAAGAACAAGAATTAAAAGGACAGAAGATAACGATTGACATTGTGTTGTAGCATACCTACGGATGATAATGGGTAAGTCCCCATTCACATAAATACAGTAGTAAATGTCTGCAGATGGAGATTCATTGTGGAATTCAGTTGACTCACTTCTAGCAGTTGACTACTTCTTCTGGCGAATCTTATATGTGTTGTTCTTGTCTTAAGTATTATCGTTCATTATCAACCTTCGTGTGATTATTCTATTCAGTAACCTTCCCTAGGTTACAACAAATTGCATTTAAAGTTTTGAAGATCAAAGTTGACTGGGAAGCAAGAAGCCGAAAGAGAGTTCCACAAGCTAACAGTTCAATAGAAGAAACTGCTAGCATAGAACTTACGGTTACATCTAGGCATTTCAACTGTAAAATGGTGAGACCTTACTGCCAATCTAGTACTGCGCTTAAATTCATAACGTCTAGGCATCATAGAGGTATGTTCACCACAACAATTACCCCGAAAGTAATTATAGGAAAGTTTCAGGGAAGCTACGTTAAGACGGTGAGCAGAGTTTCAAACTTGACATTTAAAATAAAAATAAAACAAAAGTACAGATAACTCTTTAAGAAGCTACTGATCGATTTGACATTGTATTTTTATCATAAACAGAGCAGCTTCTAAAATGGTTTCTAAAATTGCGAAGCTTCAGAAAGGTTTGTTTTGTTTGTTTAATGGCATATCAACTCCTTATGAGTCGTGAGCTTTGAAGTAATAAAAATCTGATATATGTTATTCTGCTTTCACAATTGAATACATGGTAGATTATACTCAGCTTGTCTTTATATATATGTTTGTGTGAACATAATTACAAGAGGTGGTGTTATGTGTGTTTTATGTTGTAGTTTTGCTGAAGTTATATTTTGTAATACATTTTGATTTATTTAAGAAATTGTAGCATATTATATGGATTAATGTCATGAAAGAGTTCTTTAATGTCGGTTGATTTATGATTGGTTGATTTTGTTTAGCGACATATCAACATCTATGGGTTATTTAATGCCGAAACCCAAATATTTTGAACATAATTTTCTGGCTTTCACTAAATATATTTTGAATGAATTGTATGCCTTCAACTACAGATAAAATGTACCGTTGATCATTCTGCTATAAAAGGTATTGTCGGTTATTTTGATATAAATATGTATTGATGGTATTATTTTATATAAAAATGTATTTTAAACACCAATGTATACCCTCATACAGATAAAATATATTGCTGGATATTCTACGATAAATAGGTATTGTTGGTAATTTTTTAATATAAAAATCTATTACTGGCATTTCTAGTATAAAAATGTATTTTTTATACTTTCATCGTTTTTTTTTGTTTTGTTTGGTGGTTCACTATTTGCCCCTAGCTTGGACCCTAACAGGTACTACCACACCAGGTTAGGGTGGCTCTGGGAACAAAAGCAATTAAGAGATGGATCATTTCTTTATCTGTGTTTGGTTTCCGTACGATTACCGAAGTTAAGTAACATGGACCCTAGTCAGTGCCTAAATGGGTGACCGCTTGGTAATGCCAGTTGCTGTAAGTTAGGGTGGGCGAGTGGTGTAATGGATAACAGGTCGAGATAGTTAATCGGAAAGCCGAGTTCCAATTCAAGTTGGGTTTGTTATATTCACGATATTTTCTCAAATACCATCGGGAAAGATATGAATCCACCTCTTCCCCCAGCTATGGGTTAATTAATAAAATTTATATCACTAAACCATCATTATCACAAAAAGAAATTCTGACAATCTAAAAATATTTCCTGGCTTTAAATAACCTGCAATGGTATGAATCCACCTCTTCTCCCCCAGCTATGGGTTAATTAATAAAACTTATATCAATAAACTATCATTATCACAAAAAGAAATTCTTACAATCTAAAAATATTTCCTGGCTTTAAATAACCTGCAAAGCGTTGATAAACCGTAAAAACGAATCAATCAGTCAATGAAATACTGATTAAGCTACACAAGCATATCGTTTAGATTTATTTGCATTCCATGGAATATTAATGTATAAACTACCAAGGTCATAGGGTAAGGGATAAATTTATATATTGATTTTAATGTATAATTGATCCCCCACTTTATATCCAAATTATAATTTCTTGTTTGTCTATCAAATTCTGATTAGGTATGAATCCAATTCTTTTCCCCCAGCTATGGGTTGAGTAATTAGATTTGTATCACTAAACCATCATTATCTCAAAAACAAAAAACAAAATCTTACAATCTAAAAATATTTTCGAGTTGTAAATAACCTGTAAAAGGTTGATAAGCTGTAAAAAATAATGAATCAATTTATCTCAGTTTGGTTCTCACTCTCTCCCTCTCTGTCGCCCTTTCATTGTCTCTGATTCTTTTCATTTTCTGTTCGTCACGCTCTTTTTTTCTCTTTCACTCTCCATTTGTCTCCCACTTTTATTATCTCTCTGTTTCATTCTTTCGTTCTCTCGCTCTCTGTTTGTATCCATCTTTTTCTCTTTCTTTCTCTCCGTTTGCACCCACTGTTTCACTTGCTGTTTGTTTCTTCTTTTTTCTTTCTTTATCTTTCTGTTCGTCACTCTTTTTCTTTCTCTCACACTATTTCTTTTTGTCTCCTTTCTTTTCTTTCTCTCTCTCTCTCTCTCTCTTTCTTTCTTTCTTTGGTTGTTTCCTCTTTCACACTCTAGCTACCCCCGCTCTCTCTCCGTTTGTTTCTCTCTTCCTTTATTCTCTCTCTCTCTCTCTCCCTTTGTCGCGATCTTTTTCTCTTTCTTTCTCTCTCTATTACTCTCTCACATCTTCTCTCTCATTGTCTCCTTTGTTATTCTCACTTTGTATCACATTTTCTTTCTGATTGTCGTTCATTCTTACTGTTTATCTCCCTTTTTATTTCCCTTTCTCTCTCACTGTCTACCTCTTTCTCTCTCTCTCTCTCTCTCTCTCTCTCTCTCTGCCACTCTCTCATTGTTTATCTCTCTTTCTCTATGTTTGTACCCATCTTTTTCTCTTTCTTTTGATCTTTTTGTCACTTACTTTATTTCTGTTTGTCTCCCCCCTCTCTCTATCTCTCTCTCTCTCTCTCTCTTTCACCTTTTTTTTATCTCCTTCTGAGAAATGAGGACACAAAGAGTGCGATGGCCCCGGACATCCATATTGGAAGGGCGTCCAATCAAAGAGTGAAATAAAAATTTAGTTTATATTTTTAATTTGAATAAAGTGTACATTTCATGTTCCATCTGATTTTACATATTTAAAATGTCTTCCTTTCTCACATTTTTCAGTAATAGACCCTCTACCCACCTCCTACTTGAATCATAGGGGCATAAAATCAAGGAGTTGGCCCCAAGCATCAAACATCACCAAACCTCTGTACGTCACTGCTTCTCTCTTCCTTTCTTTCTTTTTCACTTCCTCCGTTTGTTTCCACCTTTCTTTCTCTGTCTCCTAATTTCTTTCTTTTGACTCTTCTTCTCACTGCTTGTTACCTTCTTTTTCTCTTTACCTCTTTAACTCTATTTTTTCTCTTTCACACCTTTCCCCTGAACGTCATTGTTGTGAGGTAGGAAACTTGATTTTCAAATAGCGACAACTGATTGTTTTAAACAAATGTATTTATAAAGAATAAATATTACACGATTCCCACAGCTTCGTGCAGAACGCTGCAAATTTACTTTAACAAATAAAATTCTAAAAATAGACTCACTTCGTATTTCAGAGTGCAACCTACTTTTATAATTTATTCAGATTAAAGAATAATCAAGTAGCGAAGCAGACGACATAGATTTGTGACGTAAGAGGTTTCTGATTCTTTTGACATAAAATGTTTTATTTAGTTTGGCAAAAGCCCCAAAACTGGTATTCCGAAACGGTCACCGGTTGCTATATCTGAAACAGGGCCAGAAGTCGATTCTAGTAACCAGCGTTCCAAAACAGTCACCCGTTGCATTGTCTGACACAAGGCCATAAGCTGTTTCCAGTTACCCTAAACGGTCACCCATTGCTTCGGTTGGCATAACCCCCTAAAATGGTATTTTGGAACGGTTATCAGTTATTTTGTCTGGCACAAGGCCAAAAGTGGCTTAACGTAACCGGTATTCTGAAACAGTCACCGGTTCCTAAGTCTGGAACAAGTCCTGAAGCTGATTCTAATACTCAGTGTTCCGAAACGATCACCATAGGCTTTTCCCGGAGCAATACCTAATATTGCTTCCAATACCCGCTTTTTAGTTATGGAATCGCTGGAAGAGTCTTCTCAATTATCAAGTCCTTTCTAACGAGTAGGTCCCTGAATACCTAGTCCTCCGAGACCCATGTGATCAACGCAGGCGTCCCCTAAAATTCGCTTCGCGGTCCAACCCTCTTTCCACTTTACATAAATGCTTAAGAGTGTACTCCAAACATTTGTTAATAAAATATTCTGATGATACAACGGTATATGAGTGCATCTCCCAAACCTTAGAGGGCAAGTGTTTGGAAGTTGATCTCTTCTCTGATCTAGCTCTAACAACTCAGTGGGGGAAAAACTGGCTGGCGATATTCAATACCTCAAAAACCAAACTAATGACGTTTCATCATCAGCGAGCGGACCCACGGCCCACTAATATATACGGCAACGACATGTCATATTTCAGGCTAATTTCTAACAGGCCTATTTGCTTTATAGTCAATTTATGCCTGTTTTATCTAAAACATGTTAAAACTGTCCAAAAATACAGTTTGTTTTTCTCTTTTTAAACAGAAAATTAATAATAAAAGATTGTAAACAAACAAAAAAATTATTAAAGAATTAAGCAGAAATACAAAACAAATACACGTAAAAAACATATCAACAGTTTCTCTATAAATTAATTTTCTTTTGACCTTCGCCTTTTTTAAAACATTCTACAATATTTTTTCGTGCTTCATCCAATGAAAACTTTCGTTTGTTGTTGTAAAATATATTCCCAACAATTGTTGCTGCGAAATGAATTCCTTTTTCAGTGCGTTGTTCGCAAGTACAAAATTAATTTAAAGAATAAGATTCCATAATTCTTTGAGTAGAATTTCTTGTAGTGGATTCATTATGTTTTACAATAAATTTATCTGTATAGTCAAGTATAGCAAAACAAGCAAAAATGAACTCTGCCATTTGGTTAGATGGAACCGTAAGACCTCATCGAGAAAGTAAGTCAAAGCACTGCTTCTCTGTAGCATCATCATTATCATTGCCTACCATGACCAAGAAACATATTTCAGGTTGAAAATGTTTAATTAATCTTTTTGAATTTTCTCTAATAAAGAAAAAGATGGTAATGGAAATTTCTCCAGAAGTAATTTGTAGGCTTGTTGAGACGTACAGCGAGTAGTAAGGCAAAACATATTAGTTCTACAGGAAATGAAGGACGACTTCTTGGTTGGTAATGTCGTCTTTGTAATTCTTTTAGAATTGAGTATGATCGTTCTTCCTCCACGTCTTGTATGTAGTTTGGAAAATTTTCTAAAAGGCTAAATTTTGTGAGTTTAGCATTATGTCCTTGTATAAACCACTGTGATAACGGTATAGGAGTTCAATCGCACTGGAGCTGGACGGGAAGGTTTTGGTCAATGCAAATACATTATTTTATAGATGGAAAATATGTTTCAGAGTCAAAGATTCTATAAATTAAAATGTAATCTGATTTTGTTTGAATTCAAAACCGTTAGAACAACACTTTACTTCTTCCAACTGAGTAAAATTCTTTATCGTATCAGCTGAAATAAAATCATGTAATTCATTAGTTTGGACCAGTCGTTGTTTTGGGGATTTTCTGAATTCCCTTGTATTCGGCAAAAGAGGCGGTTTTCTTATTTTTTTTTAATGAATGTATTGTAGGTATTGGCTGTAAATCCCAATTCAGTTTGTTTCGTTTTCTTTTCAAAATTAATTTCTCTTCAAAATGTTTCATACAGAGAAACTGAATTTACCAATACGATTAACGAATTTTATCCATTTTCTACGAGATCGGATTTTTCAAGAGGAAAAGAAAATGTCGATACTTTTTCACTGTTAGTAACATATGCACTAGAACAACCAAATGCGACACATTTATTTGTTAACCATTTTCGTTAAACAAAGCATCACTACAAACGTTATAATTTAACCTTTAAATGCGGTAGAAAATTTACGTAGTAGCGTTCATTTGCAAAACGGGTCGTATTTACAATTGAAAATCATGAAAGTAACTCACAGCCGTTTATAATTCGTGGATTAGCAAAAAAAAAGTGCAAATATGTATTTTAGTGTTGAAAACATGCCTAGGGAATTGAAATAAGGTCTGATAAATTCTATGTAATTGTACGTTGTTAATTTACCTTCTAAGAATTTATTTTTTAAAATTACCTCCTTTTTATCTTATCAGTTTTCTAAGTGGTTATTCACATATTTTTTTTATTTGTTTATTTTACATCGGCCTGTTAGAATCCATCTTCTTATGTGAAATATGTGGCCGTATAATACTAGTCAGACATGGCGGACATTGAATTTTCACCTATCGCGACTTACTTTAGCACAAATTCACGAACTACTTCCAAAATCTGCTGTTACTAATCGGCCTTCGCTTAGTCTGTGACAAAGACCACAATCAAAAAACTACAAAACATAAACGAGCAGGGTCAGGAATAACTACTTACAAAAGTCAAATACTGCACTAAAATAACAGAAACACGGAAGACACAAAAAGGACATAAAAGTTTGAATAAACTTTTTCAAGGGCAAATGTCCAGACGATATATATATTCATTAGTTCAACTACTTCAGACCTCCACAGCTAATCCTTCCATTATATTGTTATTTCCATGATAAATATTCAGAAGGGCGACATTCAATAGTTCCAATACTTCAGACCTCCACCGCTAAGTCTCCACTATATCGCTATTTCCATGATAAATGTTCAGAAGGGCGACATTCAATAGTTCCAATACTTCAGACCTCCACAGCTAAGTCTCCACTATATCGCTATTTCCATGATAAATGTTCAGAAGGGCGACATTCAATAGTTCCAATACTTCAGACCTCCACAGCTAAGTCTCCACTATATCGCTATTTCCATGATAAATGTTCAGAAGGGCGACATTCAATAGTTCCAATACTTCAGACCTCCACAGCTAATTCTTCCATTATATTGTTATTTCCATGATAAATGTTCAGAAGGGCGACATTCAATAGTTCCAATACTTCAGACCTCGACAGCTAAGTCTCCCCTATATCACTATTTCCATGATAAATGTTCAGAAGGGTGAGATTCATTAGCTCCACCACTTCAGACCTCCACAAATAAGTCTCCCCTATATCTCTATTACCATGGTAATTGTTCAAACGAGCTCCATTCACTAATTCAGACCATATGGGGGGTACACATATACTAGCAAAACACGCACACACAATACACAAAAATAGTGAAAAGTTTAAAAGGATATTTTTCGATCAGTCCAAGAAGAATTTGGTTTAGTACCAGACGCAAAAGACAATGGTTAGACATAAGAAAACAGAAGAAAAATTAATTCCTTTAAATAATATGTGGATATAATCATTATTCGTCTGATGAAGGTCGCAAATCCCGAAAGAAGTGTAGCAAAAAATATGGAAAATAAAGTATAATATATATTTAAAAAAATCCACATTATAATAATAATAAAAAATAATAAAAACGTTAGTGGCGTCTCTTTTCTCTTTAAAATATACACTTTTCTCTCATTGGGACAACTATATCTTCCTTATAGATAGATAGACAACTATATCTTCCTTATAGATAGATAGATAGATAGATAGATAGATAGATAGATAGATAGATAATTTCAATGAATATTGCACAAACTTAAGAAATATTGAGGGATACATTGGTTGGAAAACAAAACATCAAAAATGAAGATGCTAGTTTCTGTCAGAATGCTTGGAGTAAGGAGTTATTAATATTTGTATTATTTACACTCGGACTATTGCTCTTATCACAACGTTTCGGCCGTTGCACCCTCCGGACTTCAGATGATCAGGTGTTTGTCGATCTTTTTTTTAAATTCTCCTAATAAAAGCCAACATTAATAAGGAGCGAGAACAATAAAAGAATGGGAATTAGAAAGACAGAGTGACACTGTATTTAGATTTTGGAAGATCAAAGTTGAATTGAAAGTATATGGTCGGAAGAGAGTTCCACAAGCGAGAAGTGCAAGAGAAGAAACTATTAGCATAGAACTTACGGTTACATATTGCCATTTCAACTGTAAAATGATGAGACCTTGTTGCTAATCTAGTACTGCACTTAAATTCATGAAGTTTAGGTACCATAGAGGAAAGTTCATCAGAACAATTACTATGAACGTTTTTTTTTTTTGCTTTTTTTACGTATGCTTACCCAATACAAGGCCCAAGAGCCACTAAAGGTAGAGGGTTACTGTGTGGTGTCGTATTAGTATAAGAAAGGGCAAGAAATTCTTGGGGCTATTCAGGACAGATAACGGCTAGATATAGACTTGAAGAGGTCAAGTTGAAGACGTTAAAAGTATAGAGAGGAAGTAAACTTTAGAAGGAACTAGAAACCTAATCATAAACAGGAAACAAAGGGTAAAACTCTAGTGCTGTTCAAAAGACCGGGGAGGATTGTGATCCGGACGATAGGTGAACCTATTTACTCCTATTGGAAAAAAATAACTAGTGAAGAAAAGGCACAGGGAAATTAGATTACGGCGGTGAGAAAGTGACTGAAGTCGAGATGCCAGGTCAATATCATTGCAGATTCTTTGGATTTTGTCAAAAATCTCTAAATGCATAGCAGAAGCACCTGGGTATATGTGGCAGCAATATTCAGAGCATGGACGAATAGTAGACTTATAAATACCATAATTCCCAATGTATAATACTCCTTCATTCATAATACACGCACATAAATTGTTCTAAAAGTGCGGGAAAATGCTTCTACTCATGCATAATACGCACCCCTTGTTTGGTAAACAAACCCTATAGATTGTACCTCCCCAATTTCATTACGACCAGCGTTTCCTACTCTTATTTAAAAAAAAAAAAAGGTTTTAAACATAGAATAATATTATTCTAATTTAGTTTTATGATAATTATTATTTTATTTTACGGTTATTTTTTTAAAGGTTTTTTGTAGCTGTGCATAATACGCACCCGATTTTGCTTATTAATTTTTGGAAAAAAATGCGTATTATACATGGGCAATTACGATATGTAAGATAGATTCTAGAGGTGTTCAGAATCAGGCATCACGTTTGAGCAAGTCTTCTGAAAGGACTACTTTCTCCTTACTCATTCTCTTATATTTTATTTATTTTGTGCTTGTGATTACGAAGATAATCAGAAAATATCATCTTATACTTTAAAAAGAATTCCATAACAGTCAGACAGTTTACCGAAGTGTGAATGTTGCTATGGCGACATTCTTCAATTTATTTCTTGTAAAAAAAAATATTTTCACAAAAATTGCACTACTCAGAAATAAACCTTGAAACGTGCATAGAATTCACATGTCTCTACTGGTATGTTTCTTCTTCTTATAAACATTATTTTTTTTCTTTTTCAAACATTCAAAGTAATAACAACCGGCCTAGATTGAGAAATCCTACTGCAGACAGTGACTCCAACAGGAATCGAACATGTATCTCCTTTCCAATGAGAGAAACTAAATCTTTAGTCGAAACGTGCCGGAAGAGAGTTCCACAAGCGAAAAGTGCGAGAAACGAAACTTTTAGCAAAAAAATTTACGGTTACCTCTAATCGACTCAACTGTAAGTTGATGAGTCCTTGTTATTAATCTAGTACTGAGCTTAAATTAAAAAATCTGCTTACCATAGCCGAACAATTACTATGAATGTATTTATAGAAAAGGCACAGGAACGCTAGTTTACGGTGGTGGCAAAGTGACTGAAGCCGAGATGCCAGGTCAGGACCAATAATATTGCTGATTCATCTTTGGATTTTATTAAGAATCTCTCTCTCTCTCTCTCTCTGTATATATATATATATATATATATATATATATATATTGCAGGAGCTCCAGACCATATTTGGCAGCAATACTTGACGCATGGATGAATGGTAGAGTTATAAATATGTAAGATAGATTCAGGAGAGAAAAATTGTCTAGCATGACACAGTGTACCAACCGTCTTAGCAGCAGATCAAACAATAGATTCGATATAGTCTTTCCATTTCATGTCAGCAGAGAACGTTAGCCAGAGAAGGCGCAACAAGTCACTTTCCGGGTGGGAGGGTTAGCATCAACCAGACTGATGGAAGGCAGAGAGGGGTCTCTCAGATGATTAACAGGGAGCAGTTTAGTTTTGGAGGCATTAAAATTAACAAGGAATAAAATTTGGGGAAGAGTGAGTTATAGTGAAATGTAGAAGATTTTACAGTACATTGTCCCCTTTTCACATCACTGCCTGCTTATGGTCCAAACTATTTTATTATCATTTCACCCCAAACAATGCAATAAAGCCACCAAAACTCAGGGTTAGTGAGAGTGAAAGAAACAGAGAAAACCTTATTGGCTATTAAGGACAATAAAAGAACAGATGATAACAATGTTGCATTTAAATTTTTGAATATCATAGTTGGTAGGAAGACAAGAAGCTGGAAATGAGTTCTACAGGTGAGAAGTATGAGAGAAGGAACTATTAGAATAGTTCACATCTAGCCCGAGAAGGCATGAGTCATTCTCCTGGAGGTTAGCATCAGCCATACTGATGGAAGGCAGAAAAGGATCTATCAGGTGATTAATAGAGATCATTTTTGGTTTGGTTTGGTTTGGTTTGGTTTGGTTTTACGGCATATCAACTTCAATGGGTTATTTAATGCCGACAAAATTTTCATTGTTGGTAATATTTTTTTCCAAAAATCTATTTCTGGTAATATTTTTTCCTTCAAAAATCTCTTTCTGGTAAGAATTTTCCTTCGCAAAAAAATGTATTGCTGGTAATAAATTTTTTTTATACAAAGTATTTCTGGTATTAAAACCTATTTGTACACTTTCATACTGTTTTGACTATTTGCCCATAGCTGGGACCCTAACAGGTGCTACAACCCCTGGTCAGGGTGCACCTGGGAACATCATTAAGAGGTGGTTTCACGCTCCTCAAAACCTCCTGATCAGAGGCCTTGCTGTTGGACGTAGTTTATCGTCTTATCCAGGACGCGGGTGTAGTTTATCGTCATACCCAGGACGAAGAGCATTTTTGTTTTGACGGCGTTAAAATTAACAAGCCAGTTAACTGGCTGTAGGTCATTTTTTACATCAACCTCCAATTTAACTTTATTGGTATGATCAGACTTACTATTGAGACAGGAGTAAATGGTAATCTCATCAGCACAGATACCAGATTGACAGCTGATACCATCAGGAGGGTCATTAAGGAAAATTGAGAACAAAATAGGAACAAGGACAGAGCCCTGGGGGATACCTGCATTAGTGGTACAAAGTGCCGAACACTTTCGAGATATCCAAAGCAACAACCCGAGCTTCACTGTTCTTGTCTAAAGCTTGACAGGCTCTTTTCACAATTCGTTAATACATCAGCAGTTGGCTTAGAGAAACAAAAGAAATATTGCTTGTCTGAAAAAAGGCCCTGTGATGAGTTCGAATTCCAATCGGCTCCATTGCAATCACTTACGTACAAATACCCTTTGAATGGTATGAATCCATCTCTACTCCCCCAGCTATGGGTTGAACAGCAAGACGAACTGGGTCCTATAGCATTGGTTGGCCGGTCTATTGCAGAAAGAAATAGCAAGCTACTTCTAGAAAATCTTCTACCTAGTCAGTCATGAATCAAAAGAGACATGATCGCCTAAGCATGTATTGCGTACGGCACTTAACTGACTGATTAGAGATAAGGAGAACAGATACTACACTTTGATCCCTGTTCGATGACCAGAGAGTGAAAGAAAAGCGAAACCCAAATAACACTGGCTGCTCGGTCAGTGAATACCAAATCGTTCGACACAAGGAAAATGCTAATTAGTATTACTGATGGGTTGAACAGCAGAACTGATTGAGTCCTATAGCCTCAATTGGCAGCCAGCCTACAGTAAAAAAAAATCCAGAAAACCTCCTGCCTAGTCAGTCATGAATCATAAGAGACATGATCGCTCAAGCATGTATTGCGTACGGCACTTAACTGACTGATTAGCGATAAGGAGAACAGATACTAACTACACTTTGATCCCTGTTTGATGACCAGAGAGTGAAAGAAAAGCGAAACTCGATTAGTACTGGCTGCTCGGTCAGTGAATACCAAATATTTCCACACAAGGAAACAGCTAATATTACAATTAGCATTAGAGATTGGTTGAACAGCAGAACTGATTGAGTCCTATAGACTTGGTTGGCAACCAGTCTACTGTAGAAAGACTGAACCAGTTAAAAATTCGTCGGGAGACACCATAACTTTTCAACTTGTGAAAGAGTCAGCCATGTATCGAAAGATGATCGCCTAAGCGAGTATCGCGTATGGAACATAACTGAACTGAAGCCAAGCCCTGTCGAACGCTTTCGAGATATCCAAAGCAACAACCCGAGCTTCACTGTTCTTGTCTAAAGCTTGACAGGCTCTTTTCACAATAATCGTTAATACATCAGCAGTTAACCTAGAGAAACAAAAGTCATATTGCTTGTCTGGAAAAAGCCCTGTGATGTGAAATATTTAATTAGAACCCCTAGTAGTTTACCAAAAAGAGGTATAAGGCCGACAATTGAAAGGGTTAGACGGCTCACCCTGGTTTGTAAAGATTGGAATAAAAGATGAAGATTTCCAACAAGCAGGAAAGCAAGAGGTAGCGAGGCATTTATTATACAGTTTAGAGAGAACAAGGACCATTTCGGGAACACGTCTCTTGAAGATTATTAGTGATACCATGAGGTCCAAATGCTGGTACAATATGGGAGATGCTATAAAGAAATGAAGAGAAATGACAGCAAGTTTTCAACAGCAGCAGCTGTCAAAACATGATTAGCAGCAATAGCAGCACTAATCAACAGGCAAGTTAAGTTTAAGGCTCCAGGTTCACTACATAGAATAGCCTAGTGGATTAAAGGATTGTTTGTGAATTTGGTGACTTGGTAATTGTAAGGTCAATCCCTAGTTGGGCAATATGGACTTACTGGAAACGGGCAAGCAATAACTGAGCAGTGTTAAAAATAAGAACTAGACGATGTCCCTAGGCATGGGCAGTGGAATATGAAGAGTCTACCCCCATAAATTATATAAAGGGTTCGATGTTACGTTTAAATTTTTGAAGATCAAACTTGAGTGGAAAACACGAAGCCAGAAGAGAGTTCTACAAGCGAGAAGTGAGAGAAAAGAAGCTATTTGTATAGAATATTAATTCATGAATGTCCAAGCAATTTATTTATTGACAGACTCCAGAGTTTCCTGCAACACTGCTCCTCACGGTCAGAGGTTTCAATAAATCTATTGAATATCCAGATATCCTATTTATACTTCACAAAACAAATGCTAATCGTAGACACCAAATTTCAAATACGTACCATGCCAGAGGCCGTTAAGAATATAACAACATATTTTATATTTAATATATTCTATATAATATTTAATAAATCAATAAATGTCCATTGAGCTTATCTCATTTGACCGACTCTAGAGGTTTGCGTCATTAGGGTCAGATGATTTGATAAATCTATTGAATTGTTACCAGATATCATGGTATCCACTGACAAAACAAATGCTAATTGTAGATTTAGAATGTTAAATTACGACATATTTACAATGTACGATTAGTGTTAAAAAAAAAAAAAAAAAGAGGCTGCACTGGATCAATTTTATTTTTTTAGCAAGAACAACAGGTACCCCCATCCCACAAATAAAGGAAACAGTCAACATCATTGTTTAGTGTTATGCCGCGGGAGGATTCAGTCAAAGATGTCCTGTCTTCGGACAGGTCATGGAAAGTTTTAGAGTGAGGTCTCGTCCCGGTGATTCTAACCTTGTGGTAACACATTCTTCATTGCACTAAAGACCCAATTCCGCAGACTTTTCTGCTATTCATATCAAAACATAAAATACTTAACCTTTTTCCAGCCAATTATTTTGGAAAAAAAAACGTTTTATTTTCAGACGAATTTTTTAAAATTTGTTTTTAACATAGTAACTAAGAAACTTAGGTACCTTGAAGTACCCTAATGGTGGCTAACACTTTTACCAGACACATTAGTTGACAATTGGACTCGTTTCAAACTCAGAAGTGCATAAAAAGAATCAAGATCGATATATAAATACGTCTGTCACTCATTTTGAACGTTATGTTTTGAACGTGTTTATTCGTCCATGATACATTTTTGTTAAAATACGTATATACACATCTACACCCGGAGAACGGGTTAAGACTGAGATAAAATCATTTACCATCTTCTTCTCAAGTGAATAATATCTGTTTGGAGTGCTATAATTTAAAACTATCGTTTGCCTTTGGTGTTTGTAGAATGGACATAGCGATTTTCCAAGCGTAGCTTGGATATAGCACAAGGCCGAAAGTATGGAGCACCCAGTGAGGATCGAACTCACTATTCAGTCGTAATTGTTATAGCGGGACAAGCTTGCTAAACATTACACTGCATCGAGGTGCCCTTGTAGATTGAACATAGTGCCATGTGTGTCAAGAACATTGTTCAACCAATTCTGCTGCCTTTCCTGCAACAGGAGAGTGAAGTGCTGTTCCATCAGGATAAGACCTGACCCCATATCATTCCCATGCTACTCAATGTTCTACAAGATGTTCAACAACTTCCCTGGCCATCATGATTGCCAAACCTGTCCTCATATATTGATTGACACATGACAGGACCAATTAGCCCACCTTTAACTCTTACTTTATTGCATTAGCAGGTGCAAAAGGTATCTCAGGGTGGTATTTACCATCTCTCCAATCGTATGCATATGTGAGTATATGCGTGTGTTAATGCCTAATGAGGATATACAGTTTATTGATATGGTACTTGAGTACTGTTGACACAGTCCTGTCCACATATTGATCTGTGTATATAATCATTTTCTGTAATCCATCTACATTATCTGTATTTTAATGTTGATTGAACTGAAACACATATTCAGTTTCATTTTCTATCAGTGTAGATCTTCTGGTTATTTATCAAACAATCCATTTTTTTTAAATGTATCAGATTTCTGTCCTCTTATAGTGATTTTCCAAGCGTAGCTCAGATGTGGCACAAGGCCGAAAGTATGGGGCACCTGGTGAGGATCGTAATTGTTCTAGCGAGACAAGCCCTTTCTGTCCACTTATATGATTGCAATTTAACACTCACTGCTCAGTGTTACTTTGTTGGAATCCTGTTTTATTATTTGATCCTGGACTGACACTTGCTTTATTATGTTGGGGTATGCCCAGCCAAATCAGGTACAATTGGGAGTGTTAGCTTTAAAGCTGGAGAGACAATAGTTTGTTGTTACTTTACCCTGAGGAATAACTTGGATCTTCCAAAAGTTTGATCCTGCTCTTAGCCATGGTTCAGCATAAGATGAAAAGTATGCCTGATGAAGGACTACCAGAAACTTAAGTCACATTAAAATATTCAAAGCCAGCACTGATCTGTGCAAATTGAGTGACATCATCAGGGATCAAATGTGTCAAGTCTTGAACCTGGCTGCATTTGCAAAAGAAATTTATTCTCATGCGGTTCAACTGAAGGGAAGTGATGCACTGCCTTTGTTGAAACCTAACGTAGAACATGTGACATAAATTACAGGAGACATCATTTCTGTGAAAGTATCGCTATATAAGGATTTCCTCGACTTGCGACAGAGTTCCGTTCTTACGTAACGCGATTTCCCGTGTAAGTCGGAACCTACCCGTGATTTTCCGTGAATAAGCACTTACGTCATTCACTTTTACGCAATAGTAAAATAATAATCTACGACATAACACATTTCTATGACATATGTTAATTAGGACTAAAAAATATACGTGGAGTACATAAATGTAATATATATAATGAAATAAAATTGTTTTAAGCTGCTTGTATATTTATTGCCAGTGATGTCATTGGCTGTAGGTATGAGATGACGAAGCATAAGAACTTGTCTCTCTTGCAGTACTCGGAAGAAGCAGCAAATTTGTGGAAGAAAGAAAACCAAATGTGAGTTCGTTTTTCTTTTTTCATCGGGATTTCACCAACTTATAGTTTAACAAAAAAATGCCCTCATCTCTTACTGGGAAACTCAATATCTTTACACAACTGCACATGTTTTAAGGTACATAAAAACACAACAAACCAATGTCAGTGGTGTAGAACTTGCGTATGTATTGTGCTGTTTCTTATTTTACTTTCCACACACACATACACACAAGAAAAATTAATTCACACCACGTGTATCCAAAAAAATACAATTGCGCGGGAACTCTCTCCTTACCATACCCTGTGGGGTCAAAAACAAGGACGGCGCACCCAAAAGTTCGGACGTAGTGGAAAGCACACCACGTGGTCAAAAATATGATTTATTGACCAATCAGGGCTCGACATAAGAAACCCATTTCTTAATCTCCTCGGAGCCTTATCATTCAGATATAAGGAAGATAGAAACTCTCATCAGACCAGATGGAGTACAGCGACAAGCTGACATCACAGCTTTACGGACAATTCCATTGTGTACAAAAAAATAATTCTTATATATTTTTTTTTACGAAAATAAACAAAAGTTTATTTTACTTTATTTGTAGTGTATTTTCTTTTTATTATTTGTTTGAGGGACTTCTTTGCACCCTCTACAGTATACAGTAAAAAATAAAGAGAAAAATCCTTTACTTTTACGTTTGCGTCGTAAGTATGAGTCAAACGGCCTAAGTCGAAATTAATAGAGACTGTTTCATAAGCATGAATTGTCGTAAGTTGAAACTGTTGGAATCCGGGGACTTACTGTATTACCTGTTTTCTCTGGGCGTAGATCTTCTGGTTCTTTATCAAATGAGCTAATTTTAAAATGGGTTACGGAACATAGTCTATATTGGGGATAGTTGGGTACCTCGAGGAGGTGTAATGGTTAGCAAGCTTGTCTCGCTAAAACGATTACGACAGAGTAGTGAGTTCGATCCTTACTGGGTTCCCCCCCACTTTCGGCCTTGTGCGACATCTAAGCTACGCTTTGAAAATTACTACTTGGACACCTCGAGGCGGTTGAATGGTTAGCAAACTTATCTCGCTAGGACAATTACGACTAAATAGCGTTCGATCCTCACTGGGTGCCCCATACTTTCGGCCTTGTGCCACATCTAAGCTACGCTTAGAAAATCACTATTTGGGCACCTCGAGGCGGTATAATGGTTAGCAAGCTTACCTTGCTAGGACAATTACGACTAAATAGCGTTCGATCCTCACTGAGTGCCCCATACTTTCGGCCTTGTGCCACATCTAAGCTACGCTTAGAAAATCACTATTTGGGCACCTCGAGGCGGTATAATGGTTAGCAAGCTTACCTTGCTAGGACAATTACGACTAAATAGCGAGTTCGATCCTCACTAGGTGCCCCATACTTTCGGCCTTGTGCCAAATGTAAGCTACGCTTGAAAAATTACTATGGGCAAGTTGAGGCGGTGTAATGGTTAGCAAGTTTGTCTTGCTAAAACAATTACGACAGAGTAGTGAGTTCGATCGTTACTGGGTTGCCCCCCCCAACTTTCGGCCTTGTACCACATCTAAGCTACGCTCAGAAAATCACTATTTGGGCACCTCAAAGCGGTGTAATTGTTAGCAAGCTTGTCTCGCTAAAACAATTACAGCTAAGTAGCGAGTTGGATCCTCACTGGGTGCCCCATACTTTCGGCTTTGCACCACATCTAAGCTATGCTTGGAAAATCACTATATTGGGAATAGTTTTTGGATCAATTTGCGCATGGCACAAACCTGAAACTTTTCTGTTTGCCTTTTTGGGAAACCATTTTCTCAGTGATATAAGTAAAATAGATAATATATTAAGAAATGATAATATAACTTTTCCTCTGCATTTGCTTTTCACATCATTTGGTGTAAGGGCAATAATAGTGAGAATAGCCATTTTGATACAGGAAACATTCAGCATTCGCTGAGCAAACAGTTGGTTGGAATTTATAAAATCTTTTTCTTAAAAAGTTTTTCAGGAAAATACACTCGTCTTGAGTGTATTTTCCTGAAAAACTTTTTACTGTTATTACTGATATCTTAACAAAAAATCAAATTTTCACGGTTTGAATACATCTATATCTACTTAGTATTAATACATTTGGGATAGGCATGAATCCACCGTCCCTGCAGTTTGTCCTCTCCTTTAATATCTTAATAAAAACTTGGAATTGCCATAGTTTGAATGCAAATCTACTATGATAACTCTTCCTAATATTTATGGAAGTTTCTTTCCAAACCTTTTGTTTAAGGTAGTGTGGAAAGTCAGCATCTTGATTATATCATTATTTCCCTTTCTAATTACATGTGCCACTCATTTTAATTGTTACTGGTGTTGGAAATCTTAAAGTGATGTGATTATTGCTATTTGGTAAAGTTCTTTGTGATCCTGTAGCATCAGTCTAAGAAATCTGTCTTAAGATCTGGACAATTCCTAGAGGAGTTGTTTCCTTTTAATTATTGATCTGAAAAAAAACGATTGGATATAGATGATGGTTTAGATATTTCTGAATGAGCTGGAAACCGTGCATGGCAACCATGTGGAAGTTTAGAACTGGTAAGGTTATTTAAGAACAGGATTTGAGCTCTTAGGTTAATATTTTGGTTATGTAGCATTTTGCTCTATTGGACAAAACTATCCCTAGTGCAACCTATTCTGTGTTCAGTTTCCTTATCTCCTATACTAAATTTGTCATAATGTCCTGGGTATAACGATAAATTACATCTGGCAGCAAGGCCTCTGATTGGGAGATTTTGAGGAGTATAGAACTACCTCTTAATTGCTGTTGTTCCAAGGCCCACCCTGACCTTAGGGTGGTAGCACCAGTTAGGCTCCCAACTATAAGCAAATAGTTAACCCCAAAACTGGGGTCAAAACACCAGGACAATATAAAAATACAGTAAAAATACCAGCAATACATTTCCATAGTAAAAAAATTACAGCAATTCATTTTTGTAAAAAAAAAAAAATATTACCAGCAATACATTTTTGAAAAAAAAAATATTGCATAAAAAAATATACATAAAATATATATAAAAATCCAAAATAAAAATATACATAAAAACATATTACATAAAAAATTTACATAAAAATATACAAAAATCCGAAATAAAAAATATTCCTAAAAATATTACATAAAAAATATACATAAAAATCCATAATAAAAATATCCATAAGAAATATTACATAAAAAATATACATAAAAATCCATAATAAAAATATCCATAAGAAATATTACATAAAAAATATACATAAAAATCCATAATAAAAATATACATAAGAAATATTACATAAAAAAATATTACAGCAATACATTTTTGTATAAAATATGCATAAAAAAATATTGTATAAAAAATATACATAAAAATCCAAAATAAAAATATGTATAAAAAAATATACATAAAATACATTACCAGCAATATATTTTTGTAAAAGAAATTACTAATGCTCCCAAGAAAATTAACTTTTGAAATTCAATGTCCCATAAGGAGTTAATATGCTACTAAACAAAAAAAATTTGTTATAACTGATCCATACACCAAAGTATTTGAAGTGCTTAATATTTAATAATTCCACATTCTTATTGAGCCAAATTTGAAGCATCAGGAACAATATTTTTATCAAGGGATTCATTGAATTATGCCCAAATATCTTTTGAATCCTTCAAATAGTTTCCATAGAGAAATGTTGAGGTTTCAAGCAAAATTTAATGCATATTTGCTGATAATACAATGGTCACACAATTGACATTCTCATTAAATGGCATCTGAGTAATCACACAAGATTGCTGGTTGGTTGTTTTCGTTTAGCGCCATATAAATACATTTATGGGTTATTTAATGCTGAAAATCTAAATATTTTGTACACATATTTATTTTTTCATTTGGGAGATAATAATGGTTTTACTGAGACAAATCTTACTAATTAATCCATAGCTAGAGGAGAAGAGGTGGATTCATACATTTCCCAAGGGTATTTAAACCTAAATGAACATAATGAACTCAGCCCTCTGATTAAGAGTTCAGAGCCTTTATTCATTACACCACCCACACATCCAAGTTTACAGCACTGGGTATTCCCAAGCAGTCACCCATCTTGGTACTGACCAGGCTCAATATTGCTTAACTTCAGTGATCATACAGGAACTGATGTTTCAATGTGATGTGTTGGTAAACACAACAGTAGAGTGTCTGTTCATGCATGTGCAGTCAGGTCCCTTTTGACTAGTGATATTAAAAAAATAAAATGGCTGGATATTTTCCAGACATAGATCACAATTTTACATTTTTGCCTGTGATGTAATGTTTAATTATAAATTTAATTATATTTTGCTTATTAGCAGAATTATATGTATTTAGAGAAGTAGTTTACCATTTTACTTGAACTTTGGATCTTATTCCTGGAACATTGCATGATATTCTTGCTATTAGAGTAAACATTATTTGTGCTAGTGGAGCAGTGGTATGTGCATCTATACAGATTCAGCAAATTGAGTTCAAATTCTCGCAGAGGCTGTTTATATTCACTGGAAACATGAAACCACAGCTCCCTACACACTGCACTTTCCTCTGATATCATGACAAATAACATGCAATTGACATAGTTTGAATTTTATTTTAGCCCATCCCTTCATATAACATTTGTGACACGTAACTTCCACTTGAACAGCTTCTTCTCATGAACCACTATTTTTTGGAGCCAACTCCCAAGGAGTTGCTTCCTTAAGATGTTAACCATTATCTTCCAGATATCCTCATAAACTGTGTTCCTTAACACTTACACTATAATTCTCAACCTTGAGGAGCTCTTGGGACTTGTACAGGGTGAAAATTATTGTTAAAAAACCAACCAACCAAGCAATAGTGTCCTTGAGAAAGGCATAAATCCACTACTCACTGCAACCTCTACTCTCCTCTGATATCAGTGGAAACAGGGCAAAGCAATAACTGAGCAGTAATCAAAATAATAACTAGATGATATATCCCTAGATATGGGTAGTGGAACGTAAACAGTCTACCAGTAGATTAAATAAATGGTTCAGTTTAATATTCCCTGTGGGTTACCCAGATTGACATACACCTGAGGAAGGCTGGAGGGCACAATGGTCGAAACATGATAATAAAAATTAAAATGAGGACAATCCGCATGTAGTGTAAATAATAATATGACTACTACTAATATTAGTATTATAAATAAGGCAAGTAAAATGTAATTGAAATACTAATCAAACGTGTATTATGGCTGACAATGCTTTATGTAATAAACATTCCATACAATATAACTAATACTTTTGGAGTAAATAAAGTAGCTGAAAATAAAATGAAATACAAAAAATAGTCAAAAATTCCTAATAGTGTAGTAATTATAATTCATTTTATTCAGTTAGCACACCTTTTTCCGCTGTGGTCACCACTCCCTTCGATCTCACAGTGTGATTCAGGGTGACATTTAAGGTAAAATAATGCAATGGCTTGCCCTTACTTCTAGCCTTTGAAGTAGGACCTTCTCCTAGATTAAAGAAGCAGGACCTACATGGCAGCAGGTGGTTTGAATTCAGAGTTGCCTTCTATAGGACCCAGTTGGTCTTGCTATTTTACCCATAGCTGGGGAAGAAGAGATGAATTCATGCCTTTCCCAAGGGTATTAGCATGTAAGTGAATGTAATTAACTCGACTGGAATTTGAACTCTGCTCTCAGATTACTTAATCCAAGCAGCTAACCATTATTCCATCCTACCTCCATAGTATGATAATAACAGGAAAAAAGTATCCCTCACATATTACATCCATTATGATAATAGGATGAAATATATAAGTGATACTTTCTTTTATTTATTATTATTACTAGTAGTAGTAATAGTAGTAGTATTGCTGATACTACTACTATTACTATAATAATAATAATAATACTATCTGCTTCACAACCGAGTAGTGGTGCCTGGCTCAACGCAGTGCCTCTTCATCTACCGGTACCCTTCTAGATGATGAGTGCATTCGAGTCAGAGTCGGGATCTGTCTTGGACTCAAAATATGTGAGCGTCACAGATGCAGATGTGGAGCCTCCATCGATGAGTTTGGTTTGCATCCTCTCTCCTGTCATCGTGGTGCCAGCCGCTTTCCACAGCATGCTGCCATTAACGACATCATCAAAAGAGGTTTGGATGCAGCTGGGTTCCCTTCCCAAATCGAACCCATAGGCCTCGACCATGGTGATGGAAAGCGACCGGATGGCATTACCATTTTCCCTTTTAAAATGGGGAAGTCGTTGATTTGGGATGCGACCTGTGTGGATACATTTTCCGTCAGTAATTTGATCAGTTCCGTTGTTGAACCAGGATCCGTCGCCTGGGATGCAGAGATGAAAAAATAATTAAATATTCTTCTCTTGCTGATAGATTTTTTTTTTTACTCCTGTGGCAGTGGAGACTTCATGGGTTATTGGCCCTCGTTCGATGGCGTTCCTTTGGAGGATTGGCACAATTGCATCTCGATTAAGGGACGAGCCTCGCGAAACGGAGTGGCTCTTGCAGTGTGTCTCACTGGCGATGGTTCGAGGTAATGCTTTCCCCATCATTGCGGCTGGCAGGGATTAGAAAAAATTGTTTATTGTTACGTTGTTCTGGAATTGTCATCAGTGGTCAACTGTAATTGTTTTGTGTCAATAAATTTTAATTTGTTAAAAAAAAAAAATAATAATGATGATGATGATGATAAAAACAAAAGACTTTCTTTTTCTTACTAAAACCAAACACCAGCCTGGGTAAGATGATAAATTACATCCAGCAGCAAGGCCTCTGATCAAGAGGTTTTGAGGAGCGTGGAACCACCTCTTAATTGCTAGTGTTCCCAGGTCTACCCTGATAGTGGTAGCATCTGTTAGGGTCCCAGCTACGGGCAAATAGTTGACCCCTAAACTGGGGTCAAAACACTATGAAAGTGTAAAAATAGATTTTAATACCAGCAATACATTTTTGTAAAAGATTATTACCAGCAATGAATGTTTGAAGAAAAAATTATTAGCAGCAATACATTTGTGAAAAAAAAATAAAAATATTATCAGCAATAAAAATCTTGTCAACAGTAAATAACACATAGAGGATGATATGCCGTAAAACCAACCAAACCAAACCAAAATAAAACAAAACAATATTTCTGATATATCTTACCTATATTGTTTCTTAAAAGTCCAAATGGAATAGTCTGTTATTTATCTGAGGTAATGGCAGATGATAACATGTGTTAACTAACTTACTAACAGAGGAATGAGCAAAATTATTATTGTTTTATTAATGAAATATTTCACAATATTTTTGTTTAAAAAGTAATTTTTTAACAAACATGTACAAAATAAGTGTTTTTCTTTCTTTTTTCTTTCTTTCTTATTAAGTAAGCTTTCTTTTTCTCACTAAAACCAGACAGCACCTCTGATATATCTTTTTATTCCAACTTTCCTTGCATTCAAAATTAGTCCATTATTTATCTTGGGATGCGTAATTTATTTATTTTTAATTTAATTTTATAAAGATCGTATTTTGTTCTTGTTTTATTAATGAAATATTTTGCCATCAGTTAGTCAATTATGTGCCATGTGCGAATTCAAACTCAGCTCTCTGATCCTCCATCCAAACTGCTATAAATTATTCCACCGTGAGAAAGATTATTGAAACTGATGTAATGAATATGCATACACCTCGGTTCCCCCTCACAGTAATATGATTGGCTGGTGTCAGCTATAAATACAGGCTGATGTAGAGGTCTATAGATGATGCCCATTGGACTACGCCATTGGCTATCCTATTGATCTATGCCTATTGCCTACCCCTATCGACTGCAACTATGATGAGTACCAGTCCATTACAGTTACCTGCTAGATTGTTCTACTTGGTTACAGTAGCCAAAACCATTTAGCTACTTTGATCAAATATATCCCTTTCCGGGACATATCAGAAACATTAAAAGGGAAAAATTCCTGAAGAACCTCTTATTAACCTCTTATTAGTTTTACAGTAAATGTGCAAAAAAGGAGGGGGGGGTTCATGCTCAAGTATAATAGCCCCATCTACATTTGAAAAAGACTAAAAGCAATGGAAGCATTAATAATAATAAAAAAAAGAAAAAGCCAACACTCAATAACATCAACTGTGAACATGGCTACATTATGCTGACCATGTTTGGAAAATAATAAAACATTCCCATCATTGTAGAAACATACATAAAATTTCAGTCATTTATATGCCATACATGCTTTAGGTGATTATATATCTTTCGATACATGACTGACGAGGCAGATTTTTTTCCCCGCAGTAGATTGCCATTTCTTTCTGTGGTAGACCAGTTGCCATCCAAGGCTATAGAACCCAGTCTGTCCTGCTATTTACCCATAGCTGGAGGGAGTAGAAGAGGATTCATACCTTTCCCAAGGGTATTAGCATGTAAGTGAACATAATGGATTTGATTGGAATTCGAACTCGGCTCTCCGATTTCTCAATCCGAGCCACTATCCATTACTCCACCGTGCCTCCCCCTATGTTTAAAAGATAAATTGTCAACAATCATATGCTCATCAAAATAAGTATTTTTCTTTCTTATTAAGTACACTATCTTTTTCTCACAAAAACAAAACAGCATCTCTGATATATCTTTTTCTTACATCTTACTAAGTCACTTAATTGATGAACCAATGCTTTGATCCACAAGACTAGTGGACTCAGAGGAAACAGGGTTAGCAATAAATGAACAGTACTAAAAATAAGAAATATATGATATCACTAGACATGGGTAGTGGAACAAGAACAGTCTACACACATAAATTAAATAAAGCGTTCAGTTCAGAATTCCCTGTAGGTTACCCAGATTGATGTGCACCTGAGACGAGACAGGGATAGGGGGCAAAGGCCAAAACGGTGTGATAACAGCATTTTTTTTTTTTAATTGTTTCAACCCTGCCCCAAGCAAGGCAACAATGCCACTAGAATGTAGGGGGTGACAGTGAAAGAGAATGAGAAGATAGAAAATTAAGAAGATTAAAGAATGGACAAAAAAGGGTTTACAAAGATAGAAGATGCCAATTGATGTTGAGACAGGCCAAAAATGATCATATATATATATGTATGTGTATATATATATATGGAGTGATTGATAAATTGTCATCTAAATCATGCAGAAATGAAAATAACACTGGCATCTCATTTTAACAGACATACTTACCATAATTACACAAAAATAGCTTGAATCACTAAAGAGTAAATTTATTCAATAAAATTGCCATTGGCTTCATCTACGACTTCTAGATGACTTTGGAATCTCCTGCAACTCTTCTAGATGGTCTCCTTGTTTAAGTTGGTGAATACTTCCATTCTCCTTGCATTCAGTTCCACTTTGGTATTACAAGGAGTTTTGTTAGTCTCTCACTCAACTGCGCCCCACACATAATAATCAAGAGTGTTACAGTCTAGAGAGTTAGGTAGCCAGATGTAAGGAGTGATGTAGTCATAGAAATTGTATGACAACCATGACTGGGTTCTACTGCTTGTTTGGCATGATGCAGAGTCTTGTTGCCAGACATAGGGTCTTCCAGCAGCCACCCTCTTGACCCAGAGTAGCACTACTTCCTCAAGGCACTTGATGTAGGTTTCCATGTTAAGTCTGAGGCTCTCACCAACAAATTCCAGCGTTCTTTTCTAATCAGAACAATCAGAATGAGTTTTCTGAGATACTATACCTTTGTAATCATAATTAGACTCATCCAACTCTTTCCAAATCCACTGCACCGACCTCAGATTGACACCCAAACAGTCTGAAATGTTTGTAGTGGAGCTTTTGGTATGAATACCAAGCAGTACATCATACCGTTTTCAAATTTCTGGCAGAATTGCATTATGGTGCCCTTTTTGTAACAGATGGTGCCCAACTGACCTTACTATACTGTACAGTCAACAAAATCAAAAACAAAATCGTGTATCAAATGGCGACAATTTACCCAATGTACCCTGTACATAGTTGATTTGTTTGTGTGATATTCCACACATCTTTATCCATCTATCTTGAGGTATTTCCTATATCATTATCTATCTATCTATGTACCTAAGTCTGTACAGTTCTATCTATCTATCCATCTATCTTGAGGTATTTCACACATCTTTCTCTATCTATCCTGGATATTTCACACATCATTATCTATCCATCTATCAAAGTTTGTTCAGATTCATCTATTTTGAGGTATTTCATCTTTCTCTATATGTTCATCTTTACATCTCTATTTATTCTAGCTATCTGTCTTGGGATATTTTATACATCTTCATGTATCTATTAGGTTGGTGCAAAAATAATGTCGATTTTCTTTTGAAGTTGAACGTCAAAAAACGACATTATTTTTGCACCAACCTAATACTTTATCTATCCTGAGGTATTTCACACACCTTTATCTATGTATATATCTATCTTGAAGTATTTCATACATCTTTATCGATCAGGTATTTCACACACCTTTATCTATGTATATATCTATCTTGAAGTATTTCATACATCTTTATCTATCAGATATTTCACACAGCTTTATATACCTATCTTTCTTTGTTTATCTATCTTGAGGTATTTTACATATTTTTACACACACACACACACACATATATATATATATATATTCTATCTATTTATCTTGGGGTATTCAATACATCTTTATCTAATTTAGGTATTTCACACATCTTTATAAATTTATCTATCTTGGGGTATTTCATAGCATTTTTATCTATCTTGGGTATTTTACACATCTTTATATATCTATATATCTTTGTTCAGATTCATGTATTTATCTGAGGTATTTCACAAATCTTATCTCGCTCCCTCTCTCTCTCTCTATATATATATATATATATATATATTCTATCCTATCAATCTATGTATCTTTGGGTATTTCACACATCTTTATGTATATTTATCAAAGTTTGTTCAGATTCATCTATCTTGAGGTATTTTACACATCTTTATCTATTCTCTCTTGGTGTATTTCATACATCTTTACCTACCTATCTATCTTGGGTATTTCATGCATCTTTATCCATCTACCCATCTATCCAAAATGCTTTGATAACAACAATAAAGATGAGGATAATAGTCTGCATGTAAATAATGTAAACTACTCAACCCAAAAATTCAAACAGAAACAATTTATTCACTTTCAAAATACCAATAAATCACATCGCCCCATCAAAGAAAATAGCTATAAATCAATTTCAGATCAATATCCTGGTTTAATGTTGATAGAGATAAATGCCTACATATTGACTTCATTGACATCATTGGCTCTGTTATTAGCAAACACCTGTTCAAATCTAATGACTAAGAATGTCAAGAGAAAACATAACACACCTGTGACATAATATCTACTTTTTCTTCTTCTATATTCTGTATCCCTTCAGGACAATGGTAATCATGACTCTCCACAATTTCCGGTCCTTTATAGCTCTTAATAAGTTTTATCTTTTTGTTATGTCCACTAAACCCTTCCCACCATCTATTTACCCAAACTCGCTAGGTAGGTTATACTTTGTTTTCCTCTGCCCTTCTTCCCTTCAATATGTTCTGTGAGTATCAAATTTTCCAAGCCCTCTTTCCTCATTATGTGCCTCAGAAATTTCAACTATCTCTTTCTGATGCTACATCTAAGTGTCCTTGTTCCTTCCATTTTCTCTAAAACTTCATCACTGCTGGCATGTTCAATATTCTCAGTATCCTTCTGGAGAGCCACATTTCTGTTGCTTCAAGTCTCTTCTTCATCTACGCGAAGATTGTCCAGCATTCACTGCCATAGGACTGATATTACATAACAGTTCAGTACTCTTTTCCATGTTTCTAATGAAATTTTCCTGTTTCTTAATACTTTGCTTAATTTTTGAAAGGTATGTTTTGCCATGCTAATCTGCCTTGTAATTTCAGTATCCCACTTTCACTTCCCATATATTTAAATTGTTGTATTTATTTGATTTTGGTATCCCCAATTTGTAATTTGCATGTTGGGCTGTCCCTTTTTCTAACAACCAGGCATTCTGTCTTGTTACAATCGATGTTTAGTACTTTCATTTTGCTTTCCTTCACTACTTCTGCTATCAACACTGTGTCATCTGCATATCTCATGTTGTTAAGATTGTGACTGCTAATAATAAATCCCAGTAGGACTTCTAATTCTCTCAGAATCGCTACATTGTATAAGTTGAATAAGTTCAGTGAGAAAACCCATCCTTGTCTTACACCCCTTTCTACTTTTATATATTTACTAAATTCATTTTCTATCCATATGCAAGTGGTATACTGCCAGTATAGATTCAAGATTATTTCAATATCACCCCCAAATATGTCAAGGTTACTTAGCAGTTCCAAGTGTAAATCATGGTTTGCTATCAATTTAAAAAATAAATCATTTCATTCCAAGCAAGGCACTAAGATGCAAAGGGTTACTAAGTGTGAGAGAAGAAGAGAAAAAGAAAACATTATTAAGCAGAGAGAACAATAAAAGAACAAGAATTAAGAAAAGAGAAGATAATGATTGACATTGCATTTAAATTTTTGAAAATCAAAGTTGTCTGGAAAGCAAGAAGCTGAAAGAGAGTTCCACAAGTGAAAAGTGCGATAGAAGAAACTGTTAGCATAGAAGTTACGGTTACATCTAGCAATTTCAACTGTAAAATGATACGGTCTTGTCAATCTAGTACTGTGCTTAAATTCATAAAATTATATTGATTATATGAGGAGAAGGTCTTAAAGAAGATGATCTTTTATCAAGCCCTATAGACCAGCACTATAAAGTCACAAAGATCTATACCAAATAACAAAAAGCCACATCACTTGAAGACTTCCAGCAACAACAACGAACACAGATAGCACATGTAACTGGAAAGGAAAATACGAATCTAATCAAGATGTCGACTTTCTATACAATCCTTAACAAAAGGTTAGGAAGGAAGCTGTCATCAGTATGAGACAAAAACAATAATAGTGCATTTGAGAAGTCTAATTCCCCTCCCCCCAAAAAAAAACTGTTTTAAGAAATATTTAATAAGAACTGACAGCAATGCTGTTTGGTCAATGAATGCCAAATTTTTTGGAATTATTAATTGGAGAACCAAGTTCCAATCCATGTTTAGTTTGTTATATTCACTTACATGCAAATACCCTTGGGAAAGGTTTGAATCTACCTCTTCTTCCCTCTGCTATGGGTTAATTAGTAAGACTTGTATCACTAAATCATTATTATCTCAAAATATTCTTACAATCTAAAAAATATTTTCTGGCTTTAAATAACCTACAAAGTATTGATAAGCTGTAGAAAAAAAAAAGAAATTCAAGGAATGTTGACTTTCTATACGACCCTAAACAAAAGGTTAAGAAGGAAGCTCTCATCTTATCTCATATTATGAGACAAAAACAATAATAGTGAACTTGAGAGGTCTAATTTTCCCAGGATTATGGCTCCATCATGTTGAAACATATCACACCCTCTAGACTGGTACTATAAAGTCACAAAGATCTATACCAAATAACAAAAAGCCACATCACTTGAAAACTTCCAGCAACAACAACGAACACAGATAGCACATGTAACTGGAAAGGAAATCAAGATGTCGACTTTCTATACGACCCTAAACAAAAGGTTAGGAAGGAAGCTGTCATTAGTATGAGACAAAAACAATAATAGTGCATTTGAGAAGTCTAATTTCTCCAGGTTTATGGCCATGTCACATAGAAACATTGGTTCCTGCATGATCACTGAAGTTAGGCAACTTTGAGTGATGTCAGTACCTAGATCAGTGACCACTTGGGAATACCAAGTGCTGCAACCTTGGGTGTGCAGATGGTGTAATGGTTAATGGCTCAGAATTATTAATCAGAGAGCAGAGTTCTAATTCCTGTTTAGTTTGTTATTTTCACAATATGCACAAATACCCTAGAGAAAGACATGAATACACCTCATCTACCCCTAGCTATGGGTTAATTAGTAAAACTTGTATCACTAAATCATTATCATCTCATAAAAAATATTTTTACACTCTAAAACATATTTTCTGGCTTATTTAAAGCCAGAAAATATGTTTTAGAGTGTAAAAGGGTTGATAAGCTGTAGAAAACAAATCAATCAATTAAAGAAGACAAATTTTTCATCAGGCCCTCATAGACTTTGTTACAAAATCACAAAGAACTTTACCAAAAAATCATAAGAAATAATGTTTGATTATAAATAAATTATAAATAAAATCAATGTATTGAAACTGCAGTGGGTACAAAGTGAGGCATCAGTTTACATATTGAATATGATATAGAATTAATCCCCCACTTCGTATCCACATTATAATTTCATGTTTGTCAAATTCTGATTAGGTATGAATCCACCCCTTCTCCCCCAGCTATGGGTTAATTTAGTAAGACTTGAGTCACTAAATTATCTCAAGAAAAAATTCTTAAAATCTAAAAAATATTTTCTGGCTTTAAATAACCTACAAAGGGTTGATAAGCCATAGAAAACAAACAAATCAATTAAAGAAGACAAATCGTTCATCGGACCCCTTGATACAAAATCACAAAGAACTTTACCAAATAGTCATAAAAAATAATGTTGGATTATAAATAAAATCCATGAAATCACTACAAACTTGTGCTACAAAATCACAAAGATTTATACCAAATAACAAAAACAACATCATTTGAAGACTTCCAGCAACAACATCAAAAACAGATAGCATGTGTAACTAGAAAGAAAAATACAAAAATCTAATCAAAATGTCGACTTTATATACAACATTAAAAATAAAGTTTGGAAGCAATCTCTCATCAGTACTAGACAAAAAAAAAAATAGTAACAGTCTAATCCCTGCAAAAAATCAGTTTTAAGAAAGATTTAATAAATAAGAACTGACAGTAAAGCTGTTTAGTCAATGAATGCCAAATTTTTCCTGTATGGTGATGACTAATTTAACCATTACCATTAGGTGTACAGCAAAGGCAATTTTACATATGCGATGTTCTAATAACTTTTGACACTTGATATTTATTTTCCAATATATTAGTCTCATGTGAATCAAATATCCTTCCATTTCTTGAGTTACAGAATTTGAAATATAAGAAAGACTGCTTTAAATGGATTCAAATTGACAGATTAAACAATCTATTTAAAATGAATTGTAGCTACCAAATTAAACCCCTCCAGCTATTGGAAAAAGGGGAAAAAGAAAAGTATATGTAAAATATCTATTCACTTACTTGGCGTAGAACAAAATCTAACCAAACTAAACCTTCATCAGGTCCTCAAAGACTTGTACAGCAAAATTACAAAAAGCTTTACCGAATAACAAAAACCACATCACTTGAATACTTCCAGAGCAACACCAAGAAAAATGGATAGCATTTGTAAATAGAATACTAAGATTTACATTCTATTTTGATAGAATCAAGCTGTTTACATAGTACTAAAAAGCAAAAAGAACAAAAGGTTTGTTTCCCTTTAAAAATGGTTTCAAATCAGTTTAGCCTATAAAAAAGATTTCCTTTCATCAAACCTTAAAGTCTGGCACTACAAAGGCAGAAAGAGCTTTACCAAATGAGAAATAAACCACATCCCTTGAAGACTTCCAACAGTAGCAACAATAAAAATGGATAGCACATGTAATTGTAAAAGAAAATAATGATAGAATCAAGTTATTAAATTTCCACAGTATCAAAAAAAAAAAGGTTAAGAAAACTCCCATCAATATTAGAAAGAGCTATAACATTTAGTGTACTAGAGAAGTGTAATTTCCTGAAAAACTATGTTAAGAAAAAGATCTAATTAATTTCAACTGATAGTTAATGCTGTTCGATCAAATGAATGCGGATTACTTCCTGCATGGAAAAGGTTAATCTCAACATTACCAAAGAAATACTTGAGGAATGCATTGTAAATGATTTTACTACAGAAATCCATTGCAGAGGATTTCATGATAAGAATCCACTGGAAAAGATTTTATTATAGGAATGCATTGCAAGTGATTTTATTACAGGAATCCATTGGAAAGGATTTTATTATAGGAGTACATTGAAAATGATTTTATTATAGGAATCCATTGGAAAAGATTTTATTATAGGAATGCATTGAAAATAATTTTACTAAAGAAATCCATTGGAAAAGATTTTATTATAGGAATGCATTGAAAATGATTTTACAATATGAATCAAATTGTAAAATATTTTACTAGAGGAATTAATTGGAAATAATTTTACCATAGGAATACATTGAAAATGATTTTATTATAGGAATTCATTGGAAAAGATTTTATTATAATAATGCAGTGGAAAATAATTTATAGGAATATATTGCAAATGATTTTACAATAAGAATCAATTGAAAAACATTTTCCTAGACAAGTCAATTGGAAAAAATTATTTTAAGAAAATTCTTTTATGAATTTTTTTTATAAATTTCATGGAAACGATTAATTTCACCATTACCACTACGAAAGAAGATCATGATTTGAAAAAGCTAATTACATTAGAATGAGATGCAAGTATGTATTTATAAATTCTTATTATGGAACAAGGTCATCAATTGTAATAATTTCAGGAATCTAAAAACATAAATCAAATTTTAAGGAGGATACAGCTGAAATACTTGGGTAAAAGATCAATTTATGTGTAACGCAATCTGGCCATTATGATTTTCCATTATGCAAATTGTAATATATTGATGAAACTCAGAGAAATCCTTTCATTAAAGTTACACATTCTTGTAAGAAAACATTGAGTGTTGAACAAAAGTCTCTCAAATTGTCAGTTTGCTCATCTTCCCCAAGAAATTATTACAATTAATAGAAAATGTTTATAGAGATGATTTGGAACTCCAAACTGCAATCATGAAAATACAACATGACGAATCTGTAAAAATTACTGCAAACCTCTGCTACTGCCAGTTGTTGGCTTACCAATGACAACTACTTTTGGTAAATGTGTAGCTATGGATTTGAAGAAATTTAGGGGCATCCATCTATTTCACCTAATAGAACATGTTACTAGATTGTCACCTTGTGCTGTTGTGTGATCGAAGAGACCTGAAAAGATTATAGAGAAAATATTTTGTACATTGATCAGTGTTTATAGTTGCCGAGAAAAGTTCATGAGTGATAATGGCGGAGAGTTCTCTAATGAAGCCTTCAGGGTGCTTTGCGAAAAAGTTAATATCACCATAAAGACAACTGTCGTATAAGCACCATGGCCAAATAGTTTCTGTGAAAGACATAATCAAGTAAGAGATTGGCGGCAATGCCTCATCATTTTATTGTTGAAATGGTGAGATGTAGCAACAATATCAATCCCTGTTGGGCTGTAATGTCAAATAAAGTCCTGTATTACTATTAGGTTGGTGCAAAAATAATGACGTAATAATGTCGTTTTTTGACGTTAAAAATGCGTCAAAAAACGGTATTATTACGTCATTATTTTTGCACCAACCTAATAGTAATACAGGACTTTATTTGACATTAGAGCCCAACAGGGATTGATAGAAAGGTAATGTCTGGTTTGTACTTGAGTCTAAAAGACATAGGTTTGGTTCACACAAGCGTCAAAAAGGTAGACATAAGGCCATTTTAAACTCATGTCAGCAAGTATCTAAGAGGTCCCTTTTAGGGCATTTATCTTTCAGCAGAAGATGCAGTGTGTGTATTCTGTAGCCCTGGTTAGGTACTTCTGCTATGTATCTAGAGATATTTGATAAAATCCAAAGAATGCAATGTTATTGGTCCTGACTTTCACTTTACCATTGCCCTGATGTAGTTTCCATGTGCCGTTTCTATGAATATTTTCATGATAATTGTTCTGGAGGCACAGTGGAGTAATAGATTGAGGAATCGGAGACCTAAGTTCAAATTCCAGTAAAGTTTATTACATTCACTTATATGCTTGGAAAAGGTATGATTCTATCTCTTCCCCAGCTATGGGTAAACAGCAGTACATACTGGGTTCTATAGCACTGGATGGCAACTGGTCTTGAAGAAGGAAAAACTTTGAATTCAAATCCTCCAACTACAGGTAAATAGTAGGGCAGTCTATGCTCTGTAGCCATGGTTGGCAACCAGACTATGAGAAGAACAACACTGAATTTAAACAGGACTCAAACTTCATAAGACAGTCTGGTGTCATGGTCAATTTTATTCTGGCAACTCTTGCTGGTGTCAAGCTGGATTGGTGTCTGTGTTTCCCTTGGAAAGAGGCATGGTGGAGTAATAGATAGTGGCACAGATTGAGGAATCAGAGAGCTGAGTTCAAATTCCAGTTGAAACCATTACATTCACTTACCTTGGGAAAGTTATGAATCCTTTTCTTTTCCCCTCAGCTATGGGTAAATAGCAGGACAAACTGAGTTCTATAGCCTTGTATGGCAACTGATCTAATGCTGAAAGAAATGACAACCTACTGCTGGAAAAAATCTGCCCTGTCAGTCATGTATCAAAAGATACATGATTGTCTAAGCGTGTATCATACATGGCAGATAAAAGTTTCCCTTGGGTAACACCCATGGCATGGAGAGGGACAACATGCTGCATGGGAAACTGCCAATTTCTCATAAAAAAACCTGCCCTGGAAGCCATAATTCTTCAGGTGCAGATCCATGGTCCCTTGGGACTGAGAGATGTCATACTAATTGTTCTGATGAGCTTTTCTCTTTAGTACTAAGACTTTATAATTTTAAGTGCAGTACTAGATTGGCAGCAAGATCTCATCATTTTACAGCTAAAATTGCTAGATGAAACCATAAGTTCTGTGATGACAGTTTCTTCTCTCACACTTCTCACTTATGGAACTCTCTTCTGGTATCTTACATTCCAGCCAAATTTGATCTTCAAAAATTCAAAGATAATGTCAATTATTATTTTTTGTCTTCTTAAATCCTTTTCATTTATTGTTCTCTCTCCTTAATAATCTTTTTTTTCTTTTTCTCATATTCTTTCATACTCAGTAACCCCATGCATCTTAGTGGTTTTATTGTCTTGCTTGGGAGTGAAGCAATAAAAAAAAATTAAGAAAAGCCCTGCTGATAGGGTAGGGGTGAAGATAGAAGTGAACAGTCACTACATGAAAGAGTAAAAGCACATGGTCAGTATATGAGGAGATGCCAAGTAATATAAAACATAAAGACAAGATTCAGAAACAGCTGCACTCTATGGTGACAATCCTGATCAATCAACCTAATGTGGACAAAAGACTACATGTAAATAAAGATAACTCCTCATTACTGAAATTGGACAATCCTAAGAAGACATGGAGCCTTCAACTTAATCTACCTGCTGATCTGGACAAGAGTCTGCATGTAAATAAAATTAACTCCTCATTACAGAAATGAGACAATCCTGAGTTGTGGACTTGGAGTCTTCAACCTAATCTACCTGCTGATGAGGACAATAGGCCACATGTAAATAATGATAACACCTCATCATGGAAAATCAAACAGAAATTAACTGTTGATGTTAGAATTTTACAGGGCCGAAACGACTATAATGAAAATTTGAAATGACGTTCCCAAAGAAGACCTTCCATCATGCTTTGATAACTTATTATTATTATTATTATTATGTGATGGATAGTGTTACATCTTTCTTAATGATATCCAAATCTAACTTTCATCATTGACTATTACATTCATTTCCAACAGATGAACATCACTATGAAGAGGAGCCTTATCCTGACTGGACTCCTTTTTAAGTTCCGTAACCCCTAGCTACAAAAAAGAAAAGAGATTCCTATCAAGTAACTTGATTTTTTGTTAATGGCTTCGCTTTACAGGTTATTTAAAACCAGAAAGTATTTTTAGATTGTAAGAATTTTTTGGAGATAATAATAATGTAGTGATACAAGTCTTACTAATTAACCCATAGCTTGGGGAGAAGAGGTGGATTCATACCTTTCTAAAGGGTATTTGCACGTAAGTGAATATAATGAACCAGACCGGAATAGGAACTTGGCTCTCTGATCTCCAATTCCAAACTGTTATTCATTATACCACCTGCGCATCCAAGCTTACAGCACCTGGTATTCCCAAGTGGTTACCCACCTATGTACTGACCAGGTTCAACATTGCTTAACTGGGTGATGGTATGAGAACCAGTGTTTCAATGTGATAAAACTATAAACCTTTGTATTTGTGAGAAAAAGGAAATGTTACATAAAGATTATCACGGTCAGATGGAACCTGGGACTTATTCCAGTGGATTTTTTTATCGACTCATTTTTTATGGTTTATCAACCCTTTGCATGTTATTTTAAAGTCAGGAAATATTTTTAGATTGTAAAATTTTAGGGGGATATAATAATGGTTTAGTGATACAATTCTTACTAATTAATCCATAGCTGAGGGGAGAAGCAGTGGATTAATACCTTTCCCAAGAGTATTTGCATATAAGTCAATATAATGGAACCAACAGGAATTGGAACTCGGCTCTCTGATTAACAATTCCAAGCCTTTATCCATTACACCACCTACACATCCTAACTGACAGCACCTAGTATTCTCAAGCAGTCACCCATCTAGGTACTGACCATGCTTGATGTTGCTTAATTTTGGTGATCTTACTGGAATCTGTGTTTCAATATATGGCATTTGCATGTTTGAGAATGTGAAAGCATAACATATAAAAGTTATCAGGGTCAGATGAAACTTGTTCCTTATTTCAGTTGAGATACCATCACCATTAATTATCTCTTCTCACCTTCACAAAGAAGGGAATTAATTTTTCCGAAATCTAAAACTGGGAAAGTTATTGAAACCACATCTTAAAAAAACAGCAAAATTTTCATAAAAATGAATTGTCAAGTATAGAATGGAAAATTATTTTAAGTGATGACAGAAAATGCAACACCGAAATCTGAAGGTGCACTGGGATAGGAAAAATTGGCTTCCAAAAGCTAAGCAAAGTATTAAGAAACAGGAAAATTTCATTAGAAACAGGGAAAAGACTGCTGAAGTGCCATAGTATCAGTCTCCTATACTGGGCAAATTCCTCACATGCAACAGAGATGTGGTTTTACAAGACGACGATGAGAATATCATGGACGAAGCATATAAGCAGTAAGGAAATTTTAAGGAAAATAGAAACAAGTAGTTGAAATTTCCGGGACATATACAGAGGAAAAAAGGCTTGGAAAATTAGACATTCATAAGACTGGAAAGGCAAGCACAAGATGAAAACAGCAAGTAATTTACTTAAAACGGGTAAATGGATAGCAAAACAGAAAGGAGTACTCAGTAGACTCAGTAGAGTAAAAACAAAAACTAAAAAGGTAAACACTGTTAGTGTTATACGAAGATTAAGAAGCTGTGAAGAGCCATGATCGGTCACTTCCTGAAGGTAGACGGAACATAGAAGAAAAAATGGATTATTAATTAATAATACACAAACACATGGGGGTGTCTACTTTTTTTTTTAAAACTCGTTCTATCTGAAATAGAAATGTTTGTTAAACTTAATAAAACTTCAGTGCTTTTTCGCTACAAATAAACAACCGTTTTGAAATTAGCTTCACTAAATTGCAATAACAATAATGTCAAAAAATCATTTTAATTGGGGAAAATAAATTATGGAACTGATACAAAAATTGTGGTATCGTACATTTGGTTTTCTTACTATATTTGCTTAAAATTATTTATGCACAATACAAAAAAATAACAGGAAAAAAAATCAACATTTATTAAAGAAACTGAGTGAAACACTAAAATAAATTCTGCATATTTACTATCGACACGAAAATGTTTTCTTTTATTTAGTAACGGTAATTGAAAAACGTCTATAGTTCACCAAAGCCGGTTGAATTTTATTTATTCCTGTTGTAAGAAGAATAAAAATATTTCCTTAGTAAATAAGAAGAGTGTTATCGATTATATATAGATAGCAATTTCGGTTTTCCGTATTTTTTCCATTAATCGATGGCAAAGAGGAAAAACATTCAATTCAATCAATATTTTTAGTTACATTTGAAGAATATTATTAACAGACGAAAATAGTGGAATTAATCTTTTTATAAATTCAGAGATATTATTAAATTGGACTGTTTGCCTCTCTTTGAAATACAAGATAATACTCAGAGCAGTAGATGCTTTTTCTCCTGTTTTTTGCTGGTTCGATCAATCCTGAAAAATGGTTTCTTTAAAGTTTTGTTCTCTTATCTTGTTTTTTTCCTTCTTTTTTTAACGCCGTCCAGGTAGTACATATTTATAGTTCCAACCTGGATAAGAATATGCTTAAAATAGATAATCTGTTAGCAGAGTTAAAATAGAAATTAATAAAAACTAAAAGCAACAATACCGACGACATTCGTTGTTAAGTAATTAACCATAAGCATTTGTGAGAAAGCCTAACTTTATTCCTTGTGCTATTTCCGGGTGCGCAAACATGACGTCATATGGTGCGCAGTAGCTGAGGGGCGTTAAAAGGGACGCCATATTGATATATTAGTGTTCCGAAACTGATTGGGGTACGCGGAAAAATTGTGAAATAATCGTAGCCATCTGTCGGCATTTACAAAAATACGACAAACGAGAAGTATCTTACTTCTACCACAATCAGAACCCAATCTTCATTTCACCTCAGTACCGCTTTGAAGCGGCTTAGGAGGCTTTTGTTTACAGGTAGTATCCTTACGGGAGAAAGTAGACGATGACGAAGGACGACGAGTATGATTATCTATTTAAAGGTAGGTTGGATTAGTCTTCTGTTTCGTGTGATTCTCGAAAGAGACAATGATTAAGGTTTTAATTCTTTCTTAATAGTTTCCACTTTTTTTTTTTTTTTTTATCGATCAGGAATGTTTTTTTCTTGGCTATTGTCACTCTGATTTCTAGAAAATGTTTTGACAAATGGGAAGTGGTAGGAGACATTCCAGTCATCTCATTGTAATAAAATCTATCTCGATCACTGAATGATTCCAAAATATATTGCGGTCTTTTAGTGTTGGAGCTTTGTGCTTTCTTTAGTTTAGTGATTTATTAGCAAATTGATATAGATATTTCAAAGGAAAACTGTAAGATTCTGTAATTTTTTGTTAAAATCTTTACAATGGTTAGAAATCGTAAATTATACCCTTTCAGCACTCAGCAGAATTAGTTGCAGATATATAATTTGTCTTTTTTTTTTTTTTTGTTGTCTTTTTATTTCACCTTGTTGATTTCTTTTTTTTTTTTTTTTTTTTTTATCTGCATAGTTTTCTTCTACATCTGATCTGCCGATTTTATTTATTAGATTATTTTATATTCACATAGTAAAAAATATACCTGTTTTTTATGTTATTTTTTTTTTTAAATTATTTTCTTTCTCTTGTAAAGATGGACGACTAAATAAATCTTAGTAAATAAAAAATGAATCTCCTAGCATAAAATGCATTTTTTTAATTAATAAGATTCTCTTGAAATTCTAGCCTTTTTTCCTTCTTTTTACAATCATCATTTTATTTAGGCTAGCTTATGATAAAGACTACACAGTCACACTAAACGTTGGTCACTATTATTTTAGTAACGCCCACTCTCTAGATTCTTGTCATTTCACTTGTTTCAAAGGCAATAACAAATCTACTACTGGTAGTCATAACCTTTCTTTTCATTCACATACAACGAAGGTTGGCTTTATACGACTTCAAATTGGGGGATCAATTGCATATGTGAGTATTTAATAATACTGATCCCCAACTTTGTAGTCAAGTTCTCCATTTAAGAGGGTGTGTCAAAAAATGTCTATCCTAATAAACACTTGACGTTCATATAGTCTTAAAAACCCGTTGATTTATTTTTATATTGCTATTCTGCAGGTTGAAGAAAAGACTGAAATTTAATTGCTGCATTCCTATTAAATATGAGCAAGAGTTGATGTTAGCATTGATGCTTGTATTTTAATTCGATATACTCTGCCATAATCATGGAAGCTCAAGTAGCCAATAATAAGCCTTCGTTTTTAGAGAAGCTGTCTACTTATATATTTTTGAAGCTATTTTCTTCACAGGCTACCTGAAGGAAATTTATATAACGAAAATATTCTATTTAACTGCTTAAAGTTCCTTGTTTAGTAAGAAAAAGATCCACTTTTTTTTCATTATTCTTGCTCACATCCACTCTGGACAATTCCTTTTCTTTCTTTATTTTTTTTTCATTTTTTTTTCTTTTTTTTTTCTTTTTTTTTAACCTTAACTGTGTAGGTTTGCTTTAAATAAAATTAGTTTGTTTGTTTTTGTTTTTTGTTTTTTTTCTACTGTTTCCCCCATTTTAAAACTAGTTTTATTTGATTTATCATTTTCTACAAAAACATAGAATATCAGTATGTTAAAGTGTTATCAAATCGTGTTAAAGCAGATCCACTTTTAACATAAAAAAAATAACATCTATGATCACTTGTTTGTATACGTTGATCATTAAAGCAACTTCCGTTTTGACGTTTTCACTAAAATAATTGTTTCTAAGACTATAAGATTTCTAAGCTATTCTATAATTCTTCCTGGATTTTAATTGTAAATGCTTATTTTTTTTGTAATGTTTCCTGTTATTGTTTATTACTGATTATTTAATAGTAGAATTCGTTTTTAAATGATTGTCTTCTGTCCATGGCAAAGTAACAATTTTTAATGTATCCAGTTTAAAATCCTCCTCGTAATCAGCAATGTTCTTGGTGAAACCTTACTTTTTATTTCCCTGACTACCAAAGCTTTAATTATGCTAACAAGTATCCTTTCTTTACAACTGTGTTTTTAGTTGCTTACACTTTCGTCCATTTTCAAAAGAAAGAACTCTGATTGTTGGTTTACTGAGAATTTCACTGATTTAAGTAATTAGTTGAAAATAGGTACTACTATATACTTCTTTCTTTCTCTCTTTCTCCTTAATTGAATAATAATTATCAAACTGTTTTTCGAAACAAACAGTATTCCTTAAAAGTTCCGGTTTGATTTTGAAAAATTTATTTCTAAAAATTTTAGTTTGTGGAAAGAGAAAAAAATGAATAAATTAAAAATGCCTTTTGTTTTTGTCATAGATTGAGATATGCAAAAAAGCTAATCTTGTTAGAGATTATGACCTTCTCATTTTTTCTTTAAATAAACTATTGTTGTATTTTTATCCCAAATTAACTGTTATTAGTAAAAAAAAAAAAAAAAAAATTTGCGATACATTTATTTCCCTCAACCCCAAAATGTCAGTCTGCTCCAGAAACTCCTGTTTCGTATTCATCATCTTGTGTGCAACTTATCCATTTTTCTTGCTTGTTTTAACTTTTAATTTAAATACAAACAAGTCATGTGATTGATATTTTAAATAATTCTAGGTTTACTACTCTGTGAGTTTTTCTGGATTCTTATTAGGACAAATATAAGTTCTTTTGACATTGAAAAATTGACTCTTTTGAGAGATAATTTAACTGCTTTGTATAAGCGCAATTAAATTTATTTGTTCATATATTGATTTTTCTTTTAACGCGAATGTCTTAACAGTAAAATTTATTTTCCTATTAAATAATAAAAAAACAATATTTGTACTTAGCTCCCTTTATAAATTAAATCCTTTTATTTTTGTGAGCTGCTTTTTATCCACAACTAGCCTATGAGAAGAGGCCTTATGTAGCATATTCATTAAAAATGAATATCAACTTAGTTATATAAATAATCATAACTATCTAGCAGGAAAATTACTAAAATTAAAATCTTATAAAAAAGAAAAAAGTGTGCTAGTTAGTCGTTTAACATGCTATATGTATGTATGTATGTATGTATGTGTATGTACACTCTCTCCTTTTACAACCTTTCTTTGCATTTGTTCTTTTGGTTGACATGATACCCTTTCATCAAATTTTTGCTTCCTTTACTAGAATGTCATCTTATTGTGGCAGTGTTCTCTGATTATTTTTTTTTTTTTTTTTTTTTTTTTCTCTATTGAAAAGTGAAACAGAATCTGCATCATTTAGAAAAAAAAATGGGTTAAGATTGAGAATTATGTCCCACACACACTGAAGGCAATTGTGGATAATTTGCATGTAAATAGTCTTCCTAAATTATTTTTCCCTTCTCTTCCTCCTTAAAAGATCATGCTTAAATGATTCTATTCAAAACATTCATCAGTCCTTCTTGAAATGTCAATTTTTTTTTTTTTTTTTTCTCATTCTAATTCTTGTACTCAAAAGAAAAATCTGGGCATACTTGGTAACAAGTGAAACTAGAATCAGCTATAAACAAAATTTAAGGTAAAAGAGAAACCAACATTTTTAATTTTAAGTCACTTTCCTTTTGTATGAATTTACACTTACAGACTTCAAGCAGCAACTAAAACATGAGTTTTGAGATCTGGATTTTTTTTTTTATTCCTTTTATCCAGTTATCTTTCACAATTAACTTTTTAAATTGATTAAAAACATTTAAATTTTTTTAAATTTAAAATAAGTGCAAAACAGATTACCTACAAAATGTAACTTTGTCTCAAATTAGATTTAATGATTCAATAATAAGCAAGGTAAATTTAAATTTGATATTACTGTAAATGGCTGTCTTTGAATTTTGAAGGGACATAGCTTTTATTTTATTTGTTTAATCTATCAACAAAAGACAAATGTTTACATTTGTTTGGGGTTTTAAAAAGTCCTACTTATTTTACATTTCAAATTACCTCAGTCTCTTCATATTTTTGTAAGTTTTTTTTAGTCTTTCAAATTTTTTATTTACAAAAAATACTTGACCTTGTTCTTCATGTCTTAAGATTATTATAGGAAACTTTAATATTCTCTTCAATATTTTCTATTACTTTGGAAAGTTGTCATTTCAAATTTTGTTTAGCCATTTGAACCCTTCTTTCGGTATATTTGGTGTCACCATTGCAATGTTGCTGTAATGTGATTAAATGCTTTCAAAAACTTTCAGAATGCTTAATAGAAATAAATGTTAACAAAAATGTGTTTATTTATCACAATATGACTAGCTTTAGTTTATGAGTAGGCTAAATATTCAACTTTTGCTTGCTTCTGTTCCTTCTCCAATCATATTCACCATTCAAGTTTTCTTCTGACCACTCTTATCTTGATCTAAATTACACTTTAGTCTTTATTAGTTGGATATTTTTTCTTTCTTGAGTGAAAATATTTTGAAGACAGGTAATTGCAAGCAATTGTATGTTAGCAGAATGTGTGCTGCATGTCATTGGACCAATTATTGTGACTCACCAGTGACATAGTCTGAATCTTTACTCAATGTATAAAGCTAACTAAATAACGTTTATTTGGGATTTTTTTTTTATTATTAATATTAACTAATCCCTCAAGGTCAAGACAATCCAGTTAAGACTTTAACTCTATACAGTTGTTCTAAATCTTTTGACTCTTCTACACATTCAAACTTTAGTATTGTTGCTTTTTGTTTAAAAATGTTTTAACTTTAATTAGCAACCAAATTGTTGCTTTGTTTTTTTTTTGGGGGGGGGGGTCTCCATCCAATCTAATAAAATATATTCAATAAATGATTTTAGTTTTTTGCACATTAGTTGCAAGTGTTCAAAGTTCCATAGAATAAAACCAGTTTTGTTTCCCTTCTCATTTGAAATGTATATCATTCTAGGGTTGAAATAATTTTTTTTTTTATTTTTTTTTTTTTTTTATTATTATCTAAAAAATTTTATGCCTGACTCAAAGAAAAAAAGATTCTGTTGAAAGACTTGTATTTAAATTTGGTTTTATAACATCCAAAATATCTGATTTAATCTGAATATTTCAAATCTTCTCTGAATTATTTTATATATAATCATATACTTAAGGGTAGGTACCTTCAGATTCACTAAAAAATGAGACTACCGTGATGAAAAATGCCCCAAACTTTATAAAAACAGTTTTATCATCAAAATCTTTGTTATAATTAAGCGGAAAGACGAAAGGATTTTTTTTGATTTATAAAAATTTTTTTTTTTTTTTTTTTTTTTTTTTTTTACAAATCTGTTCCCTCCCACCCCAATTTTTTTATAAATTATTGCTTAATGTTTATATTAGTTATATGCAGAAATCCTTGTAAAAATTAAATCTTTTTTTTTTTTTTTTCTTAACAGGACCACCAGTTACTGAAATTCTGCTCTGAGTCATAAAATAAAAAATGCAATAAAACTAAGATATTATTTATTTAGAAAAACTCTCAATAGTTTTTAAGAATATGTTATAGATACTATTGTTTTAAGAAACAATTTCCAGTGAATAATGAATTTTTTTTTTTTTTTTTTTTTTTAAATCAAAGTTTTAAATCTTAAATTTCTGTATTAATTTGTACCAGTTAGGTGATATTATTAAGTAAAAACTATATTTACTAATCATAAGTAGAAAAGCTTAGTACAATTCAATGGACCCAAATATTTTAAGGAAATTGTGTGTGTGTGTGTGTATGGTTTTTGTAAATACAAATGTTCGTACATGAGAAAATGAGTGTAAATTTTAAGCCCCAAATACCTAAAATTATATTAAAAAGGTGGTCACATTATATTCAACTAATTTTTATAGATATATACAGCAAAGAAAAAAAATGAGATAAACTCCCATCTGTCAGTCACATGTCAACACCTTAGATAAGCACATACTGCTGTGTATAGCAATTTCAAAACAGTCTTTCCAGTCAGTTTAAATTAGTTTTGAAATGCAGCAAAGTATTTTACCTATTGGAAATATTAAATTTAATCTATTAGCTTGAAATTAAAACTAAAATAAATGCTTCAAGAAAGATTTCATTTAATGAAAATTAATTTTAAACTTTAGATATTGTTTCTGTAGAGGTACCTACTTAAGGGAATTATAATGGAAACTCATTTCAATGAGCAAATTGGAAATAACGTGTGTGCATGTATGTGAGAAAGATTTCATATAAACTTGAAAAATGAAGCTTGGTATAAATTGCTTTTCAGTGCTTCATGACTGATTAAAATTTTGCCTACTTCTAAATTCTTCGAAATTTAATCTCTAAGAATTTGTCTTGTATCCTTTTAATATTTACTAAGCTTAGCTCAGTTTGGAATACGGCTTTTAAGTGAGGAAAGTTTGATTTCTCTGAAAATCCGCATTTGAAATATTTTTCTCTCTCATACATGCATTTGTGACACTGTAAAATACAACTATTTTTGCTCTTAAATAGATCCTAGTAAAACTACCCTTCCAAAATAATATTGCTTTATATCTAATATGATTGAGTAATAGAACATAGAAAAACTATTTACAAAAGATTGAATCAATTTTGTTAATGTCTATTACATTCTTTTGTGTTAGAAATCAATAATGGTAATGGATCTTTGTATATCTCTTTGAAGTAGATTGGTTTCTAGATTAAATAAAGTACTGCAATATTCAGCTAATTGGCTCCTTTTCATAGGATCAATATAAACACATAAATTATTCTATAAAATAAGTACTTTAAAATTATTTAACTACTTGTAAAGATAGAGGTATATTAAGGCCTCTCAAAATTTTGTTTTTATAGTCAGTGTTGACCTTCACAGCAAAATAAATGCTTTCAATTATAAATTTGAGGAATTTAAAAAAAAAATTTTTTATAGCCTTTTGGTTTGCAAAATGCTTTTCTATTAAATGTGCTATCTCAGAATTGGAATTCAAATCATTTATTATATGATTTTCTGTCCAGTATCTCTATAAAGATACTGCAAATTTAGACTGTTGAAAAAATACTATTACAATCCCTTTCCACTATTAATGTATATTGTGAGTCTAGACGATTTTTTTTTTTGTTTTTGACTGCTACCTTTTTATAATGGATTATTCACAGATGTATTATGAAAATTCCTGTTTCTTTTTTTTTTTTTTTTTTTTTTTTTTAAGATAAAATTCTTCTTGCATTTTTATGAATCATAGGCTATTTATTTGGAGTCTTGTATCATTTTGCTTCTATTTTTTTGTTTTTTCCTGTTAGATTATATATGTAATCCTGTTAGTATAAAATATTACTATATGCAGCAAATAGTAAAATGCAGTGTTAAAGATTACAAATGGTTGTATTTTTATTTATTTTTGTGTGTCTATTGTCTGATTTTTGTAGTGCTATGCAAAGTATTTTACTCCTATTTTAGACAAGTTATTTGAATTATTTCCACAATTGTGTTTATAGCATTTTCTGTCTACATGTGTTTTATTGAATTATTTAACAATGTTGTAGTCATCAGATATTAATTTTGCTGGTATTTCTATGTTAATATTTACTACTCTGTTGCAAAAATGGTGTTGGAAATTTTTATTTTGGCATATAAACTTTTTTATTATTATAAAAATCTTTAAAACAGTATCAGTAATTGTTGCATTATGAAAAATGTAGCTGCTTTTTGTGTCCAACCAGGAAAAAAAAAAAGCTTTAGTTTATATTGAAAGTTGTTTTATATAAACAACCTTGTTAAGCCCCATCATGGTTCAACAAATTTTATTAGAGAAAATATAGGTGTATATTAAAAAAATCCTAAAATTCTCAGTAAAGAGAAAAAAAAAATCTTCAGTCAAGGAATATCTATTAAGATTATAGGTAGTTGCTTTCCAGCTAAATGCTCCTTGTCTAGTTGTGTTGGAAAGTCTAAAAAAAAAAAAATTTCAAATTGTTTTCACTGAAAATGTAACCAAGTTCACCATTTTAGAAAATTCATAGAGACCTGCTCCAAACGATTTTTGTTCATTTTTATATATATATATATGTACATACATACACACACTTAGCTGCTTTTGATTATATTTGGTTATAACTTCTAACGTTTCTGGCTGAACTCTGAAATTTTATTCATTAATTAAATTTTGATCTCGAGTCTAGAACTATTATCTTTTCTGCATTGTGCCAAAAACTTCACTTCTTGCCCTTTCTTATGCTGATACAACACCACACAATAATCTACCTTAAGTGGCTCTCAGACCTCGTATTGGGTGAACATTAGAAAAAAAAAACTTATTTCACTTTTGATTGCATTTTAATTATTCTTTTATCAGCTGTCTTTGTTTATATAAATTAATTTATTTGCCTATTTCAAAAAGCTGAAAATCTTAATTGTATAAATTTCACTTCATGATTTAATGTCCCTCATGAGAAAATCTTTCAATACTTATGATGACAGCACAAGTGTTCTAGTAGAATAAAAAAACAATGCATATGCAAAACCATCCTCCTCAGCTTGGTGAGAAACCAACTCCTTTAGTTAACAAAATAGCTTAGAGGATTCATTCACTGTCAACTGCTTTAGATTTTGTTTATAAAGAAAACAAGTAAAGCTGGTAGTTTTGCTTCTTGATTTTCTGGATTCTAAAATTACAGAACTGTTAGTTTTTATGTCTGAGCTTAAATCCAATGGCCTCTCTAATGGTTACCTCCTAAATTATTGATCACTGGTCTTCTGTGCATGTCTAACTTTTGTATTTTGGTAGCCAAACTCTCCTCCTTACCCTCACAAAAGTCAAATGATTTGCCTATTCTTTCCACCATATTTTCTTTTCCATAAGAGACTGAAAAATCTCTCTGTATTAAATAGGAATCTTTTTCTTTCTCGTTCTTTTCTTCCTTCTTTTCTTCCTTCTTGTCTGTATTTGCATATTTTATTTAACTAGTTTGAAATAGAAAACCTTGATATTTTTACCATGGAATGTTAGATGAAGATACCCCCCTCTCCCACACACACACACACCATTCCCATCTTGACTGAGCTGATTGGCACTAGCCTTTTCTTGGATTTCCTAAATGTCCTCCCTGTCCCCTCCACAAATGAATTTAAAAAAAAAAAAAAAAACCTAGCTAATTTACTTAAAATGTATATTAGTGGAATTTTCTTAACATGTCATGGTCTCAATAATTAGATATTTGTGCTGTTGTAATCATGTGCACAGAATGTTGTACAGTATTAAGCATCTATGTAAGTGTTCAGGTTAATTTCTCTGCTTGTTGAAGTAGGCAATCAGCTGTTAAAGATATTTGGTCTCATGAGATTGTAATGCAGTGAAATAGGCAAGTGAATAAAAACAATAGGAAAAAAATTTTGTCTGGCCTTATTTTTAACTTTTACAATAATAATACTTTGGCTCTTAGTATTTCAAGGGTGTGTTAATGTTTTGTTTTTAATAAATATAATGACTAAAACTTGCCAAAAGTGCATATACAAATTTTAAGAATTTTTCTCTTAAACTTTCCAGCATTAATTTTGTGTTTTTTGAATATTGCTATTTGTGGTTAAAAATGACTTTGCAATATGTATATATTTCAGTCCTTATTTTTAATCAACAAAATTGAATTGTTCTTTCTTGTACCATATTTTAACACTACTATTCTGTTGGAGAGGAGGGTGGCATGTCATTCCACAGGATGAAAAATAAGACCCTGTAAAAGGGCAGATAAGTTTCTTATGATAGCCAATGGTGTGTGCATGCACACACACACTTTATATATCTTTTTATATATATATATATATATATATATATATATATTACACACGCCAAGGAATCCTGATCAATATTTTCTCGTTGATAAACACATTTTATATCGTCAACTTTCATAAAATCTATACTTAGATAATCTAAGATCAGATTACTCACAACTGGTGTAACCTAAATTCTTTCACTCCTGCACACATTCTCACATAGACCAGCTAGAAGTATGATATACAAACACAAGAATTATACCCATAAGCATGACCAGACATGACAAATGCATGAAAGGTCTACTTAAATAATGAAAAAAAAAAATATATATATATATATATACACACACACACACACACCAGAACTTTCTTTTCCATATTTAATTTCTGATGAAAACTAAAAAGTGAAACCTGTTAAATTTATATATGCTAGGATGTGATCTCGAGCCTTGAATGGCAATCTTCCTAGAGATAGTGTCTTGATAAAATCATTCAGTGTACTTGGACGACTGTGAGTGCCTGAGTTGAGCAGCAAGAACAGTATCCAGTCTTGTAAAACCTTGCCTCAAATCATTGACAAACCCTTTATCAGGCAAGACCCACCTTGCTTTGTGAGAGATTGGTCCTGCTTCACTATAAAAAAAAAAAAAACAATGATGTGTATATGCTTAGACACTGGCATAACTTGTCTCTCTTCACTTATTTCAAATAATGAAGCAATTTTTATAATCTTACACAGGTCTCAACATGCATGCACATATGCAGGTTTTTTTTTTCTTACCTACCGTTTAATTATAAATATTTATATCTTCAAGATTTACAATGCTATATTGACTTTAAAACTTATTTTACCTCTTTCAAATAAAACTTTTTCATTAGTCTTATGATACTGTCTTGATTTTATATTTTAGGTTACATAAATGCCTTTTAAGTTTTCACATGACTAATCTTATAAGAACAAGATTGAAAAGTCATCCAGAAAAATGAAATGTGATTAAGTAGTAAGTTAATGAACTGAATTGCTAAACACAAAAAGTGAAAAATAGTTTTTCATGAAGAGAGAAAAAAAATCAGTTGACTAATTTCTTATCCAGAAGATTCAGAACATAGTAATAATTTATAATTTTTTAAAACTATTTTTGGTCATATATAATCTCCTTTAAAGAGAAAGTCCCTTTTTATAAAGTTCTCGAAATGAGGTGAATAAACATGAAAATAACAATATTCATTATCTCTAAGCATGATTTTTATTTAAATATCCTTTATTTTATACTGAATTATTATTTTTCAATATCTTTCCAACCTTGTACACAGCATCCTCTATACACATATCATAAACATTTCTATATCATTTCCTAATATACATAGTTACTAGAGATACTCTAGGGCTCAATGGTGAGGTAGTAATTTATACCAGTAAATCAATGTCTGCAACCTAATAAATCATTTGTTACATAACAAATACCTTTTCTTTCTTTTTTTCCCCAACAGTCTTCATTTAATTCAGTGGTGGCAATTAATCACTTACTATGAACATTATACAATGAAATTCCCAGATCAAAATTCAGCTAATGCCATAAGTGATAATGTTAATGATGCATCCTTGTACACACATTTATTGAATGCTTTCATTTCTCGGTTTTCATGTTCTATAATAATCATTTATGCAAATTGATCTTTTAATATCTTTATATATACACACACACTTCATGAATTCTACGCATGTTTTGAATGTGTTGCAAAGCTTGTACTTCCTCCCACTTTTGCAATCTAAATATTTATCTTTTTAGCTGAGCAATTATAAATCTCTTTTCAGTTGTCTTGATTGGTGATTCTGGAGTTGGAAAAAGCAACCTTTTATCAAGATTTACTAGGAATGAGTTCAACTTAGAGAGCAAAAGTACCATTGGAGTAGAATTTGCTACTAGGTAAGTCACTATTTCTCTGTATGTTATTAATTAATTTGATTATTGCTATATCAAAAGGAATGTTAAATGACTTTAGTTTCTTACATTTTTCTTCTGTGATTGAATTGTTATTTTCTAATTACTATTCCCCATTTTCTTTGCAAATTTTAGAACACTTACTAATTCTAATGAAGTAATATTCTCATTATCCTGATTGTTAATGACAGAACATTTGTAAGTTAATCCTTAACCTGGTTCAATTGATTCCCATATGTATGGTTTTAAGTTGTGTGTGTAAAAAAAAAAAAAAAAAAAAAAAAAAAAAATTTATATATATATAATATATATATATATGTGTGTGTCTGATGGATGCTCCTTATTGTGGTGGAGAGACTTGTGTGGTCCAATGACTCTGAGAGCAGTGTTGTTAGAAGTTCTAAACTCCTGGTAGACATCTTTTGGTGGTATGGTTGAAGACGAGGATCCATACTAAACACAACCAAATCCAACAGTGGAACAAGCAGATGACTATTCCAACAGAACTCAATAGTTGGACAAGTGGATGAAGTGAGTTATGTATGATGGACATGCGACAGAAGTCACCACTCGAAATTATAACTGTCAGTAACAGTCCGTTGTAGTTTAATAACTCGATTCTGCAGGTCTCATTCTGTATGTGCTGCAGAGGAAGTTAACAATCAAGTGTGGGGATCGCTTTCTGGCAAGTTGAGGTTCATCTTAAACAAATTCCTGCCATTGACACTTTCTTTTACTCTGATTTTTTCACCTGCAACCAACGCTTGCAAAGCCAAACAGTGATAGGGAATGAATGACAGGGATAAGTTTTGGTGAAACTGGAAGCTTCTAATCCTGAACCTGCACGCTGGTAGCAAATTTAATCAATGCCATCCTCATAAAAGAACCAATCAGCAAAGAAGAAATTAAATTCTTGGATATGAGATAGTAACAAAATGAAGGCTAGATTTAAGTCCCATAGGGATTGATATAAGAGTGCTAAAAATCCTTGTCTTCACTAAATTCTGATATTTGATCAGATTTTGGGAAGTGGATTGTGCTGAGAGCCTTTCAACATTTTTCTCTTAATTATAAACAAAATTGTTTATTTTGCTCAAATATTAGCATTAATTACCTATTTCAATATTCTCCAATTTATAAGCAAGTTGAAGCACATTCTCTTGTTTGCCTATATAGGATTCCTAGATTTATTCAGTCTAATGCTATCTTTGTAGACTTTATCAGTGTTTCTGTTGCATTCTTCAGCCTTCTATAAGGAAGATAAATTTTCAGTTGACTACTAATACACATGATTATTTTAAGACAACACCAACAAATGTGCTTTATTGTATTTGGATCTTAATTCCAACTACTTTTGTGAATGCAGGAGGTACAAGGATCAATTAGCATTATTACTGGCCCTGGTACTTTATAGTATGAACCTCTTAAATAACTATTGATGCTAAATTAATTCAGGGTTTTTCAAACTAGCATGCAAGATGCAGAATATAAAGATTTAATAAGCCTAGTTTCTATACGAAATGTAGTCAAAGTGGAACATCATAGTGACTTTCCATAGGAAAACCACAAACTACACAGCTCTCGTACTAAAATTGGATTGTCTCTTGGTGAAATAAAAGCCTGTACTTGAAGTTAAACCTTCAAAAATTAGTGTGAGGTTCAAATAAGACCAGAATTCCAGGGGGAATTGGCAGTTGCTTTGAAGAGTCTGACAAAAGGTATCGGGTAGACTAGTAGAATTTCAGGGGGGGGGGTGCATCAATAACAAAACTTTTATAAGATGATGACCTTGTGTTCAAGCTTGATTTTTTAGCCATAGCCTCATTATCACTAATGCATGGCATCTTACTAGTATCACATTAGTTCTGTCAAACCTACAGGAGTACTAGGTGTAAACAGGTTCCTTTTCTGTCCCAATGTTGAAGCCCATGTCTTTTGACATGAACTTTTCTTTTCTTTTTTTTTTTTTTTTTTTTTTTTTTTTTTTTTTGTGACATGTCCCTTCAGAACATGGCTCTCCACAACCCCCTTCTCTTGTGACCCTTAGCAGTATTTCTCCTTTATAAAAACTCCCACGTCCTGCCCACCTCCCATCATCGATTCACACAAGCTCATCAGGTAGTGGCCTGCTGCTTTCCCTATCTCTCTTGCTCTCTATGCCTTGTGATAGTTAAGTTTTCCAAGCACTCCTTCTTTGTGTTGAAGGGATTTCGGTTATCTCTTTCTGATTCTGCTTTTTTTTTTTTTTTTTTTATATACCACTTTCTTTAAGACTTCCTCATTGATTACTTGCTCTGTCAATGGAATTCTCGGTATCCTTCTGTAGGACCACTGCTGTTCGAGAAGATAGACATGACGTAGAAATTCATCACATTTTGTTCCTAACAAAATTTTCCTGTTTCTTAGTACATTGTTTAGCTTTTGGAATGCATTTAGTTAGATATATCAAAGTTGAAGTAGAAATGACACCTTTGCATCTGACACTCATGAGATAAGTGTTAGCTGCTAAGGTGATATTTCAACCCACCTTATCACCACCAAAAAAAAAACAAGATTACTATTAAGTCTGCAGCTTATGAGAACAACTGACCTGACAAGCAAAGAAAGAGAGAAAAAAAAAATGACAATGGATATTCAGAAAACTGTACAACTACTGGACCCAGCTTTTGGTGGAATTTTAAATAGTGTGAGGAGTGAACTTGCCCCCCCCCCCCCGGGGGGGGGGGCAGAGTGGGGCAACAGTACCACTTTAAAAAAAAAAAGAGAGAGAGATGGCATGGTGCGGCACAGGTGTGCATATATACACTTTAGCAACCAGTTTTTCTCTTTGCGAAGTCACACCCAACTACATGTGCCCATGAAAGCATAAGTATACTATTCCTGCTCCAGTAATCGTAAATGGACCATAGCCATCTGTTCTGTCCCTGTCATTTGTTTAGCCAATGTGGAGAATGGCTTTGTATCCCTTGTTCATGCCCCCCCTGACTGAACAAAAAAAAAAAAAAAAAATTTCCACATGTAGAGACATGACCTAACAAGACAGAAACACAAGGTAACAATCTAAATAAGCACATCATCTCTGTTATCAATTAACTAAGACACAAAATAAAGAAATAACTGTCAAAAGAAAAAAAAAATTCATGCTTACCTGTTCCTACCTGGACATAATGCCCTCCATTTCAAACTGCTTTTTCCCGGTTAAAAACACATGTTCACCATTCTTAGTTCAGAGACTCTGGTGACAAATTTTGTTCCATGAAATACACTGGCTGTCCAGCCTTGCCATGCACATTATTCACGCAAGTTCTTGTATTTTGCTTGCTTTCGTTCATGTGCTCAACTGATTTTTAATTCAGTAACATTTTGGGAATTTACTGACTAGATTACAATGCTTGGTAGTTAATGTTATCTCGGCTGAAAAATCAAGAGTTCAAGATTTACTGTTAGAAACTGCTACATATTGCTATCAAATAGTTGACATTTCTTTCCAGACCCACTTCCATTACTACTGTTTTACAAAATTATCATTGTTTTGGTGGTAGATGAAACTGTATTGGCAACCTGTGCCAGAATTCTGCAACACTTGTACATGTTGAAAGAAAATGCTTGAAACCATCAAGACTCACAGTTTTCCCCCACATACACTGTATTGGTCTGAACTAGCCATTCCTTATAGATTCAGGACAACTAGTGTTGACAAGGTATAATATTCTGCCCTTTTGAGAAACTTTAACCTTTGTGGATCTATCTGCCAGATGTCACTCCTTGTAGCCTCCATCTTGTTGACCAAGCCAAGCAAACTCCACTCCTCCCCGAAATCTCCAACATGCATACTATTTTGAATGACCAGCAGTTGTAGTGAGACGTGTTTTCAATACAGTGAAGCTCTTCTATTTCTTGTCTGTGTTGCTCATCTTTGTTGTGCGAAGTAACTAACACCAGCTCTGTCACTAGCCACAACACTTATCACTTTCTCCAATTGGAAGGAATTCCCTACTTCATTTACAACCTTCTTAGCAGGGTAGGGTACATTTTGAGATTATATATAAACTCTTCCCCTCCTTTCCTCCTCCTAAATCACTGGATAAAAAGGAAGCGCTATCGCTGCTTGCAGGAACTCCCATTTTACTAGATAAAATATATAGCTTGGTAAACTGAAGAATGCCTTGACTAAAACCTTGATAAAACAAACAAGCATCACTCTTTGGATGAGGTTGACTCGTGCCTGAAATTTGGATAATATTATGTATTAATTCCAAGGCAAGTGCTGAAAATTTCTCATCCCAGTCAGTCACTTATGTGCCATGTGTGATACACTCTTAGATGATCATGTATCTTTCAATACGTGACTGACAAGGCAGATTTTTTTTTTTTCTCAGTAGGTTGCCATTTCTTTCTGCGGTAGACCAGTTGCCATCCAAGGCTATAGAACCCAGTCTGTCTTGCTATTTACTTGGGGAGAAGAGGATTCATACTTTTCCCAAGGGTATTAGCATTTAAGTGAATGTAACGAATTTGACTGAAATTCAAACTCAGCTTTCCGATTTCTCAATTTGAGCTGCTATCCATTACTCCACCATGCCTCTCCTTTTCATCCCAAGCAAGACATATATTTCAGAGGTTAGGATTGGTGGAGAATCTGTTCAGATCAGATTTTGAGAAGTGGGTCATGCAGAGATCTTCTTTATGACTGTCATATTTTTCCTATTGAAAAGCAGAAAATATATATATATATATATATATATATATATATATATTTTTATTTTATTTTATTTTATTTTTTTTTTTTTTTTTTTTTTTAAGCTAACTTTCAAAGGCAAAGTATCTTAATGTCAAGTGGGCTTTTCCCTTCTTTTCATTAAGCTAGTTTAAGAGCAGTAATGAAAATTCTTGTTTGGGAATGTATTGTTAATGTGCTCTAGAAATCGAACGAAGACAAATCAATTGACTTATTGTTATGGAGGTCGGACAGAAATTGATTTTTTTTTTTTTTTTTTTTTTTTTTTATTTCTTGTTGAGAAATAAAATGTAAAGCTCTTAATAGCAATTTTCAAATTCTTTTGTATATTTTTAAATCTAGTATTTTAACATTTTAAGCACAATCAGAAGAGAAAGGCTTGGTATTTATATTTAGCATTGTTAAAAAGATAAAGCTAAATATTTTTTTATATATATAATTGGTAAGGTACAGTATTGGTATTCAACCAAAAGAATGTTTATAAAAAGGATGCATTAGTAAAAGGTACTTTTATTTGACTGATTACTTTCCAACCTGTTTTATATTCAAATTATCTATAAGATATTTAATTAAAACAGCTTTGAGAGATTTTCTTAGACATAATTTGTTCTAAGCATTGTTCTGTTAAAAAATTTCTTTACTTGGCTTGTATAACTCTTTCACTTCTAAAATTACCACTGAATTTATATTTAATAAAATTCAGCTATTCAAAAAAAAAAAAAAAATAGAAAAGTCACATTTACTTAATGAAAATACTACCAAATTTTAGGGAAATTTTGTATTTTTATTAAGTATTTTAAAAAACTGGTTACTTATATATAGTGAAAAGAGGAGGCAATTTTAGTTGATAGTCTCACTTAGCACAGGTCAAGTTCTGTAGATCCTGTCTGTAAATCACCTTATATTCAGGTTTTTGATCATGCGTACAAATTACCGATAGTTTTAAAAGCACAACTACATATACACTTTATCTAAATTGCAAATGGTCATTCCGATCAGGCAGGTGAGACATGGTGGCCTCTTAGCCACAGGTAGGTTGGAATTCCTATTTTTTTTTTTTTTTTTCTCTCTCACACTCACACACACACACACTCACACTCACACACACACATACACGTCAAATAATTATTTGCATTTTCACCATAACATATCTTTAGGTTTGTCACACTGCCTTCTGCTCATGCATGCTTGTAGTAGGTACTATTATGGTTACATGATCAAAGTTTGAACTTTATTGCACTAGTTTTTTTTTTTTTTTTTGTTACTGTTACAATGTAAACTTGGCCGCTCTGCTAGCAGTGTGGAGGAAAAAAGAGCAGTGATCTGAATCTGCAGAAAACTGCTAATTCATCGATGATAATTTACCAGTTCACCATTACCACTTCTCAAGCTTGCTGAATCTTCTCGCCAGTGGTGGAGGTTGACTGGCATCCTGCTATTTTTTTTTTTTTTTTTTTTTTTTGTGCATCATACTTATCCAGCTAATTTGAAATTTCACAATCCACTCATACACACTTCTGCACAGTAGTTCACTGTTATCGTTTTGCATTAAAAGCCTCTTCTGAATTTCGGCCTCTGACACGTCTTCTGACCAGAGAAATTGGATCACTGTTCTTTGTTGCTCCTTGATGTACATTGCTACCTTTTCTTTAGATGATGACCAACTTTTTCTACAGTTACTAGCAGTTCATTTCACTTGTCTTGCTCATCACTTTTATGCCATTTTTGTAAAACATCTTCTCTTTATTGCCTATTACAAAGCACTCATATTACATAGAATCACACAAAAAAACAGTCTAGTATCTTTTTCTGCTTGTGGAAGTTACACATCAAAGCAATCAACCTAACAAAGTTGGTGCAAATGGTTTTTCACTATTTCATTTGAATGTTTCTCTCGCTGAAGCTGCTTAAATTTTTTTTTTTTTTTTTTTTCTTCATTTCCACCTTAAGATAAACATATGCCCAAAATGTCCACCACCTTCAATATTAGAATAAATAAAAAGTTGCATGTTAAGACAAGTGCCACAATACATTCAAAATCTTTTTTGAATGAATTTGCTTCAAACTCTAAGCTTGCTTTTTAACCAAACTCCGCATTTTGAATTTATTTAAATCAGACTGATAAAGAATAAAAATAAAACTGATGTCAAAAACATCACCTCTGATTGTAAGGCCTTGTCTTTTTTCTTAAGTCAAGCAATCAATTGGTTTGTATATGATTTCTTGTCAAATTCTCAAAAGGTAATTTGTACTTTATAGAAATACTCGAAACAAAATCAAACACTTTACATCTCTTCATTTCTTTTGTTTACTTAATTATCAAAAATAATGTGTACATCTATATTTAATTTAAAAAAAAAAAAAAAAAAAATTGTTTATTTAGACTGGTTATCATATGCGATGGTGTTGAAAAGTTCTCAGCCTGGCCAATCAAATATTAAAAAATGGGTTGAGCCAAGAACTTTTCATTACCCTCACATATTTTACAACATAGAGGCTTCACTTTTAACTCTCTGAATATGCATTTGAATCAGATTCTGAAAATAACTTTATCCATCATTAAAGAATTTAATCTGTTCACTAGTACAATGCCCTTTTATAATCTGAGGTGGGAAGGGGCAGGTGATTATGAGACTTACTTTTTTTTTTTTTTTTTTTTTTTTTTTTTCTCCCCTCTATAATTTCTTGAATTTTAATTTTTCAATCGAATCACTCTCCAAGTCAAAATGCATGACTATGGATCATATCTGTTCAAATAAGATTTTCTCTGTTGCAGTTAACATTAAACTGGAGTTCTATTTTAGCAAAAACTTTTTTTTTTTTTTTTTTCTTTTTTTTTTTAAGCCTAAATTTCATGCCAAATTTCAAACAAATTTAACTGTTAAGCTTAAATTCGCCAATAATTTTTAAATTGTTTCGATACTTCTGGTTAAAATCTGTTCCCCTGAATGTTTGTAAACTTATTTAGTAAATGTAGCTAAGTTTTAGTTGAATGCCACAAGCCCAGGGCACCCAGTAAGAATTGAATTCACTACACATTGGTAATGGTCACCTAGACTAGCACCCACTATTACCTCATGGTGAACTATCATTGTAAAGTTGGATCAGGAAGTTATTGTCTAACTTAAAAATGCTTTCAGTAACTTAAATCTGAAATTTGCATTTCTAAAGCAGAAGTCGCAAAGTCGGACAACTATTACTTGTTTAGACAGATACTTTTAAAGTTGCTATAGAGAAAACAAACTTCAAATTTATATTAAGAAATTGAATTTGTTGACATATACAATGGAAATATTTTTAAATTAGTGTAGAGAACTTCAGTAATTGAAAGAAAGCATGATGTCTGGCTATCCCAACAGGAAACAATGCTCAGATTTAACATATCCTATAACTCTTATAATACTTTGAATTTGAAACTTAGATTCAGTCTGATCTAGTCTATTAATTGAAAAGCTTATAAGATAAAGAGAAATGGCTGCACTTTTTCTATATATTGTATCCCTTCAAGATGTAGGCTATCATGACTACAATTTTCTATCTTTTGTAGTCCCCCCCCCTTTTTTTTTTTTTTTTTTTTTTTTTTTGCTATATAAGCTAATCCCTGTTTTGCCAACCATTTACACAAGCTCATTAGGTAGGTTATGCACACACTTTCCTGTCGTGTGAGTGAAATTTCCAAGTAATCTTTATGTGCCCTAGAATTTTCAACTCTCTCTGATGCTATGTTTCCATTTTCTCAAGCCGTTTTAAGTTTTTTTTTTTTTTTTTTTTTTTTTTTTTTTTTTTTAACTAAATAGACATCAAAAAAGAAAATAAGCCACTTTTATCATTAAATGGATGTTGCTTCAAACTGCTCTTATAAAGTCAATGTTTACAATTGCATTTTCAAGTTTGAATTTAATTTAAGCTAATATCTGAAGATGGTCTATGCTTTAATAAAGCATAGTTAAAGAATAAAGATGTCTTTTCTATAAAATGATATTAAAGCATCTGACTTGGAGATGTAGCCTGGATTATTTCAATACTTAAAAAATTAATTGTTGTGCAGTCTCACGTTTTGTGACTTGAAATAGTTTTAAGAATTTCCATATAAATTTTATATCTGGCTTTAAATAATCTGCAAATGGTTAAGTCATAAAGCAATCAAATGTAAAACGGGACCACCATTTCTAGAAAATATGCTCTGAATTGTAAAATAAAAAATGCAATAAAATTAAGACCTAATTTAATTAGGAAAGCTTTCAATTGCTTTTGTGGATAAGATATATTATGGACACTATTATTGTAAGAATTATTTTGGGGGAGTATGAATATTTTTACAAGGGTTGTTTTCACTTTTTTTAAAGTTTTTAAAAAATTTGTATTTGTAGAAATCTAGTGATATTGTTGTTAAATTAAGGCTGTTATTTACTAATAATGGGAAAGCTTATGACAATTCAATGATTCCCCTCCCCAATATTTTAAAAAGAATTCTTAATTTTGTGTATAAACATGTTGATTTTTGTAAATATAGATTTCTAAATGTGAGGCTATCAGAAATTAAGAGCAGTAACAATAATAAAGTTAAAATTTATTCATAAGTGTCTTTGTAAGTTAGTATATAAAGCCAAAGTGTGTAAAATTCAATAAAATTAGATTGCTTAGAATATTTTCATTAAATTTTTAAGATTACTGGTTAGTTAAAAAAAAAAAAAAAAAAAATAAATAAAATAGCTGTTCATGCTATGTTCAAGTAATTGTTTCAGTTATGTCCCCCTTTTATAAAATTTTCCAAACATAAGTTTAATGAGAGAATTGTGAACACCTCTTAAAAATATCCACCATGCTTTCCTGCAGTTTTTAACTAAATGTAAGTAATGTTTTAAATCAGATTAAAATTCAATTCATTTAATCTTCCTCAAATAGTCTCAGAAAAGTATATTTTATTTTTGAAGGTTTTTTTCTTCTCCTTTTTTTTTTTTTTTTTTTTTTTTTTTTTTTTAATAGAATTACGTCATTGACAGATTTGCCAATATGAGATATTTTCTCTGATAATAAAAAAATTCAGTTTGAAATGCATTAAAGTATTTTGCTTATTGTAAATATTAAACTATTAGCTTGAAATTAAAACTAAAATAAAAGCTTCAAGAAAGATTTCTTGCTTCTAAAAATGTATTTTAAACCTTGGGTATCACTGTTCTTTATTTTGATGGATCATATGCAGGAGAAAACTTGAATTTATAATGCCACTGTAAAAGCAATTGTGAATCGTTGTCTTGAAATTAATAAATGGTAACTGACAAACTACATCCCTTTCAGTCCTTGTCATTTAATCTTCAGATTTGTTGAATCTGGTAATGTTTAGTATTTTAATTATTTCCTGCATTTACAAGGTGTTAATTGCCAATATACAAACCTCCATTTCCAGAAGTGAAAAATAGAAACTTTATATTATCCAGAGTTGTTTCTTTAAATGTTTCTATTTCAGCCTAGAAGTAAAATCTTTAATTTTTCAAAGATATAACAGCTAGTACAGAATTGAGATAGAACCTATTGTTTGCGGGGTATGGTCTACTGATGCTGGGCTTAAATCTTTTTAAAGAAGATTTAATGAGGATTTATATGGACTGACTTAGTGAACTATATTCAATAAAAGTATCCTCCACCCCAACACTGGATGGTGTAAATGTATCATTATTGCATAAACTATAAATTTTGAGTCACTTTTAATGATTAACGTTAATCAGTACAAGTGTCCGACAAATCACTGGAGTTTAATGCTTTACTCTATGAAAATGAATATTTTGTTTCAAGTATGTTTTCACTGGAGTTATGTTCATTTTTATACAAATATTACAATGATAGCTGTTATGTTGAAAAAAAAAAATGTCTGGCATAACAATCTTCATTCTCATTAAGCTAAAATTGTGGCTGACCAAAGATTAATCCAGATGCTATACTTTGACAATTTATATTTAAAAAAAAAAAAAAAACTCAATCTTTATTGGTTAATGTGTGTGTATGTTTATTGGTTTGCAAGTTGTATTAATTTTGTCATTGTTGTCATAGAACAATGTTTGAAACTAAAGTGGCTGATTTTAAAGTTGCTCTTATAAATATAGGGAAATTGAATTTTCAGGATGTTGGTTAGAATTTTAAGTTTTGTGAATATTTTTTATATGACAATAGAAATTCATATTTAAATTTTGATCTACATGGGTATGGAATAAAAAAACAAAACTAAAGTATTGTATTGTATTTTTTTAATTTCTCTTTGGTTTTGAACTTGAAACTGATGCAGTGAATAGGCAAAGCAATAATTGGCGATGTATCAACCATTTGATGGTTAAAGTTGTGCTTCACAATAAATTTGGGATAAAGATGATGGTCAAAAATCAAATCATAAGACATAGTTAAGCTGACATTTTATTTAACCTTTAATATTTGAGTATATAAGGTGCAGTAAGGAAATAGCTTTGAGGTTAGTTGGTATCAAGTGGGCCAAGCTTGAAAATGCTGAAGTCTTGTTTGGCTACTTTGAGATAAGCAAAGCATATATGAAGTATTTCAAAATGTGTATGCCAAGTAAAATGATTATAGATGTGTCTGCATTGTGATTTAGATTAAATTTTGTTTGCTGCATATGCTAAAGGTCAAATATATAAAGGATCAGTATTATGAGCAAATCCTTTCTAGAAGTATTAAAATAATATCTGGATTTAACTTTATGCATTTCAATTGACTTGGGGAAAACATTTTGCATATAAACTTAATGTGGTTTAATTGATTCTTAAGATATATATATATATATATATATATATATATATACTGGATGTAATGGCAAAATTGTCCATTTGTTAGATTTAAGCTTTGAATCATTTAATCTTAGAAATGATTAAAGATAGCTTACTGGAATTCTCCGAGGTTTTTATAACAACGCTATTGGCATCTACTTTGAACAACAAGAATGTATAATTACACTCTAAGCTTAACAGAAAAATTGAAATCTCTCAAGCGAAAATAACATGTCCATCATTAATTAATCATAGCTAAGGATCTAACTTTCTATCCTGCAGTAAAAAGGTGCTTCACAGGTTTCAGGTATAATTTCATTTTCAAGTTTTTTCACTGCTCTTTGGACTGACATAACGGAAACTCCTCTCATGTGCCAAACTACTTATGGAATTGAGTTGGATCTTTTCTAATTGATCTCTTTAGCTCTAAGTTGAAGTGATGATCCCTCTTCCTGTTGTGACCTCCTAATCTTGTTTTCCTCTCTACTGTTTCTTTTTTTTTCTTAACTTATTCTCTATTCTCTTGATGGTTCTTGAATGGACTTTGAAGATGGAAGCCAGAGTATGAATGTTGCTACCATAACTGAAGGTGTGAATGATCTTAAGCTGTTGTCTTTCTAGCTGAATAACTCAAAGGGTTTTTCAGTGATTCTTATGACAAATGAGGTGAAGATGGCTAAATGTATTGTCTGAAAACCTGAAAAAAAGAAATTCGATTAGTTTAGTGGTTTTTAGATATTAAATGTTTTGTTGGATGGGCAATTATCCCATGCTGTTACACAATTTGGACAATTTTGCTGTTAACACCATGTGTGTGGCTTGTATATGTATGTATGTGTATCTAATCTCCAATGTTATTGGATTGTCCTGGAAGTTCATGCAAATTTTTAAAGGAAATTAAGATAGAAAACAAAATTATGCTATTAAATGTTTATTCAACTAAATATGAACCATTTTGTTGCACAACCTTTCTCCATTTTTTTCCTTCAACTTAGATCCCATCTTCCCAGCATTTTGGTGGTTTCTCCACAAAGAACTCATTCAGGTGGTTGTTTATGTCGTCCAAAGAATTAGTTTTTACCCTTTGTGATTATTTTGCAAAGACACGAATAAATGAAAATCCAAAGGAGCAATACCTGGTGACTCAAGGGTGGTATAACACATCTCAGCTAAGCTGCAACATTTTTGCAAGATTGCCAAAGAAACATGAGGTCTGACATTCTCCTAATACAAAACACCTTTCCTGTTTGCCAATTCTGAGCATTTCCTGTATTGTTGCCTTTTAGTTCGTTCATTTACGAGCAGAATCAATTGACTGGTTATTTGGAAGAATCTCCTCATACATTCCTTTCCAATTCCACCAGGTGCATAGCATAACTTTCTTAGGATAAAAACCTGATTCTGAGGTGGCTAAAAGTTGGGTCATGTCACTTACCACAGTATCATTTTCACTGAACATTGTTGTAAGCAATCCACTTCTCATCACGGATGAAATGCGATCGAAATATTCTTTTCACTCAGATCATGTGGTACACAAACACCAGAATGATTTGCGTACTCAAGTTTTATTAAGTGTTTATGGATGGTGGATTTTGATAAATTTACTGTTTCTGACAATTCTCACATTGTCATGCTGGTTATTCTCAATGAACGACTTGATTTGGTTGTCATATGTAGTGGGGTTTCTGCCTCAGCGTTCTTCATCACTAAGGCTACAATCACCAACTCTAAACTTAGTGAACCACAACCATGTAGTTCTGTCAGCTAAAGCACCTTCAGCATACACAGCACACAACTTTTTTTTGTTGTTTGCAAGGCATTTTTGCCTTTATGGTAATAAAAACATCAAATGTCAAAAATACACCTTATCTTCCATTTCCATAGGGATGCAAAATTGACATGAATTAAGTAATTTTAAACTTTCTTTTGTTCGAGAGACAGTTTGACGTGTGCTCTCATTGGAAATGTAAGCTCATATCTGTTGATAAATTTGACCCTGTTCTAAAGTGTTGAAACACCAACAACTAAAAATCTGCATGAACATTCCAGATATATAAAATGACTGGCTGCATGTATGCCTGTCTACTTGGGCAGCTAGCCAGACCCTGTTGCAGAAACCTGCTCAGGCACATTTCCCAGAGTTAACCTGTGGTTTATACTGCAACTATGCTGAGCAGATTTTAGTTACAATTTCTGGAAGAGATGGCATCTACTTCATGCTAGCATAAACATCGAACAATTCTGTTTAACCGCCCAAGACTTGGATCAACCCCTGGTATGGTTTTAAAGTACTTTGCAGCTGTGTTGCACATTGGGATTGCCTCCCCAGGCTGATGACATCTTATATATTGGCCAAAAGTTTCAAACATGGGCTGGTTCTGATGGTCACAATTCAAATATTGTAACCACTTGGCCATGCAGCCAGCCATACACACACACAATATATATATATAATATATATATATATTAATTAGTCTCATTGTAATGCTATTCCAATTAAATGTGTTGTTTTTGTTTTGTTTTTCTTCTAAATTTTCAATGAATTATGAAAGGTAGCAGCTACAACTCTAACCTAATTCTTTCTCTCTTTTTTTTTTTTTTTTTTTTTTTGCAATGGAGAAAATATACTGAATTTGATTTTATTCAATCACTTCCATTTAATGATACCATTAAAACCTGAGTAGGGCAACTATTAATATAATTGAAAAACTCTTCTGAAAAGTGCTGAATAAAATATTTGACAAAACTTCAATCAGTAAAGAAACGGAAATACAAAATATTGTATAAGACCAGCATTAATGCTCCCCTTGTTCTTGTACCTGTAGATGTAAATGTGATTGTCTGATCAGAGGTGGCTGTACACAGAAAAAAAAAAACCTAAAAACGTAATATACTAACTTACTGTAAAGATGGTCACTGAAACTCCTGTATTTAGATTTGGAAGGAAAACTTTACAACCATAAAATTATTCAACTTCAAAAGCAGCACAATACTGTCCAAATCCATATAGGAACAGATAGATAAATCTCCTGTTTGAAGGGAAATATATATAATGGTGACATTTAGAATTTTTCTGCATAAGAATCTTTAAAAATAGTTACTTGGTACTTGCTTGTTTATTTTAAATTGTTATGGCATTTGTTCATAAACTTGCTACATCTAAGAATGAATGTATTTTCAACAGACTGGCAAAGTGCCTGGGTTCTTTTTGGTTTGTATGTGAAACTTATTACACCCTCTTGGTACAGTTTTTGTCAAGCAGTACATTTAAATATTGCTCAGTTTGCTAGATGTCATAGTTGATGAATGCTGAATTGGTTTCTTATCCAAAAGAACACATTTTATTATGCTGCTATATATATATATATATATATATATATATAATATATAATATTTTAAAAATTAAATTTTCACTGCCTTTTTGTATTCTCTTCTCCAGGAGTATCCAGGTTGATGGCAAAACTATAAAAGCTCAAATATGGGATACTGCCGGTCAGGAACGATACCGAGCAATTACTAGTGCGTAAGTATTTCACTTAACTTCAACCGGGTAATTTTCTATCCTCAACTGGACTTTGTTTCTGCATGTCAACTATGCACCCCTTCCAAACATTTAAATTTCTAAATTCAGCCTGGACAAGCTTTAATCATCCCTATACAGCTTACAACTACAAATAGTTCTCTGTTGACGGCATATATCTTTACTTACCACCTTTCTTATTCACCTTCCTTCCCCTATATCGTTAACATTCTGTATTCAATAGACTGTATCCTTCAGATTTTACAAGGTTTAATGCTTTTGTTTTCCATAGACTCTAATGAATTCTATTCTGGCAATTTGCTCTTAAGATCATTTTGGTTCTGAATTTAAAAAAAATTCAAATGATGCATTGTTACCCAACATTTTAAATTTTATAAACCCTCATATTGAAAAGATATATTTGAACAATAAAAATAATGCATGACAATTTTCTATTCTTTATATGAAATCATTCACTAGCAGTTTTTGTATAAAGTATATTTTGTGAAAGTAATTTTTTTTTCTTTTCTCCCTTATGTCAAAAGCCTCCTCAAAATACAGAGTGACACTGATCCAATAAGTATTTCTTTAGTTTATAAAATAAAAAATGAAAACTGACCATTAGGCTTGAAAGGATTTAATATTTTTACATGTAAAAGCACAAGGAAAAAATCCTTATGATTTTCTACATTTTTGTTGTGATATTTTAACTGTAATCAAATAATTAGAATTAATGTAAGCAATTTAGAGGTGAACATGAAACTTGCCAACCTGTGTGGGGGTAGACATGGGAGTCTTTCTTCCCTATTTTTAAGTAACACATAGTATCAAATTTTAAAACTTTTTTCCTCTAGGTGTTGACGAACTAATTAAAGGTAAAGTAAGTAAAAAAAAAAAAAAAAAAAAAAAAATGGCTTAAATTAAGAGGGCTCAATACAATTCTCATGAAACAAATGTAAGGCAAGTTAAGATATAAAATATCCAAAATACTGAACTTTCTGCAACCATGGTTTTGTCAAGCAGTAAGTATTATATATATATATATATATATATATATACATACTAATTCCACCTCCAAAGATATTGAGGAAACAAGATGACAATTGATGTAACACATAAATTATTTAAGATAGTACTTGACAGGAAAGCAAGGAGCCAGAAGACTCCCACAAACAAGAAATATGAGAGAGGAAACTATTAGAATAAAACTTATGCTTACAGCTAACATTTTCAACAATAAAATGAGACGTATCTGGCACATGATTTTACAAGCATTTTTCTGTTCATGTTTTTTTCTCGCCTCTTATAAGAGTGACTTCTAATGGATTGGCATGGATAAAAAAATGTTTTAAATCGAACAAGGTGTTTCTAACAGTTCTTGCTTTTTTTTTAAATTTAAATCCAAGTAAATATAATTTGACAGTTAATAAAAATAACTTATCACTTAACAGTCAAGCTGTGTCCATGTATATAAATATGGCACATTGTGATTCTGTGGTATTCTTCAAAAATAATTTCTCCTAATTTTGTAAACCTAATTCTAATCTTGATTTGTGGAGGGATGCATTTTGTGTAAGTTTACAACAAAATCAATTTAAAATCTGATCACACTTTCTATGTTCCTTTTCTCATAGGATGTGCTAGGCTTAATGTATTAAATTAGGAAATTAATGTAAGAAAATTTTCTATGAAAAGGCTTTGTTGATCTTTCCTGTATTTAATTTCCAGATACTACAGAGGAGCTGTTGGGGCATTATTAGTGTATGACATTGCCAAACATCTGACCTATGAAAATGTAGAAAGATGGTTGAAAGAATTGAGAGATCATGCAGATAATAATATAGTTATTATGTTGGTTGGCAACAAAAGTGATCTTAGGCATCTACGAGCTGTTCCTACAGATGAAGCAAAGGCATTTGCAGGTAAGCTGCTTCTTCATTCTTAAACTACATCAATTTAAAGTGTTGACTGCACACTTGTCTCGTCCTATGCTCATGAAACTTCATAAATTAATTTATGCATACACATACATAATGATTTATGAAACAGTCAGGAGATAAACATTTACAAAACTATTTGCATACATAACTTTGCAATGAAATTGTTAGTTCATTTGGTGTTTTATATATATATATATATATATATATATATATATCTATATATATATATATAATAAATAAAAAAAATTGATGGGACTAACAGGCAACTTAGCAAAACCTAAAACTCTTATCCAGATACAGTCTCTTGAATACAAATGATAATACTGAAAAAATGATGAAAAGAGCCTAAAGGCAAACTTACCTACTCAATAAAATGCTCAAAGCCTACATTGCCTAAACCAAGCAAAAACTACTTTTCATTAAATCTTATGAAAGGATGACTAGTTTCATGCTCATGTGATCTTTAGACAACTTGAAGGGAGGGGGAAGCTTTATATAAACTCATGAATTGCCCTAAAGCATCATGGGAGGGAGATAAAATTTTCATTAAAAAACCCGTGGATAACCACACTTCCACGGATGAGTGGGGGTGGAAGAAAAGAAAAAAAACAGAGGTTGGTCTAAACTACTAATTGTTGTACTAGGGAGGTTGGGTTCATTGGGAGAGAAAGACACTCGTCCAGTGCTAGGTGGCGCAATAGGTATTTTATGTTATGTCTATCTCTAGTGTTTTTACATGTACTACCTTTTTTTTTTTTTTTTTAAATTTTCCAAGTAATTTTAGGGGACGGACTTCACTTTTAATCTTCCAATATGCTGATAGCGTTTTCATATTTACTGTGTTTAAAACACAATTTCTGATTATTGTACTTCTCCCCCCCCATCCTCATATATATATATATATATAGATAAGATTGTGCCTGTATGTTTGTTTGTGCAACAACCAACTGACCCACACATCTTTTTAATAATAACTCCCTTTACCACTCCTTTGAAATTTGGGCAAGCTGATGAAATAGACAAAGAAATTTGTTCACCTTAAACTTTGAGTTCAAAGAGATTGACTAGCAAGCTGAAGAAGACAAAACATTTGTGAACCAATTTGTGTAATTTTCTTTGGACCAATGAAAACGTCTATATAAAAGAAAGATTGTGTATGTATCTATTTATTTGTGTATACTTGTACAACAACCAAGCACACGTCTTTTTATAAAGAAAAATTGGTGGAGAACAGTAAATGATATATTAAAAGATTAATTAAAGAAAATGATCAAAAACAAAACAAGTTTTTAAAGGATAAAGCATTAAAAAAAAAAAAAAAAAAAACATAAACAAGGATAATAATAAAAACAAACATTCTAAAATTGAACGGTCAGTTACCAAAAATCAGTTCTGAATAGACCAATTGTAAAAGACAAAACCCAATAGAACTAAGACAATATTGAATTAGAAAAGCGTTTAATTGCTTTCATGAATAATATGTAAAGGATAATATTGTCTGACACCAAATAAATTTTCTGATGAAAAATGTTTGTTTGTTTTTTTTTTTTGTTTTTTTTTTTTAACAATTTAAATTACAATAATTTATGAAGTTAAATCTTTTAAAATTCAGTTTCAGTGTACTGTTATTAAATAAAAAACATTTTTACTAATCATAAATCTAAAAGCTTATTACAATCTGCAAACGAGCAGTATTTTACAAGAATTTTACATTGTTTCTGGATGTGTATAAGCATCCCTTTTTTTTTTTTTTTTTTTTTTTTTTTTTAGTCATGTTAGGTACCACCACGAAATAGCTATAAAAAAAAAAGTATAGGTTGATGAAAAGGACACCAACCTTGCCGAAAACAAAATTTTATTGTCTCAATGCTTATGTTATTATTAAAAGGAAAGACCAAAGTGTTTTTATTTTTTTTAAATTTTTCCTTCTTTTTAGAACATTCAAAATTTTGATTTTAAAAAAAAAACCTTGTTTCTTTGTGTCAGAGTAACTAGTAAATAACATAGACAATTTTTAGCACGTTTTTTTGGTATGACACATTAATTTGGAAAATCTTGCAAAAATATAATTGTCGGATGTTAATGAAACTTTCAGGAACTATTCACAGATGATTGAAATTATTATCAATATCTTCTTTTTTTTTTTTTTTTTTTTTTTTTTTTTTAAGTCATGCCAGAAATATATATATATATATATATATATATATATATATATTACCCCCCCCCCCCATTTTATTATTAGAAATTCGATCGAGCCTAGTTCAATGATTACAATAGTTAAAAGCACAAGTCTTTGAGGGATGCAAATCATGTTGTTGGGTTTTTTTTTTTTTTTTTGGTTTTTTTTTTAATTGAAAAATCAGCTCAATAAAACAAAGATATTATTTAATTTCAAATGCTTTTATTTGCTTTTAGTTGTTTTTATGACTATGGACAATATTTTCTGAAAGCAAAAAATTTTTTTTCGAGGAAAAATGAATCTTTAATACAATTTCTTATTTCTTAATTATGATAGATTTTCACATTTAATTCTTTTTTTTAATTTTAAAATTAGGAAACCTGATGCAGCTTTTAACTAAGTCTCCTTATGAGATAGATCTTTTTTAGTGTGTTGTAAATTGTGTCATTTTGACTAATCAGAAGATCAGCTTTACGTACAGAAGACCAACCAGAATACGATTAAGTTGCATTATTTGAGTTAAGCATTGTTCTCCGCTGTTAAGGCCTTTACTTTTGCAAAACACGTGTAGAGAAGTTAATTTGATTTTTCAATTTCAACTGAGAAGGGTACCTACAAGTATCAGTATCATCTTATGAAATTTATATAATCTTATTTTTATATTAATCTCAGCTATGACATTTTTCCATAAATGAAATATCAAAATTAATAATAAAATGAATGGAAATACAAATAACACCGTAAAATTTAATAAATGTACATAAAATTATAGTATTTTATGTACACTTCTGATAAAATTTCATAAATGTACCTATAAATTAATTAGATACCTTTCTTATGAAATTTAATCTCACTCTTAACAGTCTTATTTTAATTTCTTTATAATATATTTTCCATAAAGCACTGTAAACGTAAAGGTGAAAGCTAAGTACAAAAAAAAAATTTGAGCTCTGAAAGTTTTCCTTAAAAATAACGAGGTAAATAATTTGTTCATTTTTCTCCTTCCGTAGAACAAATTAGCTTCACGGAATCTGTCAATGTCATTCATCACCTGTCAAGTGACACGAAAGTTTATGACCTGTTTTGTTTTATTTTCAAATTACATCTTTTCGTCACAAAAGCTAAGTTAAGCTTGGTTCAAAATATTTTAAATAAACATAATTTCTGATTTTCTTAAAATAAGTCTTGAAAAAATAATTGATATTTAAAAGAATTTCAAAGTGAGATGTCCAGTTTTTTTATAAAATAGAAAAAAAAATGGTCAATTTTGTTGACTCAAAAAATTTTAACAAAAATTTTGGACATGCTCAGAACAATTAAAAAATGTAAAAAAAAAAAAAAAAAAAAAAAATACCCCCACTTTCCTCTAATAACAAACATTTAGATGATAATTTTTTTTTTTTTTTTTTTTTTTCCAAGTTTGGCATCTTTTTCTTCATGCTATGATTTTTTTTTTTTTTTTTTTTTTTATAGCAGCCTCGTGGAGGTACCCAAGTTATGTGTATGAAATAATAGCTACACTCCTTTTTAGCCAAATTTTTCAAATTTGGGTGAGCTGACGAAAAAGTTACGTAAAAAAAAAAAATTCAGCCTGTGAAATTTTCTTTGGGCTAATAAAAACATTTTTACAAGGAATTACCTATAGGGCCTGAAAAAAGAAAATAGCAATCTTATGTGAAATCTTTTTTTCTTATAAAATAAAAATTAAATCAACAAGGAAAGAGCATCCAAGATCATGTGCAAAGTTTCATTTCTGTTCATGCATTCAGATTTTCACCAATGTTAAATTACTTGCTGATTATATTATTGGCTTGACAAAACACTTGGCATTTCAAAGAACTTTATTTCACCTATCCAAGAAAGCTTGTCATTACCATCCATCCTTAATCTTCTTGGTGTGGGTAAACCAACTGTTCATCTTAACTTTGAAGTACCACACATCACTATAGCACAAGATCAAACTTGTTTTAGCAACTCGAGAGAAAGAAAATGCCAGTGCTTCTCCAAGGAGAGCGATGGAGGATACCAGAACACAAAGAAACTTATTTGCAACCAAAAGTGCATAAAATTCGTTACATCAGGCTGTTAAAACATCAGATCAAAGAGAAGAAAGACTACAGGCCAAAAGAACCAGGAGGGCTGCAGAAGATCACAGGAAAAGAAGCTGTTAGCAGGGCAGTTGCATCACGTGAAGAAAGACTAGAAGCTGATAGAACCTGGAGGGCTGCTCACAGGTCATCCGAAACTACTGAACAAAGGCAATAAAGGCAGTGGGTTGGCAGAACTGGGGGAACAGAAGAGCTGCCCTTACCTGGGAATAGTGGCACCATGCTGACTTTAACTATCAGCCAGAGCATGACTACATTTCTGAAAAGAAAGTAACAATAGGGTCTGTCTAAAGTATGTGGTAAATGTGAAGCCAAGAAATTTGAAGGAAAAACTCCTGGAATGTGCTGTTCAAGTGGCAAAGTCAAGATTCCATTATTGCCACAGCCTTTGAAGCTTCTTCTTTCAGGTGCCACTCAATAGTCAAAACACTTGGAAAACATTAGGAAGTACAATAGTGCATTTCAAATGACTTCATTCAGTGCTAACATTATTAGTGAACCATAGGATTGGATCCTCAGGGCCACTAACAAATAAAGAGCTAAAATTTCTTCAATTATATTTTGTTGGCAACTTCAAGAACAAGCAGACAGGTATAATTCCATTTCACCTTGCACCAGGCTCAAGCTTGCACCTAGACTGCAAGAGATGATACATTGTAGAAATAACTATGTTGAAAGCTTTAAATGGGCTCTGGAAAATACTCTTACTCACAACTTTAACGTGATCATTGATGCATACAAGCGATCTACTGGACAGCATCCCAGACGGTTTAATGAACCCCACTACAATGAAATAGCAATGGTTCTCCATGATGACTACCATAATGAGATATTGTTCTAAAGTGACTGGATAACCTGCTTCAACGAATTAATGTGATACATATATCTTATGATGCTCTTCAATATCCTCTGCTATTTGTCAATGGTGAAGATGGTTACCATTTTGTATTAAACATCATAATCCAAGCAATCTGGAGGATATGTTAAACAAAACATTGTGTAAGGAATTCTATGAGCACCGTTTTACGACACCTGGCAACTCATTCAATCATCTTCACTCAAGATCTCTTTCATCAATGTGCAGTTGATATGGCTACTAAAATGGAGTCTGAGAGGTTTTCATTAGAAACAAAAGCAACTGCAATTGGAGAATTACATTCATCTGAGAGATGATGTAAACAAAGATGTTGCACTTGGCAATCTTGTGCAGCTTTGCATTCTACCATCAAGCTTTACAAGAGGGCTTTGATACATGCATGAAAGGACACAAGATGCCATGACCTATGTACGTCAATATGGTCAACCAGATCTCTTCATAACCTTTTACATGCAACCCAAAGTGTAAGGAAATTAAAGACACTTTTTTTTTTTTTTTTTTTTTTTTTTTTTTGTACCAAAAGTCCGAAGATAGATTCCGACCTTCTTGCCAGTCTTTTGCTGAAAGTTCCAGAAGCTCATGAATCTGATAAAAAGGAGAAAACCTTTTGGGTCTGTAAAGTATGACATGTACAGAATTGAGTAGAAGAAAAAAAAACTGGGAGGTGGGGTTGGCAACAAAAATTCACTCTAATGAAATTGACAAAATAATCTCGACAGTTTCCAAATCTATCGACAGACAAGGAGCTCTATGAAATTGTTAAAAGGAACATGATGCATGGCCCATGTGGGAGGGGCTTTAACCTCAACTTATAAACAATGTATGTTCAAAGAAGTTTCCCCTCCCCCAAGAGATTTCTTACAGAAGCACAAACTGGTAATAATTGATACAGGTATAGAAGCCCAGATTATGATGGGTTTTCAGCAAAGGTTGGACATGTGATTCCATGTGTACACTGTACATCCCAGCTAACATAAATGCTTTTATCTTTGCCTCCTCCTTCACAAAGTTTGAGGATAAACATCCTTCTAGGATCTTAAAAATGTAAACACTGATTTGTACAACCTACTGAGAAGCATGCTCGAGTCAAGGTTTGCTTGAAGTTGATGCCCAGTGGAATTCAACAATGGCTGAGGCTATTGTGTCACAATTCTCTGGGAATCTTAGGTTACTCTTTGTAGTCCTATTGTAAACATGTGAGGTTAGTGATCCTGCATCTCTAGCATAAGTATAGAGATAGGTTATCTGAAGACTTTAAGCATCAAGCCCAATTCCAATTTCCATGATGAAATTTACAAGTGTTAATCATTATAGAAAATTGTCATTTCTATTGGAGGGAATGTGTTACCTACATATGGGTTGCCCAAAACTCAACAGACTGGGACTGATGCCTTACCTACAGAAGTGTTGAGAGAAACATCCTATGACATCAATGCCCTGTATGCATATGTTGATGAAAATGAGAGATGGTTTCTTCTGGACTAAAGAAGAGCTTATGAAACTGTTGTTGAGTGTCTGCTTCTCCAAAAGTGGAATGTTCTTCCTTGTTGCTCCTGGAGAGACAGGAAAGACATTTGTTTTTTGTCAAAGTTTGACAACATAAGGACATAGATTCAGCAGTGGCCTCATCTGGTATTGCTGCAACTTTGCTGCCTGGTTGCTGAACTGGACATTCAACTCTTAAGCATCCATTGGACTTGAATTCATCTGATAATCCAATCTGCAGTGTCAGCAAAACTTCTGAATTAGCCTAAGTGTTAAAAAGGTGCAGCTTCATATGGGATTAATGTACCATGGTACACAGGGCAGCTCTGAAAGCATTGAACTGAACCATGAGAGACATTAGGGATTGTCAGTTGCCTATGGTAGGTATAACACTCCTGCTATCTGGAAACTTTAGGCAAACACTGCCAGTCATACCAAAAGGGACCAGAGCTGATGAAGTCAGATCATGTCTCAAATCTTCTCTGTTGTGGCGACGTATTCAAACGTTGACTCTGAGCACAATCATGAGAGCATTACTTCGCAGGTGTGCTTGTCGAACTCTCTGCCTCTGGGCAGAGAGGAACCCAGACGAGGCTATGCCAAAGGGCAGTGTCTTATCTGGCTGTGGTAGACAGCTACCCAACCTCGTTTTTTTTATGGGGTCTATGGGGAATTTTTGCCAGAGCCTACAGGCTCGGATACCCAACAATAAACTCGGCCTTGTGCCACATCCGACCGCGTGGTGGGGCAGTTAGTGAATATCATCATGAGTTACAATTATTTGGATATCAGCTGTCAGCTCAGATCTCCTGCAACATATTGAGACTTGGCAATGGCAACGTACCTTTAGATGCTAATAGAGAGATGACCATTAGCCTAGCTTGCAATGTTGTCAGTACTGCTGATGAGCTTAAGACCAAGGCTTTCCCAAACCACCAACATAATTACAAGAACTACAATTGGTTATGTGACTGGGCAGTATTGGTTCAAAAGAACAAAGCAGTTGACAGAATCAATGACCAACTGTTGCAGTCACTCTGGGAAACATCTCATATTTACAGGTCAGTGAATACCATTCCAGATCTGGAACAGGTGGTCAATTATCCAGTGGAATTTCTGAATTCTCTAGAACCTCCCAGGCTACTTTCACATGGACTGGAACTCAAGATAGGGGTGCCTATAATGCTATTATGGAATTTGGACCCACCAAGACTTGTAATGGTACCAGACTGGTGGTTAAGTTGATGCCACATGTAATGACGTATCGGTTCTTACTGGATATGGAAAAGGCGACAATGTCTTTATTCCCAGGATTGCTCTTATTCCATCAAGGTTGGATATTCCATTCACATTTAGAAGACTTCAGTCACCAATATGAGTAAGTTTTGCTATGTCTATTAACAAAGAACAAGGCCAGACTCTATCAGTTACTGAACTACATTTAGAAGAATCCTGTTTCTCTCATGGACAGTTGCATGCTGGTTGTTCATATGTGGGAAGTAAAACCAATTTGTTTGTTTATGCTCCACAAGGAAAGACAAAGAATATTGTCTACCGAGAAGTATTGTAGTGTAAAAATTGTTTAAAGATATTTTTGTTTGAATAAATGAACTTGAAGTTGTTATAGATTTATTTTTAACTTTTTGAATCCCAGTCAATGACAGGTAGCTATGCTAATAAACTCTTATCTTCTATAGGACAGACACTTTTTAGTCTACAGTTGCATCTAGCTTTGTTTGGTTTACAATTTACAATCACTGTTATTTTTATTGAACATTTTCTTCAATTTTTCAGAAGTAGCAAAGATATTATACTTATATTGATCTTTACTTATTTACTGTCCAGTGGATTAAACCATATTATTTTTCTACTTCGGTTCTTTTTATTGTTTCGTTGTTGTCCCCCCCCCCCCACCCCAATGCTTCTTGATATAGGCTCTTTTTTTTTTTTTTTTTTTTTTTTTTTGCATTGGTGGATAGTCTAGATGCTAATGACTTATATCAGTGTTTTGTGTCTATAGTAGGGTGATTGTACTCTGTGCTTATGTATAATTGAAAATTTCTTGGTTTTCTGTACGGTTTTTATTCTGTGGATATATTTAAATTCAAATCTAGGTAATTCACTTCCTTTAGGTTTGAGATAGATTATAGTTTTAAGATGTGCTATATTTATGGGTGAAAGTACTCAATATCAAGGATAGAGCTTATGTAAATATAAAAGTGGTCACTGAATGCTGACTCTGTCATACTTGAACATAATGTTCAGAACATGAAGGTCATGCTCAAGCATGAAGTACTGCCACAACTCGGTGCTAACCTCAACACACACACATTTTATATTGTTTTGCTAAATTGTCAGGGATAGTTGCTTAGAAAAAAAATTCTAAAATGTTTGATGTATACCATCAAAAGCTCTCTACTAAAGTACACCTTTGAAATTTATATAAATTGATCAAATTAGTTTTATTGAGGTTTTGAGGTTAACTTTTTGCAAAATTTATTTTAAAACTTGATCATAGTTTTTGACATTGTTCAGGTTGAAACCTGAACCTTATTTTTGTTAACATTTAACAATCATGGCTTCAGATATTGCATTTATACTAGATTTTAAATTGGAAATTTCAATGGGATTTTTTTTCTTATCTACAATCCCCTTAACATAATTAATCTGTGCTAAGCAGATTAAGGGTTGTGGATTTTAAATTCTACACTACTGACCATTATGAAAAATAACTTTGTTTTTGTCCGAAATCTTTACTATTGTAAAATTTATACTTTCTAATGTCCAACTTTGCATGTTCCTAAGATTTAAAGAATTAAAAACAAAAACGCTTTTGGTATGTAACCAATTTCATGTCTCATTAATCTCTCTCTCTCACACACACACACACACACACACACACACACACACACACACACACACACACACACGCACACAAACAAATATCTAGGTTTTTATTGAGCTAAATATTGCAGATTCTCTAGCACGCACACTTTTTTTTTTTTTAAATCGCACATTATTTCTTATTACTGCACCCCAAATCAAAATCTTAGGACCAGATACAAAAGGGTAAATAAATATAGCAAATACAGAACAAATATATCAACAATTTAATTCTCATTATATCCTCCATTTTTGCAAATTATTTCAAAAATTTGCTTTGGCATACTCATTAACTTCTGCTTCAGGGTGCTTAGGATGCTCGCCCAGGAAGCACAAAGAGCATCCGCAGTTTTAAAATGTGATTCATGTTTATAAACATCCTTTGCCATCCATTCCCAAACATTCTCAGTTTGGTTTCAATCTGGAAAGCATTGGGGATTGCAGCATTGTCCTGCTGGAAAATCCAGTTTTCTCCACATAGATGAGGGCCTTCAGTAATTAGTGATGCCTTTCTTAACATGTTGACAACCTTTTACCTCCTGTAACTCAAGAGTTCCCTTGTACAAAAATGAACCACAGACCATAATTGATCCACCTCCACTGTGTCATGTGGAAAATTTCTTTTGGGACATATTTTGCATGCCAGTAATGCTTCAGTATCTGTCTATATTTCTGAGATGAGGTATTATGTACACTATTTACATTATTCGGACTATTGTTGTCATTTATTACGATGTTTCGGCCATTGTATGCTCCAGCCTTCTTCAGGTGGTTGGAATGTCGAACTGAACCCTTTATTTCATTATCACCAGCAATGGCAAGTATATACATGGAATACTTTGAGGAAATGGCATTAGAATCTATATCTCTAAAGCCAACTCTATGGTTAAGGTACGTAGATGACACCTTCATACTCTGGCCACACCAGGAAGATGTTCAGGTTCTACTGGACCATGTGAACTCGATAAGACCTTAGATACAATTCACAATGAAGAACGAGAGGAACAACACACTCCCATTCCTGGATGTTCTAATATCTCAGAGTATGGATTCAAGACATCCGTATACCATAAACCGACATTCACTGGACAGTACCTCAATTTCAACTCCCACCATCCATACAGTGTAAAGAAAGGGATCATCTGCTGCTTACAACACTGAGCAAAAGTCATAAGTGGCGACTCAAAGACATTAGATAAAGAATTGGTCAGTATAAGTAGTACCCTACAATGTAACAACTATCCTGGGTACATGGCAGCAGCCTCCAGAAATTGGGATAGGTGGCTACAAGAGGAGGACGACAACACTCGGAAAACAGTCTGCCTATCTTATGTGAAGAGGTTATCAGAGAAAATACAAAGGATCTGTGGTCCATATAACATCAGTGCAACCTTCAGAAGCTGGATGACACTTCAGATAACTCTCCTGAGTAAGACCACCCCCCACCCCCATAGTGGAGAACATGGCTAAAGACTGTGTATGCTATCCCGTGCAGCTGCGGAAAGGAATATAAAGGAGAGACAGGTCGCCCCCTTAAGGTAAGGCTTCAAGAACACCAGGGAGATCACCGCCCTCTGTGGGATCAGGTTGAGATCATAGACAAAGAACACCATTGGAAAATTCGTAAACTTAAGGAATCAGCACATATGCTAGGCCACAAAAATCTCCTGAGCTGACCAAGCATAGAAATGAATACAATAAAGAAACCAGTAATAAGGAGTGCCAGAGAAAAGTGATAACAACAAAAATTGCAATATGAGCACTGGTAAAAAATGATGTTGAAAACATTAGGTTTATAATACCCAGTGATGCCTGGGGACGGAGTCCTGGTGACTGAGTGACTCCTGATCTGGTGTAAAATGACGAGGAGTTTCCACAACACGTCACTTCAGTCCCTACCTGGGATAGACGGGCGGATGGAATAGCCCAATCCATTCCAATCTGCTAGTCACATTGTGGCAAGGGCTAGTTGGAATGATAGATAATGGGTCCGACAAGGCCATGAAACCTTACATCATACTATACTTGGGTAGATATGGTGGGAGAGTGCAGGTGCTCGTATCCACACTCATCACAACTATACTGTGTAGCCCTGGCAGATTATGGTTAATGGGATTAATCCCCCCTGATAGCATCCCTTAAGAAGGAACTCCGAGGTGGGTGGGGAGCACAGACAGCAAATACAAAAGTTAAAATTATATGGCTACTTCTTATAAGCAAACCAAGAGACAATATGAGACTTCTGAAAGCGAAAATGAAATAGAAAAACATCAATTTCCAACTTTCATTGTTGTAGAATCAGTAGAGGGTGTTATATCAAAAGTCTCTTGTGTTGCAAAGGGTTATTTCAGACATGATCAAACCACAATCTGTTAAAAAAAAAAAATAAAAAATAAAAAAAAAAAATAAAGAAAAATAATACTCTATTAATTCAAGTGA